>CM022300.1:11625206-12315802 GCA_011799875.1 Thinopyrum elongatum | reverse complement strand
GACTATATAATGTAAATTGATTAACATGACCTGCGTGTCATGATTCGGCATGATGGCTGGAGCCATATGATTGCACTTTAAATGACCTGTGTGTCAACCTTGTGTAATGCATTATTTTATTAGCTATAGAGATAGCAATATTATCTGCTGCATCGACAAGGTGGTGGCAATCTTCGCGAAGGTGATCACCGACGTGAATGCCGAAGACGAAGGAATACAAGACTTCTCCGTCAGAAAGGGCTATACCATATCATGCTATTATGAATTGCCTGAGATGTTTATCCCTTATGTTGCACCCTTCTTGATTGCGCGGTAGTCGCTTTTATTAGGGTGATCTCTCACAAACATATCAAGTAGTTAGTGTTCTCCCAAGTGTAGCACCGTCACGGCACCTAACTTTTCGGGGTATCACATGCTAACATGGGTACGAACGATTAGGGATGTGTGAGGCGGGTGAGTTGAGACCTCGCAGCGAGATCACTTGGTTGTCTTGACGTTCAGGCATGAAAGTCATGAGCTCGGAACACACGCATCGAAAGATGAACAAGAGTCACATAGAGATGTGATTGGCAAGTTTGCCTACCGATTGAGATTTTCGTCATCAGTGATGCTACCATCAATGGCGTTGAATTGAAATGCGGATCTTGAATCACTCACAATCAATTATGAGAGATATTGATTTGAGTGGGAGCGCACTGTAGAATTAATTCTTTTAATTCTCAGTGCAATTAATTTTGAACACTGTCTAAGTGTGATTTGCATAATAGTTGTAGAATAATGGCTCGCGTTTCCACCTTCCCTGTTAATATTGAATAGCTGTTAAATATCTGGTTAAAACTTTACGGTTGGTAACGTAATGTGAGGATTGTCCTCAAGAGTGCCGAGAAGGACTTTGTCCTATTGCATACTTTCGGTATTCTCTCGCTTATGCTATGGATCATGTGACTCTCGTCCGTTGATCCAAAAGCTAGAATTCCATTTCAGTCAAGCGCAATATGTTTGTTTCCATGAGACCCAAACTTTGAAAGTTTGGATAGTTATGTGATATTCATGGAATCTGAAAATTATTTTCAGAGACAGACAAAGGCTAAAAGATATGAGATATCCAAAGCAATGTTTGTTTGCAAACTATTAGTAAAGGAGTTTACTATGCATTAGACTGATAAGAGAGGGATCCAGAAGAACGCCTGTCATATGATGAAAGGTGAATAAAACAACAACTTAAAGAGAAAGGAAGTGTCCGAAGGGTGTTAGTAAGACTTTCACGCCTAGGAAGTCCGGGGCTAACGCCACTCTTAAGTTCGGTGCTTTTTCTGAGAGTAGGAGAAATACTGAAAGTTAAACTGTTAGAAGTATAAAGGCAGAAAGAAAGGAGACTGGAATATCCAGCTCATGTATGAATGTCATACAAGTTTTTGATGTATAGAAGGCTGGTCAAAGATATAGTCCTTGGGAATTATGATTAAATTGTTAATCACTGATTCTTGGGTACTGTGAGTTAATCACAAAGATACCCGCTCGATTGCTTTCTGTTGCAACTCGATGTAAGAACTACTATGGCCTGAATGACTAGCCAGAAATGAGTTTTAGGGATACACGGGGAACATAGTAAATGTTACTATACCTTCCATCGGTGTATTACCGTCTGTATTTATTTTTATAATTCGTTTGGAGTTTCACAAACTCTAGCCCATTGCATAAGGTATCTTGCAAGAAGGTTGTTTATAAGAGAACTTTTGATGTTCGATGTTATGAATAACATAAGGGCCATACTTTCATTATGAATGAGATGTATGTTATGAATATTGATAATAATACATTACCTCTGGGTTTACTTTCATAATTCATTTTAGAGTTCCATACACTCTAGCCCATTGCACAATGTTTGTTGCAAAAGAGTTGTTCATAAAAACAACAACTGTTGTTCAGTATTATGAATAACATGAAGGGCCAAGCTTCCATCCTAGATGGGATGTATGTTATGAATATTGATGGTAATATGATACATCCATAACACTGACGCTAAATGTCGCAAGACTAAAAGAATACCACACAAGTGTGGCACTGCATTTGGTCACATTGGAGAAACCCGCATGGATAAATTCCATTATGATGGATTTTGAAGTCATTTGATTTTGAATCATCTGACACTTGCAACTTTCCTCCGAAAAGAGAAGTGACTGAAATACCGTTCACAGGCCATAAGGAACGGACAACAAACTTATTGGTGATCATACATTTGATGTGTGTAGTCCGATAAAGGTTGTTGCAAGTAGTGGATTTATCTATCTTCAGAAATGACTCAAGTAGATATGTGGATATTTACTTGATGAGACGTAAGTCTGGATCTTTTGAAATCATTCGAAAGGTTTTCAAATATGAAGTAGAAGTTATTGTAACAAGAAAATTATTTTTCTACAATTTGATTGCAGAAAGAAATATTTGAGTTACAAGTTTAGCGAATGTCTGATGAGTTGTGAAAGGGGTTTCATAACTTGCACCTCCCGGAACACCACTGCAAGAGGAAAGTCTGTGAAGATGTAATCGAACTATTTATGACATGGTAAGATCAAAGATGACATAATTAAATTTGCCATTATCCCTTTTAAAGTGATGCTTTAGAGACTGCGGCTTTTACACTGAAAAGAGCTCCATTAGGTCTGTTGAAATGACACCATGGTATGGTACGCCCAACCATGTTATATCTTTTCTTAACATTTGGAATATGGGGCTTGTGTAAAAGGTTACAAACCTATTCCAAATCAGACAAGTGCTACTTTGTAGGTTATCCCAAAATGTTGGGTATTCCTCCCTCACTATGCCGAGGCAAATAGGTTTGCCACTAAGAACGGTATGCTTTTTGAAGAAAATGGTTCTTTCAAAAAGGTGAGTGGGAGAATAGTGCAACTCGACGAGATAAACAGTATCTTCGTCATCAGATCAAAGGAAAGAGACCTTGGAAGTAATTCCAGAGTTTCCTACTGCGACTGATACGGAAGTCTCTACAATAAAATGTATGGACTTCGGTCGAACTTGCAGCTGGACCACGTAGGCAAGGCTCGTGCAAACCTCTCAGGTGCGCAAACGAGATATTGTTGTTAGACAACAGTATACCTACGATACACAAGGATGCATTGATGGGCCCTGACTCCGGAATTGGCTAAATGCCAATACAATCCGAGATAGTTTCCATATAAGTGATTCAAGATTAAAACCTTGATACACCTTTCGGAAGACTTAGAGTCTGACGAATATTTATGGAACTATAACTGATACGAATAAAAATGTTTTATCCATAAAGCTCGACTTGTTGCAATATACAAGTTCAAGGAGTTGACTACGATGAGGTTGCTTCACCGTAGCGATGCTTAAAGTCGGTTCGGGTTGAACTAGCAATTAATACATATTTCAATCATGAGATATGAAACAAGGATGACGAAAGGATTTCCATCTGATGGAAATAAAACCAAGGACTTGCATGTGTTATAGTCCAAGGTATTTTGTTAGTCCAGAGGATGCTAGTAAGTATGCAAACTTCAGAGTTCCAGCAATGAACAGAAGAGAGCAAAATGGAGTTGGAATCTTCGTGTTTTGATGAAATAGTCAAAGGGGTTTGACTTCATCAATGGGTAACGAAGATGCTTATGATTCAAGAAAGTAAGTGGGAGCATAATAAAATTTCTAAAAAAACGTTGTGTGCTTGACACATTGTTAATTGGAAATAAATTTCTTGACACAAATTAGGACTTCATTTGAAAATAGTTTTTCGATGAAGTGCTTGGGCTAAATAGCCTTTATATTAGGCATGATGATCTATGGAGATAGATTTACCTAATTGGGCTAAGCAATAAAAAAAAACATATTGACAAGATGCTAAAACTTTTTAGCATTTAAAACGCCAAGGAGTGATTCTTGCCGAAGTCACATGGAAAGAGTTTTCGCAAGACTCGGTGTCCCAAAAACACTGATGAGCAAAATACATGATGGAGATTCCACACACCTTCGTGTTTGGATTAATCATGTATTCCATGGTATGTAAAACAACCAGATATGTCCAATACTCCAAAGTTGTTACGAGTATGGATACCAAGGTGATCAAAAGTACTGATCATGGGACAACAGTGAAAAAGGGTCATTGAGTACTATAGTAGCACTGATGACATGTTTTCTCGCAAGCGGAGATCATGAAGAGTTCATTGTAAAAGGTTACATCGATACAGTCTTCATCCATGCTCCAAGCGATTTTCAATTTAAATTAAGGGTTTTGTGTAACACACAATGTGGTGGCACAGTTAGTTGGAAAATGTTCCAAACAAGTTACTGTGGCGAATTCTATAACAGAGGTGAAGTATGTTGCCGCCTTTAAAGTGACAAAGAAGATGTTGAATCATATAGTTCATTCATGAACTTAGTATGGTTCCAAGATGGCTTTTGTCAATGGGACACTACTGCAAGTAGTTGCTCCATAACTCAGTCTGAGGAATCCAGGTTCGACCTGTGATTTGCATACATACAAAGCCAAGTCCACACAAAATATGAATTTTGTGAAAGCGTGAAAACGCGAGGATATGCAAAGATACACACGGAGCTGAAGTCGTCAGATCCGTTAGACATCAGGCTATACCACAAGCGAAGCATATTTACACCGGTGTGCCACATGTGTGAAGTGCATTAGCATTAACTAGATTATTGACTCTAGTGCAAGTGGGAGTCTGTAGGAGATATGCCCTAGAGGCAATAATAAATGTTATTGATTATCTCCCTGTTCATAATTAGGTTTATGTTCCATGCTATAACTGCTATGGTTCTCGAGTCTGCAAATAAAACGAGGCTCGGAGGAAGACTCATATGCACGTGTGGAATAATAAACGATAAAATGTATTCCTAGTCAAGCCTCTATGACTGGCTCAAGTATTGCATGATGATCCTGTTTTCCTGATCATGGGCATGACTATGCCAGCAATTTTGAGGGCACAATGTTAGCAGAACATTTGTGTTGAATCGACCCGATTGATGTTATGCTATGAGATTCTTTCGTCACAAGTTAATGGTTAATAACACAGAGATGGTTAATGTTTGCATGATTCCTTAGACCATGAGAGTATCGAGTTTCTTCATGCTTGCTTCATGAACTTTGGGGTTTGTTAAACGTCATCCGTAAATGGGTGGCTATTACGACGGCTTACGGGTTCATGGAAAAGTGTGTCAAGTAACTTGATAGCTCAAGATTGGGATTTGCTCCTCCGGCGATGGAGGGATATCTCTGGGCCCTCTCGGTGTTACGGTATCCATCATCGTCTGGCCAGACACTTTGTGATTTGATCACGGGGATGCCGGAACACGGGAACGAGAAAAGAGAACAAATACCGGTAACGAGGTAACTGGCATAGTGGACAAGTTGTTGACCCACGGGGATGCCATCATGTCTCACCTCGGGTATTTGTAACATATCGCGAAGCAACAGGAATAGCACACGGCAACTGGAGGTTCACTCGAATATTCATTCGTGTGGGTATAGGGGTCAATATGGGTGTCCACGGCTCCGATGTTGATCATTGATCGGAAGGGGTTCCATGTCATGTCTATACTTCACCGAACCTATAGGGTCACACGCTTAAGGGTCATCTATCTGCTGAATACTAGACAGGGAGTTTGTGAGAAAATCACCGAAAAAGTTTCGGACACCGAAAAGTTTCGGACAGCGGAAAAGTTCCGCAGAGAGAGGTCGCCGGATGAGTTCCGGTGAAACTGAAAAGTTGTTTCAGGGGATACCATTAAGTCAAAATGGTTTCGGCACATGCCTGATAATTCTTGGAGGATACCAGAATCATTCTGGAAACTTCTGGGAATTTTCTGGAAGAAAAACCGGAAATGTTCCGGGGCTGCCGGAACCGCTTCAGATGCTTTTCGCAGATGAAATCACTAAACTGGAATTGTTCCAGAACGCATTGAAAATTATTTTAGTGGGTACTGGAAATGTTCTAAGCCCACATAAATATTTTCAGTTCGAACGGACGATGAAAAATGTCGTCGTGAATAGTGAAAGTGCTTTTTGGGAATTTTATGGAAAGCACCTTTTGGGAATTTCCCAAAGGCTTCTAGAATGCCTTAGGCACTAAGGAAGCCCCCTTGGGGGGTCCCCCAAGGGTGTGGCCGGCCAAGCATGGTGGAGCTCCTTGGAGCTCCACATGGCACCCCTTTTATCTTTATTCTTTTGTGGAAAGGCATAAAGTGGGGGTACTTTGGGGTTTTTTTGTATGACATCTTTACCCCTTGGCTATCCTATAAATAGAGGTGGAGGGGCAGCCCTCCACACTCATCCCTTCTCACATACATGCCATTGCAATGATCTGGCTTCTCTCTCCCTCCCACGAAAAGAGTTTCGTAGAGCCGAAAGGCTGTCTGGGTTCCGGTGGGAACTAGTTCTGGACGGCGAAGCCCTGCCGGATAGATGACACCGTATGTGTGCAACTCTGTAGAGAGGTCGTAGTTTCGATCTTAGTGCCCGAGGGGCTGTTCGAGAGTGCCTCCCGAAGGGCTGTCCAAGTGACGGTCCGAGTTCTGTGAGTCCTCCCGAAGGGCTGTCCGAGTGACCGTTCGAGTTTCGAAGGTCCTCCCGAAGGGCTGTCCACGACATCGTCTGGGGGACTGTTCGACAGCCTCCCGGAGGGCTGTCCGAAGGGAAGATGAGGGTATACATCCTCGCGGTTGGGAGGTTGTAAATCCTAGCTGCGGGGATCTGCACCGCCGATCGTCATCGACTCTACTTCCGCTGCGCTTCGAGTCGGTAACGAAAATGATCAAACCTTGTATGCAGTCTCCATAGTGGTCCTGGGCTGGTGCGTAGGTCAGAAATTTTTTGTTTTCTGCTGCGTTACCCTACACCCGCCCCTAAATTAACCCTGTTAATTAGATTAACTTAATGTTAGTCTCAACAGAGGATGACATGTGGGTCCCACTGGACCCACATGTCAGGTTTAACTGGTCAGCCGACCTGTTGACTTGCTGATGTCAGCATTACCTCATGCGGACATCATAATTCCCTTTTCTGTTAAAAATAAATAAATTCCAGAAAATCAATAAAACTTTAAAAATTTATAACTTTTAAACTGTAGCTCAGATCGAAAAAGTTAAAACATGAAAGTTGCTCAGAAAGACGAGACGAGTCTGATTGTGTCGTCTGTTTCCTTGACGGAACCCCCTACGTAGGAGAACTCGTAACTCCGAGCCCGATTCTGGTAGATGAATAGTGCACATACACCGGTTAATAAATCCCAGGTTAATCCAAAAATAACTAAAAGGACCTAGATGCATCTTTAGGCAACCCTACACTGCATCGTAGTATAGCACACACTGTGGTACATCTGTTTGCATTATGTTTACCTGTTTCTTCCCCCTCTTCTCTCTCGGTAGACCCCGACGTTGACGTAGCTCCCGAGGCAGACGCAGCTCCGGAGTACGACTACGTCCCCGACGACACCACTGAAGACCTTGCCCTTGCCGCAGAGCAAACAGGCAAGCACCCCCATTTTGAACATGCCTATATCGCCTATTTTCTTCCCTCTTATGCTTGCATTAGAACTGCTACTGCTGCTGTTATCCTATATCTGCTGCATAGCCTGATTTTTGTAACCTGCCTTGTTACCTTACTGCTTATCCTAAACTGCTCAGTATAGGCTGGGTAGAGACCCGTCAGAGACCACCACTTATCCCGACTGCCCCGCTGGACATCAGAAGACTCGATCAATGGGATTGAAGACCAGGCCCCGACACCGCACATCACTTTCCCCCCCCCCCCCCTTAGTTGCCGACACTACTGGGTTACTATCGAGTGTCGAGGGTGATACCTCGTCCGCACTACTGATGATAACCTTATAGGTTAGTTAATCGGTCGTGGTAAGCGAGGGTGATTCCTCCTACACCACCCCCGATAACGACGTCGTCGCGCAACACTTCAAGTGTGGACCTCGAGGGTGATTCCTCCTTCGTTCACCTTGACGATAACATCAGGTGGAACTCCATCGAGGGTGATTCCTCAGGGTTCTCCCTTGGTGTTAGACACACGGCTACTGTTGATACTATGTCCCACACTGAACCATGTTACTAAAGACGGGTCGGCCCTGAGGGGTACCCGCGCGAGCATATTGCGGAGTGATGTGGAGTCGGGTTGACCTGGATGGTGCCCGCGAGATAAACGAGGCGTGGCCGGGCATTCTTAGCCCTTGCCGCAAGTCCTCAAGACGGGGCGACGGGGTCACATCGATCGTGAGTCTCTGCTCGTTATCGCGCGCTTGTAAACCACTAAACGGTTTGGATATTTGATCCGAGGGGCCTCTGGCCTGATAGCACTAACCATCACGTGGGCATAGTATGGGCGTTCTGCGTCGTATACTTCAGCCGGATCTTAATAGACGTCAGCGACTGAGCGGCGCGCGCTGGATTGGACTGGTTACGCAACCGCGCTTGTATTAAGGGGTTGCTAGGTCTGCTTCCGGCCGCCTTCGCAACGTGCAGGAGTTCCCGGGGCGATGGCCCAAGACCCCTGGGGGCATAGGTTTAGTCCGGTGTGCTGACCTCTCTGTTAAGTATTCGGTCGGGTTGCGGCGTATCGTTTGGCCGAGGCCGGGCATGCCCGAGTAAAGTGTGTCCGGCCGGAGTTAAGCGAGCGTGGTGGGTAACTTGGTGCACCCCTGCAGGGAAGAAACTTCTATCGATAGCCTGTCCTACGGTAACGGACACTCGGAGTTGTATCCCGATTGGTACAACTAGAACTTGAGATGATAACTGGATAGTACGGCTCTGGGATTGCTTTCTCGCAGGGAGTCGAGAAAGGATCTCAGGCTGAGGTTGATGATACTACCACTACTACTACTTTACTTTATGTTATTCTGCACTCTTCTAATGCTGCAAGACTGCTGAAGATGTTGAAGATGCTAGTCTTCGATAGGACTAAGCTTTCCCCTCTATTCTGGCATTTCTGCAGCCCAGTCCACATATACAGCCTCCTTTTTGACAATGATGTATATGTAGTGTAGATCCTTGCTTGCTGAGTACTTCGGATGAGTACTCATGTTTTCTTTACTTTCTTTTTTTCCCATATCCCTTTTGATGTCACCAGACGTCGGAGCCCCTGAACCAGATGCCCCCGTCGACGACCACTACTACTACCCGCCTGGCGAGTACTACTACTACGAGGAGCCGAATGACGACCAGGAGTAGGAGTAGGATCGGAGGGTCCAGGGCAGGAGGCCTACGCCTTTCGATCGTAGTATTTTATTTTGCCCTGCCTCTGTGAAGGCCTATCTCTCTCTCTCTCTCTGTAATATATCTGTACCTAGATATCTGATGCTTCCGCTGACGCTTGTATGCCATCGAGCTATGTATTCGAGCCCTCGAGGCCCTGGCTTGTAATATAAAGCTTGTATGACTTTATTTATATTTTAGAGTTGTGTTGTGATATCTTCAAGTGAGTCCTTAGGCTTGATCATGTGCATTTGCGTGTATGGTTAGTGCACGATTAAGCCGGGGTCGTCACACCCATCTAACACGGAACATCATCGCATCGTGCATTCCAGCATAGTCAAGCTCCCAGATCTCTTCGACCCTTCCGTAGAATCTTTCAGTTGTGCCGTTGGCGTCAGTCACGCATTGAATTGTCACCCCGGAGTTCTGGTAATCACTGTCCATGTCTTTGGCCTCCGTGTAGAACGTGTACCCATTGATATCGTAGGACTAATAGGTCGCGAGCTTGGGCGCGGGGCCATGTGCTAAGGCGTGTATGAGCAATCCGTCCGAACTGCCCTCTTCCGGGGGATTTTCAAGAACTTGCTCTTTGAACCAACGCAAGAAAGTGGCGTTGTGCTCTACAGTAACTTCGTCGTCCGTCTTGAGCATCCCCTTATCACGGTACTTCTTTGCGATGCTTTCTTTGTGCTGTGCCACATAATCATCTACCACATCTAGGTGTTGTAGCACTACTAAGTTAGCCCTGTCAAAGTCGTTCCGTCGATCCGAGTAGTCCACGTGCAATTCCCTCCGGCCGTTGTTGTGACCATCTCCTTCGAGCTTCCCATCGTGCTTCTTGATGGGCAAACCAACAACAGGGTCTCCGACGCTTATATAATTCTCGCAAAAGGAGACGCACTCATGCGTCAGATACCCCTGGACGATGCTCCCTTCGGGACGGGACATGTTACGAACGAATCCTTTGATGACCCCATTCATCCTCTCGAACGGCATCATGTTGTGAAGGAATGTCGGCCCGAGGTCGATGATGTCGTCCACGATGTGGACACACAGATGCACCATGACGTCAAAGAACGCTAGCGGGAAGTACATCTCAAGCTCACATAGTATGACAACGATCTCTTCCTGTAGCCTTCGGAGCTGCTTCACACTTATGGACTTTCGAGATATAACATCGAAGAAGTTGCAGAGACCAGTAAGCGTGTCATGGACGTGCTTGTCCATTATCCCTCTAATGGCAACCGGGAGTATCTACGTCATCATCACGTGACAGTCATGAGACTTTATCCCGTTGAACCTTTTCTTCTTGGGGTCTAGAAATCTGCTTATCTTCCCACAGTAACTGGAACTGACTTTGATTCCCATAAGGCACTTGATGAAGTGATCGATCTCCTTCGCACTTAAGGTGAAGCAAGAAGGGGGGCAATAATTCTCCTCCTTCTTGTTGACTTTTCTGCCCCTTTCCCCTTCCTCCGTCTCCGTCTCCGTCTCCTCCATTGACTTTTTATGGTGGAGCTCTTTCCTGATCTTCAAATCTTCCAAGTCTTTCCTTGCCTTCGGCCCATCCTTGGTCTTCTCCGGCATGTTCATCAGTGTGCCAAGCAAGCTCTCGAGGACATTCTTTGTGATATGCATCTGATCAAGGCAATGAGGCGTGTCATGATTGGGCCAGTACTCCAAGTCCCAGAAAACAGACCTCATTTTCCATACCTTTAGCAGCGGCTCCGGTGCCTTTTTGATCTTTCCCGACGCGGGGCATTGTTCCCAGTTTCTCAACAGCTCGTCGATTTCGGCGCCGCTCCTCTTACGTGGAGGTCCTCGAAGCTCAGCCAACCCATTGAATAGATCTCCACGCTTTCTCCACGGGTCATCCTTCTCGAGCCATCTACGATGCCCCATGTACACAATTTTCCCGGACCCGCCATCTTTTGTTGACATAAGCTGCTGAGACGTTGTATCATCCATGCACCTCATGCATCCGCAGTATCCGTGGCACACCTGGCCTGAGGTGTACCGATAACCGAGATAGTCGTGCACCGTCGTCATCAGCGCGGCTCTCATATGGAAATATTCTCCTTTGCTGGCGTCCCATGTCCATGCCGGTGTTTTCCATAACGTGTCTAGCTCCTCTTGCAGAAGCCCCATATACAGGTTAATACTATTTCCCGGTTGTTTTGGCCCTTGAATCAGCATGCTCATGTGTATGTACTTTGTCTTCATGCACTTCCATGGGGGGAGGTTGTACATCCATACAAACACGGGCCATGTGTTGTGGTTGGTGTTCTGGTTTCCAAACGGATTCATGCCATCGGTACTCGCACCAAGCACGATGTTCCTTGGATCTTCTGCAGCAAATCCATATACGGCGTTGAATGCTCTCCACTGGCTACCATCTACGAGGTGTCTCAGCCTCGGATCATCTCCATTGTCGGGCTTCTTCCTCTCCGCGTGCCAGCGCATGAGCTTTGCTTCCTTAGGATCTACGAAATACCGCTGCAGACGGGGAGTGATCGGAAAGTACCATACAACTTTCTGAGGAGCTTTCTTTCCTGCCTTCTTGTATCGAGAAGCATTGCACACTGGACAGCTGGTTTTTTCCGCGTGCTCCCCCCGATAAATGATGCAATCATTGATGCATGCATGGTACCTAATGTGCGGCAAATCAAAAGGGCAAACAATTTTCTTGGCCTCCTCGACACTAGTAGGACACAGGTTCCCTGCGGGAAGAACTTTATTATGTAGATACTTCAAATGCTCATCGAGGCTTTTGTCTGTCCATTTGTTTTTGGCCTTCGTCTTTAGAAGTTCGAGCGTGAAACTCAAGCGGGTCACCTCGGGATCGCAACCGTCATACAATGG
Source organism: Thinopyrum elongatum (assembly GCA_011799875.1). Lineage (NCBI taxonomy): Eukaryota > Viridiplantae > Streptophyta > Magnoliopsida > Poales > Poaceae > Thinopyrum > Thinopyrum elongatum. The sequence continues at coordinate 12,303,697 of CM022300.1, read as the reverse complement.
AGTCCTCGAGTCTACTTCAAGTTGCGTCAGCTTGGCCTCCTCTCTAGAAGCAGCTCTCTCGCTAGTCATACTCTTGCGAAGGAGGTCTCGAACATGAGGGTCCTGCACAACTGCACTTAGTACCATCGAAGACTGCGGCGTGACCGCCGCCTCTTCTCCGCCATGTCCGTACTCTTCTTCGCCGTGTCCGGAATCTTCTCCGCCGCCGTCGTCATTTCCGGACTCTTCCCCGCCGACATGTCCGGCGCCATCGTCTTCATGTCGATCGGTCATCTCTTCGTCTAGCCCCGTGTCGTTATTCCCTGCCATGTGGACGTCCTCATCATCATCATCTTCTTCACTTATCCACTGAGTATAGCCATCCATGAAACCATTCATCAGCAGGTGCGCCTTCAAAGTGCCATGATCAAAAGGGTCCAAAAGGACTCCTTCCTTTCATCTTGCACACGGACATCTAATCCTAGTCCGATTATTTGCATATATGTCCATCACCGCGGATTGCATGTACCGCTCCACCTTCCATCCACTCACCTTCATGACCGACTGCACGGTATAACAAGCAAAAGGGTTATAAAATAAATAATGCATGCTTCAAAGTCATATATATAAAATTTTGGCATGACCTTGCCTAAAAATAGGACATATTGAGTTTGCTCGAAATTCACCGAAACGGAAATAAGTCGACATTTCGGCAAAACATAAGCAACTCGAGGGCATGTCACTCGCACAAATCTCTCCATATATATATCCCAAACACACATATTCTCATTCACACACATATTCCCATTCTTGAAATGAACAACTTTTTACTCACCTATATATCTCCCGAGAGAGACTGAGAGCACGCGCAGTTAATTAGATGATGAGAGAGAACGATCGAGAGAGCACGTGTGGTTGGCTAAATAGCTAGCTAGATCTAGTTGTTGGGGAGGAGAGGTGAATCTAGCTAGCTAACTAATGGAGAGGGGTTATGGTGGAGGGGGGCATTAATGGGGGAGAGAAGAGAGGTGTAGGAGAAAGAGAGAGGCCATTTATGGAGGAGGGTGCCATTAATGAGGAGAGAAGAGAGGTAGGAGGAAGAGAGAAGAAGAGCAACAATGATGGAGAGTGGAGAGTGGAGAGGGGAAAGGAGGGGGAGAGAGGGCAAAGTGGGGGAGGAGGGGGAGGGGGTGGAAAAGGTGGCACCAGCCGCAACTAGCAGTAGCGCTGCTTAGCAAAAAGCGATGCTGCTATGGGACTTAGTAGTAGCGCTCTCCTGGAACAGCGCTACTACTAATTGGGGCCCATTAGCAGTAGCGGCGCAGTACAATCAAGCGCTGCTACTAAACTGTTAGTAGTAGCGCTTGTTTCTGTACAGCGCTACAACTCCAGCGACCGTCGGTGGCCTCGTCTGGTCCCACATAGTAGTAGCGCGTTTTTGCTTACCAGCGCTACTACTAGAGTTTTACTAGTAGCGCTTTCTAGGAAAAGCGCTACTGCTAAATAGCAGCAGCGGTTACTATTTTACATTGCTACTACTATGCTACTGTGTATAAGCATTTTCCTAGTAGTGTCTCCTCTTCTCTTTCTTCCAGCTAAGCAAAAATATAATATTTAAAGTCTTACAACCCACTTATATCACCTTATTGTACTTGCTCTCAACGGTAATTTCAGTGGGCCGGTTAATTTCTTGGTTTCCGCACCTTCCTTCTTTAAGTAGAAACCTTTCCCTCATTTGCGCTCCACACTTCTCAGTTCCTTCCTCCAAGCATCATCTTGTAGTCGCTCCTTCATCCTTCTCCCAACAATGACTCCACCAACCACCCGATCTTGTGCGAATAGGAGGAACGATACGGAGGCGACGACTAAGGCTGTGGAAGGATCTCGCGTCCCCAAGCGGAGCTCGTGCCGGTAGGCGATGGATCGTCTGTGCGGCCTTGCGGCGGTAGGTTTCCTTGTCGTGCATCACTCCCGATCTGTTTCTTCTTTCTTTTTAATCATCACCATTTCAATTGATTCAATTGATGATCATCTTCATATAACTTCCAGGGCTAAGCAGTTTCTTGAGGCCCCTACCTCTTCGGCGACCGCGACCGAGTTGCCGGTCATCGAGGAGCTCATGACTCTTTTAACCAAGTGGGAGAAGGAGTTAGCTGAGCTCTGCAAGGAGAACCGCCGTGTCGCCGACGAGCTGATAACTGCTTATGAGTGCCCGCTGAAGGGGAAGATCGAGCGATCAAGGCACTGGACATGCTTGACGGTGTGATGCCGAGAGACCAAGCGACGATGAAGGATTTGGCGGCGTTGAACAGGGCACCTAGTGATTATTTTGACCTCCTCAGGCAGATGATCGATGTCCAAACCCGGGATGCCGAGATCCTCCACAAGGAGCTCGCTCTTGCCAAGGAGGGGAAGTTTTTATAACTTCCAGGGCCGGCAGTTCCCATGTTGGGGTTTGTCAAGCGAGCTCCTTGCTTTCATTTGCAAGGAGCGAGAACCTATCAAGATTTTGTGGATGACCTATTTTGCTTCGAGGGTTTTGTGGATGATACTAAGCGCTTCCTTGTTAGATCAACCAACGAGGACCTGTTAAGATTTTCATTTGCAAGGAAAGAAGTCACAAAAGCACAATCAGTCGCCAAAAATAATAGGCAAGTGAAGAGAAATGCCGATATAAAGATCAACAAGGCACGACCGAAGCTCCGCTTCATCCACACTGGAGCACAACCTAATAAAGTCCCAAGAGGAAATGACGACGTCTCCATAGGAATTCCTAGCTACAACATCAACACTCCGCACTGATACTCTTCACAAAACTGGCATCAACATTGATTTTGATATGATTAAAAGGGGTGGCGGCCACACCTCATGATTCCTCAAAATAGTATCAATCGGCCTACACCCACCCACACAGGACGTAAAAGAGGACCAGTAACTTTCCACAAAAATAATAGTCATGCACATTCTAGGCAAGCAACCGTAGCAATTCTACACCGATCATAGTCATGAACACATACTAGCAATCCTAGAAATCCTAGCAATTGTACATTGATCATAGTCATCGCGGGTTGGCTCAAATCGAATTGAATTGACGCAACCGCCCTAAAAAACCCTAACCGCCCCGTCACCGGCATTCACAGCATCCGCTTGAAGCACTTCCCCGATGGCCATGTGTAGGATCGAAAGTATGTCTAGAGGGGGGGTGTTGGGAAACGTTGCATGGAAAACAAAAAAATTTCTATGCACACGCAAGATCTATCCATGGAGATGCATAGCTACAAGAGGGGGAGAGCATCTACATACCCTTGTAGATCGCTAAGCGGAAGCATTTATCACGCGGTTGATGTAGTCGTACTCTTCGTGATCTGATCACGATCCAACCGATCTAGTGCCAAACGGACGATACCTCCGAGTTTAGCACGCGTGCGGCTCGATGACGTCTCCTCCTTCTTGATCCAGCAAGTGGGAGAGGAGAAGTAAATGGGATCACAATCAACACGACGGCGTGGTGGTGATGGTGGTGGTGGAGAACCGACAGCGCTTCGCTAAGCGTTGCCGGGACGAGGCGGTGGAACTACGGAGTAACGGGAGAGAGAGAGGCGCCAAGGGCTTGGTGTGTTCTCTTGGGACGCCCCCTCCCTTCTATATATAGGTGGAGGGGCATGGCAAACAGCCCCTCCAAGCCCTAGGCCGCAGCTATGGGGAAGAGCACTTGGACTCCAAGTCCAATCCTATTCCTACTAGTAGAATGCCCGTGCGTTGCCACGGGCTTTTTAATTTGTTTTCCCGATTGCACCTATGAGTACAATGCATATTTGTCTCTCTGTTCCCCACTGTCTACCACTCTCCATCTCGCTCCCTCCTCTCTCTCCCTCTCGCTCTCAAGCCCTCTCTCCCTCCCTCCCCCCTCCCTCTCTCTCTCTCTCTCTCTCTCTCTCTCTCTCGCACACACACACACACACTCCCCCCTCCCCCTCTCCCATGACTCAAAATTTAATTTTGGCTCAGCTTAACTTTTGCTAAGTGTTAACATTCGGTGGCTACAATATATCCTAGAAGTTTAAACAGTAAAGGAAAACCGTAATCTTTTCATGAGATAAGACAACTTTTCAAACTTCATCCTGACTCATTTACTCCAACAATTTGGAGCAAACAACAACAAAAATGACTTCACATGGTAAAAAAATCCATTGCTAGACTTGACAGGGGCACCATGGCATTCTAATGCATATTCTTGCACTTATTATAATTTGTTCAGAAATATGTGTGCCCAGGCGTTGCCATGGAATACCAAAAAAATATACATACATGTGGCTTTTATTCTAATTGGGAATTATGTGCCGAGCATGTACATGATTTCCGTTTATCATACGGCAAATGCAGGTTCAGTTTTCTTGGTAATCATCATGTCTCATTAACCACCCTCTCCATGAAATTGTAAATGCCACCCTCTTCTTGCAATTGTATTTTTATTATTGGCTGGCCCTCTAGGCAAGGTTCCTATGCAACACTTTATTTTTCATGTTAGATTGAATAGCACTACTTCCACATTGTGCACTAAGGGCCAGTTCTTTTGGGCGGCTAAAAAAATAAGCTGCCTCTGCCCAACTTAAAAAATAAGCCACTCCTGAATTTTTTTTGATACTTCTAAATTAGTTATGCATAACTAATTTAGAAGCCTCAATGAATAAGAAAGACGGCTTATGAGATAAGTTGGGGAGGAGGCGGCTTATTTCGTAAGCTGTCAAAAGAATTGTCCCTTAATCTCGTCACCCTCATGAGCCTCACCTCTGTTCTATATATCCAAAGGCAATGAAATGTTGAAGGTGTTTACATCTTTTCTATTTGTCATACAAAACATAATCAAATTCATGTTTTTTGCTCATACAACGGGAAACTATTTCAATTACAAAGAAAGGAGAACTTATAGTTAATTGAATTGCTATTTGGAGAGAAGAGATTTGTTGCACAACCTTGTAAATTAGCACTACGTTTGGCTCGATCTGCAGAAGAAAATACCATTGTAGGCTCATGCCACAAAGATAATGATTCTGAATCAGACTATTGAAATAAGAATATATCTACCATTTGTGTATTTTACTGACTGGCCAATATATCTTATCTAACCTGATGATATTTTTATGCACCTATCTTTTGAAGTTAGTACTATCAAATTTGAGGATTGATATCATCCAATATTCACTCGAACTTGCAAAACAAACTCATGATAGAAAAATAGATTATCAATGAAAAAAATCGCTGCAATTTGACTATTTCCTAAACAAAGTGATTTATAGCCTTCATCTGAAGATATATATACATTTACCAGATAAGTATGAAGTTAGCAAGCACCATCATAGTTGAGGTATGCATGACTGAAGAAGAAGCAAAACCTCTACATAGTACTCAAAGCTAACAAAAGGAAGTCACATGATCTTTGTAATACAAAATTATTATATAGAGATCTAGAGCATGTATGTTTACACTCACACACATGCTATCTTCTTTTATAAAATTTCACTATGCATAATTACCATAAATTAAGCTAGAAAGGAAGCCACATGATCGTAGTAATAAAAAATTACTATAAATAGATCTAGAGCATGTATGTTCACACACAGGCTATCTGAAATTATTTTGCATCTTCGTGTATAAAACTTTAATATGCATAATTAGCATAAATTAAGCTATATGACTGTACGTAGGCAACGCACAACCACATGTACCTTGGATCTTTTCTGAACTTTTCAGGCTTTCCCATTGAGAGCCATATAACTGTAGCATGGATATTATGCCGTAGTGGGCATCTCTGTGTTAAGGGAGTCGTTGAATGCGGCAGCATCACCCACAGCGGTCACATACTAAATTGCTCCAAACTGTCTGCAGCTGCTGCCTGCAACAACAAATAATTGAGATATATATCAATCAAGAAGTAGTGTTACTGTCCGGCAATTTGTTAGATGACTGTGATGCACACAAGTGAAAACAACTAATGCCTTGATAGCATTAACATGTGCCCATGCATGCACGATTCCAGAAAGATGTGCTGGAACTCTTTGCATCTACATAGTTAAATATTTCCTAGAATCAAGAAAGCATAATCGGGACGAGAACTGCAATTTGGCAAACGTGCACACACCCAACCGGGAACAGTCTGAAACAAGTCTGATATAGCAATCATCTCACGTGAGGAAAGAACCAGTCAGGAGGTGGGATCTTTTTGGAGAAAAAAATCAGTGGAGGCTAAGGGAGATCATACGAGAGGTGGGGGAACGAACGAACGAAACGACAGACTCCTCCTTTAGGAGTAGAGACTAGGACTCCTTCCTTTTTTGCCTTCTCTAGACACATGGGCTTTTGAGGACTTGGTGAGCCTAGCCCAATAAGGTCAGGGTGCCTCCCCGCAGCCCATGCTAGCCCTTGGGTCGTGATGGACCCACTTGTGGACTTCCGGACCCCTCCGGAATCCTCCGGAACCTTCTGGAAGCTTCCCGGTACAATACCGAAAAAACTGCACCTTTTTCCGGAACCCAAAATATGACTTCCCATATATAAATCTTTACCTCTCAACCATTGAGACTCCTCGTGACGTCCGGGATCTCATCCGGGCCTCCGAACAACATTTTATTACCACTCATCAAATATCCCAATACTACTCTAGCATCAACGAACGTTAAGTGTGCGACCCTGCGGGTTCGGGAATTATGTAGTCATGACCGAGACACCTCTCCGGTCAATAACCAATAGCAGGACCTGGATGCCCATATTGATTCCTACATATTCCACGAAGATCTTTTATCAGTTGAACCTTTATGACAACATACGTAATTCCCTTTGTCTGTCGGTATGTTACTTGCCCAAGATTCGATCGTCGGTATCTCTATACCTAGTTCAATCTCGTCACTGGCAAGTCTCTTTACTCGTTCCGTAATACATCATCTTGTAACTAACTCCTTAGTCACTTTGCTTGCAAGTTCTTGTGATGTTGTATTATCGAGAGGGCCCAGAGATACCTCTCCATCATACAGAGTGACAAATCCCAATCTTTACTCACACCAACTCAACATACATCTTCGGACATACCTGTAGAGCATCTTTATGATCACCCAGTTACGTTGTGACGTTTGATAGCACACAAGGTATTCCTCCGGTATCCGGGAGGTGCATGATCTCATGGTCGAAGGAATATATATTTGACATTAAGAAAGTAGTAGCAAAAACTGAACGATCATATGCTATGCTAACGGATGGGTCTTGTCCATCACATCATTCTCCTAATGATGTGATCCCGTTATCAAGTGACAACACATGTCTATGGTTAGGAAACCTTAACCATCTTTTGATCAACGAGCTAGTCTAGTAGAGGCTCACTAGGGACACGGTATTGTCTATGTATCCACACATGTATCTGAGTTTCCGATCAATACAATTCTAGCATGGATAATAGACGTTTATCATGAACAGGGAAATATGATAATAACCAATTTATTATTGCCTCTAGGGTATATTTCCAACAGTCTCCCACTTGCACTAGAGTCAATAATCTAGTTCACATCGTCATGTGATTAACACCCAATGAGTTCTGGGGTTTGATCATGTTTTGCTTGTGAGAGAGGTTTTTAGTCAAATGGTCTGCAACATTGAGATCCATGTGTATTTTGAAAATTCTTATGTCATATTGTAGATGCTGCTATCACGTTTTACTTGGAGCTATTCCAAATGACTGCTCCATTATACGTATCCGGTTTGCTACTCAGAGTTATCCGGATCGGTGTCAAAGCTTACATGGACGTAACCCTTTACGATGAACTCTTTATCACCTCCATAATCGAGAAACATTTCCTTAGTCCTCTACTTACTAAGGATAATTTTGACCGCTGTCCAGTGATCCACTCGTGGATCACTCTTGTACCCCTTTTGCCAGACACGTGGCAATGCACACATCAGGTGTGGTACACAGCATGACATATCGTATAGAGCCTATGGCTAAGGCAAAGGGGGCGACCTTCGTCCTTTCTCTTTTTTCTGCCGTGGTCGAGCTTTGACTCAAGTTCACTCCATACAATACAGGCAAGAACTCCTTCTTTGGCTGATCCATTTTGAACTCCTTCAAAATCTTGTCAAGGTATGTACTCATTGAAAGTCTTATCAAGCGTCTTGATCTATCTCTATAGATCTTGATGCCCAATATGTAAGCAGCTTCACCGAGGTCTTTCGCTGAAAAATTCTTATTCAAATATCCTTTTATGCTATCCAGAAATTCTATATCATTTCCAATCAGCAATATGTCATCCACATATAATATCAAAAAATGCTACAGAGCTCCCACTCACTTTCTTGTAAATACTGGCTTCACCGTAAGTCTGTATAAAACCAAATGCTTTGATCACCTCATCAAAGTGTATATTCCAACTCTGAGATGCTTGCACCAGTCCATAGATGGATCGCTGGAGCTTGCACACTTTGTTAGCACCTTTAGGATCGACAAAACCTTCTGGTTGCATCATATACAACTCTTCTTTAAGAAATCCATTAAGGAATGCAATTTTGACGTCGATTTGCCAGATTTCATAATCATAAAATGCGGCAATTGCTAACATGATTTGGACAGACTTAAGCATCGCTACGAGTGAGAAAGTCTCATCGTAGTCAACCCCTTGAACTTGTCGAAAACCTTTTGCGACAAGTCAAGCTTTGTAGACAGTGATATTACCATCAACGTCCGTCTTCTTCTTAAAGATCCATTTATTCTCAATGGCTTGCCGATCATCGGGCAAGTCCACCAAAGTCCACACTTTGTTCTCATGCATGGATCCTATCTCAGATTTCATGGCCTCAAGTCATTTGTCGGAATCTGGGTTTATCATAGCTTCTTCATAGTTCATAGGTTCGCTGTGGTCTAATAACATGACTTCCAGAACAGGATTACCGTACCACTCTGGTGTGGAACGTATTCTGGTTGACCTACGAAGTTCAGTAGTAACTTGATCTAAAGTTTCATGATCATCATCATTAGCTTTCTCTCTAGTTGGTGTAGGCATCACGGAAACGGTTTTCCCCAGTGTGCTACTTTCCAATTTGAGAGAAGGTACAACTACCTCATCAAGTTCTACTTTTCTCCCACTCACTTCTTTCGAGAGACACACCTTCTCTAGAAAGGACCCATTCTTGGCAACAAAGATCTTGCCTTCGGATCAGTTGGACGAGAGAGAGGGAATTGGTGGAATAGTTCGTTGTATTGCTTGAGCCTCGTGGGCATATGTATAGGAGTACAATGACCAACTTGGAGTACAAGACAAGGTAGGAACAAATCCTAGTCTATCCTATACTTCCTAATAAACATTATACTCAACATCCCCCCGCAGTCACAATGGTAGCGACGCAGATGGTGAGACTGGAGAAGAATCCGAAGGCAAGCTGACGGACAGCCCCCCACAGTCGTAACGGTCGATGCATCACGGAAGTCGTGGTTGGAGTGAAAACCGTTGAGGTTGCTCAAGCAAGGCGGTAGCCCTTTGTGCCGTTTGTCGAGGTAGCCGAGAGCGTAGGGTGGTGTAGCCGTGGTCGAGGTAGCCATGGTCGATGTCGAGTCGGGGTAGCCAGTGTCGAGGAAGTCGTCGTAGAGCCGCGGGCGCAAGGAGATGCCGTGTTAGTCATAGGCGCAGTGGTGTCGAAGTAGTGGTGCGTCGGAAGAAGACGTTGTTGATGATGCGTCGCACCGGGGTTGCCAAGCCCGAGGACACATCGTGGACGAAGGCACGCATCTGTGTTGCCAGCATCGGGCATGTGTAGACAGACGAAGACGAAGTTGACGAAGCGCCGCACCAGGCTTGCCAGGCCCTGGGACACATCATGGACGAAGGCATGCATCGGTGTTGCCAGCACCGGGCATGCGTAGACTGGCACCTGCATGAGCTGTACGCCATGTCGAGGAGTCGGAGGGCCAGCAGAGAAGAAGACTCGACGATGGTTGCGGCGTCAATCGGCGCGGGGCCGATGTCGCCCGCAGTTGTCGGAGTAGACGAAGTGGTCGGGGTAGATGACGGTGACGCTGGCGACGGGCTGGTGCTGGACAAAGACGAAGGAGGTGGACGGGCGGTGGCAGCGGCTACGAGAGTAGCGGCGGTGGCATCCAAAGAAGAGCGGCGGCGGCGGCTAGGTTAGGAGCGCGGCGGCGATGCTCGAAGTAGGCGAGGAACCCGACAGCGTGACGAAGACCAGCGCGGACGGTGGCATTCCCCCGCAGAGGGAGATGGCGCGGCGCATACCATGGGAGGTCGACGCGCGGTGACGGCGGAGTGGACCGCGGCGACGCAGCGGTGGCGGGCAGGTCGGGGCGACGGCGGGAAGACCTCGGGGCGGTTGCGGGGACCGCGGGCCACGGCGCTACAGCCCGAAGGGGCGGTGCAGCGGCTAAGCGCGGGATGGTGCAACTGCGGGGATGGCCTCGGGCGGCGGCGAAGACCGCGTGCCAGGCTCGCTACGACCCGATGGGGCGACGCAGCGGCAGCGCGAGGGTCGGTGCAGCCACGGAGATGGCCTGGAACGGACGTACTCGGGGCAGCGGTAGACCGCGGGCCGCGGCACTACGGCCCAAAGGGGCGATGCAGCGGAAGTATGCGGGTCGATGCAGCCGCGGGGAGAACCACGGGGCGGCGGCGCTGCGGCCCGACGGGGCGACGCAGCGGCAGCCCGATGCTCGATCGGTAGATGGGCGCGCTGAACTCGGGGACAATCTTCACGGGACCTGCGGAGGCGCGCGCAACCGACGGGCCAGGTCAGTCGCGTGCCGTAGATGAGGCGGATTGCGGCGGCGAGCGGGTGATCAAGCCGATCGCGCGCGAGGTCAAGGACGCCGCTTGGTGGAGGCGGGGTGGCGGCAGAGTCCAAGATGAAGCCGGCGATGAAGGACGGCGTGGGACGTCGTGCAGACGAGCGCGTCAGCACCGGCACCCGGGCTGCCAAAGCAGCGCCGACGCCTGGGCAGCGAGGCTCGAGCAACCAACGTAGCAGCGGCGCCCGAGCTGAGGCAGCCGACGAGCCTAATGCAGCCAGCCCGATGCAGCCGGGGACGAGGCCGGCGAGGCAACCCGCAGGGCCGCCGTGCAGACACGGCGGAGGTGGGTGGCATGGATCGATTGGCGGGCCGGCGCGCGAGCGGCGGCTATGATTGGCCGCCGCATGGCGCGAGGCCGCCGGGTGGAGGCGATGCAGGAATCTCGGTCGGAGCAGGGCGGCGACGGTCTGCGCAGGGCGACGGGCGAGCCGACGCGCGGACGGCGGCTAGTCCTGACGGGCCACCTCGGCATGCATGGCCGCCGGGTCGGAGGAGAGGCCAGCCGGTCACGCTAGGGTCGGACTAGAGGTGCGTTGGTGTCGACGGCGGCGGCGGGCGACGCAAACCAATCAAACATAGATCGGAAAACCAAAAAGAAAGCACTGATCAAAACGACCGGCGAGAGAGAGAGAAAAACCCGGAGCAAGGGCTCGGGAAAAAGACTCTCTAGGGTAGTCGGTCAACATGACCAGCGGACAAACCCTAGGTACGGGCGGCGCGGCCCCCGGCGGCGGTCATGGAGGCCGACCGCCCCGGGGGTGGCGCGCGGGGCAGAAGCGGTGGGCGATGGCTAGGGTTTGGATCGGTTAGGCTGATACCAAGTTGGATGGGAGAGAGGGAATTGGTGGAATAGTTCGTTGTATTGCTTGAGCCTCGTGGGCATATGTATAGGAGTACAATGACCAACTTGGAGTACAAGACAAGGCAGGAACAAATCCTAGTCTATCCTATACTTCCTAATAAACATTATACTCAACAGGATCTGTGGTAGAAGGTATACCCAATGGTCTCTTTAGGGTATCCTATGAAGACGCACTTCTCCACTTTGGGTTCGAGCTTATCAGGCTGAAGCTATTTGACATAAGCATCGCATCCCCAAACTTTAAGAAACGACAGTTTAGGTTTCTTGCCAAACCATAGTTCATACGGTGTCGTCTCAACGGATTTAGATGGTGCCCTATTTAATGTGAATGCAGCTGTCTCTAATGCATAACCCCAAAATGATAAAGGCAAATCGGTAAGAGACATCATAGAACGCACCATATGTAATAAAGTACGGTTACGACGTTCAGACACACCATTACGCTGTGGTGTTCCAGGTGGCGTGAGTTGTGAAACAATTCCACATTGTTTTAAATGAAGACCAAACTCGTAACTTGTGACGACCCCGGCTTAATCGTGCACTAAGCATACACGCAAATGCACACGATCAAGCCTAAGGACTCACTTGAAGATATCACAACACAACTCTAAAACATAAATAAAGTCATACAAACTTTATATTACAAGCCAGGGCCTCGAGGGCTCGAATACATAGCTCGATGGCATACAAGCGTCAGCGGAAGCATCAGATATCTGAGTACAGATATATTACAAAGAGAGAGAGAGAGAGAGAGAGAGAGAGAGAGAGAGAGAGATAGGCCTTCATAGAGGCGGGGCAAAATAAAACTACGATCAAAAGGCGTAGGCCTCCTGCCCTGGACCCTCCTATCCTACTCCTGGTCGTCAGTCGGCTCCTCATAGTAGTAGTACTCTCCAGGCTGGTAGTAGTACTGGTCGTCGACTGGGGCATCTGGCTCAGGGGCTCCGTCGTCTGGTGGCATCAAAAGGATATGGGGGGAAAACAAAGTAAAGCAAACGTGAGTACTCATCCGAAGTACTCAGCAAGCAAGGATCTACACTACATATGCAACATTGTAAAAAAGGAGGTTGTATATGTGGACTGGGCTGCAGAAATGCCAGAATAGAGAGGGAAAGCCTAGTCCTATCAAAGACTAGCATCTTCAACATCTTCAGCAGTCTTGCAGCATTTAGAAGAGAGTAGATCAACATAATGTAAAGTAGTAGTAATATCATCAACCTCGACCTGAGATCCTTTCTCGACTCCCTACGAGAAAGCAATCCCAGAGCCGTACTATCCAGTTCACATCTCAAGTTCTAGTTGTACCGATTGGGATACAACTCCGAGTGTCCGTTACCGTAGGACAGGCTATCGATAGAAGTTTCTTCCCTGCAGGGGTGCACCAAGTTACCCACCACGCTCGCTTAAATCCTGCCGGACACACTTTACTGGGTCATGCCCGCCCTCGGCCAAACGATACGCCGCAACCCGACCGAATACCTAACAGAGAGGTCAGCACGCCGGACTAAACCTATGCGCCCAGGGGTCTTGGGCCTTCGCCCCGGGAACTCCTGCACGTTGCGAGGGCGGCTGAAAGCAGACCTAGCAACCCCTTATACAAGTGTGGTTGCGTTACCAGTCCAATTCAGCGCGCGCTGCTCAGTTGCTGACGTCTATTAAGCTCCGGCTGAAGTATACAACGCAGAACGCCCATACTATGCCCACGTGATGGTTAGTGCTATCAGGCCAGAGGCCCCTCGGATCAAATATCCAAACCGTTTAGTGGTTTAGGAGCGCGTGGTAACGAGCAGAGACTCACGATCGATGTGACCCCGTCGCCCCGTCTCGAGGACTTGCGGCAAGGGCTAAGAATGCCCGGCCACGCCTTGTGTTATCTCGCGGGCACCATCCAGGTCAACCCGTCTCCACATCACTTCGCATTAAGCTCGCGCGGGTACCCCTCAGGGCCGACCCGTCTTTAGTAACATGGTACAGTGCAAGTCACAGTATCAATAGTAACCGTGTGTCCAACACCAAGGGGAAACCTGAGGAATCACCCTCGATGGAATTCCCACTGATGTTACCGTCAAGGTGAACGAAGGGGGGATCACCCTCGAGGTCCACGCTTGAAGTGTTGCGCGACGATGTCGTTATCGGGGGTGGTGTAGGAGGAATCACCCTCGCTTACCAAGACCGATTAACTAACCTACAAGGTTATCATCAGAAGTGCTGACGCGGTATCACCCTCGGCACTCGACGGTAACCCAGCAGTGTCGGCAACTAAAGGGGGAAGTGACATGCGGTGCCGGGGCCTGGTCTTCAATCCCGATGATCGGGTCTTCAGATATCCAGCGGAGCAGTCGGGATCAAGTGGGGGTCTCTGTCGGGTCTCTACCCAGCCTATTCTAAACAGTCTAGGATAACCAGCAAGGTAGCAAGGCAGGTTACAATAATCAGGCTATGCAGCAGATATAGGAAAACAGTAGCAGTAGCAGTTCTAATGCAAGCATAAGAGAGAAGAGAATAGGCGATATAGGCATGTTCAAAATGGGGGTGCTTGCCTGTTTCCTCTGGGGCAAGGGCAAGGTCGTCGGTGGTGTCGTCGGGGACGTAGCCGTACTCCGGAGCTGCGTCTGCCTCGGGAGCTACGTTAACGTCGGGGTCTACCGAGAGAGAAGAGGGGGAAGAAACAGGTAAACATAATGCAAACAGATGCAACACAGTGCGTGCGATGCTATGATGCAGTGCAGGGTTGTCTAAATATGCATCTAAGTCATTTTAGTTATTTTCAGGATTATTCTGGGATTTAATAACCGGTGTGTGTGTACTATTTATCTGCCGGATTCGGGCTCGGGGTTACTAGTTCTCCTACGTAGGAGGTTCCGACAAGAAAACAGACGGCACGATCAGACTCGTCTCGTCGTTCTGAGCAACTTTCATGTTTTAACTTTTTCGATCCGAGCTACGGTTTAAAAGATATTAATTTTCAAAGTTTATTAGATTTTCTGGAATTAATTTTATTTACAGAAAATGAATTATGACGTCAGCATGATGCATTGCTGACATCAGCAAGTCAACAGCGGCTGGTCAGGTCAAACCTGACATGTGGGTCCAGTGGGACCCACATGTCAGCCTCTGTTATTTAAGAGTGTATTTAAATTAACTAACTGAGTTAATTAGTGGGTGGGCCCCATCTGTCAATGAGTGATTTAGTTATTCTAATTATTTTTATTTATTAAAATGTTTTAACTGGAGGGGCCCACATGTCAGTGGGCCTGGGTGCCCAGTCAGCATAGTTGACTGGGTCAACCAGTCAACTGGGGCCCCCAGGGCCCACAGTCAGTGGCACAGGGGTGGGACCAGGCAGTCCATGTCGGACGCCGGCCGGAGAACGCGCCGGCGAGCCCGAACACGTCGGAAGCTCGCCGGACTTCGCCGGAAATGGGCTACAGGGCGCGGGAAGGGGCGCGGCCAGGTGCGTTGGAATGAGCGCGAAGAGGCGCATCTAGTGGCGTGAGTAGTTCGTCCGGGGATGGCCGGAATCGAGCGATGCGTCGTCGCCGGCGGCGAGAAGCTCGGGCGAGGTATGGCAACAGTAGCACGGGGCGCTAACAAGCGAAATAAGAGGGGAGGCGTGCTCTACGCGGCGTGATGAAGCTATCGGACACATGCCCGTGACCAAAAGGTCACCGGAGCCTCGTCGGCGACGAGGTCCGCGGCGTCGGGTTCGGGCTAGGGTGGATCCGCGCTCACGGGCCATCTGGAGCGGCCAGAGGTGAATGGAGAGGAGCTGCTGCTCACCTAGCTGCCACGGAAGGCCATTGACAGCTTAGTAGCAGCAGACGTCGCCGGAGTTGGAGGAGATCGCCGGAGCCCGAGAGGAAGAAGACGAGGACGATGCGCTTGATGCAGGGGGTCCTAGCTCCTCCAAGCAACACCACTCGACGCTGTAGTCGACGGCGGAGCTGTTGGACTCGAGGAGGCGACGTGGAAGTAGCGGTGGCCGCGGCTAGGAACGTCGCGCAGCGGCGACTGCGCTCGGCCGGCGGATCTGAGAGAGAAAGGAGGAGCGGGGCGAGCGAGATAGAGAGAGGGAGAGTGACAAGGGGAGCCAGGGGGGACGGCTCGGCTCCTCCTTATCCTCTCCAGCTCCTGTTTCGTCGGTGGGCGTCGAGGTGTCGCCGCGCCGACGGCGCGCGCGGGCTCGGCCAGCGCGAGGACGACAGCGCGAGGGAGAGAGGTGAGGTGGGCCTGCTGGGCCGGGGTTCGGGGCACTGTGCACTAAGGCCCAGTGCACAGTGCCTCGTTTTTATTTTTCTGTTTCTGTTTCTCTTTTTCTTTTATTCTTTTCTGTTTTGATTTAGTTAGGGCACTTTTGCATTTTTTTTAAAGTATGAGAGTTGTCCCCAATATTACAATGCAATATTCCCTTCCACCAGAAATTGGTTTGGACAGATTTGGATTCCATTTGAATTAGAAATGATTTTAAATGGATTTAATATTGCTGTTTTGGTGCTGTTTCATCTTGCTTGAGTCACTATTCTAACTCCAACTATTTTGATGATAGTTTTATAAATGCTCCTGGATTATTTGCCAATTAATGAACATTTTTTCAACAGTGTTTGATCAACTTCATATTTCACTTTATGAATTTGAGTTGATTTTCAGAATTGAATTTGAATTGCTTTGATTAACCACTATGTTTAAGCACTGCAAATGAAATGACTTGGCATTATTAGCAGCTGATCACAGTGGCAATTACATAGGGGTGTTACATAACTCAAATATTCACCTCCGCGATCGGATCGTAGAAATTTTATTTTCTTATTACGATGATTCTCCACTTCACTCTGAAATTCTTTGAACTTTTCAAATGTTTCAGACTTGTGTTTCATCAAGTAGATATATCCATACCTACTCAAATCATCTGTGAAGGTTAGAAAATAACGATACCCGCCGCGTGCCTCAGCACTCATCGGACCGCATACATCGGTATGTATTATTTTCAATAAGTCATTAGCTCGCTCCATTGTTCTGGAGAACGGAGTTTTAGTCATCTTACCCATGAGGCATGATTTGCAAGTATCAAATGATTCATAATCAAGTGATTCCAAAATTCCATCCGCATGGAGTTTCTTCATGCGCTTTACACCAATATGACCTAAACGGCAGTGCCACAAGTATGTTGCACTATCATTATCAACTTTGCATCTTTTGGCATCAATATTATGAATCTGTATATCACTACGATCAAGATTCAATAAACCATTCACATTGGATGTATGACCACATAAGGTTTTATTCATGTAGACAGAACAACAATTATTCTCTGACTTAAATGAATAACCGTATTGCAATAAACACGATCTAATCATGTTCATGCTCAACGCAAACACCAAATAACATTTATTTTGGCTCAACACTAATCCCGAAGGTAGAGGGAGTGTGCAATGGTGATCATATCAATCTTGTAAACACTTCCAACACATCGTCACCTCGCCCTTAACTAGTCTCCGTTTATTCTGCAACTCCTGCTTCAAGTTACTAATCTTAGCAACTGAACCGGTATCAAATACCCAGGGACTACTATGAGCACCAGTAAGGTACACATCAATAACATGTATATCAAATATACCTTTGTTTACTTTCCATCCTTCTTATCTGCCAAGTATTTGGGGCAGTTCCGCTTCTAGTGACCATTTCCTTTGCAGTAGAAGCACTCAGTTTTAGGCTTGGGTCCAGCTTTGGGCTTCTTCATGGGAGCGGCAACTTGCTTGTTGTTCTTCTTGAAGTTCCCTTTCTTTCCCTTGCCCTTTTTCTTAAAACTGGTGGTCTTGTTAACCATCAACACTTGATGCTCTTTCTTGATTTCTACCTCCGCCGATTTCAGCATCACGAAGAGCTTGGGAATCGTTTTTGTCATCCCTTGCATATTATAGTTCATCACGAAGCTCTAGTAGTTTTGTGATAGTGACTGGAGAAATATGTCAATCACTATCTTATCTGGAAGATTAACTCCCACTTGATTCAAGCGATTGTAGTACCCAGACATTCTGAGCACATGCTCACTGGCTGAGCTATTCTCCTCCATCTTGTAGGCAAAGTACTTGTCAGAGGTCTCATACCTCTCAACACGGGCATGAGCCTGAAATACCAATTTCAACTCTTGGAACATCTCATATGTTCCATGGCGTTCAAAACGTCTTTGGAGCCCCGATTCTAAGCCGTAAAGCATGACGCACTAAACTATCAAGTAGTCATCAGATTGAGCTTTCCAAACGTTCATAACGTCTGCATTAGCTCCTGCAGTAGGTCTGTCACCTAGTGGTGCATCAAGAACATAATTTTTCTGTGCAGCAATGAGGATAATCCTCAGATCACGGACCCAGTCCACATTATTGCTATCATCATCTTTCCACTTAGTTTTCTCTAGGAACGTATAAAAAACAAGGGAGCTACATCACGAGCTATTGATATACAACATAATTTGCAAAGACATTTTGACTATGTTCATGATAAATTAAGTTCAATTAATCAAATTACTAATGAACTCCCACTTAAATCAACATCCCTCAAGTTGTCTAAGTGATACATGATCCAAATCAACTAACCCATGTCCGATCATCACGTGAGATGGGGTAGTGTTCAATTGTGAACATCTTCATGTTGATCATATCTACTATATGACTCATGTTCGACCTTTCGGTCTCCAGCGTTCCGAGGCCATGTCTGTACATGCTAGGCTCATCAAGTTTAACCCAAGTATTTTGCTTGTGTAAAACTGGCTTACACCCGTTGTATGTGAACGTAGAGTCTATCACACCCGATCATCACGAGGTGCTTCAAAACGACGAACTTTAGCAACAGTGCATACTCAGGGAGAACACTTTTATCTTGAAATTAAATGAAGGGATCATCTTATAATACTACCGTCATTCTAAGCAAAATAAGATGCATAAAGGATAAACATCACATGCAATCAAAATATGTGACATTGATATGGCCATCATCATCTTGTGCTTTTGATCTTCATCTCCAAAGCATCGTCATGATCTCCATCGTCACCGGCTCAACACCTTGATCACCATCATTGCGTCGGGGTTGTCTCGCCAACTATTGCTTCTACAACTATTGCTAACACATAGCGATAAAGTAAAGCAATTACATGGCACTTAATGATTGACACGCAGGTCATACAATAATTCAAAGACAACCCTAAGGCTCCTGCCAGTTGTCGATATTACAAAACATGATCATCTCATACAACAACGTATATCACATCACGTCTTGACCATATCACATCACAACACACCCTGCAAAAACAAGTTAGACATCCTCTACTTTGTTGTTGCAAGTTTTACGTGTCTGCTATGGGCAACTAGCAAGAGCCATTCTTACCTATGCAAAACCACAATGGTGATTATCAAGTTTGTTGTTTTAACCTTCTACAAGGACCGGCCGTAGTGAAATTCGATTCAACTAAAGTAGGAGAAACAGAAACCCGCCAGCCACCTCTATGCAAAACAAGTTGCATGTCAGTCGGTGGAACTGGTCTCATGTACGTGGACATGTAAGGTGTTGGGTAACGTTGCATGGGAAACAAAATTTTCCTACGCTCACCAAGATCAATCTAGGAGATGGACATCTACAAGAGGAGAGATTGCATCTACATACCCTTGTAGATCGCTAAGCGGAAGCGTTAAGAAATGCAGCTGATGTAGTCGAACGTCTTGGCGATCCAATCACTATCCGTCCCGTGAACTCCCGATCCAAGTGCCGAACGGACGGCACCTCCGCGTTCAACACACGTACGGCTTGATGACATCTTCACCTTCTCGATCCAGTGAGCGATGGTGAAGTAGTAGCTCGCGGCAGCATGATGACGTGGTGGCGGCGGCGGTGGTGGAATCTCAGCAGAACTTCGCTAAGCACTACGGAGAGGAAGAGGACTACGAGGGAGAGGGAGGGCAGCGCCGTGGCATAGATCGGGTTGCGGCTGCCCTCCCTCTCCTCATCTATATATAGGAGGAAGGGGGAGAGGGGGCGCCCCTAGGGGATTGTAGGAGATATGCCCTAGAGGCAATAATAAATGTTATTGATTATCTCCCTGTTCATAATTAGGTTTATGTTCCATGCTGTAACTGCTATGGTTCTCGAGTCTACAATAACCACGAGGCTCGGAGGAAGACTCATATGCACGTGTGGAATAATAAACGGTAAAATGTATTCCTAGTCTAGCCTCTAAGACTAGCTCAAGTGTTGCATGATGGTCCTGTTTTCCTGATCATGGGCATGTCTATGCCAGCAACTTTGAGGGCACAATGTTAGAAGAACATTTGTGTTGAATCGACCTGATTGATGTTATGCTATGAGATTCTTTCGTCACAAGTTAATGGTTAATAACACAGAGATGGTTAATGTTTGCATAATTCCTTAGACCATGAGAGTATCGAGTTTCTTCATACTTGCTTCATGAACTTTGGGGTTTGTTAAACGTCATCCGTAAATGGGTGGCTATTACGGCGGCTTACGGGTTCATGGAAAAGTATGTCAAGTAACTTGATAGCTCAAGATTGGTATTTGCTCCTCCGACGATGGAGAGATATCTCTGGGCCCTCTCGGTGTTACGGTATCCATCATCATCTGTCCAGACACTTTGTGATTTGATCACGGGGATGCCGGAACACGGTAACGAGAAAAGAGAACAATACCGGTAACGAGGTAACTAGCATAGTGGACAAGTTGTTGATCCACGGGAATGCCAATATGTCTCACCTCGGGTATTTGTAACATATCGTGAAGCAACAGGAATAGCACACGGCAACTGGAGGTTCACTCGAATATTCATTCGTATGGGTATAGGGGTCAATATGGGTGTCCACGGCTCCGATGTTGATCATTGATTGGAAGGGGTTCCGTGTCATGTCTATACTTCACCGAACCTATAGGGTCACATGCTTAAGGGTCATCTATCTGCTGAATACTAGACAGGGAGTCTGAGAGAAAATTTCTGGAAAAAGTTTTTCGGAGACAGCGGAAAAGTTCCGACTAGAGAGGTCACCGGATGAGTTCCGGTGATACTGAAAAGTTGTTTCAAAGGATACCATAAAGTCAAATTGGTTTCGGGACATGCCTGATAATTCTTGGAGGGTGCCAGAATCATTCTGGAAACTTTCTGGAATTTTCGGAGATGAAAACCGGAAATGTTCCGGAGCTGCCGAAACCGCTTCAGATGCTTTTCGCAGATGAAATCACTAAACTGGAATTGTTCCAAAACGCGTTGAAAATTATTTTAGTGGGTACTGGAAATGTTCTAAGCCCACATAAATATTTTCAGTTCGAACGGACGCTGAAAAATGTCGTCGTGAATAGTGAAAGTGCTTTTTGGGTTACTTTTTGGAAAGCCACCTTTTTGGGCTTTTGCTCCAAAATATCTTGGAGATGACATGGATGGATGTGGCTGAAATTTCAGCCCCTCCACCCCTCCTTCTCCTATAAATAGAGGTGGAGGGGGCTGCCCAAACTCACTCCTTTCTCACATACAAGTGCCATTGCATGATCTGGCTTCTCTCTCCCTCCCCGCGAAATAGTTTTGCAGAGCCGAAAGGCTGTCTGGGTTCCGGCAGGAACTAGTTCTGGACGGCGAAGCCCTGCCGGATAGATGACACCATATGTGTGCAACTCTATAGAGAGGTCGTAGTTTCGATCTTAGTGCCCGAGGGGTTGTTCGTGAGTGCCTCCCGAAGGGCTGTCCAAGTGACGGTCCGAGTTCTGTGAGTCCTCCCGAAGGGCTGTCCGAGTGACCGTCCGAGTTTCGAAGGTCCTAACGAAGGGCTGTCCGTGACACCGTCCGGGGGACTGTTCGACCACCTCCCGGAGGGCTGTCCGTGGGGCAGATGAGGGAGTACATCCTCGCGGTTGGGAGGTTGTAAATCCTAGCTGCGGGGATCTGCACCGCCGATCGTCATCGACTCTACTTCCGCTGCGCTACGAGTCGGTAACGAAAAGATCAAACCTTGTATGCAGTCTCCATAGTGGTCCTGGGCTGGTGCGTAGGTCGGAAATTTTTTGTTTTCTGCTGCGTTCCCCTACAGTGGCATCATGAGCCGTGCTATGCGTAGATGCAGGTTGCGATCTAGAATACATGAGACGTATGGGTGTTGCACAATATAATTAGGTAGTAGATGAGTTCTATTACTGAAAATTATTTGTGCGGGTAGCAGATGAAATCTGTTACCCGATATTCTTGTTGCTTCCCTGGAATTTGCATATTTCTGATCTTGATAACAGCATGGTGGAGTTTCAATGTTCTGGCAATCCGCGATCCTGATTGATCAACGAAGTGCTAACAGTTCATTGAATTCCATCGTAGTTAAAAAGAAAGATGAAATTTCGCAGGCGAAAGGGCAATGCAGATATGATCTGCACGGGGGTCATGCGTATGACGAAGTTCAATATGGGGCTCGAGATTTTATTATTTCGTGTCTCATACACCCCGCGATGTTAATCTAGCGACTTGGATTATCATACTTGATGATGGACGTTGGTAGCTTCGGTTTGTTTCGAAACCTTAGAAGCCACGTAAACAAGTTTTTGCTTGAACCGATTAGAGACGTCTAACTTGGTTTTGCAGGAGGGTTTGCATGTGCATATGATGTGGTATAGCAGTGCTCATAATAATTTGATTATGTATGAGATGACTATATGATGTAAATTGATTAACATGACCTGCGTGTCATGATTCAGCATGATGGCTGGAGCCATATGATTGTCACTTTATTGACCTGCGTGTCAACCTTAAGTAATGCATTATTTTATTAGCAATAGAGATAGCAATATTATCTGCTGCATCGACAAGGTGGTGGCAATCTTCGCGAAGGTGATCACCGACATGAATGCCAAAGACGAAGGAATACAAGACTTCTCCGTCAGAAAGGGCTATACCATATCATGCTATTATGAATTGCCTGAGATGTTTATCCCTTATGATGCACCCTTCTTGATTGCGCGGTAGTCGCTTTTATTAGGGTGATCTCTCACAAAAATATCAAGTAGTTAGTGTTCTCCCAAGTGTAGCACCGTCTACAACACGTATCTTTTCGGGGTGCGCCATGTACACATGAGCACGAACGATTAGAGAGGTGTAAGGCGGGTGAAGGTCAGACCTCACTACGTGATCACTTGGTTGTCTTGACGTTCAGGCAGGACAGTCTTGAGCTCGGAACACACGCATCGAAAGATGGACAAGAGTCACATAGAGATTAGATTGGCAAGTTGGCCTACCGATTGAAATTCACGTCATTAGTGATGAACCCGTCAATGGCGTTGAATTGATATGCGGATCTTGAATCACTCACAATCAATTATGAGAGATATTGATTTGAGTGGGAGCGCACTGTTGAATTAACTTGTTTAATTCTCAGTGCAATTAATTATGAACACTGTCTAAGTGTGGTTTGCTTAACAGTTATAGAATAATGGCTCGCGTTTCCACCTTCCCTGTTAAAATTGAATAAGCTGTTAAATATCTGGTTAAAACTTTACGGTTGGTAACGTAATGTGAGGATTGTCCTCAAGAGTGCCGAGAAGGACTTTGTCCTATCGCATACTTTCGGTATTCTCTCGCTTATGCTATGGATCATGTGACTCTCATCCTTCGATCCAAAAGCTAGAATTCCGTTTTAGTCAAGTGCAATATGTTTGCTTCCATGAGACCCGAACTTCAAAAGTTTGGATAGTTATGTGATATTCATGGAATCTGAAAATCATTTTTCAGAGACAGACAAAGGCTAAAAGATATGAGATATCCAAAGCAATGTTTGTTTGCAAACTATTAGTAAAGAAGTTTACTATGCATTAGACTGATAAGAAAGGGATCCAGAAGAACGCCTGTCATATGATGAAAGGTGAATAAAACAACAACTTAAAGAGAAAGGAAGTGTCCGAAGGGTGTTAGTGTGATAACACACCTAGGAAGTCCGGGGCTAATGCCACTCTTAAGTTGAGTGCTTCTTCTGAGAGTAGGAGAAATACTGAAAGTTAAACTGTTAGAAGTATAAAGGCAAAAGAAAGAAGACTGGAATATCCAGCTCATGTGTGAATGTCATACAAATTTTTGATGTATAGAAGGCTGGTCAAAGATATAGTTCTTGGGAATTATGATTAAATGGTTAATCACTGATTCTTGGGTATTGTGAGTTAATCAAAAAGATACCCGCTCGATTGCATTCTGTTGCAACTCGATGTAAGAACTACTATGGCCTGAAAGACTAGCCAGGAATGAGGTTTAGGTATACACAGGGAACATAGTAAATGTTACTATACCTTCCATCGGTGTATTACCGTCTGTATTTTCATAATTCATTTAGAGTTTTACACACTCTAGCCCATTGCATAAGGTATCTTGCAAGAAGGTTGTTCATAAGAGAACTTTTGATGTTCGGTGTTATGAATAACATAAGGGCCATACTTTCATTATGAATGAGATGTATGATATGAATGTTGATAATAATATATTACCTCTGGATTTACTTTCATAATTCATTTTAGAGTTTCATACACTCTAACCCATTGCACAATGTTTGTTGCAAAAGAGTTGTTCATAAAAACAACAGTTGTTGTTCAGTATTATGAATAACATGAAGGGCCATGCTTCCATCCTAGATGGGACGTATGTTATGAATATTGATGGTAATATGATACATCCATAACACTGACGCTAAATGTTGCAAGACTAAAAGAATACCACACAAGTGTGGCACTGCATTTGGTCACATTGGAGAAACCCGCATGGAAAATTCCATTATGATGGATTTTGAAGTCGTTTGATTTTGAATCATCTGACACTTGCAAATTTCCTCCGAAAAGTGAAGTGACTGAAATACCATTCACAGGCCATAAGGAATGAGCAACAAACTTATTGGTGATCATACATTTTGATGTGTGTAGTTCAATAAATGTTGTTGCAAGTAGTGGATTTATCTATCTTCAGAAATGACTCAAGTAGATATATGGATATTTACTTGATGAGACGTAAGTCTGGATCTTTTGAATTCATTCAAATGGTTTTCAAATATGAAGTAGAAGTTATTGTAACAAGAAAATTATGTTTCTACAATTCGATTGCAGAAAGGAATATTTGAGTTACAAGTTTAGCGAATGTCTGATGAGTTGTGAAAGGGGTTTCATAACTTGCACCTCCCGGAACACCACTGCAAGTGGAAAGTCTGTGAAGATGTAATCGAACCATTTATGACATGGTAAGATCAAAGATGACATAAATAAATTTGCCATTATCCCTTTTAAAGAGTGATGCTTTAGAGACTGCGGCTTTTACACTGAAAAGAGCTCCATCGGGTCTGTTGAAATGACACCATGGTATGGTACGCCCAACCATGTTATATCTTTTCTTAAACATTTGGAATATGGGGCTTGTGTAAAAGGTTACAAACCTATTCCAAATCAGACAAGTGCTACTTTGTAGGTTATCCCAAGTCATTGGGTATTCCTCCCTCTCTATACCGAGGCAAATAGGTTTGCCACAAAGAACGGTATGCTTTTTGAAGAAAATGGTTCTTTCAAAAAGGTGAGTGGGAGAACAGTGCAACTCGACGAGATAAACAGTATCTTCGTCATCAGGTCAAAGGAAAGAGACCTTGGAAGTAATTCCGGAGTTTCCTACTGCGACTGATACGGAAGTCTCTACAAATGTATGGACTTCAGTCGAACTTGCAGCTGAACCATGTAGGCAAGGCTCGTGCAAACCTCTCAGGTGCGCAAACGAGATATTGTTGTTAGACAACAGTATACCTACGATACACAAGGAAGCGTTGATGGGCCCTGACTCCGGAATTGGCTAAATGCCAATACAATCCGAGATAGTCTCCATATAAATGTTTCAAGATTAAAACCTTGATACACCTTTTGGAAGACTTAGAGTCTAACGAATTTTATGGAACTAAAAACTGATACGGGTAAAAATGTTTTATCCATAAAGCTCGACTTTGTTGCAATAACAAGTTCAAGGAGTTGACTACGATGAGGTTGTTTCACCGTAGCGATGCTTAAAGTCGGTTCGGGTTGAACTAGCAATTAATACATATTTCAGTCATGAGATATGAAACATGGATGACAATAGGATTTCCATATGATGGAAATGAAACCAAGGACTTGCATGTGTTACAGTCCAAGGTATTTTGTCATTCCAGAGGATGCTAGTGAGTGTGCAAACTTCAGAGTTCCAGCGATGGACAGAAGAGAGCAAAATGGAGTTGGAATCTTCGTGTTTTGATGAAATGGTCAAAAAGGGTTTTGACTTTATCAATGGGTAACAAAGATGCTTGTGATTCAAGAAAGTAAGTGGGAGCCTAATAATATTTCTAAAAGCCATGTGTGCTTGACACATTGTTAATTGGAAATAAAATTCTTGCCACGAATTAGGACTTCATTTGAAAATAGTTTTTTGATGAAGTGCTTGGGCTAAATAGCCTCAATATTAGGCATGATGGCTAAACAGAAACCCGCCAGCCACCTCTATGCAAAACAAGTTGCATGTCAGTCGGTGGAACTGGTCTCATGTACGTGGACATGTAAGGTGTTGGGTAACGTTGCATGGGAAACAAAATTTTCCTACGCTCACCAAGATCAATCTAGGAGATGGACATCTACGAGAGGAGAGATTGCATCTACATACCCTTGTAGATCGCTAAGCGGAAGCGTTAAGAAATGCGGTTGATGTAGTCGAACGTCTTGGCGATCCAATCACTATCCGTCCCGCGAACTCCCGATCCAAGTGCCGAGCGGACGGCACCTCCGCGTTCAACACACGTACGGCTTGATGACATCTTCACCTTCTCGATCCAGTGAGCGATGGTGAAGTAGTAGCTCGCGGCAGCACGATGACGTGGTGGCGGCGGCGGTGGTGGAATCTCAGCAGAACTTCGCTAAGCACTACGGAGAGGAAGAGGACTACGAGGGAGAGGGAGGGCAGCGCCGTGGCATAGATCGGGTTGCGGCTGCCCTCCCTCTCCTCATCTATATATAGGGGGAAGGGGGAGAGGGGGGCGCCCCTAGGGGATCCCATCTAGGGCCGGCGACCACTAGAGGGAAACCCTAGATGGGTTTTCCCTCTTAGGAGACTTGGCCCCCAAGCCAAAGGGGTGGGAACCCTTGGGAGGCGCCCCCACCTCCTCTGGCAACGTGGGATGGGGTGAGGGGGGCGCACAGCCCCTTAGTGGGCTGATTTGTCCCCTCCCCTTGGCTCATGAGGCCCCCCAACACTTGCCGGGGCCCCCCGAAACCCCTTTCGGTCATGCTGGTCATCACCCGGTACCCCCGGAACAATTCCGGACTCTAATACCCTTCGTCCAATATATCAATCTTCACCTCCGGACCATTCCGGAGTTCCTCCTCACGTCTGAGATCTCATCCAGGACTCCAAACAACCTTCGGGAACCACCATAATGACTCAACTATACTTATATCATTACCAAACGTTAAGTGCGTAGACCCTACGGGTTCAAGAACTATGCAGACATGACCGAGACACCTCTACGGTTAATAACCAATAGCGGACCTGGATGCCCATATTGGTTCCTACATATTCTACGAAGATCTTATCGGTCGAACCTCGATGTCAAGGATTCTGCTAATCCCGTATGCAGTTCCCTTTGTCTATCGGTATGTTACTTGCCCGAGATTTGATCGTAGGTATCTCCATACCTAGTTCAATCTCGTTACCGGCAAGTCTCTTTACTCATTCCGTAATACAAGATCCCGTGACTAACTCATTGGTCACATTGCTTGTAAGCTCATTGTGATGCCGTATTACCGAGTGGGCCCTGAGATACCTCTCCATCATACGGAGTGACAAATCCCAGTCTTGATCCATGCCAACTCAATAGACATCCTCGGAGATACCTGTAGAGCACCTTTATAGTCATCCAGTTACGTTGCGACGTTTGGTACACACAAGGTACTCCTTCAGTGTCAGTGAGTTGCATGATCTCATGGTCATTGGAACATATACTTGACATGCAGAAAACAATAGCAATAAAATTGACACGATCATATGCTACGTTCATAGTTTGGGTCTTGTCCATCACATCATTCTCCTAATGATGTGATCCCGTTATCAAATGACAACTCATGTCCATGGCTAGGAAACTGTGACGCCCCCGGCTTAATCGTGCACTAATCATACACGCAAATGCACACGATCAAGCCTAAGGACTCACTTGAAGATATCACAACACAACTGTAAAACATAAATAAAGTCATACAAGCTTTATATTACAAGCCAGGGCCTCGAGGGCTCGAATACATAGCTCGATGGCATACAAGCGTCAGCGGAAGCATCAGATATCTGAGTACAGATATAAAACAAAAACAGAAAAGGCCTTTAAAAGGCGGGGCAAAATAAAACACTACGATCGAAAGGCGCAGGCCTCCTGCCTGGGACCCTCCGAACCTACTCCTGGTCGACAGCCAACTCGTAGTAGAAGCCATCCTCGGGGTAGTAGTAGCGATCGTCGGCGGGGCAGCTGTCTCAGGGGCTCCGTCATCGGATCACGACAACTGATATGGGGAGAAAAAGAATGCAAAGCAACCGTGAGTACTCTGAAGTACTCAGCAAGCAAGGATCTACACTACATATGCAACATTATCAAAGGAAGGCTGTATATGTGGACTGGGCTGCAGAAATGCCAGAATAGAGAGGAAAGCCTAGTCCTATCAAAGACTAGCATCTTCAATCATCTTCAAGCATCTTCGAGCGACTTGCAGCAATTAGAAGAGTACAGAACAGCATCGTATACAGTAGTAGTGGTAGTAGCAAGCAACAGTCTCGCCCAGAGATCCTTCCTCGACTCCCTGCGAGAAAGCGATCCCGGAGCCACATATCCAGTAATCATCACAAGTTCTAGTTGTATTGATCGGGATACAACTCCGAGTGTCCTTTACCGTAGGACCGGCTATCGATAGATGTGTTCTTCCCTACAGGGGTGCACCAACTTACCCACCACGCTCGCTTAACTCCGGCCGGACACACTTTTCTAGGTCATGCCCGGCCTCGGCCAAACGACACATCGCAACCCTACCTACAGCTCTGCAGAGAGGTCCCCGCCGGTCTACATCCTAAGCGCAAGGGGGTCTTGGGCCATCGCCCCTCGCCCTCCGGGTCATTGTGTGCAGGGTGGATACCAGCACCGCCTCGGAAGGCCGGTACGATCCGACCATGCCACAAAGCTGAACTGGATGTCTGACAGAGCTTTTGGCTGATGTTACGATGCAGAACGCCCATACTATGCCCACGTGATGGTTAGTGCTATCAGGCCAGAGGCCTGCTCGGATCAAATATCCAAATCATTAGGGGACTAGGGGCTTGCGGAAACGAGCAGAGACTCACGATCGATGTGACCCCGTCGCCCCGTCTCGAGGACTTGCTGCAAGGGCTAAGAATGCCCGGCCGCGCCTCGTAAAATAACTCACGGGTAACTATCCATCATTCACCAAGTAGCAGTAACATCAGTTATGTAAGGCATCTGTGTGGCTATCATATCAAGGGGGAATCCGAGGCATCACCCTCGTTGGACTCCCACCTGATGTAATAACGAGGTGGATGTAGGAGGAATCACCCTCGAGGTCCACACTAGAGGTGTTGCACGACTTCGTCATTATCGGGGGTGGTGTAGGAGGAATCACCCTCGCTGACCATGATCGATTAACTAACCTACAAGGTTATCATCAGAAGTACTGACGAGGTATCACCCTCGGCACTCGATAGTAACCCAGTAGTGTCGAGCAACTAAGGAGGAAGTGAGGTGCGGTGCCGGGTCCTGGTCTTCGATCCCGTTGATCAGGTCTTCTGTTACTCCAGCGGGGCAGTCGGGATAAGTGGGGGGTCTCTGATGGGGCTCTACCAAGCCTATACTAAGCAGTTAGGATATCAGGCAGGTATCAATAGCAGGTTACAATAAACAAGCTATGCAGCAGAATAGGAGCAATCAATTACGGTAGCAAAATCTAATGCAAGCATGAGATATTAGAATAGGCGATATCGGGATGATCAAAGGGGGGGCTTGCCTGGTTGCTCGGCGGCAAGGGCAAGGTCGTCAGCAGGGTAGCCAATCACCAGAGCTGCGTCGGCATCGGGCTCTATCGAGAGAGAAGAGGGGGAGGAAACAGTAAATACAAAGCAAACAAGTGCTACATTATGTATGACATGACAATATGCAGTGCCGGGTGTGTCCTAACGTATGGTTGCACGTCACCGAGGAAGGAGGAATCCATCCGGGAATGTTTTCCCGATTCCGGACATTTGTCAGACAGATGACCGAAGGGGAACGGTTCCATGTTCGGATAGTTAGGGACGTGTGACGGATGAACGGACCGCGTATCCGTCTTCGTCTCGTCGTTCTGAGCAACTTTCATGTTTTAAGTTTTTCGATCCGAGCTATGGTTTATTTTCTATGATTTTATAAAGTTTTAAACAATTTCTGGAGTTATTTAAAATATCAGAAGAGAAATATTACGTCAGCATGACGTCAGCAATGCGTCAGCTAGTCAACTGAGCTACTGATTGGGTCAAACTGACAGGTGGGGCCCACCTGTCAGCCTCTCTGGATTTAACAGAGGATTAAAACAAACTAACAGGGTTAATTAATAGGTGGGGCCCTACTGTCAGTGTCACTAATTATTTAATTAATTAAACTTGATTAGCAAAAATGATTGATTAGACAATTAAACGAGGCGGGCCCACACGTCAGCTGCAGGGATGAACAGTAATCCACGTTGACCTGGTCAACAGGTCAAAAGGGACCCACCGGGCCCACCCGTCAGCCTCACAGGGGAGGCCACGGGGGCACCACGTCGGCCAGCCGGCGTTTAAATGCCGGCGGGCGCGTTTTTGCGGTGGCGCGACGCGGGAGGTGGTCGGGATCGCGCCTCCGGCCACCGTTTGGCGCGCGGAGTGGCGCGTTCGAACGCGGGTGAAGCCGCGCATCTAATGGGGGCGGTGGCTCGGGCAGAGGAGGACCGCAGCATCGCCGGCGGCGAGCGGGGCGGACGCCGGGGCTCGGGTTCGAGAGGGAACGGCGACGCGGTGTGTTAGCGAGCAAACTTAGTGACCAGAAGGCCTCTACGTGCGCGTGCGAGCACAACGGGCATCGACGCGGACCAAAAAGGTCATCGGATGGTTGCCGACGACAAGCCTTGCGGAGGCGAGATCGGGCTCGACGGCGGCGGCTACTAGAGCTCAAAACGGAGCTCAAACGGAGAGGGGGAAGGTAGGGGGAGCTCACGTAGGAGCTCACGGAGGCTCGTCGGGAAGTTTAGGAGCGCAGGGGCGGTGGATCGACGGCGAGGGCTTGCGGTGGCCGGAGATGGGGACGACGAAGAATCAGCAGCAGCAGGCCTCCCTGGCTCCGTCTGGAGGCACCAGGAGGGGTGGTCGTCCGCGGCGGAGCTCGTGGACAATACCAGCGAGTACGGGGCCGTCGGTGACCGCGTCTGATGCGGCGAGCGGCGACGGTGGCGCTCGGCCTAGACGGGGAGAGAGAAGGGGAACGAGCGAGCGAGGGAGAGGGGGAAGAAGTGGGGCGGCGACCAGGGGGAGTGGATGGGCGCCGTTCTTATCCCCTCGATGGCCCCTGTCGCGCCGCGGTGTCGACAGACGACCGGAGCGGCGAGCCGTGGCCATGGAGACGACGACACGGCGACGAGGAGCAGGTGAGGGAGCGGGCTGGGCCGGCTCAGCCCAGCGCCAGGTAGGCCTTTTCTCTTTTTCTGTTTACTGTTTCTGCTTTCTCTTTTCTTTTCTGTTACAAAAAGATTAGGCCACTTGTGCACTTTCGAAAAATGTGAGAGTTGGACCAATTATTGCAAGGCAATATTACCTTTCACCAAAAACTGATTTGGGCAGAATATGTGTTCATTTGGATTTGATCAAAAAATGATTTGGGCATTATAGTTGCTGCTTTGACTCAGCTTCATGCTGTTTGAATCACTTAGATAATTTTGTAAATGTTGAACTTAATTTTAGAATTGCCTTTGGATTATTTGCTATCTAATGAGCATTTTTCCAGCAGGGTTTGAGCAAATTTATTTTTGCACTTGAATTTGAGTTGAATTTCAGATTTGAATTTGAATTGTTTTGATCAACCACTATGACTTGGCTCTGCAAATGAAGATGACTTGGCATATTCAACAGAAGGTCACAGTGCTTATTACATAGGGGTGTTACAGAAACCATAGCCATCTTTGATCAACGAGCTAGTTCGGTAGAGGCTTACTAGGGACACGTTGTTGTCTATGTATCCACATATGTATTTGAGTTTCCGGTCAATACAATTCTAGCATGGATAATAAACGATTATCATGAACAGGGAAATATTATAATAACTAATTTATTATTGCCTTTAGGGCATATTTCCAACATAAGGTTGGTCCGGGCCGCTTCATCCTACAATACCGCCGAATCAAAATAAGACGTTGGTGGTAAGCAGTATGAACATCACCGCCGACAACTCCTTTGTATTCTACTCGTGCATATCATCTACGCATAGACCTGGCTCATGATGCCACTGTTGGGGAACGTTGCATGAAAAAAAATCTACGCACACGCAAAATATATCCATGGAGATGCATAGCTATGAGCGGGGGAGAGCATCTACATACCCTTGTAGATGGCTAAGCGGAAGCGTTTATCACGCGGTTGATGTAGTCGTACTCTTCGCGATCCGATCATGATCCAACCGATCTAGTGCCGAACGGACGGCACCTCCGAGTTTAGCACGCGTGCGGCTCGATGACGTCTCCTCCTTCTTGATCTAGCAAGCGGGAGAGGAGAAGTAGATGGGATCACAACCAACACGATGGCGTGGTGGTGATGGTGGTGGTGGAGAACCGACAGCGCTTCGCTAAGCATCGCCGGGACGAGGCGGTGGAGCTACGGAGTTACGGGATAGAGAGGGGCGCCAATGGTTTGGTGTGTTCTCATGGGGCGCCCCCTCCCCTCTATATATAGGTGGAGGGGCATGGCAAACAACCCCTCCAAGCCCTAGGGCGCAGCTATGGGGAAGAGGACTTGGACTCCAAGTCCAATCCTATTCCTACTAGGACTCCTTCCTTTTTTTGCCTTTCCTAGCCACATGGGCTTTTGAGGACTTGGTGCGCCTAGCCCAATAAGGCCAGGGCGCCTCCCCGCAGCCCATGCTAGCCCTTGGGTCGTGGTGGACCCACTTGTGGACTTCCGGACCCCTCTGGAATCCTCCGGAACCTTCTGGAAGCTTCCCGGTACAATACTGAAAAAACTGCACCATTTTCCGAAACCCAAAATATGACTTCCCATATATAAATCTTTACTTCTCGACCATTCCGAGACTACTCATGACGTCTTGGATCTCATCCGGGACTCCGAACAACATTTGGTTACCACTTATCAAATATCCCAATACTACTCTAGCGTCAACGAACGTTAAGCGTGCGACCCTGCGGGTTCGGGAATTATGTAGTCATGACCAAGACACCTCTTCGGTCAATAACCAATAGCGGGACCTGGATGCCCATATTGATTCCTACGTATTCCACGAAGATCTTTTATCGGTTGAACCTTTATGACAACATACGTAATTCCCTTTGTCTGTCGGTATGTTACTTGACCGAGATTCGATCGTTGGTATCTCTATACCTAGTTCAATATCGTCACTGGCAAGTCTCTTTACTCGTTCCGTAATACATCATCTTGTAACTAACTCCTTAATCACTTTGCTTGCAAGCTTATTGTGATGCTGTATTACCGAGAGGGCCCAGAGATACCTCTCCATCATACGGAGTGACAAATCCCAATCTTGATTCACGCCAACTCAACAGACACCTTCGGAGATACCTGTAGAGCATCTTTATGATCACCTAGTTACGTTGTGACTTTTGATAGCACACAAGGTATTCCTCCTGTATCCGGGAGTTGCATGATCTCATGGTCGAAGGAATATGTATTTGACATTAAGAAAGCAGTAGCAAAAACTGAACGATCATATGCTATGCTAACGGATGGGTCTTGCCCATCACATCATTCTCCTAATGATGTGATCCCGTTATCAAGTGACAACACATGTCTATGGTTAGGAAACCTTAACCATCTTTTGATCAACGAGCTAGTCTAGTAGAGGATCACTAGGGACATGGTGTTGTCTATGTATCCACACATGTATCCGAGTTTCCGATCAATACAATTCTAGCATGGATAATAGATGTTTATCATGAACAGGGAAATATGATAATAACCAATTTATTATTGCCTCTAGGGTATATTTCCAATAGGAGGGTGATTAGAGTACTTGACCTAATAAAACCTTACTTTTTCCAATTTTAGTTGTAGGCAGATTTTAGCAATTGTATCAAGTCAAGCAATACCCTACACATGCAATTCTAAGAGTATAGCTGCGGAAAGTAAGACATTGCATATGTAAGTAAAGGAAGGGTTTGGAGAAGGCAAACGCAATGGGGACACGAAGATTTTTGGCGTGGTTCCGATAGGTGGTGCTATCATACATCCATGTTGATGGAGACTTCAACCCACGAAGGGTAACAGTTGCGCGAGTCCACGGAGGGCTCCACCCACGAAGGGTCCACGAAGAAGCAACCTTGTCTATCCCACCGTGGCCATCGCCCATGAAGGATATGCCTCACTCGGATAGATCTTCATGAAGTAGGCGATCTCCTTGCCCTTATAAACTTCTTGGTTCAACTCCACATCATGTCGGAGGCTCCCAAGCGACACCTAACCAATCTAGGAGACACCACTCTCCAAAAGATAATAGACGGTGTGATGATGATGAACTCCTTGCTCTTGTGCTTCAAATGATAGTCTCCCCAACACTCTAACTCTCTCTCACAAATTTGGCTATGGAGCAAGAAGAATTTGAGTGGAAATGAACTTGGGGAAGGATAGAAATCAAGGTTCAAGTGGTAGGAATAGAATCTCTTGATCTCAACACATGAGTAGGTGGTTCTCTCTCAGAAAATGAGTAGTGGAAGTGTAGGCACGTTCTGATGGCTCTCTTACTAAGTAAGAGGGGGTGGAGGGGTATATATAACCTCCACACAAAATCCGGCCGTTACACACTTTTGACTCAACTCGGTGGCACCGATCAGAATTCTCGGTGGCACCGGCCTGTGTAAAAGATATGAACGTTAGGAATCTCGGTGGGACCGATGAAAACATCTCGGAGCAACCGATGTGCAATGGTAGGGCAAAACCTCACTTTGGTGGCACCAATTGCATCATCTCGGTAAGACCAAAATAAGTGCAATAGGCAACAGAAGGTTGGCAAGCCATCTCGGTGGCACTGATTGCAAAACTCGATAAGACCGAAATAATTGCAACAGGCAATAGAGAGTTGGCAAGGCCATCTCGGTGAGACCGAGATCCATATCGATGGATCCGATTTGTTAGGGTTTGGCTGTGGCAGTGTCCAAATGAACTCGGTGGGTCTGGATAGGTATGTTTTGGTGGGACCGAGTTGGAATGTAGGGTTGTTGACATATTTGGATAGAGAAAGTGGTTGAGGGTTTTGGAGCAATATCACTAAGCACTTGAGCAAACAGATCATTAAACAACACCTCGTCCCCTTTTAATAGTATTGGCTTTTCTATGGAGTCAATGTGATCTTGGATCACTTAACCAAAAAAGTAGAGTCTTGAGTTTTTGCCAATCCATGTCCTTAGCATTTTGAGGGGCCACAATCACTAGTCCTTGCCATGCCAATCATTGAACTTCCTGAAATCTTTAACTTGAATGGATATTAGTTCAATGAGATATATGTTGTTATTAATTACCAAAACCACCCGGGGATTAGTTGCACTTTCACCATGAGATTTGGGCAACGAAACATAGCACGACGCAGATTTGCAGCAACGAGCTCAGTTGGCGACGACTGCTGCAATGGGAAAGAGGAGGCAGCAGGCAGGCCAGTGAGGATTTGGGGGAAGACGAAGGAGTGGGATTTCGGGGGAGAGGGTGAGACTGGATTGTGGGAGAGGCGGAGATCGATGGGTGGGCCTAGGGGCATGTGTCGGTTGAGGAAGATGACTATAGGTTGATTGTAAACAGTCGGTTGATTTTAGTCATTTCTGTTTTTTTTTTGCCGAGTGGTATACTAGCTAATTGTATTTGAGAATATCTGCAAGTTTGAATTTGAACAGCCATAAAATCTGGGGTGCTGCTACGCGTCGGCCGGCGGATCTTTCTAAAAGATCCGCCGCCTAGCGAGCTACTCCCTTCGTTTCTTTTTAGTTTGCATATAAGATTTGGTCAAAGTCAAGCTTTATAAAGTTTGACTAGCTTTATAGAAAAAGATATCAACATTCACACTATGAAATCCATATTATTAGATGCATGATGAAATTAATTTCATAACATATAACTTTTGTATTGTAGATGTTGATATTTTTTTCTATAAAGTTAGTCAAATTTTACAATGTTTGATTTTGACCAAATCTTATATGCAGACTAAAAAGAAACGGAGGGAGTATCAGATATGACACAATCTGACGTCTATCTCTACCTTGCAACAAAGGTCTTGTTGCAGAAAAATTTGCAACAGAGATTATGTGCGGTTTTTTTTGCAACATGATTTGTGTTGCGAGATTTTTTTTGAAACATGAAACGTGTTGCAGAAAAAAAATTGCAACATGAGTCGTGTTGCAGATCTTTTTTAACTTGAACGAGTTTTAGAAGGTGGACACATAGGAGTTGGCTCTCGACCATCTAATTAAGAGCCCATCTAACGGACCTTGAGGCGGTGGAGGCTCGTCCAAGATCGGTCGGTCGGTCGATGGGAATCATTTCCCTAAAATCTTTGTGTCTATTTGCAACGGTCAAACTATAATTCCTTTTTTAATGTACTATATATACTCGGCTGCTCGTAATAAATCCAGCGGAGAAGAAGCAAGTTGGTAGACCCACGCTTTCCCCCACAAATGAAGCGGCTTTCTTAAACTCGAGGGAAGAGAAGCGCCGCCGCGGGGGGAGATGGCCCCCGCCGCCGCCGCAGCCGCCGCGCCGGCGCCGGCCGCCACCGCCTGCTCCTCGTCGGCGAGCTCCGCGCGCCCGCCCTCCACCGCCTCCTCCTCCTCCCAGTCGCCGCCCAGGCGCACGGTCCCGGCGCTCCTCCTCTTCACCTCCCTCGCCGCCCTCCTCATCCTCTCCTCCGGCGAGGCCCACGACGCCGACGCCGCGTCCGGGCGCCCCCTGAAAGGTTCGCGCTCCCCCGCCCCGAAACTCGCCCCGCGGCCGCTCTCTGTGCCCGGATTTGACTTCGTGCTGCGCGCGCCCGAGCGCGCGGGGATCGATTACGGCCTCCCCCTAGGGTTTAGGGTTTTTGCGCGGTCCTGCCTGCCTTCGGGATGCATCTCCCCTCCCCAGGCCGTAGCTGGTGGTTGGGGCTTCGTCTCCGAATAAGATTTTGCAGTGATTTTCTGTTCGTTTGCGGTATTGTGTGACCTTCTTTTTGGGCAAATATGTTCAGCATTTTGCCCTCAGAGCTCGTGATCTGGGGTCCATTGTGGGGGGATCGAGTGTTCATTTCGTTCTTGTTCTTCATGCAGCCCTTGGGGCACCCTACCCGTTGTCATATTTGTGTGTGCTAAGGTTGACACACGCCTGTACCAATGTTGACCTAACTATTACTTATCACTGCAGATGTTAGTTTGGAAAATCCGGAGGTGACTTTTGCTCCCTCATCCATGGGTGGAATCTTTTGTGAGCGAATCCGCATTTCTGGAATACCAAGGTGGCAGTTTCAAAGCTACGCAAATCAAATACATGTTAGAATGAATGTTTCTCATTCAATGCCAGAAAAGTTCCATTGGAAAATACAGATTTGCTTTCATGGGTAAGTCTTGTATTGACTGAAAAAAAAAAATGAATATATGCATCTTTGTTATGCAGCAAATTGAAGCAACTTCCATTTGCAGGAATGCTTCTACGGGTTTGTGCCAATGTGAGATGGGTGAATGGCAAGCTTTGCAAGGTGGCATGTGGAATGCTGTGAAGTCTCCATATGCCAGCAGATATGTTGATGTGAAACTGACTGATAAGAAATCTACTGTCTTCAGCCTCTCCATTCAGGAAGGTAAGGATTTCTTTTCCTGAAACTGTTCTGCTTCTGCCAGTCACACATATTTAAGAGCATATGTATCTGCCCTTTTCTCTGAAATGCTAATTCATTCTTGTTCTGTGTAATCAAAATTTGCAGAGCTTCAGAAGTGGCGTTTAGCTTGCCTTGGTATTGGATTTGTTCTGTTATTCTTGTCACCCATCGTTAGTAAATGGGCACCTTTTTACTATAGCAGCTCTATGGCACTTGGAATCCTACTTGTGGTGCTGATTGTCCTTTTCCAGGTATTGTTTTAGTCAAATACTTGTTTATGATTCTCTTGATAAAGATTCATTGTTAAAAGAAGTGAAATGAAATTAATGCATTATGGTACCTATTTTTCAAGGCTTTCTCGAAAATGTTTTCTAGTAATCTAGTTGATTGATGTTCCATATTCTTAAGTACATGTAAGCTGCCTGGATGCAAGTTAAATAGGCTTTGATATTTGTGCTAGTTTCAAGTAGAATACACCATGAATCAAGTTTAAAGTTTGGCACATGAGGATTCTTGGAGTTATATGCAAAGTGTCAATGCTGACTTTTCTTAGCAAACCTAGAAACTTCAGTACACTTCATTAAGTAAGATAGTTATGCCCTGTAAACTTGATTTCAATGGAGATTCAACATATCACTATGGTAATTCAATAGTCCCTTGATCAATCGTGCCGTAGTAGTATCCGAAGTTCTCTTGTACAAATACTTGAAAGTCAGGTCCATCTTGGTGATTTAGACATAAACATCGAGCTTTGTAGGATAATACCTTAACGGCATCTCTTATTTTATTGAACTTCGTAGCTCCTTGTAGCATCAGGTGGTGTACAGATGGACTAGCATCTTGTGAGTCTTCAGTGTTTGAACCATTTGATGTTTTTTAGTGTATCAGTGCAAGGGTCTGATTGACCAACCAACAACGAAGTTTGGTGTTTACTTTAGTACTCCCTCCGTCCGAAAAAACTTGTCCCTCAAATGGATGTATCTAGCATCAAGTTAGTGCTAGATACATCCATTTGAGGGACAAGCTTGGGACAAGCTTTTTCGGACGGAGGAAGTGCATTTAATACGGAATATTTTCTTGTAACTGGTACTGATTTTGCTGGTTGGGGGATCATGAGCATTTCTGATGAGGGAGTTAATTTTTTATTATGTTCCTGTTTGTTTGTTTGTTCTCTGCTCTTGTAGATAACTAGTTACTGATTTAATTTGATGTTACAGTAATCAAAACTCTACACCCCCCCAAGTTTCGTAATTTTTGCTCAGTGCACATGATGCCAAGTTATCAGTGTGGCCCTGGTTACAATTTATGATAAAGAACAGTCATTCTCAATCAGGTTTCTATTTATTTGCTGATGGAGAATTGGTTCCCTTAATGTTCTGACCTCGTTCTTGTTATAGGGGATGAAACTGCTACCAATGGGCAAAAAAGGTTTATTTTACCTTACAATTTATGGATCTGTGGTAAGTTTTCTATATCGTCAGCGTTCTGCTATAACATTTTATTACACCATAAATATGCCTATCTGAATATATTCTCTCTAATTCTTGATATCTGTTCATTCCTTTTCCAATATTTAGTTGGGTGTTGGCTCCTACGCTGCACACTACTTCTCCTCAATGGTTGCCTCTATTCTGGAAAACTTTGGCTTGAGTGAGGAGATGCACAACCCTGTAAGTAATTCATCCATCGAAGTATCAACTATAGAGTTGTTGATTGAAATATACCTCTTTTTACCCAGCAAACAGTATGAGAGGCTCTTACAGTTACATTATATTGATAGAAAAGGATAATCATGGTATGATATGTAAAAGGCCACATGGGCCAGAAGCCACATCTTACATCAAGAATTAATTAGCTCAATGTCATCACAGAAATGCATAATTATGAAAGTACCGTTGAGTGTGGGGAAGACATGTGAATGGATTGCTTTGTCCTTGTTGTCCATATTTGTGATGGACTGACCTAGTTCCTCGGATATGATTTAGCCTAGTTTTTGTTCGCCCTTTTGCATGGTATTATATCATTTGCTAGCAATCTTCTGACTTCTCAATTATTGTTCCTGTCAGAAATGGTTCACATTATCTTGTCTTGTCTAGTAATAATACTTATTGCCACTACTTTGGGTAATCTTTAAGCTCTTCAAATAACAAAAAATATTGAAAATGCATTACAGGTGTCAATCTTCCTGCTGGT
Organism: Thinopyrum elongatum; assembly: GCA_011799875.1. Classification (NCBI taxonomy): domain Eukaryota; kingdom Viridiplantae; phylum Streptophyta; class Magnoliopsida; order Poales; family Poaceae; genus Thinopyrum; species Thinopyrum elongatum. Next base: position 12,263,697 of record CM022300.1, on the reverse strand, counting down.
AGCAGTTGTCTTGACTGGAGCTGGTTTTGGCTATTGGATAGTGAGGAGATTTATCATTTCAAAAGATGGCAGTGTTGATGCCGGGATAGCACAGTTTGTGAAGTGGGCTATGTGTGTTGTTGCAATGTTCTTTGTTATGCAGGTGGGCTTCTTTTCAAATGCTAAGTATTCTTCTCAAGCATCTATGAGGACTCTGAATCTCAGTCAATGCCTACATCAGATTTTATTGTCTTTGAAATTCATGTTTGACATTATTTTGTAGAGCACACTTGACCCTATTCTAGCATCGGCTGCTCTAGCTGCTAGCTGGTGGATTTGCTCTGTACTGACAGCAAAGAAAGTTCACAAGCCAACAGCACCGTGAGCGTCCCTTGAGTTAATTACTGTTGTGAATTTACTGTTGCTGTTGAAGCCCTGAATATGCTGATTCTGCTGCAGGAAGCGAAAACAATCAAATGTTCCTTCTCATCCAAGGTTTACTCAAGTATCACCCAACACTCGCCAGGTCCAGTTCTTAAGTCCATCATCAGGGGCGGGTACTGGAAGAGCCACAACAACACAGTATGGTTGGAACAATTTAGCCAATGGAGGTAAAGTAATCAGTATCATGTTCTGCATACTACTGTGAGTCCAGTGTACTGTACTTATAGGAAACTGCCATAAGTCAAAAGTAACCTCGAAATATTTAAGGATGCAAATTGATGGATGTTGGTGCCCTCTGGCCCTAGCTAGTTATTTTGTAATTTTTACTTCATTCAAGTGAACTAGTTATGGTCGGAGCCTCGGTGGGTATCCTTTAGGCTACCCATTTGCATCCCTGCTCTCTGCTTGTCTTTGGTACTACGAACTAATGATCTTTTAGGCATATGTTTAACTCCAGAAGACCTATAAAACCATCAACTTTGACACATTGAAGCATTTGACATAATAACTAGCCAACTCTTGTTGTTGCTTTGCAGGTCTGGTCCCCTCAGCACTGGGAAAGAGGGTAGCACCCAATCAAGATGAAGACTACTATTCCACCTTCCACAACATCGAACCACGGAAATACTCAAAGAGAGAATGGGAGGAGTTCACCGAGGAATCGACCAGAAACGCACTGATGGTACACACAGCCACCCCAGAGTTCGCCCAATGGGCTGCTGACAATGCTCACCGTTTGCGGGTGGAGCGGGACGACGTATCCGAGGACGAGTCGATCGAGAGCTCCTCAAGCTCTTCGGAAGAAACCGAGAAAGGTGGAAAAGCTTCTGGTCTATTGAGCAGGTTTATGTGATATCGTCACCGACTAAAACTGTAGGGAGATCGACGTGCTGCTTTTGCGGACGATGTGTATAAGGTAGGATTGGAAACTTGGTAGCGGTAGGGGGTGGAAGTTCATCGTTCCCACATGGTTCACCATTGCAGCAGAATGCTTGGTGACTGTAGGCTGTAGTTGGTTGGTTAACCATCATCCATCTCAATTCAACTAATGTTAGGTTTAGCTGGCAGGCTGCCATCCATGGATCTTTAGTTTTTAGTCGATGCATCAGGGGATGTGGACCGGTGTCGGTTCCGCGCCATTCGATGGATTAGGGACGGTCGATCCTGTTGGGATCTTGCCATTGTCTTGTTGAACATCTCCTGTTTCATTCTCAGGTGTGTGAGTAGCATTTCAAGGATCTTTTATCTATTGTTAGCTAGGCATGTACCATGTCAAGTTACGCAATGCAAAGACTGTTTGGGAGCCGGTCTGATGGATGGCATCGTTGGCGATGTAGCTGTTAAGTTCATCGATGACGACCTGCACCTCTCTCAACGTGGCACTTGGGCTGGGCTGAGAGGTTCAGTCTCATTTAGACTATATTCTGAGAATCTGCTGTAAATGGTGCTGCAACAACTGCAATCAGCAAGCTTGCGATGCGTAGACATTGCCAGTCAAGAGTGAGATCAAGAACCAACAGCCACCAAGAAATTCAGAGTTCTCCCACAATAAGCGAGAACCCACAAATTCAGAGTTCTCCCACGAGCATTGATTTTGGGAGAACGTTCGCCAAGGGACCAACCCTGGCGAACGCCTTATGTGTCGTTGCACGATGCCATGTACTCCCTCCGTTTTTATTTAGTCCGTGTATTAGCTTTGGTCAAAGTCAAACTTTGTAAATTTTGACAATGTTTAAACAAAAATATTAACATATACAATAACAAATGAATACCATTAGATTCATTTTTTAATATACTTTCACGCCATATAGATTTGTTATGGTATGTTTATATTGTTTTCTATAAACTTGGTCAAACTTTATGAAGTTTGACTTCAGTCAAATCTAATATGCAAAGTAAATAAAAACGGAGGGAGTAGATCAACTGGAGTTGGTCGTTGTAAACCGTTTCCTGCGAACACTTGCTTTTTTTTTTGTCCTAATAAAATATTCATGTGAGGTGCAAGGGCGGGGGAATTCGAACTCGAGACATCCTGCAGAGAGGCGGTTCTGACACAGGATTACAATAGTACATTACTCGGGCTGAAGCAGTTTCTCTGGAAACATGAACTTAAACTCATTTTATGTATTTGAACCTAAATTCTTTAAATTCAAAATTTCATTTTTTTTTAAATCCGGAAAATCCTTTTTTTCTTTTTGAAAGGACAAAAATCCCTATTTTTTTAGGGGAATTTTTCTTAACTTGCCATGTGCATTTTTATTATAGGTAGCATGACATTTTCTAGGTCCTTTTTGTAATGCCCCCCATGGCAAGCTTTTGGAGAATTTTATCACTTATTCATGGCAAAAATGGGATTTTTTTTTCTTTTTCACATGACAGTTTTATTACTAAGAGCATGCCATTTTAATAATTAATAACATGATATTTTTATTATTAAGAAAATTTCAGTTTTATTACTAAGAGCATGTCTTTTTTATAATTAGTAATATGACATTTTTATTATTGATAGGATGATGGTTTGATGATTAAGAGAATGACATTTTTATTATTAATAACATGCTATTTTATTTTTAGGATGATGACAGTTTTATTATTGAAGGATGAGAGTTTTATTATTGGCATAGCATTTTTATTATTAATAGGATGACAATTTTATTATTAAAAGGATGGCAAGTTTATTTTTTTCAACGACATGACATTTTTTATGAATTTTTCCACAATGGACCAAATAAAAAAATACAGCATGACATTTTGTTCTTCATCCTTGGCAAAAATAAAGAAAAAAATCTTCTCCAAAACATGGCTATTTTTGCACAATGAAACATCTCGACGGAAAAATTCATAAATTTATTTTTAAGACCACACGGCACATTGTTTTAATCATACCATTTTGTAAATTTATGATTTAAAGAAATGACATTTTTGTTAAGTAGTATGACATTTTTGATATTTTCATATCATGACAATTATACATTTATGTTTTCTTTGTTATTCACAAGAAAATACTACCTCCGTCCCTTTATATAAGGTGTATTATTCTTTTGATAAAATTCCGCAATGTAAGGTGCATTTGTGCTAATTCCTCGTAATTCTGTTTTTAGCCCTTCAGAAAAAGGAAAGTATTTCTCCCCTGATTGCGTGTATATCTCCTTGTAGAGAAAAAAAAGGGAAAAATATCTCTCTATCAATTGCGTGTATTTCTTCCTTTCCTATGCTAAATGATTTACTTGCCGATAATCAACTAATTAGCCAAGGGTAATTTCATCCTAGTGCCTCTAATTACGCGTCTTGGTCACCTTGCCGAAAATAATACACGTTACATAAAGAAATCGAGGGAGACAATCGAAGGAGGCGAAATGTTCGCTGGGAGCTGCTCCCCCGGCGAACGAAATCGTTCGACCGGCCCTCCTCTCTGGCGACCGGTCGCCAGATATTAGAGTCCTTCGGAAATTTGTATGTACTCTTCCGCATCCCGCAAAAAAGAAAAAGAAAAAGATTTTTTTTGTATGTGTTCACAAAAGGAAATAATGTAATTGTAATCCTGTAATCGTATCCCACAATAATAGAATCCATCCAAGACTCTGGACGGCGGCAACTGAATCTCAATCCTTCTTTGACTCTGCATATTCCCCCCGAAACAACCCCGAGAGAGAGAGAGACCGCGAGGCCGCCTCCGTCTCCACTTCCGTCGCTTTCTCGCCCCCCCTCGCCGCCCAATCCCCGCGTAAACCGCCAGAACCCGATGCCCTTATCCGCCCTCTGATCGAGATTGCTTGGCTCCCGGCACCGCCAATCCCTCCCGATGGCATTGCAGATTGGCGGCGGCGGCGGCGGCGCCGGGGGGTTCCGGAGCCTGATGCGGCGGAAGCCGGTCGACTCCGACAGGGTCCGCGCCGGGGGGCAGCAGCTCGCCAAGGAGCTCAACATCCTCGAGCTGGTCGCGATCGGTGAGGCGACGTCCTCCTCTCCCCTTCCGTCCGCTTTTTCTGTTCTTTTCTGTCCGCCGTTCCCTTCCGTAGTAACAGTATATTTCTGCAACGGAAAAGCGAGGCCTTTTTTGTGGTTTTTGGGGACTTCGGGACTGTGGCGACACTGCAGGTTTCGTGGTGGAATCAGCTCTGTCTATTAGCTTCACGGGTCTTGGATCAATCTCCATGGAGCCGCTAGATTAATTTGGAGGATTTGCTTTGTATTCTGATTAATGTGCTTATATGCATTTTAATAAATTGTTTACTCAGGGCAGACCTTTTCAGAAAACTTGAGAGTTTAAACTGCGAATTGTGACTTGTTCGTCGCTCTGAAACAACAAATATACAAGGGAACAATTTTGCCATAGTACTCTGTTTTTCCCTCTGTAAACAAATACAGTGAATAAGATAAATCAGTTTTTACATTATGCTTATATTAGTATTTTTAGAAGAAGAAAAAACTGGAGGCTTATATTAGTTGTGAAAGGCATTCAGATGAGTGGACTTGCTCAAGTTCTATTTTTGGCAGTTGTTTTGTTTCAACCTGTTAACTAGTGCTGAAGTCAATACAGATTAAAAAACAAAGGGGGTCCTTATTTTATAATCTGTTAACCTTGTGTGCTGCCTTGCTTTCTTAAGCACAATTGCGGTTGCAGAACTTAATTTTACAATCTGCTGCAAAAAAATAAAAAAAATAATAAAATGAAACAGCCACGAAAGTAGGAAAGTTTTTGTTAACCAAAACAGTAAATAGGCAAATGTTTGATAGACAAATGACATTATCATAAATTCACAATCCAGCAGTGTCAAATGGAGCCCGATGTTTGAGATTCTATTTAACAAAGTCGTTTTCCCCAATACATTGAGTGCTTGTGTGGATTGTTTATGAAAGTTTACAGACGGAGTATTAAATATTGTTGATGAACCCTTCCATTATCTACCAGGGGTTGGTTCGACAATTGGAGCTGGAGTATATGTTCTTGTTGGAACAGTTGCCAGGGAGCATGCTGGTCCAGCATTGGCAGTTTCATTCCTGATAGCTGGAATAGCTGCTGCACTTTCAGCATTTTGTTATGCCGAGCTTGCTAGCCGTTGCCCCTCTGCTGGAAGCGCTTATCATTATTCATATATCTGCATTGGCGAAGGGTAAAAATTACTGGCCCCATGGCATAGATTGCATTCTTCAGAGATGAAATATTAGCTGTTTGATATTCTATATACCATGGTGAATTCTGTTATCGTGTTACATTTAAGATCTTAAGGCCAGAATGATCTAACATGGTTCACCCGTTGTATTTATCTAGTGTTGCCTGGCTGATTGGCTGGTCTTTAGTGCTGGAATATACTCTTGGTGGATCTGCTGTTGCCCGTGGCATATCCCCCAATTTGGTGAGTGTCATCTCTTTCTTAGAGCTTTGTTCTGTGGCATTTTGGTCAATGCTTGAACTACCACTCTGCTATATTCCTTATTTTATGAACTTTCATTTCCCTTTTCAGGCCTTGTTTTTTGGAGGACCAGATAGCTTGCCATGGATTTTAGCACGGCATCAACTTCCATGGTTTGACGTTATTGTTGATCCCTGTGCTGCTGCTCTTGTTCTTGCTGTCACTGCTTTATTATGCCTAGGGATAAAAGAGGTTGGTACTTTGCTCAGGTTATAAGATTGCTCATTTCCCCAAATATAGGACCATCAATGATTATTCTATTTGAATTTCTTGCAGAGCTCATTTGTACAGGCAATTGTGACAATTCTGAATGCTTGTGTTATGCTATTTGTGATCATAGCTGGTTGTTATATTGGCTTCCAGATTGGATGGGAGGGCTATAAGGTTACTGACGGGTATGTACCCTGAAATCATTTGGTATTTAGCATACTGCAGAGGGGTTGCTAGTGGAATAACACTGCTAAACTTTTCAGGTATTTTCCATACGGAGTAAATGGAGTGCTTGCTGGATCAGCAACTGTTTTCTTTGCATACATAGGCTTTGACACAGTAGCGAGTACTGCCGAGGAGGTAAGGAAGGTCCTACTCAATGACTTTGTGCACTTCCGTTAAGGAGATATTATATTGACTTTTGTTGTTATTGTTGCTTTTACTTTGATCGACAGGTGAAGAACCCACAACGAGATCTACCTCTGGGAATAGGAGCAGCATTGTCTATTTGCTGTTTCTTGTACATGATGGTCGCTGTTGTTATTGTTGGGATTGTACCGTATTTTGCTATGGACCCAGATACACCTATTTCATCCGCCTTTGCAAAACATGGAATGCAGTGGGCAATGTAAGGACTCAATTCTCCTTTTGTTTATGCTGTTGCCTATAATGGTCATCTGGCATGCTTCTGACTGAATTATCCACTGTGTCTTTTATTTTATTTTAGGTATGTCGTGACAACTGGTGCTGTTCTTGCACTGTGTTCAACCTTGATGGGCTCACTTCTTCCACAGGTATACAAACACATCACTTGATGTGTGACTCAAACTTGTGATAATTAGCAGTCTACCCCGTAACATTTAGTCTTTATAGAATTTCCATACTAGGGGCAGCTACTTTTCTGCAGTGCGTAGGTGAACCTAGTCTTTTAGCTAGCCAGAGCTGAGTGACTTCCAAAATACTAGTTGCTAAACTACTTGAGTTATTCATCCTCACAGCCTAGAATACTGATGACCATGGCAAGAGATGGACTGCTGCCATCTTTCTTCTCCGATGTGAACAAGCACACACAAGTACCTGTCAAGGGCACAATCGTGGCTGGTATCTGTGCCGCTGCTCTGGCTTTTTTCATGGATGTTTCTCAGTTGGCAGGAATGGTAAGAAAACATCAAGCCTTTGTCATTTGCATACTTTGATTTGATGGTCTTCCACACACCAAAAAAAGTTAACAGCACTGCATAGATTTATTTAACATGGAAGGGAAATTTGAACGCTTGATCGTTTCAGGTCAGTGTAGGCACACTCCTCGCGTTCACAATAGTGGCAGTATCGATCTTGATACTCAGATATGTTCCTCCAGACGAGGTCCCTCTATCATCATCTCGGCGAGGATCAATGGGTTTCAACCAAGAATATGATGAGGAAAAGGGTAGGGATCCACTTGGAGATGAGATCTGCGACACATCTCAAATAAAGGATTTGATTATGACAGAACCAATGAAGGACCCTCTTCTCGAGAAGAAGCAACACAAAGGTAATGTGCACACAGTTGCTTTCAGATTTAAACTAGTCATTCCATTTTCCCCACAAATAGTGTGCTTTTTATAACGGAAGCTAACCAAGATGAATGACCTTTCCTTATAATAATATATTAGGCACGATGGATGAGATGAAGCGTCGAACGATAGCTGCTTTCAGCATAGGGTCTGTTTGTCTAGGAGTTCTGATCCTCACGGCTTCAGCTTCTGCCACATGGCTACCTTTGTAAGTATGCATATAGTTGGGAAAGAGATACATATGCCTCATTGTTTTATTTAAGAAAATGGAAGCTTTATTTCCCACGGCCTCTGCGCCATAGATGAATGCAGCAGCATCTATAATTGTACCGTTTATTACAAGTCACCAGAAAGTCTAACAAATATATGTTTGTTTCTTATTGTCAGCCTACCACTTTGCATTGGTTGCATTGTTGGTGGTGTGCTCCTTATACCTGGTCTTGTTGTACTCTGCTGGATTGACCAAGATGATGGCAGGCACTCTTTTGGTCATTCTGGAGGTACATTAAACTGCTTGTCCTTTTCTTATTCTTCTTTAAGTTAAAGAGTATGCATGTTTCTTTAGGCTGAACTCTGTCTTTGCTGCAGGATTCATGTGCCCCTTTGTTCCGTTTCTACCTGTTGTATGCATCCTCATAAATACATATCTGTTGATAAACCTGGGGTGAGTGCACATCTAACTTCAGACACTTGTTTCACTTGCTTTTTTTCCATGACTCATCCAAAGAGAACAATCATTTGCACCATGTTGTTTCAGCGGAGATGCGTGGATAAGAGTCGGCATATGGCTGCTGATAGGTGTTCTCGTTTACATTTTCTACGGGCGAACCCGCAGCTCGCTAGTCGATGTTGTGTATGTCCCTGTGGCTAAGGCTGATGTACGCAGTAGTTCTGGTTTCATGTCCTAGAAAAGAACCGTGTCATCTTGAGTGACATCTTCGAGCTAACAAAACCTTGCCGGCCCTCAGCTGCGCATAGATGGATATCGACCAGCCCGGAAGGACCTGTTGAGTTGTTGGAGCTTAGTTGACCACAGGGTCTCATTGATGCAGTTTTCCGGGGGCCGTGCATGAGAAAGATCAGCATACAGACTAGAGTTTGGATTGGGTGGTGTTGTGTGTGATTGTTTGTAATTCATTCATGTATAAGCAAGCCCCTTGTACTGGAACGGGTGAATACTGGAAATAGATGATGGAATCTTACAAAAAATGCAACAGAAACCATTCTTTCAGAGCTTCAATACAGTTATTAAAAAAAAAGAAATATATATGTGCATTTGCTGTTTTCTCCCTGTTTAAACTTGAAATGAACACGATTAAGCCGGAAGGGACAAATAGAAATGTCTGGAGGTCTGAATTTTGGATAGATCACTGCTAGCTACAGTACAACAGAACTTGTCGTGGTTTTAGTTCAAATTTGAACTAAAACCCTGACAAGTATTTTGGAACGGAGGGAGTACAACAGAAACGAAAACATAAACAGAAAAGTAGCTAGTACTCCTTGTTGAATGGAGGGAGGATCCCTGTGAGAAAGGACTGGAGCAGTATCATCGCTCTCGCGGGTTGGAAGGCCGGGACCATGTGCCCGGCTCCTCTCATGGCGGCGAAGGTGAACCCTCCGGCGTATTGCTGGACATAGCCCCCTACCTCGTGGCCGGCCGTCCATGGGCGCCACCGCTCTGTGACGGAGAGGTTGAGGTCATGGACCGTGTACCTCGTGCCGGTGAAGGGGCAAACGGAGTCAAAATCCCCGCTGAAAATCAATTCGTCAGTCTCAGCATCAACAAGAACCGAAGTGTCCCAAGCTCATATGCATCATAATTTGTCTGATGGTCTGTCGTCAAGAAGGTGGAGTACCTGAAGAGCCATATGGGCAGGCCGTGGTCGATTAGCCGTTTCAACGTTGGCACCATGGTGTCCGGTGAGTCCTTGAAATCCTCAAAGGATCTGCACAGCACAAGGTTAATCAGACCAGTTGAGGAATGAAAGAAAGGCAAATTGAAGTACCAGGTAGGCAGGTAGCTCATCAAAAATGGCTATCTTCAACACTAGCTAACCTGCAATCGAGCCATTTGGTTTCACTGGCATGGAGAGCCTTCTGAACTTGAGGACTATTGAGATATGCCTTGGTAGGCACATAGCTGCATGGATCATACCCGGGCAACTGAAAAGGATGTCCGTGCATTCATAAGGATGAGTTTATATGAGCATCTGCGATTATACCGTGTTCAAAAAAATGGGGGAGAAACTCAATAAAACTTGTGCCGACTATGTTCATTTTTTTGGTTCGATGATGCATGTGGGAGCGTATATGTTATCGTGATCCAGGATGCCGTCCTGACATTCGGTAATGGCATGGTAGCATCTCGCGCTGATGGAGGAGTCGTTGATGCTGCAGCCGCTAGCGATGTCGGCCCAGACCTTGTCGGAGATGGCACCATGGCTCCACAGGTACTCGTAGTGCCCTATGAGGTTTTTCATCCTGTCGAGGTAAGGGTTGCCGACCATTATACCCTTGAGGTTAATGGTGTTGCTGTTGCTGTTGTTGTTGTGTGCTAAGATGGTGGCGACGAGTTGGGGGATGTAGTGACCGGCGTAGCTCTCCCCGGTGATGTACAAGGGGAGCGCCTTGTACTCGGGGAACCTGTCTAGCCAGCTGACGAGGAAGACGTAGGCTTCCTTGGCTGCCATTAGATCCCCCATCCTGTCGTAGTCGGAAGACGTGTTGGAGTAGGAGAATCCCACGCCGGCGGGCGATTCCAGGAAGATGACGTTGGCCACTGCAAGTTTTGGTGGTGCGAGGCACATAAGGTTTCGATATATACATTTACAAAGTTTGACCAAATTTATAGAAAACAACACAAACATTTAAAATAACAAATATAACATATATTCAATGATGAGTCTAACAATATTGATCAGATCTAATGCATTGGAGGCAGCAGAGTGACATTTCAAAAGCGGAATGGATGGTTACCGTTGTTCCAGGCATGCTTGTTCCTCGTGAGGGTTTTGCCGTCCCTGTTTGCACGGAAAGGACCCAATTCTCGCATCGCTCCATGGCCGAGCGATGAGCATCCAGGCCCTGCTCCACAACAAATCCTTCTGATGTTGCAAGTGTACTTTCATGGTGCAACATAATTCACACTAGCTAGCTGCAGTGTCTTTCTTACCACCATTGAGCCAGAGGAGGAGTGGTTTCGCCGTCGCATCGCCGGGCGCTTCAACGAAGTAGTAGAAGAGAGCACGGCCGTTGTGGCTGTCGACGGTCACGTACCCACCAAACTGGTCGAAGTCGACACCCTCTGGCTGCCCTGGCAGCGCCGGGATCTTGTCGGCCGCCTTCAGAGCACCGTGGTCGGAGGCGGGGTACTCATCTGTTCGGAGGCTGCCGAGAACTGACTTGTCATATAAAGTAGGATCACTAGTGGTGCTTGTGGTGGTGCTTGTTCTTCTAGATAAAAGGAATTTGGTGAGATGGGCCTCCTGAGATGCACGGGCGTGCAATCCCAAAGTGGGAATAAAAAGCAAAAGGTGCAATGCAGCAGCAGCAGTAATCTTCCCCATATCTCGAATCTCCCCAATGATCGTGTGTGAGTGAGATCGATGATGGTGGAATCGTGGGTTTTTTTATAGGCCATGGAGGTGTGGAGGTTGTGCTATATTTTTTGGGAGTGTATATATGTATTTATGACCAATACTCCATATCATCTGCACAATATCAAATCCAGATCTACCATATGATACTATGTTTATAACTATAGATTGGATGGATATTTTTTTTCTCATATATATTTAACAGAGATTTCATGCTTTAATTACAGTATCACTAGTAGAAAAAAGCCTATTTGTCCCGGTTCATAAGGCCCATTTGTCCCGGTTCCCAAACCGAGACTAAAGGCCCCCCCCCTCCCTTTAGTCTCGGTTGTGTTACGAACCGGGACTAAAGGCCCTCCACGTGGCCGCTCTCTGGTAAATTATTTGACAATTCAATCTCTAATCACCCATCATCACTGCTCAATTATGAACAACTCATTCCAAATCGTCTAACTTCCCGGCCGGTCACCCATCCTCTCACTACTCCAGCCTAAGCACGCTTAACTTTTGAGTTCTATTCCCCCTAGTTTCCAAGTCTACACTTGTTGTTTTCCTGACAATCCTAAACTGTCAATCATATTAACCCTTAGGAGTTGAACTTGAGTATTAAGCACCGTTTGAGTTTGAAATTATTATTCTAAAAAACAATAATTATTTATTAACACCAATATTTCTTGAATAAGTAGTTTGACCATAGTTTGACCACAACTTGACCAGATTTGACCATAGTTTGACCACAGTTTGACCAGATTTGACAATAGTTTGACCAAAAGTCAAAAAACTAAAAATAATTATTTATTAACACTAATATTTCTTGAATAAGTAGTTTTATCATAGTTTGACTAGATTTAACAAAAAATCAAAAAAACTGAAATTTGAATAGGCCACAAATTTTTTTTCTTCAGTTTTTTTGTTTTGTTTTTTGCATTATTTATTTTCTTTTGTTTTTTGCTTTATTTTTGTTTAATTCTTTTTGCTGTTAGGTCACAAAAATTATAAACTTTCTGTTAGTGCCATTAGTTTTCAAATTTGAATAGTTTAAATTTGAATTCTTTGAAATTTGTGTGAATCGCTAGTTTGTGAAACTTTACTATAAAAATAGATTTTTGAGTGATTCTTTTTCCTGCTATTATATTACTGTGTTTTAACATTATATTCAAAAATAGATTTTGTTATTTTAGTTTCTAACTAAAAATTCTTTATGATAATTCTTTGCTATTAAAGTTTCTAACAAAAAAATCTTTATGAAAATTCATTTGCCATTAATGTTTTGAACAGAAAATACTTTGATAATTTAGTTGCATAAATTTTATATAATTTTAGTTTCAAAAATACTAGAGGTTTATAAAAGCTTTTTAGTTGATTCCTTTTGCTATTAGAGTTTTATAAAAGCTTTTTAGTTGATTCTTTTTGCTATTGAAGAATATTATAGTTTTGTTTTAGTTGATCGTAACAGAATATTTTAATTGATTATTTTAAGTTCATTCTTTTTGCTATTAGTTCATTCTTTTTGCGCTAAATGACCCTGAAATTGAAAAGCACTACAAATAAACTCTGAAAAGGTTGAAAGTTGGCATGGTATCATCATTTCACCCACATAGCATGTGCTAAAAAGTTGAGAGGGTTACGGCAAAAACTGGATGCACTTCGTGTACAAAACAGGCAATCTCTTTCGAAGTATCAGGGTTTCATACGGAAACTCGTCTGTTATAAAGGGATTTTATTTTTTTGAACTTATTTGAACTCCAGACTTTTTATGTGTTCAAAATGCACCATTCAAAGCCACATCATCAATTTTCAACCCTTTCTGACTTTATTTGTTATTTTTCATGCATTTACTGATTTTTTTTTTTGAGTTATATGACCCTGAAATTGAAAAGCACTTCAAATGAACTCTGAAAAGGTTGAAAGTTGGCATGGTATCATCATTTCACCCACATAGTTTGTGCTAAAAAGTTGAGAGGGTTACGGCAAAAACTGGATGCATTTCGTGTACAAAACGGGCAATCTCTTTCGAAGTATCAGGGTTTCATACGGAAACTCGTCTGTTACAAAGGGATTTCATTTTTTTTGAACTTATTTGAACTCCAGACTTTTTGTGTGTTCAAAATGCACCATTCAAAGTCAATAATCATCATAGTCATTACCACCAACACTATTTAATCATCATAGTCATAGTGTAGCTATCTAATCACCACCAACACTAGCTAATAATAATCATCATAGTCATTACCACCAACACTAGCTATTTAATCATCATAGTCATAGTGTAGCACATCATCATCTTCAAACTCATTCTAGCTAGCTAATCACTCCTGCTGCTCTCTCTCAGGTAAAATAGCATAGAACATGTGTAGCACTCCTGCTTCATCATATTGGAGCATGCAGATGAACCTGTCTCCTAATTGTGGGCTGCGCTTCTAATTGCTGCCCCCTAGTACTTCTCTGCGATTCTTCACAATTTTGCTCCAGTCTTTGACTATTAAGACTTGCTCGCTTTTAGAAATCCTGAATGCACTCATGTGCAATGTAGGATGTCTTGGCCGTAAGCTAACTATTGCCATGCGACCTTTATGCTCGACCCAATGAGGCACAACTATCATTGGGAGTCCCTGTCGAAGAACATCGTAGTAACATACTTAGCAATGAAGTTTAGCTTAAAAAATAATGTATGCAAAAGATGCACTGAGGACAAATAGTAAAAATCTTACCATCTTTCCTAAATAGATATGACCGTAGTTCAATACGCACGCTAGTGGTCGCACGTTTTGAGTACTAAGATTTTCAAGTCCAGGAAAATAATTTGTCTTGACAGTATCAATATCCTCAAGCCATGAAACATAATAACTTATCTCCTCGCAGTTTAGTTCAGCCCCGGGACAGTAGTAGGTCATGTCTACCAAGCGCTGGACATGTTTGCTTGAATGGAAATAAGCTGTCAATAGAAATTAGTTGTCAACTATTTTTGAATAAACAATATCCAAGACATAAATATGGTTGAGAAACTCACATAATGGTAGAACTGGAGGCGTCTGCACATCGACCCAGATGTCGATATTACCTTCAATATCATCTTCCGGACGAATATCAAAGGTGATAAGCATATCAGGCTCAAATGCATAAGCCTTGCATAGTGATCTCCAATTTTTGCATTCAAAATAGGTGTAGGTGTCTGCATTGTATAATTTTGCGGCAAAAGTATAACCATGCTCGGTCCTCAAGTGAACTATCTTTACCTCCATAGTTTTCATAGGACTGAAATCAATCTTATCTAAGACATAAATTCTTGCATGGCAGGGGATACGCTAGTAGAATAGTAAAAAATTAAAATTATAAGTTGAAGCAAAAGAAGCAGAAGTCATGCTTAATTACGAAAAAAGACTTGTCGTTGTGACTTACTGTATCCACTTCGAAGGTCTCATCCAGCTTGATGCTGAAGCGCCTACCACCAACTAAGAAATTTCTGTCGCACAGGCCGCGCTCGTCTTCGCAGTATTCGCACATACCGAAATCATTTTTGTCGTCAGACATTTCCTATGTTCATAGTTGATCAAAAATTGATTGAAGGCAACTACCAGGAAACTCAACAAACAGATCACTATTACTCAATATGCAACGGGTTGACTTTAGGTCTGTCGAGTCTTCCTTCCTGAACTCTCATCTCATGTATATGGTGGGCACTCCCTCTCTGATATTGCGACCGTCGGTGATGGTCGCTACTCCTCCTTTCCCTAGTGCATTACAAATATCTAGCACAAGGAAAAGAAGGAGAAGCGACCCCCACGACAACAGTCGGCATTCTTCTTCTCTCATATATGGTGGACACTCCCTCACCGTTTCGACCGTCGATGATGGTCGCTACTCCTTCTTCCCCTAGTGCGTAACAAAGGTCTAGCACAAAAGAGAAGAAGGAGAAGCGACCCCCACGACAACAGTCGGCATTCTTCCTCTCTCAAATATATATAATAACAAACAATAATAAAAGTAAGAAAATTACACAAGTATCTATCTTAATCATACAAGTAAGAACTTTTTTCTTTTACAAAGAAGATAAGACCAAGAGGCTCACCACTGTGGTGCCGGCAACGAGATCGGCGCGGGCGATCGACGGCGGTGAGGACGGGGACGGGACAGGACGGACCGCCAAACCTAGACAAATCTCGAGGAAAATGGAGCTTGGACAAGGAGCTTCGAGAGGAGAAAACTTAAGTGTGGCTCGGGCATTTCATCAAACACCTCATCTGCATACGAGGTGAGCTAGAGCACCACAAAGCTCTCCCACGGCCGACCCAAAAAACAGAGCACTCCACTGCTCTGCTCGCGGGCGAGGGGGTATATATAGGCATCTCATTGGTCCCGGTTCGTGGCTGGAACCGGGACCAAAGGGGGACCTTTAGTCCCGGTTCCAGCCACGAACCCGGACCAATGGTTGTGGGCCAGGAGCGAGGCCCATTGGTCCCGGTTCATGGCTGGGACCGGGACCAAAGGGGCCAGACGAACCGGGACCAATGCCCCAAGAGGCCCGGCCGCCTCCCTGGCCTCACGAACCGGGACCGATGCCCCCTTTGGTCCCGGTTCGTGAGTGAACCGGGATTAATGGGCTGGCCCTGCCTGGACCAAAGCCCTGTTTTCTACTAGTGTATATACCAAAAAACTATAAATACATCAAGCTAGTAGTATCAAACATCTATTAAAATGATAAAACTATTTGTGCGGCGCCACACTATTATAGTCTTGCCAATGCTGCACCATCCCTTCTCTTTCTCTCACATGCATACAACCAAAGATATCAATCTATGCAAGCGTGTCATCACTGAGATTCTATTTTTGTTTTTAATTTTCCATAACTATTTTCTCTCCAACCGTGTATTGATTGACGATCAGTTTCAACATTCGCTTTGTTACGACTAATCTATGAAATTAGATCTCATGTTGACGTGTTTTAACTTTTTGTACTAATAAACATGTTGTAGCCACTTGTTTACTAGGTTATCGCCATGTTATAGCCACTAATTTGTTACTATGTTATAGTTTGAGCATTTTCAGCAGCTTCCAAAAAAATCTCCCCCTGTAAGTGTTTATTGGGGCTCTTCCAATAAGTTTATTGGGTTTCACAAGTGTGCACCACTTAGCAGATCACATAATAATCAAACTTGTAGTCGGGGTACATCTTCTTGGTGCAGAGACCGAAAAGCGCAATATTCTGCATTAGATGAAACATGTGCTCTTACGGTTATGAAACTCGGCTATAAGACATCAAATTAGAACATCTCAAACCGAGAACAAAAACTAAGCCTTCTTGTAAGGTGGTAGGATCCCTTTGAGAAAGGACTAGAGCAGTATGAGCGCTCTCTCGGGTTGGAAGGCCCGGACCGTGTGTCCTGCTCCTCTCACGGTAGCGAACGTGAACCCTCCCTTGTACTGCTGAACATAGCCTCCTACCTCGTGGCCGGTCGTCCATGGACGCCACGGCTCGGTGACGGACAGGTTGAGGTCGCGGACCGTGTACCTCGTGCCGGTGAAGGGGCAAACCGAGTCAAAATCCTCACTGAAAATTATTTCATCAGTTTCAGCATCGACAAGACACGCGCATCGACAAGACACGCGCATGTTCGACAAGAATGTATTGGATTACCTGAACAGCCCATATGGGCAAGCCGTGGTCGATTAGCCATTTCAAGGTTGGCACCATGGTATCTGGCGAGTCCATGAAACCTGTAAAGATTCTGCACCAACAAGAAATTGAACAAGATCATATTATACATATATATACACGTATATATAGCTCATTCATCAGGTTGATCTCAGGTGTTCGTACCTATTGCAGCCACGCCATTTCGTTTCTCTGGCGTGCAGAGCCCTCTGCAGAGTGAAATGCACTGTAGGTCCTCGAACTATTTCAGGGGTGTCACGTAGGTCCTCGAACTATAAAAATCGTCATTCAGGTCCTCGAAGTGCAGTAAGTGTGTCATCCAGGTCCAATATCTGCCTGACCCCATCTGACTGGCCAGCTGGCGTCGTTAACCGTGAACAGTAAACCGCTGAACAATAAAATGCCACCCAGGGACAATGCCATTTCTGTACCCGATGAACAAGCATCGATGAACAGTAAAAAATAAAAAAAAAATCGCGGATATGGAAATAATGTTCACGAATAATTTTTTTAAATGTTCACAAACAATATTTGAAAATATTCGCGGATACGGAAATAATATTCACGGATATTTTCAAACAATATTTGCGAACGTTTTTTTAAATTCGGGAATATTTTTTCGCGAACCTTTTTTTAAAATGGCGAATATTTTTTCCATACCCGCGAACAATATTTGTGGTTCGCGAACAAAATTCAAATTTATCATTCGCGAATATTTTTTCACAAATATTTTTTTAAAGTCGTGAACCTTTTTTAATGTCACGAATATATTTTCCATACCCGCGAACAATATTTGTGGTTCGCGAACAATATTCAAATTTCTCGTTCACGAACATTTTTTTAAAGTCATGAATATTTTTTTAAAGTCGCGAATATTTTTTCCATACCCGCGAACAATATTTGTGGACCACAAACAATATTCAAATTTATCGTTCGCGAACATTTTTTTAAAGTCACGAATATTTTTTCGCGAACATTTTTGTAAAGTCGTGAATAATTTTTCCATATCCTCAAACAATATTTGTGGTCCGCGAACATTTTCAAATATTGTTTGCAAACATTTTAAAAAAACATTCGTGACTTTAAAAAAATGTTCGTGAACATTATTTCAATATCCATGAATTTCTTTTTTTAATATATATTACTGTTCATTGTAGCAACTGTTTATCGAGTACAGAAACGGTGCTGTCCCTGGGCACCATTTTACTGTTCACCGGTTCACTGTTTACGGTTAACGACGCCAGCTGGCCAGTCACATGGGGTCAGACAGATTTTGGACTTGGATGACACACTTACTACACTTCGAGGACCTGGATGACGATTTTCATAGTTCGAGGACCTACGTGACACCCCTGAAATAGTTCGAGGACCTACAGTGCACTTCACTCCGCTCTGCACCGCGGGACGATTCAGGTAGGCAAAGGTAGTCACTTCACCGCACGGATCGTACCCAGGTAACTGAAAGAAAAAAAATCTCTCAAGAAATTTCAGAACACTTGCTACAATGCAGCTCGATCTATCAGAATGTCTTTTTTTTAATATATATTTGTACGTACTTGGCTGCTAGCGTAGTAGGAGCCGTTGTTGTTGGTGATGCAGGTGGGAGCGTATATGTTGTAGTAGGATTTACTAATAGCTTCATGGCACATACCACCATAGGAGGAGCCGTTGAAGCTGCAGTGGCTGGAGATATCGGCCCAGACCTCGTCGGAGATCACCCCGGCCGTGGTTCCACAGGTACTCGTAGCGCCCTCTCTTGTTCTTCGCGACGTCCAGCAACGGGTTGCCGACCAAGATGCCCTTGAGATTTAGCATGACGCCCGTGTTGTTGTTGTGGGCTAAGATGGTGGCGGCGAGCTGGGGCACGTAATGGCGGGCGTAGCTCTCCCCGGCGATGTAGATGGCGCGTGTCTTGTACTCGGGGAACCTTTCAAGCCATTTGACGAGGAAGGTGTAGGTGTCCTGGGCTGTTAGTGGATCCCCCATCATGTCGTAATCAGAAGACGTGTTGGAGTAGGAGAATCCCACGCCGGCGGGTGATTCCAGGAAGATGACGTTTGCCACTGCAAGTTTTGGTGGTGCCAGATACATAAGGTTTTGATATATATGTAAAATTTATAGAAAACAACACAAACATTTATAAGATAACATATGTAAAATAGATTCGGTGTTGAATCTAATACTATTGATACGATATCATAGATGTTAATAATTTTTTCTATAAGTTTGATCGAAGTTTATAAAGTTTGATTAAGACAAAGCTAATATGCGGTAAAAACAAAAGGACCCTGACCGTTGTTCCAGGCATGCTTGTTCCTACCGAGGGTTTGGTTGTCTCTGTTCACACGGAAAGGACCCAATTCTCGCATCGCTCCGAAGCCCAGCGACGAGCATCCAGGGCCTGCATGCATGCTCCATATCAATCCGTTGTGATTTCTACATGTATATATTCTTCTAAAAAGTTTTGCAAATGAATTTTTGACAAATTTACCAAACATATTGTTCAACAATTCGCAGCGGTACTAGATACTACTCATCTCCGTTGAGCCAGAGGAGGAGTGGCTTCGCCGCCTTGTCGCCGGGCGCTTCCACAAAGTAGTAGAAGAGCGCGCGGCCGTTGTGGTCGTCGACGGTGACGTACCCGGCGTACTGGTCGAAGTCGACGCCCTCCGGCTGCCCCGGCAGCACCGGGATCTTGTCGGCCGC
This sequence comes from Thinopyrum elongatum, assembly GCA_011799875.1. Taxonomy (NCBI): domain Eukaryota; kingdom Viridiplantae; phylum Streptophyta; class Magnoliopsida; order Poales; family Poaceae; genus Thinopyrum; species Thinopyrum elongatum. The sequence continues at coordinate 12,244,139 of CM022300.1, read as the reverse complement.
CTTTAGAGCGCGGTCGGAGTTAGGGTACTCATCTGTTCGGAGGCTATTGGTGATTACGGGAACAGATCCGCCATGGAAACTAGGATCACTAATTGTGTTGCCGCTGCTGCTTCTGGATTTTCTAGATAAGAGGAATTTTGTGAGATGGGCCTCCTGAGATGATGCATGAGCGTGTAATGCAATTGTGGGAATGAGAAATAAAAAATGGAATCCAGCAGCAGCAGTAATAGTCCCCATCTCCCGAGATGATCAACTATCGGAGTGTGAGTGAGGTAGATCATGGTCTAATTCGCATGGTTTTTATAGGCCATGGAGTGGGAGCAAGAGGGTACAACGACACCAAACAAAAGAAATTTGTGTTAATTTTCTCTTTTATTTTCGAGTGTATGCAAGGATGCCATCTGAGCAAGATCAAACCCGAACTAATGTACTGCCATAATATGCTTTTAACACATGGTGAAATTCATGCTTTCTCTAGCTATTATTTATGGTAGAATCAATGCTTTAATTGCACTCATTTACCAAAACGCTGTAAATAGGCAAGCAACAGTACTACTATTAAACATCTGTAAATAAAATAAATAAATAAATTTGGTCATTACTTCATTCTATTTTATTTTACTGCACGAAACGATCGTAACTTTTTGTAGTGTGCAAAAGATAAAAGAATAGGCGGCTCCCTAGCTGTCGCGAATCGTACTAGGAGGTGACTATGTATTCACTCCCTCAAACTGTTGCTGGCACCGCGTCCCCGCCTTCCTGACGCACGGAAATGCATATTCCACAGCTTCCTCTTACACAACACTTTCTCCACCAAGTCTATGCTGCTCATGGTGCTACACACGGTCGTCTTTCATAAGGCATGCAAAGCTTGTCGTGAAGTTTGCCCCTGACAACTTCATTGCCACCATGAAGAACAACACAAACAGTCTGTCAATTGTATTTCAGCAAGGAAATGGTGCATGATTGCCTAAGCCAGGGAAAAACCATACGGATATATAATTGACGATGCATTCCTTAGAGACAAACACTATGTGAAAGGCCCGAGATCTCATAATTCAGCTCATTTTATAGATTTCGGCATAGCTAAAAAAGAAGTGGCACTTCTACTTCGACCACTGGCCTTTACTAGGACAAAGGGAAGGGGAATAAAATTTTATGAACCTTTCCTTTTTTATTTAAGTTCAAGTCTGATGGCAATGCAATCACTTCCCGGTGCTTGTTAGGCTATCAACTGAAGTTTTCAAGTTTTGTACTAGGTAGCAACATGACAACAATGGCTACCATCGCAGATATGTTATCAAGCAACCGTCAGGCTATGATGATCACAATGCTTGCAGCACTGATGATGACGAGGGAGAAGAGGAACACAAGAAGAAGAAGAAGAAGACGAGGAGGAGGAGGAGGAGGAAGCGGAGAACGACGACAATGTGGCAACAACATATGAGGAGGAGGACAATGATGACATGGCAAGACATTTAGAGAAGTTGAAATGTCTTGCCATGTCATCACTGAGTCCCTGGGAGGCTGCTAATGGTGAGGCTACATAAACAAGGACGAAATCACTGTTCTGACCTTTGGGCTAAAGAATTGCACAAAATGAACTCGTCAGGAAAGTATTTCACGATCTGGCCCTTTTAGAAACGCCACAGCTCGCGGCGTTTCTGTTAAACTAAGAAACGCCGAACTGTCTCGCGTTTCTGGTAAACTAAGAAACGCCGTCCTAGCTTGCGTTTCTACACGTCAGAAACGCCGAGCTACTCTGCGTTTCAGACTAGAACCGAAACGCCAATGGCCCTGGCGTTTCTTAGGCCGATATTAGTTTAGGCCCCACCCGAAATGCCGAGCCCGTTCTTCCTCCTCCCTCGCCGCGAACCACCACGAGAAACACCTCTCTCCTCCTCTCGATCCCCCCCTTGGATCTTCCTCTTCCCTCAACCATTTTTGCGGATCTTTGGGGCAAATCGAAGAGGCCGGTAAGCTCCTCCAATCCCTCCAATCACTTTTTGCAATAACTTTGTATTTTTGGAGCATTTTTTGGCACTAGGTGCAACCTAGGTTGTCAAGAAAAACAAAATTTGGTGATGATTTAGTTGTTTAGTATCATATGATTTAGTAGTAAGGATGAGGGCTGACCAAGGATGAGTGCATTGCGAAATATGATGTAAATTTGTGTATTTTTTATAGTTGCAAGTGTGATGGTCAATGCATATTATTTGATTGTTATATTAGCTATGTGTTCATCCTAAATATTTTTGACTATATAGATGTGTGCGTGCACACTTTGTATCATTTGGTACTTGTGAATTTAACATTTATAGGTAAAAAAATGTATTATGTTGAATCCTAAAATTATTTGTTCCTATTATGTAGGATGTTTGAGCCGGATAAATATCCGGGCCTTGATGATTTCTACGAGCAGAAGCATCGTGCGGTGCTAGTGGAAAGAGGGGAGGTAATTATCCGGGCCTTGATGATTATCTTTCTATATTGGTTGATTTTCATATTGTGACAAGTTGAGAGAAGTAACAAATTATGCGTTTGTTTGTTTAGGTTCCTCCACTACTTCGGTTGAGGGGGCACAACCCGAATGAATCTCTCATATATGACCGTCGGTACGAGCCTTATTTTAGAAGAATGGATCTTTTTCAGTTTGTGCTCAACTTTAAAGGCACGCCACCATGGTTGAACTCCACGGCCCTTACCGCCCTTACGGACCGTTGGAGGCCGGAGATGCACTCTTTTCACCTTGCTCTTGGTGAGATGACAATAACTTTGGAGGATATTGCTATGATCACCGGGCTTCCGATCGAGGGCAGGGCTCTTACAGGGAAGGTGAGGTCTGATGGGTGGCGACAACGGGTTGCAGCATTGGTTGGTGTTGAACCTGAGCCGTGGACTCATGAAACCAGGAAGGATCCTAGGCCATCCGGCGTGTTGTTCTCGTGGATACAGAAACATTTTCGCAGGTGCCCAAAGGATGCTAGTCCGGATGTTGTGGAGAGGTACGCCAGGGCTTACCTATGGAATCTTTTGACCCAAGTGGTGTTTCCGGATGGCACGGGGGACACAGCCTCGTGGATGTTCTTGGATCCTCTTCGTGACTGGGATGTTAAGTGGAGTTGGGGGTCGGCGGCACTAGCCTTCTTGTACCGTCAGGTACTGCTTACTATGATGCATTTTCATTATATTAAATAGGTATTTGCGTGTGGTCGTTTAACGTGTGTGCAAATCTGCAGTTGGATAGAGCATGTATGAGGAGTAAGCCGATGTCCACTCTTGGTGGTTTCGTTTGGGCCCTACAGGTTTGGATGTGGGAGCGTATCCCTGTAGGCCGTAACGTCACCCTTCCTCCGGAAGAACCTTGGAAGTACCCTTTTGACGGGGATGCGGAGCGGTACCCCACTATCGCACACACATGGGCTAATGTCCAATGGTCGAGTATCGCAGCCATGGGGCGGTACAAGGCATACATAAGCGAGCTTGACATGCTGACTTATGAACAGGTAATTATCCAAATGCTTTGGCATCATTTCTGAATTTTTTTCGTGCATGGGCGAGTGACTTGTTGTGATGTAGGTCAATTGGAGGCCGTACACGGTACTTAGGCAGTTCCCTCTGAGCAATATGTGCCTTCGTGACCAGCATCTTTGGCGTGTGCGGTGCCCCTTGATATGCTTTTTTACGGTCGAGTGGCATCTTCCTCATCGTGTTTTAAAGCAGTTCGGAGTCCAACAACGCAGCCCGCCGGATCACGTCGAGACAAGTGTGAAGCTACATAAGTGAGAGTTTTTTGTATCACCAGTTGATCAATGTCTAACACGAGAAAATGGAACTGATGTATTCTTCTAATGCTTTGTAGGACGAACCGGCAAAACAATAAGAATGTCATCAATTGGGAGGAGCACCACATTATGTGGGTGGACATGTGGAATGTTCAGAGGCATGCTCGAGTTGAAACTGATCAAACACCCGACATTGACGAGGCGGCATATTTAAGGCATTTGGAGTGGATTCGCAAAGAGTACAGAGTTATCCACAAGGGTGCTTGGACTCGTTCAGATTGCTTGGACGTAATGCCAAGTGAGGCTGCTGATGGTGCATTCAACAACTCTATTAGGGAGACAATTGGAGCTCATCTAGACTATGGCCCTCTCCATGACCGAGTGGTACGTCTCTCTTTTGTATTTCTTTTGAAATATGAACATGTGTCATTTCTTCGTGGGTGGTCTGTCACATATGTTTTATCCAGGGCACGGAGCTATGGAGATGTATCAATGATAGTAATGTGGTGCTTGGCCGTGCCCCTGGTCCAGAAACGGACGGGCTTGTTAGGAGTACTCTGCAGGTTAGATGACTTGTTATCCGTTGCTTTCTTTTTCGTAGCTCTTTTAGCATATTAACATGTCAATGTCTTTTCCTTGTGCAGAAGGTCGTCAATCGATGCCGCACACTAGCCGCTTTACTGTCTTGCCACGGTGGTTCATCCACCGATGTGCGCGCACGTGCTCAGTACAGAATGGATGTGCTTTCTTCCGCTCGTCCGTCTTCCAGCCGACCACGTGCTTCTTCCGCTCGTCCATCTTCTAGTGGAGCTCATGGTTCGTCGAGTCGAGCACATATTGAGGAAGATGAAGAAGAAGAGGAGACAGACAAAGAGGCGGATCCGGACTACATGGAGCTTGGGGCTTCGCAGACGGAAGACGCTCCGCAGCCAACTCAACCTACTCAGTCGACAGAAGAAACACGCCGAGCTAGCTCAAGAAACATCCGACGTCCTACATGGCAGAACACTCCAGAGGGCTACGTCAACAAGGGCAAGATCCCTGCGAAAAGAGGGAAGAAGTGAAGTGATGACCGGTGCTTGTCATGTGTGAACTTGCTATGATTTATGTCGTTTGAACTTGTCATGTGTGAACTATCTATGTACCCTTGAATTCCGGAACTTGCTATGCGTTATGTTTAATGTGAACTTGCCATATGCTGTGATCTATCTAGTGTGAACTATCTATGATGCTGTGAACTATCTAGTGTGAACTATCTATGATGTTGTTAATATACATACATGCTGTGAATATATGTTGTGATCTTGCCATATCTTCTGAGTTTGCTGCTGGGTGTGGCAAAACAGTCCAGAAACGCCAGGTCCAATGGCGTTTCAAAGTGAAGCAACAACGCCAGGGTCAATGGCGTTTCGAGGCCACATAGAAACGTTCGTATACCCTCTCTCTGGTAGGTTCTGTTCTAAAGAAACGCCAGTGTTTCTTTACAGTTATGCAACGCCAGGGTCAATGGCGTTTCCTACCCACATGTAAACGCCAATGCCTATGGCGTTTGAGGAGCTCAGCCCACATAACAGAATATAGCTCACATAGAGGACCAAATCATTTCAGATAACAGAATCATAGCACATATCACACATTACAGAATCAAAGCACATATCACATATAGCAGAATCATAGCACAAGTAGAGTACACATAGAGGTCCACCACTAAATTAAAGTTCAACGCACATATCACACATTACAGAATCAAAGCACATATCACAAATTTGCCTCTCTTCGTACTCCTCTTGCTTCTTCTTCTCTAGAGCGGCTGCCTCCTCCTCTTTCACCTTCTTGACAGCCTTCTCCCACCACCCCGGCATCTCACCACCCCCCTCCGTGTCCTCCACCCCCCTTCATTGTTGCTTTGTTGGGTTGAGAAGTCGCCATATCTACAAAAAATTACAAGGCATTAGTTAGTAAGGAGAAAAACAACATGAAGAAAATGTACAACATGAAAATAATATTGAAACGTATCAAACGTACGGAAATGGTCCTTCTAGGTATCCGAACATTGATCTACCACCACCTGAACCTCTACCCATAAAACCTCCTCTGCGACCAGCACTACCACGAGCACTTGAACCACCCCGTCCACCACCGCCGGATCCTCGGCCCACACCAAGGCCACCACTTGAAACCACCTCTGCCACCGGAACCTCTACCACCAGCACTTGAACCACCTCTACCACCGGAACCTCTACCACCAGCACTTGAACCTCCTCTGCCACCGGCATCACTAGTAGAAGCATTGTGACCTTTTGAAGTTTTGTTTGTTTTGCAAGTCCTCTTATTGTGTGTCATTTCATTGCAATCACCGCATTGGTTCCTATCACGTGGCTCCATGAAATGTCCACTACCAAACTCTCTGGTGCTCATGAGGTCATCCATATCATTCCTGTATCGTTTTGTTCTCCTTCTACCCTTCGGTTGTACCAGCATCTCTGGATCCGGCCTAATATTAGGGCCGTGATACTCTGGCCACTGTGATGGGTCAAGAAAAGGGTGGAATCTAGACACCCATGTTAACTTATGAGTTTGCAAGTTGAATTCATGCAACCTCACAACTACACCATCAGAGAAGGGCAAATTCCTCGTGCGGCATGCCGTCATCATGTGCGAGCATGGCCAATGGTACTTACTAGGCCGCTCACAAGTGCAATGCCGCGTCCGAAGGGCCACCGTAAATGAGCGACTACCATATCCTTGCCCATCTCTCGTTGTCCCACCTGGCTCATCCACTTGGTATTTCATTTCAACATTATCGAAACAAGTGGCTCGCTGGATGGCTGACTTGTCTTTTTGATACTGTAGCCACTCGGTAACCTTCTTCGGATAAATCTCATTGGGAGGCTTCTCACTCTCACCAATCCACTTGTCGATTTCATCGGAGTGCTTCAGAAAATACTCATTGAGCTTGTAGAAGGTATATTCCGCTATTGCTGTCACCGGCAACTGACGGGCACCCTTCAAGACAAAGTTGAAGCACTCAACAAGATTGCTTGTCATGTCGCCATATCTCATGCCTCCTTCGTCACATGCCCGTGACCACTTGTGTCTCTCATCGATATTCTTTTCTAGGAAATCTTTCCCACCTTCATTTGCCTTCTGATAGATTATGTTCAATCGTTTCGTGAACGACTCAACGGAGAAGGCCACACATGCGGAGTTAAGATCCTTCGCCAGATCTTTGTTCTTACAAGCCCTGTAAAAGTTTGCAACGAAGTGCCTCATGCACCATCGATGGTGAAGCCTCGCATGCCCTGGCATGTGAACAGCCACGGCCTTCAATATGCCTTGGTGCCGATCGGATATGATGCATACCTCCCTATTCGGAGGAATGACCGTGCTTCTCACAAGTCTCATGAACCATTCCCAGTTGTCTTGGTTCTCCACTGACACCAAAGCAAATGCCACAGGCAACACCTGATCATTAGCATCATGTGCCATTGCTATCATTAGTGTGCCCTTATATTTGCCTGTCAGGAATGTTTCATCTATAGACAAAACCGGACGACAATGCTCAAAAGCTGCAATGCATGGGCCAAACGTCCAAAAGGCACGACGGAACATTCCTTCAATATCTTGGACATAGTGGTACATTCCGGGGTTTCTATAGGACATCGCGCCCAGCAACCTGGGTAGCATGTTGTACGCCTATTCCCATCCACCATACAACATTCTAAGAGCGACTTGCTTGGCCTTTCTTGTCTTCCCGTACTTGACCTTATATCCAAACCTCTCGTAAACCCAACTCATCAACAACTTCACTTTAATGGTTGGATCCTCAGCTATATGTTTCTGGTATTTATAACCGATGAATTCCGAGGTTAGCTGAAGGTGTGTCGTCGGTGCTTCATCGGTCGGCGGTGTGCATTGGTGAGTGGCTTTGCAACTACTTATCTTCCACGAACCATCTTTCGTGAGTCTTCCATTGACTTTCCATTTGCATCTTTCTACCTCGCATTTCACGGTGTATCGCTTGTTGCAGTCCGAGTGAACAACTATGAAAGGCCTGTAGTGTTTGACGGCATACTCACACAACCACATCTTGAATTCTAGCATGTGCTCGAACATCAAACCTTTCTTTAGGTAAGACATAGAAATCGCGTCGGGTGTGCTACTTGGGAACATTCTAGCCTCAATTGTCTTGCTCATGCCACCGTCGACTATAGCCTTGTCTGCAAGGCTAACATCACAAAACAAGGGAACTTTATGATCCCTACCGGTGATTTTTGTATACCACTCCGCTTCTTTCTCAGTGAAGCCATCCTCGTCCAACTCATTCACCGGGCCTTCATCATCCGAGTCATCCACACAAGCACGCTGATAGACAATGTCAGGATCCATGTCATCATGCCTTACTTGAGCCTCTACGTCACCAACAATGTTGTGGTGCCTCTCATACTCTTCGTCGGAGTCATGACCATCATCTTTGATCGGTGCACTACCTCCGAACTCATATTGGGGATACTCATTGGCTTCCACTTCAACTTGATGCTCAACAATAGGTGGTACACTACTAATCGGGCTCAAATCATCTACTAAGGTTTGGTTCAAGTCAACATGAAAAAGAGGAGCCTTGACCACCATACTTGCAAACACTTCGAGTGACTTGACTACCGAGGATGCAACAACCTCCTTGTATGCAACCCAATGCAAATTGGACTTGATAGGCATTGTCTTCATTCGACACTTGTGTGCCGACCCAACATCATATCTTCCTAATAATTCAACTTGGTCACTTGGATCAACCCACTTCAATCTTATCCGTGTTTCTTCCACAACCTCTTCATAAGTAGGACTCTCAAGAAATATCAACACTTCCTCATACTTGTCAACAATATCAACATTCATGAATGCCTCTTTGTCAACATAATGAATATTCACAATCTTGTCCATCTAAAAAAGGGAACAAAAGTACCAATGGTAAGTATACCACATTGCTAACAAAACAACTAAGAAACATCTATGTCCATCCAAATTAAGCATTACCCAAACCCTAACCCTAACCCTAATCCTAAATCTTAACAATAAGCATAACCCAACCATTACAATGCAACACTATTGGAACAACTATACTCATTAGTATACACTAAGAACATCATATTTTGGAACAATGTTCAAAACTAGGGTTAGAAAACACATGAACAAAAAACCACCCAACTAGACAAATCCAACCAATAAAAATTTGTGAGATGAAGGAGATTACCTCAAGGAACGGAAATGACACCGGATCCACGGACCAAACCAATCCTTTTGGAAGGATTTGAGAGGGGACAAGTGGGGGAGACAAAGGGGAAAAATGGGTGGAGCTCGGGATAGGTCAATGGGGAGAAGAGAGTGAGTGGTGAGTGGTGGGTGAGGGTGGCACCGGCCCAGTAAGTATCTCTATCAGCAACGCCAGGGGCCATGGCGTTTCAGGACAAAGTAGAAACGCCAATGTACGTGGCATTTCCAAGAAGAAGAAACGCGCAGTAGCTAGGCGTTTCTGACGTGTAGAAACGCAAGCTAGGACGGCGTTTCTTAGTTTACCAGAAACGCAAGACAGTTCGGCGTTTCTTAGTTTAACCGCAACGCCGCGAGCTGTGACGTTTCTAAAAGGGTCAGATCGTGAAATACTTTCCTGACGAGTTCATTTTGTGCAATTCTTTAGTCCAAAGGTCAGAACAGTGATTTTGCTCCATAAACAAAGCCCTCTCGGCTCTCTTTCATTGACTCAACAAGTGGACGTTTTGGAGGCAAAGGTCGACACAGACAAGTAGGTGCCACTGACGGTGGGCAATGGGCTAGGTTCTGACTGAGCACTATTCGCCAACATAGACGTCTCATGCTTTAGATGTGTAGGTGGATGTCATTTATAATATTGACATGGACGGGGTGTTCGTTTTTGTAAGCTTTCTGAAGGTAGCTAACCCGATTCTAAATTGGAACACGACATTGTATCCATGTAATTCCTTGCGTTTTGGGACACTTTTATAGAGGGAATATACTGTGTGGCTATTATTACAAGAACGTACTTAAAGGATATATCCCAGCCAGTGCAGTACTAGTAATTACTTCTTCTATCTGTTTAGCTAGATAATAGCCTCGCCTCCTTTCACCCACAAAAAAAAAACACCCGAAAAAATAAATAAAAATAGCCTCGCCCCCTTCAACTGAGTTCTATTCAGATACATATCGCTCCAAACTCTGAGTATATGAAAAATCTCACTACAAAATATCACTTATGAAATATGCCAATACAATTTCTCAATACACACAGAAAGGCTGTTGTGATATTTTTCGGATCAAAATAACCTCACTAAAAAGTGATGTACACCGCGGCAAGAACAAAACCGTTGGATTGGTCGGGGAGCTACCCGGAAGGGTGGGCACAAGCACACCATGATTTCTCTCTCACTACTCTTCTGCCTCTGCTTTTGATGTCTATAAAGCAAAAAAGGACTCATGAAAAGAAAGGACTAAAAAAAGATGAAATAGCATATATGAAAAGAAAGGACTAAAAAGATTAAGAGACTGCATCCAGTTCTGTACCGTGGCAGGGCACTATTCTACCACTAGACCACTGGTGCATCGACTGATGATGCTTTCCTTGGAGACAAACACTATGTGATCACAAAGGCTCGAGATTTCATACCGCTCGATCTTAATTCAACTCGCATGACAGATAGCCAAAAAAAAGGTACTTCTACTTCTACTTCGCCCTCTGACCTTTACTCGGGGAAAGGGGAAGCAAAAGAAAATTCTATGAACCTTTCCTTTTTTTTCCGTTAAGTTCAAGTAGGCAACCATGTCCTGATGCTTGTTAGGCTATCGACTGACGTACACCACTGAGTTCCTGGTGTATAGCCAAATAGTCTCCCTCAACCGAGTTCTCTTCAGATACATACCGCTCCAAATTCCAAGTATATGAAAATTGTCACTAGAAAATACCACTTATGTAATATGGCACTACAATTTCGCAATACACACACAAAGGCCACCGTGATATTACACGGAACTTCCAAAAAAAAAAGTGATGTACACCGCGGCAAGAACAAAACCGTTGGATCGGTCGGGGAGCTACCGGGAAGTGTGCACAAGCACACCATGATTTCGCTCTCACTACCCTTCTTTATCTGGTCTTGATGTTTATAAAGCAAAATAGACTTGTATAACTGACAAGATCATGCGTATAGGGTTTAACATTCAAGATTAAATGAAATAACAGACCTATTATCTCTACTACTTAAAAAGAACATGTACATCATTTCACTTTTCTTCCCACCACCCCTTTGTCCAACCTTCCTTATATGATAATAAATCAACTTAATTTACTTATCTTCTGAAGTTGTTCCACTTTAATTTACTTACCAAACTTCTGATCAAAATATAAGGTATTTCATGGGCGGTATTTGATGATCATTTATTAACACAATCGCATTATTATAGACAGGTGAATCACAAGCCGACGCATTAGAAGATCTATATCCCATTGCAACGCAGGGCATTGTTCTAGTACGAAAAAGAAAGGACTACGCATTAGAAGATTTATATCACATTGCAACGCAGGGCATTGTTCTAGTACGAAAAAGAAAGGACTAAAAATAAAAAAGAGTGCACCAGCCGGGAATCAAACCCGGGTCTGTACCATGGCAGGGTACTATTCTACCACTAGACCACTGGTGCCTCGATGACAATTTTATTTGAAATTATTATAAGACGATTGTCTAGTAACCGGAAAACCAGGCAGCATGTCAGTTCAGTTTCGATGCTGATCAACTATTGTAGTCCTAGCTAGGCACGTGTAGGAGACGAAGGGACGCCAACAACGTGTCACAAAGAGAGTGTTGAACTACAAATTGAACGTCTATTCTTGACAGGGCACATGAACCATTCCTATCACTACTGCCAGTGCCAGAGCTTTCCTAATCTTATTCCTTAACGACTTGTTGATCTAAGTCCACCAAGAATAACCAATGTTGACAACTCCCTTCACTACTAGAATCTGGTTCTTTGTCGAGTACCCGGAATACTCTACAAAGGCCAACATCCGTTTGACACAGGCTTCGCCGAGTGTTACACTGCTAGAATCCAATTCTTTACCGAGTACCAGGAATACTCGACGAGGGCCGATATCCGCTCGACAAAGGCTTCTCCTAGTGTTACACGATTATAGGGCATGTGCATATTTCAAGTGGTTTGACAAAGAACGGGAGGGGAGGGCAAGAATTGTTATTAGGGAGCTTGCTAGCGAGAAGTTGATGTTGGAGAAGATAGAAATGAAGAAGGCTCGGAATGAGAGGTTCAAACTGGAGAGGAAGATGATAGCTATAATGCACAAGGATCAGCTAAGATCTAAGAATACCATGCTAATATGTGATGTTTTCATATTTCTGTGTTGTTTGCCTTTGTGTTTACAGTAGTTTGCATTAAGTACAGACTAGTATAAGTGTGATATAATATTTGCAAAATATTTTGTTGGACTAATTAATATATATGTACTAATATGTCATACTCATTTTTTTTCATGTCATAGAAGGCATGAGCATCACTTGTAGTCGCATGTATGCCTTAATGTTTTGTTGGACTAATTAACATGTGCTATAATATGTAGTACATATTAGTGCATACATTAATAAGTCCAGCAAAAGATAAAGATCTTTGCCTATGTGTGACTACATGTGTTGCTCATTGCCTTACTGTGACCTGCAGAATAAATTACAAGGACAAATTAATATAGTTGGGTTTACCTTTTAAAATTCTTAACGGCAACGAGCAGGAAAAAGAGCTCGACATTGTTATTAGTCACAACGGTGACAAGCAGGAAAAAGCGCTCGCCGCCACTGGTGTGACCCTTACCACTGACTTGCATATATAGTCGGTAGTCATGGAGCAAAGTTAACACTGACTAGCGACCACTACTGGAAATTTCGTGTACGCTGGGTGTCATGGTCTTCGCCGAGAGCCGAAACCACAGGCACTCGGCAAAGTAAGAGATGCCGAGAATGACTCTCGGCAAAAGGAGCATCTCGGCAAACACATGATAATGCTGAGAGTGGGCCTCGGCAAAACGGCAACACTCGGCAAAGGCACTATTTGCCGAGGGCCAAGTGGACACCACACGGCAAAGTTTTGCCACGTGGCACATCTGGCGGAGAATAACGGCACGGTCATGGTTGCAACTCTTTGCCGAGAGTGTCTCTCGGCAAAGATCAGGCTCTCAGCAAACTTTAGTCCCACCTCGCTCAGAGACAAGCAACATGACAGTACCTCGGTGGTATACAATTATGAATATGTATTAATTTTATGATCCAACAATACCTGTACCGAGAGCTCTCTCGGTAAAGGAACAGTTGTTGAGAGTAGCTCTCGGTAAAGATAAGGCTACCATCAAACTTTAGTCCCACCTCGCCTAGAGACAAGCAACATAACCTGTTTAAATAGTGGGATAGTCCAGATGCATTAAGCTTCGGTATTCATTACTCTTATTAAGGAGATGAACTATCACTTTGAATCTTCACCTGTTTTGGGCAGAGAAGATTCAAAGTGATAGGCCATCTTCTTAATGGTGGATGCCGGCGTTTTTTTTATTAATTCAACTATTATTTCCCCAGAGACCGCTTGTAAACCGCACCGTCTCCGAGCTAGTCTCTGGGTATCGAGAGGGAACGTATCCGGTTTGTGCAGGAAGTGTGGGTCCTGTTGCTCCGTTGGCCTCGAAACTTCTCATGCTCTAAAAAGGGGCAATCGCATGACACGTGCCACGCCCCCACATTTTTCGGGCACGCATGCAATATTCGAGAAATTTATTGCTCTGCTAGGGTTTCATTGCCGGAAATTGCAGATCAGCAAAGCGGCACATGCAATCATGCCCGGTAGTGGCATGGGAAATCCTTTGTGATGTCCTTGTGGCATGCCTAGGGCTTGCACAGACGAGGGAGGGGCATGCCCTGCCACCGGGTTACCGAAAGTACCTCGGTGTCATTCCTGATGAAATTGCAGATCAGCAAAGCGGCACATGCAATCATGCCCGGTAGCGGCATGGGAAATTCTTCGTGATGTCCTTGTGGCATGCCTAGGCCTTGCACAGGCGAGGGAGGGGCATGCCCTGCCACCGGGTTACCGAAAGTACCTCGGTGTCATTCCTGATGCAACCGTTGAAATCCTCGGAAAATCGTACGATGGTAGGATTGCTCGGGATCTGGCATGGTGTCATCACATGACCCATGTAGGGTGTGGTAAAAGTTTGGGCGCGTTTCGAGTAAGCCTCCCCTGAGGCCGCTTGTAAACCACACCGTCTTCGAGCTAGTCTCTGGGTATCGAGAGGGAACATGTCCGGTTTGTGCAGGAAGTGCGGGTCCTGTTGCTCCATTGGCCTCAAAACTTCTCGTGCTCTAAAAGGGGGAAACCGCATGACACGTGCCACGCCCCCGCATTTTTCAGGCACGCATGCAATATTCGAGAAATTTATGGCTCTGCTAGGGTTTCATCGTCAGAAATTGCATATCAACAAGGCGACACATGCAATCATGCCCGATAACGGCATGGGAAATCCTTTGTGATGTCCTTGTGGCATGCCTAGGCCTTGCACAGACGAGGGAGGGGCATGCCTTGCCACCGGGTTACCGAAAGTACCTCGGTGTCATTCCTGATGCAACCGTTGAAATCCTCGGAAAATCGTACAATGGTAGGATTGCTCGGGATCTGGCACGGTGTCATCACATGGCCCCTGTAGGGTGTGGTAAAAGTTTGGGCGTGTTTCGAGTAAGCCTCCCCTGAGGCCACTTGTAAACCGCACCGTCTTCGAGCTAGTCTCTGGGTATCGAGAGGGAACGTGTCCGGTTTGTGCAGGAAGTGCGGGTCATGTTGCTCCATTGGCCTCAAAACTTCTCGTGCTCTAAAAGGGGGCAACCGCATGACACGTGCCACGCCCCCGTATTTTTCGGGCACGCGTGCAATATTCGAGAAATTTATTGCTCTGCTAGGGTTTCATCGCCGAAAATTGCAGATCAGCAAGCAGGCACATGCAATCATGCCCGGTAGCGGCATGGGAAATCCTTTGTAATGTCCTTGTGGCATGCCTAGGAACGAGGGAGGACTGTCATTTCCGAGTGCTGCTCTCGGTATTTGTGACTTTTCCGAGAGCTGCTCTCGGGAGAAAGTAACCTAGATCTAAGGTATTATCATTTACCGAGCGTGACTCTCGGAAAAGGTATAAACCCAAGATGTAGGGTTCATACCTTTTCCGAGAGCCGCACCGACAGACTCTCGGTAAAGGTCGACGAACACTTAAACTCCACCCGCGCGGTCTCTTCTTCTCTCACTTCTCTCTCTTTCTCTTCCCACCCCACCCCACCGACGCTCGCCCACCGCCCCCTCTCCCCCCCCCCACCTCGCCGGCGCCCCCCCGCTGCCTCGGCCGCCGCCCCCCCCCCCACCACACCTTGCCGGCGCCCCTCCGCCGCCCCGCGGCACCCCCCAACCCCAACCGCACCCCCAACCCCACCGCACCACCCCCAACCCATCCGCGCCAACCTCCCCCGAGCTGCCTCCCCCGCACCCTCGGTGAGCTTCGTCTCCCCCCTCCCCGATCTTGTATGTATGCATGAATGTATGGATGCGTGGATTTTTGTATGGATGCATGGATGTATGAATGTATATATGTATGTATTAATGGATGGGTTGATGCATGAATTGATGCATGGACTTTTTTTGTAGTAATGTTTTTTGTAGTTTTTTGTATGTATCAATATATGTATGTATGCATGTATGCGTAGATGGATGCAAAGAAGGATGGATGAATGTAGATAATTGCTGATAATGTTGTATAGATAATTTTTGATTTTTTTGGTAGTTTTTTGTTGTTTGCATGTATTAGTTCTTGTTGTTTGTATGGATGCTATGGAGCTCGCCCGATCATATTTGACGATGAGAGTTGTTTTTGGAGGAAGAAAATCGACTTTTGACGATGGCGGTCAATCTGGGCGAGTTCTTCTTGCGATATACATTTGTCACGCGCGATGGACTCGCCCAGCTTGACCATCACCGAAAGTCGAAATATCCGTGAGAGAGTGTCCACCATATATACCACCACCAGAGAGAGTTCCACCATATATACGTGAGAGAGACGAGAGGTGTTCTTGGAGAAAGAAAATCGTCTTTTGCCGATGGTGGTCGACCTGTGAGAGTTCGTCCTGTGATATACATTTTTCACACACGATGGACTCGCCCAGCTCGACCATCACCGAAAGTCGAAATACCTGTGAGAGAGTGTCCATCATATATACCACCACCAGAGAGAGTTCCACCATATATACGTGAGAGAGATGAGAGTTGTTCTTGGAGAAAGAAAATCGTCTTTTGCCGATGGCGTTCGATCTATGCGAGTTCGTCCTCTGATATACATTTTTCACGCACGATGGACTCGCCCAGCTCGACCATCACCGAAAGTCGAAATATCCGTGAGAGAGTGTCCATCATGATTAATTTTCTTAGAAGTAATTTTTTATGTTTGATTCTTATGCTATTTTTCATTGTGTGATGAAAGATGTTAGCACCGATCGATTCCGCGGCTATGGCTTCCTCCGACGACACATCTTCCATTAGGGTCGACTCCGCGGTCAAGGAGAAGCTCGCCGAGGACCGCTTGACGGCGCTCATTGAGAAGCACCCGCAGCTGATCCTAGTAAAGTATTTTGAGGATCTGGCCAAGAAGAATCCGCCAGCTAAGGAGAAGAAGGCCCCACCACGTAAGGAGTGTGATGACTCGTTGCCATTGAGTCCACCGACGTACATTCCCGACGACGCTTGGTCCTCCACCGTAGGGGATGCCCCGACGTGCTCTGAGTCCACGATCACCGGTTTCACCGACTACACCTCCGAGTAGTCCACCTAGATAGTTTGGCATTGATTTAGTGATATAGTCATGTAGGTGCTGATATGGACTTAGATTGTCACTTGTGATGCTTTTGATTGTATGAGTGATGAACGCTTACATGGATTATGTATGATGTGATATTTTTAACCTTGCATTCCTTCTCTGCCTCTTTTTCTCTATCTTTGTAGATGAAGTGGTATGCGGTGTACAGAGGTAGATGTTCAGGATTCTACGATTCATGGTCTGAATGCAATGAACAAGTGCTTCGCTACGAAGGCAGCTCCCACGACTCGTTCAATAATAGAGAGAAGACAGAATATCATTACAATCAGTATGTGCTTAAGCAGAAGAGAAAATCTGAATTAGTGGGTTCAGTGGATGGGTTCAGTGGATGTGGCATGCGCTGGCAGTTGGCTATGGCAGCTTTGCCGAGAGCTGCTCTCGGAACCAGCCGACGTGAAGTCATTTTATTTTGCCGAGTAGTACTGTTTGGCTCTCGGTAAACTCTTTGCCGAGTGCCCGTGTCCTGGCCCTCGGCAAATTTCTGTTTGCCTGAGAGGTGTACGCCGGGTGGCCTTTGCCGAGTGCAACTCTCGGCAAAGGCGTTGCCAACGGTTATTGGCGCTTTGCCGAGTGTCCGTGGCACTCGGCGTATATGTCGATTTCAGTAGTGGACGTGCTCGTCACTGCTAGTTACTGTTGACGAGTGTCTTGTTCGTCAGTGAAGTGTGTCCGTCGATGGTAAGCATTTCTGCAGTATTGCTAACTTACAGGGGAGCAAGTACCTTCTTTTTACATGTGGGATTCTAAGGAACAGTGAACGAAACCAATACATTTGTTTGGACCTCCTATCGTGTTGCGTACATGGGATTGACTCCCCCTTATCCCTCGGTTAGTTAGGTGTCGAGATCAATATTCCAATATTCTCCCCTTTCATGGTAAATTGGTAATACTCATTCATTATAAGCCCATCCTTGATAGAATAAACATACCGAGACAAAGTGTTACAGTGACCAATGAAATGCAAGCGAACCACAATACTTATAGTATGATCCAAGGGATTAAGCTTTTGGAGGTTGTGGTGATTGTGTTTGTTGTTAATCATTGGTCTAATCATAGGCGGCTAGGCAAAGCTGGATCTTCCTAGTTTTCTTGGGTGCTTACTTGTTTTCTTTGATACATAGTGATGCCTTCTTTTGTTTAAAGAATTGTGGAACAAAGTAAATGTTTACTAGTTTCTTAACTGGTAAGCACACATCCAAGAGTGTGGCACCCAAGAGCGTGAGATAGTACTCCACTAATTATTTGGGCTTTCCAAATTCTAATACGGACTAGACCCAGTCTTTGCTTCTTTGTCCTAATATAAATAGGACGCAAAGTGCATGATTTAGTCCCACATCGACAAAGGAGATACGGACACCCTAGAATATAAACTTAGAGTCTACTAGAACTTGGTCCCGAAGTTTTTTTGACAAAGAAAATATATTAATATCGTGAAGATATCAATTACACCCAGCCTCTGCACCAACAAGATGTTCAAAGACAGCTAGGATGCACATCCAAGAAAAAAATAAAAAAGTGAGAAAAATAAAACAAAGATCCCATCACGGTGATGAAGCACTCGCAACAGCAACTCTAACCACCACTGAACACAACACCCGGCCACGAAGCCTTCAAGAAGGAAACAAAGTACACGCGTTGTTGTCGCCCGATCGAAGATCTTGAGCTTTCATATATAGTTGAAAGATCCAATTGAGAAGGAGAAACACAATTGAGAAGGAAAAAACACAGAAAGTACGCGGTTGAGAAGAAGAAATACAAGTCTAGGGGTGCAACTGTGAAGGACAAACATATATAGTTGGAAGGACACATTAATAGGATTTTATGCATGGGGTAAAGGTGCACCACCTAGCAGAACACATAACCAAACTTGTAGTCGTGTGCATCTTCTTGGTGCAGAGACCGAAATCGCAAATAGATGAAATATGTGCTATCACGGTAATGGAACTCGCTACATGAAATGATGACATTAGATTACAGCATCCATCACAAAACGAGAACAAAAACTACTTTGCCTTCTCGTAAGGCGGGAGGATCCCTTTGAGAAAGGACTGGAGCAGTGTGAGCGCTCTCTCGGGTTGGAAGGTCGGGACCGTGTGCCCTGCTCCCCTCACGGTAGCGAACGTGAACCCTCCCTTGTACTGCTGAACATAGCCTCCTACCTCATGGCCGGCCGTCCATGGGCGCCACGGCTCAGTGACGGAGAGGTTGAGGTCGCGGATGGTGTACCTCGTGCTGGTGATCGGGCACCTTGAGTCCAAATCCCCACTGAAAATCATTTTGTTAGTTTCAGTACCAACAAGAAGCATACATGTTTGCAATGGTCTGCAGTGGACGTGGATTACCTGAAGAGCCACACAGGCAAGCCATGGTCGATTAACCATTTCAAGGTTGGCACCATGCTATCCGGCGAGTCCTTGAAATCCACAAAGATTCTGCACCAACATAACACACGAGGCCAGTTAGACATGTCAGTTCATGAAATCGAACAAGAATATACTTATATGTATATAAGGCTCTTTCAGGGTGATCTTAGGTGTTCGTACTTGCAGTCACTCCATTTGGTTTCTCTAGCATGGAAAGCCCTCTGCACCGCAGGAAGGTTCAGGTAGGCCATGGTAGGTACTTCGCCGCACGGATCGTACCCAGGTAACTGAAAGAAGACACTTCAGACACTTGCTAGAATGCAACTTGTAGAATATGTATATGTTTAGTGAACCAAGTCTTTGTTATACTCATCCATACTTGGCTGCTGGAGTAGTAGGAGCCGTTGTTGTCGGTGATGCAGGTGGGAGCGTATATGTTGTAGATGTCGAGGTCCTCACTCTCATACTGGGATCTAGTAATAGCTTTGTAGCACCTATCACCATAGGCGGAGTCGTCGCTGAAGTTGCAGTGGCCGGCGATTTCGGCCCATACCTCGTCGGAGATCACCCCGTGGTTCCATAGGTACTCGTGGTGCCCTCTCTCGTCCTTCGCGTCATCCAGAACCGGGTTTCCGACAAAGATGCCCTTGAGATTTAGTATGACACCCGTGTTGTTGTTGTTGTGGGCTAAGATGGTGGTGGCGAGCTGGGGCACATAGTGGCCGGCGTAGCTCTCCCCAGCGATGTAGAGGGCGCGTGCCTTGTACTCGGGAAACCTGTCGAGCCAGTTGACGAGGAAGGCGTAGGTGTCCTGGGCTGTCAGTGGATCCCCCATCCTGTCGTAATCAGAAGACGTGTTGGAGTAGGAGAATCCCACGCCGGCGGGTGATTCCAGAAAGATGACGTTTGCCACTGCAATAAGGTTTTGATATACATTTACAAAGTTTGACCAAATTTGTAGAAAATAACACGAACATTTAAAATAAAAAACTTATATATGATGTCAAAATATACACCATTGTATTAATAGTATTGATTTGATATTTAGATGTCAATAAGTTTTCTATAAATTTGGTCAAATTTATAAAGTTTGATTTAAGACAGAGCTAGTATACAGAGTAAATAAAAACAAAAGGAGTACTAGAAATTAAGATTTTTCTCCCCTTTTTCTAACACCTGTTTTGATACGAGTATTGTCAAAATGGAAATATATAGGACCATTACCATTGTTCCAGGCATGGTTGTTCCTAGTGAGGGTTTGGTTGTCTCTGTTCACCCGGAAAGGGCCCAATTCTCGCATCGCTCCGAAGCCCAGCGACGAGCACCCAGGCCCTGCATGCATGCTCCATATCAATCCATTGTTTTTTTTTTTGAAAGATCATATCAATTCATTGTGAATTTCGAAAGTATTTTTTAGAACATTTTGAGGAATTTGTGATTTTTTTGAGGAATTTACCAAATATAGTGTTCAACAATACGCAATGGCACTAGCTAGCTACTAGTAGTAGAGTGTATCTTCCTCACCTCCGTTGAGCCACAGGAGGAGTGGCTTAGCCGCCGGGTTGCCGGGAGATTCCACGAAGTAGTAGAAGAGTGCGCGGCCATTATGGCCGTCGACAGTCACGTACCCGCCGTACTGGTCGAAGTCGACGCCCTCCGGCTGCCCTGGCAACGCTGAGATCTTGTCGGCCGCCTTCAGAGCGATGTGGTCGGAGCCCGGGTACCCATCTGTTCGGGGGCTGCTGGCGATTCCGAGAAATGATCCGCCATGGAAACTGGTAGTATCACCAATTTTGTTGCTGATGTTGCTTCTGGATCTTTTAGACGAGAGGAATTTTGTGAGATGCGCCTCCTGAGATGAGGCATGAACGTGCAATGCAATTGTGGGAATGAGAAATAAAAGATGGAATCCAGCAGTAATAGTCCCCATCTCTTGAGATGATCGACTATTCAACTATGTGTGAGATAGATGATGGTCTAATTCACATGGATTTTATAGGTCATGGAGTTAGGTAGCTAGGGAGAGCAAAGATGCCATCTGAGCAAGATCAAATCTGAATTAATGTACTGCCATAATACGCTTTTGACACATGGAGGTGAAATCCGCGGTTTCTGTAGCTATTATTTATGGCAGAATCAATGCTTTAATTGCACTCATTTAGCAAAACGATGTAAACACGCAAGCAGGCATCTGAAAATAAATAAATATGGTCAATATTTTATTTTATTGTCGAAACGATCGAAACTTTTTGTAGTGTGCAGAAGATAAGGGATGACTATATTTACTTCCTGCAATGACATCTATGCCTCTAGTGACGCACGAAAATACATACTCCACAACTTCCTCTTATGCAACACTCTCTTCAGCAAATCTATGTTTCTCATGGTGCTAGACACGGTCGTTTTCCATAAGACTTGCAAAGCTTCTCATGAAGTTTTCCCCGACAACTTCATTGTCGCCATGACAAACAACACGAACTACCCGTCGACCGCATTTCAGCAAGGAAATGGTGTGTGGTTCCCTGAGCCGGAAAAAAACATAGGATTCCTAGGAGACAAACACTATGCGATCACAAAGGCTCGAGATCTCATACCGCTCAATCTTAATTCAAGTCATTTTACAGGTTGGACTTTACTCGGGAAAAGGTGAATGGGAAAAAACAAATACTTATACAAGTGACAAGATCACGGCGTGCATGATTTTACATGAAGATTAGATGAACTAACATAGATGAAAATAAAGGACCAAAAAATGAAGAGACTGGAGCAGCTAGGAGTCGAACCCGGAAGAGTGGGCACAGACACACCATGATTTCGCTCTCACTACTCTTCTCCCTCTGCTTTTGATGTCTATAAAGCAAAAAAAAATACTTATATGGCGTGCAGGATTTAACATCAAGATTAGATGAATTAACATGGATGAAATCAGACACACCATGATTTCGCTCTCACTACTCTTCTCCCTCTGCTTTTGATGTCTATAAAGCAAAAAAAATACTTATATGGCGTGCAGGATTTAAAATCAAGATTAGATGAATTAACACGGATGAAATTCTCAGAACTCAAAACAAACAAACATAGATGAAAAGAAAGGACCAAAAAATGACAAAAATGCACCAGCCGGGAATCGAACCCGGGTCTGTACCGTGGCAGGGTACTATTCTACCACTAGACCACTGGTGCCTGGATGATATTTTTATTTGAGGAATTTACAAAGCCATTTCTCTAGCCTAGCAAACGGGGAATCCATGTAACATGCCAATTCAGTTTTGGTGCTGAACTTCAGTCCACATACGTCGTTGAGGGACGCCAACGTGTCCCAAAGAAAGTGGTGAGGTACAAATCGAACGTCTACTCTTTAGACAGGGTGCATGAACCATTCCTATCACAATTCTGAATCGCAATAAGCAAGCGGGTCTCTTAAATAAAGTCGAAAGTAAACTGCTAGACTACGTCGAGTGATGAACTCACTACTGTCAGGGTTCTCTCCTATCTTATTCCTGAACCACTTGTTGATCCAAGTCCACCAAGAACAACCAACACTCCCTTCAATACTGGAATCTGGTTCTTTGCCGTGTACTCCGTACTCGACGAAGGTCGATTTCCGCTCGGCAAAGACTTTTCTTTTTAGGGAAAGCCATCATGGCGATTTATATTTCATGCGCAAAAATTGATACATCGTTTGTTAAGACATCCATTAGAAAACCCGGAGGCTCTGATTTCCAAACAATGGTTCGAGAGGTCTTCGAGTTCCTAGCCAACAAATCTGCCGCCACATTGGCCTCCCTAGAGCAGTGAGAAAACAAAATGGAAATAAAATTGCTAGCTAAAAATGAACATTGTTCATAAATTGCGGCTGCCGGTCCTAGTGAATTTCCACCACCTTGTATGATCTCGACGACCTCCATGCAGTTGGCCTCCCTCCATAAAGAAATATAAGAGCGTTTAGATCACTACACAGAAGAAGTACGCAAAGCCTACTCAGCTCACCCCCTTTTTAGGGTTATTAACTTGGAGATAGGACATCTCCATGACCTCCATAATGATCCCCGTGGCAAGCGAGCTCCGCCTCCCGTGCTACTACGCCTTCTTCACCGCGCTTGCCACCATGTTTCCCCCGACGGCGCCTCATTTTTTTAATTTTCATTCAACATGTTTGCCGAGTGTTCCGTCGATTTTCGTCGCCCGTTATTTTTTTTAACCGAGCATAAATCTTTCCTGCGGCGAGTATGCAACCCAAAAAACAAGATAAACAATGCATGTCGTGGCTAATCTATATATGCAACACTAAAACCTTTACATTTGTTCGAGAGGGCAAAATTTATTATCCAAAGTAGAAGGCCTCATTGACTCACTTACTGGATACTGGGATGAAGAATTAATCCATGATACATTCTACCCTGTTGATGTGCATCGCATATTACAAATCCCTTTGAATGTCCAGAGAATTGAGGACTTTGTTGCATGGCACTATACAAAGTCTGGTACATCCTCAGTTCGATCTGCTTATCATAGGGAATGGGATCATAAGTTTGGACAATGTATGCATGCGGAGGATGGCCAAGGTCGAGCAAACCAAACCCCATTTGGGCTGACATCTGGAAACTTAAGGTGCCGGCTAAGGTTAAAAATTTCCTCTGGAAAGTATTACATGGGATCCTTCCCTGCAAAGGTGTACTGGCAAACAGACATGTTTTAACACAAGCACAATGTCCCATCTTCTCGAGGGGAACTGAGGATATTCAACACTGTCTTTTCAGTTGTAAGAGGGTTAATATTTTTTTGGGAAGAGTTGGATATAACAGAGACGATCAGGAAGGCCATAGGTCGAGACCGGTTCTGTTAACTTGAATCAAATTATAGATGAGAACTTAGGGAAGAGTATTGGAGGTCTACATATACTTGAGCTTGTGGCCGTGGCATCTTGGTACCTTTGGTGGCAACGTCAGCAGCTAACAAAGGGTGCATCAGTACTGCCAGCAAATAGAACAACAACATACATCAGAGCAATTGCCACAAATTTCTGGAGAGCAACTGAAAAGAAGGACGCCAAGGAAGAAGGAACCGAAAAGGCGGTGCAAACCGTTGCATGGCTTTCTGAAAGTTAATGTAGATGCTTCAGTCCACATAGAAGACCGATCGGTAGCAACTGGGGCAGTCATCAGAGATGAATTGGGTTATTTTGTAGCTGCTGCAACATGGTTCGTTCCACATGTTTCCGATGCGGCTTCTGCTGAAGCAATTGCTCTCAGGAATGGTATTAATTTGGTAGCTCATGTGGGATGCTCGAGGATAGAAGCTGAGTCAGATTGTGAACTTGTGATTGATGCAATAAAAGATCCTTATAGATTCAATGGTTCCCAAGCAGCAACGATTGATGAATGTGCAGACAGGTGAAATTTTCTTCATGCAACCGAGAAGCAAACAGTGTAGTAGATGCTTTGGCTAAGGCATATATGCTGACGAATTCTTCTGTTTGGGAAGATGACCCGCATGATTTCATTTCTTCTTTGATTGTAAATGACATTGCTATTATATGAAAAATGAAATCTTTACCCTGTCAAAAGAAAAAACCATTACATCTGTTGCGTTGCAGGCTTGCAACCACATGGAAGATAGATACGATCAGCTAGCTAAATTTCTTGGTCGTCGTCGTCCATGCCGTACATGGCCTCCGGCCGGCCATCCTCCAGAGCGCGCACCCGCCCACGTATCCTCCGCAGCGCGCCCTCCACCGCGATGTCCACGGCGTCCATGCTCGCCTCCCTCATCCTCTCCGCGGTGCTCCCGTGCCGCCGGTAGACCACCCTCGGCGCCAGCTCCAGAAGCCGCTCCCGCATCCGGACCACCTCCTCCTCCGGCACCGCTGCGAGGGTCTCCATGATCTGCACACCCCCCAGCACCACCGCCTCCTTGGGTATGGTCACCGAGAACTCGTCGTACCTCCCCGGCGGCAGGTGCCACCCGTACTGCATCCTCGCCGACGAGTTCTCGAAGAACACCGGCACGCACCCGGCCACCACCGCGTCGAACGTCGACCGACGCGTCGGCGTGTCCCCCGGCGGCTCCAGGCAGAACTTGGCCTTCAGCATGGGCCGCATGGAGCGCACCGGGTCGAGCGCGCAGGACCCGCCATGGCAGTCGACGACGGTGCACGTGTCGGTGCGGTTCGCGCACTCGGCGAGGATGTTGCCCCGGATGTTGGGGCGCGACGGCCTGGTCACGGCGCCGGCGTAGAGCATCAGCGCCGTGCGGCGCGAGCGGCACGCGCGGGCGATCCACGCGCGGAGCCGCGGGAGCGACGACGGGTGGAAGGACGTCGGGTGCGGCACGGCGTGCTCCTGCCACGGCCACGCGCGGGACTCGAGCGTGAGGAAGGTGAAGTTGTCGAACTCGGGGCGGCGGAGCAGCGAGGTGGTGCCCCACAGCCTGGGGTCGGTGTCGATCGGCTGCGCGTAGTCCCAGGCCGGGCCGGCGAGCACGAGGAAGTGGTCGTGGCCATGGCGCCGCTTCAGGAGGCGCGGGCGGTCGGTTGCGAGGAACTGGGCGAGGGCGGCGCCGTGTGCGGCGGAGAAGTTGAGCATGGCGGGGTCAAGGAGGAAGGGGAGCGCGTCGAGGGAGGCGTAGTAGGGGAGGAAGACGGCGTCGGCGCGGGCGGGGTCGTCGGCGAGGCAGGCGCGGTCGAGGAGGCGGCGGTGGAAGAAGGGCTCGAGGAGGCGCGCATCGGTGCGGTACCATGAGCGGGAGCGGTTGTGGGTGCGCGGGCCGAGGCCGTGGTTGGCTAGCGAGGCGCAGGCGGGCGTGGCACCGGGGTGGTCGGCGAGCGGGAAGGCGGCGTCGCAGTGGCGGAGGAGGTCCGTGTTGAAGCGCGCCGGGAGGCGCCGGACGTGGATGCGGCGGCCGGCGCATGGGTCCGGCTCCGGCACGCCGTGGACGGCGGTGGAGTAGAGGATCACCAGGAGGAGGAGGAGAAGCAGGTCTGCCCTAGTTATCAGGAGATCGCGCGCCATGCCATCGCCATGCATGTTGGGTTCTCGATCTCTCGCGCTCGATCGAACGTAGAAGAAGGAGAGCGCGCGGATCGGATGCATACATGGCAAACAGGTTTAGCGGATCTGGGCTTCAATTTTCACGGCAGTCGTCGTTCAGTTTCTACGAAATCTTTTACGTATACAAGTTCAATGTTACGATTCAGAATAAACCAGTACTCCCTTCTTCCCAAAATCTTAGGCGTATAAGATTTTCATGCAATCCCATAATCTAAGATACACGTGCCTTTATCTCTCATTCAGTTACAGCCATCACTAACGATCCCTATTTTTCTGGAAACGAGAACAAATTGCTGGCTAGGTCTTTCGTCCGGTTAGCCCACAGCGTCCTCTTGATTTGAGATTGGATCGCTCAAGTAAACCTGTGCTAATTTTCATGCAGAAACTAATACATCTAACATTATGGGAAGGAGAGAGTACGTACGTAGTGTTTTTTAAAGATTTCTACAGGTAGGAATAGGAATTTCGTATTAACACTAGCAAAGTGCCTGAAACTTCCACGCCTTTGGTAAATTTTAGGCGCCTAAAAAAAGATTCAATTTAGCTACATATCAGTTAGCTGATTTTTGAATTCAGGGTCAGTCGATTTTTGAACTAATGAAGGAGAAGGTAGGGCCTTGCCGGAGAGAAGGAAGGGGCTCACCGGCATCACCCCATTATCTATCTTAGGGATGACCGGGGGCGGCGGAAGACGGGCGGTGGGTGGTGGTTCAGGGGAGGGCGGGGCGGCGAGGCGGCTGTGGGATGTAACACCCTGGATTTTGCCCATTTTCTTTTTCTTTTGATTTTGGTTTGGATTTGCCCTTCGGTGGCTTAGTGGTCTTGAAACCTGGAGAGATCACCCTCGATTCCTCTCCCAAGTGGCTTGTCAATCTCAAAACCATCCCAAGACCTTGCCATTTCCATCTTGGACCAATCCTAATATTCTTTTTCTTGGAAATATTCCTTTTTCCTATTAAAGGAATAACCCTGTCTGCCCTGGGTTGTGAAGCAACCCACACTTCCATCATTCCAAAGATTTTTAAATAATTTCCATAAATTGTTTGGGTTATATATTCCTCAGATATGTCAAAATCCTTCCTTGCTATGTCCAGAAATATTTCACCAATATTTCTTTTCTGATTCTGCCCTAGCTGGCAGTTTGTGAAGCAAGTACCCTTTATATTTTCTTGCTTGCTCTCAAACTTTTTGTGCACTCTTTCCCATCCATATCATTTCCTCATGCCAAATTTCAACATCATTTGCCTAGTAAATATTCCTGAGCAATTTTTCAGAATTTCTGTTCAAACAGAGGCCTTGTGAAGGAAGTGCAAGCTAGGCACATCTAAATGAGTTGAAATTTTGCAAGATCCTTCATATGCCTAAATAATGACTCTCCACAAATTTTTAGCTTCATTCATCAATCCATGTGAGCTCAGCATTAAATCTTTGTTTCTGGTAATTATTTTGGGTTGTGAAGCAACTATAATTTTTATTGCTCCATAATTCATGAATAATTTCCACAACATGCTTCTACCTATATAACATTGCTCTACATAATTTGAGCCCATTTCATTCATCCAATATTTCTCTAGAATTTCTCTTAGCTTCTGTCCAGAAAGGACCACTGTGAAGGAAGTACCATTTTGATGTGATCAAATGGTATGAAATTTTTACAGTGTGTTCATGTATCCAAATAACTCCTAGCCACCAAATCTCAGATCAATCAAAGCCAGTATATGAGTGCCACATCAAGATTTACATTTCTGGTCAGTGGAGTCACTTGTACAGCAAGTGCTATAGCTGCTTATCCATTTGAGCTGATTTTTGGCCCACACATAGTTCTTAGGATATGATCACTCCCAGCCAAAGACCAGAGTCTATTCCTTGCTCTATCTCTCTCACATAATTCCAAACACCTTGTTGTTCCCATGGTTGCCAGCAAGCTGTGGTCACCTCAGTGGGCACTATGTCTGTTTCTTTCCTTCTTGGCTTTCTCCTTTGAATGAACTACCCAGCAGACATGATTTGGCCGATCAGAGTGCACCGCGGGCGCCAGTTCACGCGGTGACTACGTGGCTGGCATGCTCGTCCACGCGCTCTGGCAAACCGCGGCGCTGTGCTCGTCGGTTTCCTCCTCTCCCTCGCCACCTAGCCATGTCTAGGAGCTTCCCCTCGCCGTCCTCTTCTCTCTGGAACCCTCACCCCCTCCGTCTTCTTCCTCACCGCGCCGCGACGAACACCGCCGTATCCGGCCGAGCCGAAGCTCCTCGAGCACTCCAACACAGCCCTCCCCCTTGGCTTATTCTTCTCAGAGCCGTCCCATCTCTCTGGCATCGTCAGGTCGGCACCACCCCTCGCTCGCCAGCTCGCCGTGAGCATCAGTGCGGTGATAGGGCCGCCACGGCGGCCGTCCTTATCGCCTCATCTCGCCCGGCTATATATAGGCCACAGCACGCCTCCTCAAGCTCACCACCAGCCTTCCCTCGCTCCTCTACCCCTCCCCAACCTCTCGCCCGAACCCCGGAGCTCTTCCTCGCCGTCCACGATCGCCATGGTCGCCGCGGAGCTCCGCTCAAATTCGAGCTGCTCCGAGCCCCATTCCTCCTCTTCCCACTACCAGAGGCCCCTATCCACCACCGCTAGCCTCCCCAGCTTCTATGTTCGACGCCGGAGCAACCGTGGCCGCGCCTCCCCATGTTTTGCCGCCGCCCGTGTCCACGGCCACCT
This sequence comes from Thinopyrum elongatum, assembly GCA_011799875.1. Taxonomy (NCBI): domain Eukaryota; kingdom Viridiplantae; phylum Streptophyta; class Magnoliopsida; order Poales; family Poaceae; genus Thinopyrum; species Thinopyrum elongatum. The sequence goes on along the minus strand of CM022300.1, from coordinate 12,215,269 downwards.
TGAGCCGCCGTGGCTGCAGCTCTCCCCGGCGCTTGTTCTACCTCTGGATGGATGCGGCACTCCCTCCCGATCTCACCGGTGCCATCAGCTTCACCGGAGGTGGCCCGAGTCACCGGCACGAGCGCCGGCCGCGCCCAATCTTCTCTGCCTCCACCGCGGACACCCCAGCTACCGCTGTTACGGACCTCCCTAGCCTGAGTGCGGCGCATGGGCAGCTGCGCCTCGTCGTGCTGAACCCGCCAATGGCCGGAGCTCCGCCCGGGGTGGCCGGAGTCGCCCGGACAGGCGCTGGCGCCGAGCCCTTTGCTCTGCCCCGTCGGGCGCTGGAGGAGGAAGAAGGAGACGAGAAAGGGAGAGGGTCAGCGCGGGGCCTACACGTCAGCCTCTCAGGCGTTGACCCCGACCGGGCCCGCACTGCTAAGAGGAAGCGTATTACTTCTAATACGTTTTCTCCCTTAAGAAGGCGTATTTCTGTTATACTATGGCCTAGAATGCGTTTTCCTGTTCAGAAAACGTAATCTGCCCAGTGCGCCTTCGGTTTTAGCCGCCAGGGGCTTGTGTGTAAATAAACTTTTTGCAGATTGGTCCCAGGACTCCAAACGGCTATAACTTTTTAACCGAGACTCCGATTGAGGTGATTCCAAAGCCCACTTCTTCGTCTCGTCGAGCTCTATCTATTGGTATCATTTTCATAATGTGTTGACACAGTGAGAACGACCATTTTGACCTTGCCATAAACAGCCCCTCCGGGAGAGAACTGTTTCCGGTGATCCATTCCGAGAGCGTTCCGCACTTCTCCCCGATGATTTTCTTCATCCCCAGGCAAGCCACGACAGCCACTTGCATGATGGATTTGCAGTAGCTATGGTTTCCTATTTGAATAGTTATTTAACATGTGCATGTTATTCTGTTTGAGAATACTGTATATGCTCATGTTTCATGCTTATCTCTACATTCGGTCCATGTGCATCCTGCTAGTTATCAAGTAGCCGTTGGTAGCATTATGCTCATGGTTAATACTTGCAGTAGTTCATGCTAAGATGGTGACATGTCTGCATGTTTCTTTATCTGTTGTTATGGTTCATCCTGTTATCATGGCTCAGCACATCATCATTCAAATTTAACCGGATGTTAATCGAACTTGAACACATGTTGGCTGTGTCATAGTGCGCCACCGAATCGAGCTCACCAGTGCAACCACACTTGCTGGGATGGGGCAGCCCTAATTCGGTCTATTGTCATGCCTCTCGCCGGTACCTCTCACCAGGGAAGGTTATGAGCGCGTGCTACCCTGGCCCGGTAGGCGGCTATAACCTTGTGAACCCAGTTTTGGTATTGAGCTCAGGTCCCCGTTTGGGACAGTTTTGTTTGGCCACGACGGTGGCAGGTGTCGGAAGGACACAGGGGTCACCCATGACATAGCCCAAAGGGGAGTGTGTCGGAGTGGCCGGGAGAGTGCCATGCAATAGACTGGGTTTTGTCGGAATGTCATTGGTCCACCCGAATGGGAGCACGAGGCCATGCATTCCATGGTGTGGGTACAGTGTACTAACCTCTGCAGAGTGTATGATCTATCGATAGCCGCGTCCTCGGTTACGGGCACAGTTCGTAGTAGGACACACTATGGGTCAACAGTATAATAATCTTGCTTATAACAACCCTGTCCGATGAAGAAAGAAGTTGGTTGATCTTTATGTGATTATGAGAGGATCACCGCGGTATCGAGGATACCGACGTTGGTTGATCGGGATCACGAGAGGATCACCATGGTATCATGGATACCGGATTTGGTTGATAGTGTTATGTGGTGATCTCGGGTAAAGATCAAGCTCCTTGTGATCTTGTTATCATTACGGTATTGTAATACCAAGTTTGGTTGGTCCCAAGGTTATCATGTGGCACACTCGATGGTAAGTTCTTACATGTGGTGGTTATGAGGTAACCCTGGACAGAGTAAGTTGCGTCATGATAGTTTCAACCTGATGCATGTAGTGACATCCTGCTCATATGCCATATCGTTCTAGCATCATCATGTTTACACCTGCTTAACCTGTAAATGCCATGCTATCGCTTGTCTTGATTGCTTTGGTTGCTGTGAGCTTGCGAGTACATTCAAAGTACTCACCTGGCGTGTCATGCTAGTTTGCAGGTCATGCCATGATTGCTTGCTTGTCGAGGATTCCGAGTTTGCGAGCTAGGATACGCGTTCCAGCCAGAGTCCCTGTGGAATGGAGTTCACCACCGCCATCGTTGTTCCACTGCTAGGTGTGACTCCGCTTTCTCGGGTTGTTCCGCTGTTAGAATAGAGCTACCCTGGGCAGGCGTAGTATCGCCGTGCCGATGTAATCCTTGTACCCTTGTAACCTTATCCATAGTAATAAAGAGATGATTTGTTCTATGCCAACAGTGCCGTATTCCAGAAGACTTGTCTCTGAGCTGGAATACGGGGCGTTCCGGTTCCCTTTGAGCCGGGGTGCCACACGGTAGCGCTGGCGGCTCGGGGTAAGATTGGGAGAGAAGATGAACAGGGAACGTTCAAATGTAGAAGAAGGCATATGCACCCTTGGATCTCGATCTAAAGGCTGAAACAGTCGACTAACCCTAATTTCTTTTTCAGTCGACTTACTCGTAGCCTCTCCCAAAAAGATTTGTGTCAGTCGATTTCAACGAACGATCATCGGCCATGACGAGGCTGAGCCAGGACCTTGCTGGAAACAAGGACGTACGACGCTACAAGCGGCAGTGAGCAGCGTCGTCCCGGCGGTCACCAGAGTTGCCGCTCACAGCTTCGTCCAAGTCGAAGGCGAGGAAGCAGGCTGACGAATGCCGATCCTCCTACTTTTGTTTCATTCATGTGTCTAGCTCTAGCTGGAGAGATTTTGTTTGCTGGTCATTTAGCCTCGATTCTGAATTGAAGCATTGCACATCATCAATCTTGTTGATGAAGAAGATGTGTGTAGCATTATAAGTGAAGACGATGTGTTTCTATTTAATTAAAAACTGAAGATGAGGGCAAAAGTCTGGATTGAGGTGAACGAGCCAATTAGAAGTAAGGGTGGGGTCCAATTCAACTCTCATAGAAGACAGAACCCTTTCAGACCAGAGATCAGCATCCAGATGGATATTAGGTTTACGTTCAAAAGCAAAGAGCTCTTTGTAAAAAGAGGTAGCAACATCCAGCATATCAGATGTGGATGTCACACCCTCAGGGCCCATCAACTCAGAAAGATGATTTTTACTGTGCCTGTGATTAGCTAAAGCATGGAAGTAAGCAATATTACGATCACCTTACAGGATTTTCCTATCTCCCCTCTGCCATAAGGCAGTCTCTTCCTTCTACCAAATCTCATCTAAATCACTTTTGATCATTTTTCATCCTATCAAAATCAGCTATAGATAATTGTTGGGACTCGGATAAAATATCCAGAATATCAAACTCCATAAGGAGAGCCTTTTTGTTTTTCTTAATGGCAGCTTCCACATTAATATTCCATCCTTTAATTTTTTCCTAAGGATTTTGGTTTTAACTAGCCAATTATCAATGGAAGACTTGGAAGAGGAAACAGAGTTCCAGACATCCCTAACCAACTGGTCAAAGCCAGGCTGAGAGAGCCACCATTTTTCAAATCTAAACATTTTGGGGCAAGAAATCTTCCTAGCCTCATGCGTATGTTGGGTGGATACCAGGAGGGGGAGAAGGTTTGCCCTGGTTGTTAGGATATCACGCGCCAAAGTCATGCATACTAGGTTGGCAAGCGAGGCGCAGGAGGGCGTGGCAGAGGGGTGGTCGGCGAGCGGGAAGGCGGCGTCGCAATGGCGGAGGAGGTCCATGTTGAAGCGCGCGGGGAGGCACCGGACGTGGATGCGGCGGCCGGTGCATGGGTCCGGCACGGCGAGGACGGCGGTGGAGGAGAGGGTCACCAGGAGGAGGAGGACAAGATTTACACTGGTTGTAAGGAGATCGCGCGCCATACCATGTCGGGTGGATTCTCGATCGAACGTAAGAAGAAGAGCGCGCGGATCGGATGCATGCATGGGCATGGCAAGATTGTTTAGCGGATCCGGGCTTGAATTTTCATGGCAAGTGTGTTAAGTGGATGCAGCGGCCGGCGCATGGGTCCTGGCTCCGGCACGGCGACGGCGGTGGGGGAGAGGATTTCCAGGAGGAGGAGGGGCACAAGGTTTGCCCTAATTGTTAGGAGATCGCGCGCCGTGGCATTGAAGGAAATATGCCCTAGAGGCAATAATAAAGTTGTTATTTTATATTTCCTTATTCATGATAAATGTTTATTATTCATGCTAGAATTTTATTAAATGGAAACTTGATACATGTGTGGATACATAGACAAAACACTGTGTCCCTAGTAAGCCTCTACTAGACTAGCTCATTAATCAAAGATGGTTAAGTTTCCTAACCATAGACATGTGTTGTCATTTGATGAACGGGATCACATCATTAGGAGAATGATGTGATGGACAAGACCCATTCGTTAGCTTAGCATAATGATCGTTCAGTTTTATTGCTACTGCTTTCTTCATGTCAAATACATATTCCTTCGACTATGAGATTATGCAACTCCCGGATACCAGAAGAATGCCTTGTGTGCTATCAAACGTCACAACATAACTGGGTGATTATAAAGATGCTCTACAGGTATCTCCGAAGGTGTCTGTTGGGTTGGCATAGATCGAGATTAGGATTTGTCACTCCGAGTATCGGAGAGGTATCTCTGGGCCCTCTCGATAATACACATCATAAGAAGCCTTGCAAGCAAAGTGACTTAGTCACAGGATGATGTATTACGGAACGAGTAAAGAGACTTGCCGATAACAAGATTGAACTAGGTATGAAGATACCGACGATCGAATCTCGGGCAAGTAACATACCGATGACAAAGGGAATAACGTATGTTGTCATTACGGTACGACCGATAAAGATCTTCGTAGAATATGTGGGAACCAATATGAGCATCCAGGTTCCGCTGTTGGTTATTGATCGGAGAGGTGTCTCGGTCATGTCTACATAGTTCTCGAACCCGTAGGGTCCGCATGCTTAACGTTTGATGACGATTTTGTATTATATGAGTTATGTGATTTGGTGACCGAATGTTGTTCGGAATCCCGGATGATATCACGGACATGATGAGGAGTCTCAAAATGGTCGAGAGGTAAAGATTCATATATAGGACGATGATATTCGGACACCAGAAGTGTTCCGGGGGTACCGGGTACATATCGGGTCATCGGAAAGGGGTTCCGGGCACCCCCGGCAAAGATATGGGCCTAATGGGCCAAGAGGGGAAACGCAGCAGCCAGCAAGGGCTGCTGCGCCCCCCATATGTGCCGCACCTTAGGAGGAAGGAAAGGGGGAAGAGAGAAGGAAGGGGGGGGGGATTTGGCCTCCCCCTTCCTTCCCTCCTCCCTCCTCTTTCCTTCTCCCTCCGGTGGATATGGTAAGGGGGGAGGCCGAATTGGACTAGGGGCCCAAGTAGGATTCCTCCTACTTGGGCGCCCCCTTGGCTGCCTCTCCTCCCCTCCAACCTATATATACGGGGGGGGGCACCGCTAGAAGACACACCAATAATTGTTAGCCGTGTGCGGCGCCCCCCTCAACAGATTACACCCTCGGTCATATCTTCGTAGTGCTTAGGCGAAGCCCTGCGCGGATCACTTCACCATCACCGTCACCACGCCGTTGTGCTAACGGAACTCATCTACTTCCTCGACACTTTGCTGGATCAAGAGTTCGAGGGACGTCATCGAGCTGAACGTGTGCAGAACTCGGAGGTGCCGTACGTTCGGTGCTTGATCGGTCGGAACGAGAAGAAGTTCGACTACATCAACCGCGTTGTCAAACGCTTCCGCTTTCGGTCTACAAGGGTATGTAGACACACTCTCCCCCTCTGGTTGCTATGCATCTCCTAGATAGATCTTGCGTGAGCGTAGGAATTTTTTTGAAATTGCATGCTACGTTTCCCAACAGTGGTATCAGAGCCAGGTTTATGCGTAGATGATATGCACAAGTAGAACACAAAGAGTTGTGGGCGGTGATCATCATAATGCTTACCACCAATGTCTTATTTTGATTCGGCGGTATTGTTGGATGAAGCGGCCCGGACCAACCTTACATGATCACGTTCATGAGACCGGTTCCACCGACAGACATGCAACTAGTTTTACATAAAGGTGGCTAGCGGGTGTCTGTTTCTCCTACTTTAGTTGAATCAAATTTGACTGCGGCCGGTCCTTGTTGAAGGTTAAAACAGCAAACTTGATAAATCACCGTTGTGGTTTTGATGCGTAGGTAAGAACGGTTCTTGCTAGAAGCCCGTAGCAGCCACGTAAAACTTGCAACAACAAAGTAGAGGACGTCTAACTTGTTTTTGCAGGGCATGTTGTGATGTGATATGGTCAAGACATGATGTGATATATGTTGTTGTATGAGATGATCATGTTTTGTAAAAGTTATCGGCAACTGGCAGGAGCCTTATGGTTGTCGCTTTATTGTATGAAATGCAAACGCCATGTAATTGCTTTACTTTATCACTATGCGTTAGCGATAGTTGTAGAAGCAATAGTTGGCGAGACGACCACGACGCAACGATGGAGATCAAGGTGTCGAGCCGGTGACGATGGAGATCATGACGATGCTTTGGAGATGGAGATCAAAAGCACAAGATGATGATGGCCATATCATGTCACATATTTTGATTACATGTGATGTTTATCTTTTATGCATCTTATTTTGCTTAGTACGGCGGTAGCATTATAAGATGATCCCTTACTAAAATTTCAAGGTATAAGTGTTCTCCCTGAGTATGCACCGTTGCGACAGTTCGTTGTGCTGAGACACCACGTGATGATCGGGTGTGATAAGCTCTACATTCACATACAATGGGTGCAAGACAGTTTTGCACATGAGGAATACTCGGGTTAAACTTGATGAGCCTAGCATGTACAGACATGGCCTCAGAACACTGGAGACCGAAAGGTCGAACGTGAATCATATAGTAGATATGATCAACATAGAGATGTTCACCATTTGAAGACTACTCCATCTCACGTGATGATCGGACATGGTTTAGTTGATATGGATCACGTGATCATTTAGATGACTCGAGGGATGTCTATCTAAGTGGGAGTTCTTAAGTAATATGATTAATTGAACTTAATTTATCATGAACTTAGTCCTGATAGTTTTTGCATATCTATGTTGTAAATCAATGGCCCGTGCTATCGTTCCCTTGAATTTTAATGCGTTCCTAGAGAAAGCTAATTTGAAAGATGATGGTAGCAACTACACGGACTGGGTCCGTAACTTGAGGATTATCCTCATTGCTGCACAGAAGAATTATGTCCTTGATGCGCCGCTAGGTGAAAGGCCTGCTGCAGGAGCAGATGCTGATGTTATGAACGTCTGGCAAGCTCGATCTGATGACTACTCGATAGTTCAGTGTGCCATGCTTTACGGCTTAGAATCGGGACTTCAAAGACGTTTTGAATGTCATGGTGTAGGAGATATGCCCTAGAGGCAATAATAAATGTTATTGATTATCTCCCTGTTCATAATTAGGTTTATGTTCCATGCTATAACTGCTATGGTTCTCGAGTCTGCAAATAAAACGAGGCTTGGAGGAAGACTCATATGCACATGTGGAATAATAAACGGTAAAATGTATTCCTAGTCAAGCCTCTATGACTATCTCAAGTGTTGCATGATGGTTCTGTTTTCCTAATCATGGGCATGTCTATGCCAGCAACTTTGAGGGCACAATGTTAGAAGACCATTTGTGTTGAATCGACCCGATTGGTGTTATGCTATGGGATACTTTCGTCACAAGTTAATGGTTAATAACACAGAGATGGTTAACGTTTGCATGATTCCTCAGACCATGAGAGTATCGAGTTTCTTCATGCTTGATTCATGAACTTTGGGGTTTGTTAAACGTCATCCGTAAATGGGTGGCTATTACGGCGGCTTACGGGTTCATGGAAAAGTGTGTCAAGTAACTTGATAGCTCGAGATTGGGATTTGCTCCTCCGACGATGGAGAGATATCTCTGGGTCCTCTCGGTGTTACGGTATCCATCATCGTCTGGCCAGACACTTTGTGATTTGATCACGGGGATGCCGGAACACGGGAACGAGAAAAGAGAACAAATACCGGTAACGAGGTAACGGGCATAGTGGACAAGTTGTTGACCCACGGGGATGCCATCATGTCTCACCTCGGCTATTTGTAACATATCGCGAAGCAACAGGAATAGCACACGGCAACTGGAGGTTCACTCGAATATTCATTCGTGTGGGTATAGGGGTCAATATGGGTGTCCACGGCTCCGATGTTGATCATTGATCGGAAGGGGTTCCGGGTCATATCTATACTTCACCGAACCTATAGGGTCACACGCTTAAGGGTCATCTATCTGCTGAATACTAGACAGGGAGTCTGAGAGAAAGTTTTCGGAAAAAGTTTTCCGGAGACAGCGGAAAAGTTCCGACGAGAGAGGTCACCGGATGAGTTCCGGTGATACTGAAAAGTTGTTTCAGAGGATACCATAAAGTCAAATTGGTTTCGGGACATGCCTGATAATTCTTGGAGGGTGCCAGAATCATTCTGGAAACTTTCTGGAATTTTCGGAGATGAAAACCGGAAATGTTCCGGAGCTGCCGAAACCGCTTCAGATGCTTTTCGCAGATGAAATCACTAAACTGGAATTGTTCCAGAACGCATTGAAAATTATTTTAGTGGGTACTGGAAATGTTCTAAGCCCACATAAATATTTTCAGTTCGAACGGACGCTGAAAAATGTCGTCGTGAATAGTGAAAGTGCTTTTTGGGATTTTTTTATGGAAAGCACCTTTTGGGAAATTTCCCAAAAGGCTTCTAGACGCCTTGGGCACTAAGGAAGCCCCCTTGGAGGGGCCCCCCCAAGGGGTGGCCGGCTATGGAGGGTGGAGCTCCATGGAGCTCCACATGGCACTCCTTTTTGCTTTATTCTTTATGTAAATGACATAAAGTGGGGGTACTTTTGGTATTTGTGAATGCCAACTTTACCCCTTGGCTTTCCTATAAATAGAGGAGAGTGGGCTGCCCACAAACTTCATCCCTTCTCACATACAAGTGCCATGCAATGATCTGGCTTCTCTCTCCTTCCCACGAAAAGAGTTTCGTAGAGCCGAAAGGCTGTCTGGGTTCCGGTGGGAACTAGTTCTGGACGGCGAAGCCCTGCCGGATAGATGACACCGTATGTGTGCAACTCTGTAGAGAGGTCGTAGTTTCGATCTTAGTGCCCGAAGGGCTGTCCGAGTGACCGTTCGAGTTTCGAAGGTCCTCCCGAAGGGCTGTCCGCGACACCGTCCGGGGGACTGTTCGACCGCCTCCCGGAGGGCTGTCCGAAGGGAAGACGAGGGTATACATCCTCGCGGTTGGGAGGTTGTAAATCCTAGCTGCGGGGATCTGCACCACCGATCGTCATCGACTCTACTTCCGCTGCGCTACGAGTCGGTAACGAAAAGATCAAACCTTGTATGCAGTCTCCATAGTGGTCCTGGGCTGGTGCGTAGGTCGGAAATTTTTTGTTTTCTGCTGCGTTACCCTAGAGTGGCATCATGAGCCGTGCTATGCGTAGATGCAGGTTGCGATCTAGAATACATGGAGATGTATGGGTGTTGCACAATATAATTAGGTAGTAGATGAGTTCTATTACTGAAAATTATTTGTGCGGGTAGCAGATGAAATCTGTTACCCGATGTTCTTGTTGCTTCCCTCAAATTTGCGTAGTCCTGATCTTGACAGCATTGTGGAATCTGACAAAGTTCTGGCAATCCGCGATCCTTTCATGCTGCTCCTGAGTATGCTGATTGACAGATCAACGAAGTGCTAACAGTTCTTTGGGTTCCACTTTAGTCAAAGAAAGATGGATGTTTCGCAGACGAAAGGGCAATGCAGATATGATCTGCACGGGGGTCATGCGTATGACGAAGTTCAGTATGGGGCTCGAGATTTTATTATCTCGGTTTTCATACACCCCGCATTGTTAATCTAGCGCTTGAATGATCATACTTGATGATGGACGTTGGTAGCTTGGGTTTGTTTCGAAACCTTAGAAGCCACGTAAAACAAGTTTTTGCATGAACCGATTAGAGGCGTCTAACTTGGTTTTGCAGGAGGGTTTGCATGTGCATGTGATGTGGTATAGCAGTGCTCATATTAATTTGATTTGTATGAGATGACTATATGATGTAAATTAATTAACATGACCTGCGTGTCATGATTCGGCATGATGGCTGGAGCCATATGATTGCACTTTAATGACCTGCGTGTCAACCTTATGTAATGCACTTATTTTATTAGCTATAGAGATAGCAATATTATCTGGTGCATCGACAAGGTGGTGGCAATCTTCGCGAAGGTGAACACCGACGCGAATGCCGAAGACGAAGAAATACAAGACTTCTCCGTCAGAAAGGGCTATACCATATCATGCTATTATGAATTACCTGAGATGTTTATCCCTTATGTTGCACCCTTCTTGATTGCGCGGTAGTCGCTTTTATTAGGGTGATCTCTCACAAAAATATCAAGTAGTTAGTGTTCTCCCAAGTGTAGCACCGTCACGGCACCTAACTTTTCGGGGTATCACATGCTAACATGGGTACGAACGATTAGGGATGTGTGAGGCGGGTGAGTTGAGACCTCACAGCGAGATCACTTGGTTGTCTTGACGTTCAGGCATGAAAGTCATGAGCTCGGAACACACGCATCGAAAGATGAACAAGAGTCACATAGAGATGTGATTGGCAAGTTTGCCTACCGATTGAGATTTTCGTCATCAGTGATGCTACCATCAATGGCGTTGAATTGAAATGCGGATCTTGAATCACTCACAATCAATTATGAGAGATATTGATTTGAGTGGGAGCGCACTGTAGAATTAATTCTATTAATTCTCAGTGCAATTAATTTTGAACAGTGTCTAAGTGTGATTTGCATAATAGTTGTAGAATTATGGCTCGCGTTTCCACCTTCCCTATTAAAATTGAATAGCTGTTAAATATCTGATTAAAACTTTACGGTTGGTAACGTAATGTGAGGATTGTCCTCAAGAGTGCCGAGAAGGACTTTGTCCTATCGCATACTTTCGGTATTCTCTCGCTTATGCTATGGATCATATGACTCTCGTCCTTCGATCCAAAAGTTAGAATTCCATTTCAGTCAAGTGCAATATGTTTGCTTCCATGAGACCCGAACTTCGAAAGTTTGGATAGTTATGTGATATTCATGGAATCTGAAAATCATTTTCAGAGACAGACAAAGGCTAAAAGATATGAGATATCCAAAGCAATGTTTGTTTGCAAACTATTAGTAAAGGAGTTTACTATGCATTAGACTGATAAGAGAGGGATCCAGAAGAACGCCTGTCATATGATGAAAGGTGAATAAAACAACAACTTAAAGAGAAAGGAAGTGTCCGAAGGGTGTTAGTGTGACTTACACACCTAGGAAGTCCGGGGCTAACACCACTCTTAAGTTGGGTGCTTCTTCTGAGAGTAGGAGAAATACTGAAAGTTAAATTGTTAGAAGTATAAAGGCAAAAAGAAAGAAGACTGGAATATCCAGCTCATGTATGAATGTCATACAAGTTTTTAATGTATATAAGGCTGGTCAAAGATATAGTCCTTGGGAATTATGATTCAATTTTTAATCACTGATTCTTGGGTATTGTGAGTTAAATCACAAAGATACCCGCTCGATTGCATTCTGTTGCAACTCGATGTAAGAACTACTACGGCCTGAAAGACTAGCCAGGAATGAGGTTGAGATACACACATGGAACATAGTAAATGTTACTATACCTTCCGTCGGTGTATTACCTATGTATTTACTTTCATAATTCATTTTAGAGTTTCACACTCTAGGCCTTTGCATAAGGTATCTTGCAAGAAGGTTGTTCATAAGAGAACTTTTTATGTTCGATGTTATGAATAACATAAGGGCCATACTTTCATTGAGAATGAGATGTATGTTATGAATAAATATATTACCTCTGGATTTACTTTCATGATTCATTTTAGAGTTTTACACACTCTAGCCCATTGCACAATGTTTGTTGCAAAAGAGTTGTTCATAAAAGAACAATTGTTATTCAGTATTATGAATAACATAAAGGGCCATGCTTCCATCCGAGATTGGACGTATGTTATGAATATTGATGGTAATATGATACATCCATAACATTGACGCTAAATATCGTAAGACTAAAAGAATACCACACAAGTGTGGCACTGCATTTGGTCACATTGGAGAAACCCGCATGGAAAATTCCATTATGATGGATTTTGAAGTCGTTTGATTTTGAATCATCTGACACTTGCAACTTTCCTCCGAAAAGTGAAGTGACTGAAATACCGTTCATAGGCCATAAGGAACTAGCAAAGAACTTATTGGTGATCATACATTTTGATGTATGTAGTCCGATAAATGTTGTTGCAAGTAGTGGATTTATCTATCTTCAGAAATGACTCAAGTAGATATATGGATATTTACTTGATGAGACGTAAGTCTAGATCTTTTGAAATCATTCGAAAGGTTTTCAAAAATGAAGTAGAAGTTATTGTAACAAGAAAATTCTGTTTCTACAATTCAATTGCAGAAAGGAATATTTGAGTTACAAGTTTAGCGAATGTCTGATGAGTTGTGAAAAGAGTTTCATAACTTACACCTCCCGGAACACCACTGTGAGTGAAAAGTCCGTGAAGATGTAATCGAACCATTTATGACATGGTAAGATCAAAGATGACATAAATAAATTTGCCATTATCCCTTTTATAGAGTGATGCTTTAGAGACTATGGCTTTTACACTGAAAAGAGCTCCATCGGGTCTGTTGAAATGACGCCATGGTATGGTACGCCCAACCATGTTATATCTTTTCTTAACATTTGGAATATGGGGCTTGTGTAAAAGGTTACAAACCTATTCCAAATCAGACAAGTGCTACTTTGTAGGTTATCCCAAGCAATTGGGTATTCCTCCCTCACTATACCGAGGCAAATAGGTTTGCCACAAAGAACGGTATACTTTTTGAAGAAAATGGTTCTTTCAAAAAGGTGAGTGGGAGAACAATGCAACTCGACGAGATAACCAGTATCTCTGTCATCAGGTCAAAGGAAAGAGACCTTGGAAGTAATTCCAGAGTTTCCTACTACGACTGATACGGAAGTCTCTACAATAAAATGTACGGACTTCGGTCGAACTTGCAACTGAACCACGTAGGCAAGGCTCGTGCAAACCTCTCAGGTGCGCAGACGAGACATTGTTGTTAGACAACAGTATACCTACGATACACAAGGAAGCGTTGATGGGCCCTGACTCCGGAATTGGCTAAATGCCAATACAATCTGAGATAGTTTCCATATAAATGTTTCAAGATTAAAATCTTGATACACCTTTCAGAAGACTTAGAGTCTAACGAATTTTATGGAACTTAAAACTGATATGGATAAAAATGTTTTATCCATAAAGCTCGACTTGTTGAAATAACAAGTTCAAGGAGTTGACTACGATGAGGTTGTTTCACCGTAGCGTTGCTTAAAGTCGGTTCGGGTTGAACTAGCAATTAATACATATTTCAGTCATGAGATATGAAACATGGATGACAATAGGATTTCCATATGATGGAAATAAAACCAAGGACTTGCATGTGTTACAGTCCAAGGTATTTTGTCAGTCCAGAGGATGCTAGTAAGTATGCAAACTTCAGGGTTCCAGCGATGGACAGAAGAGAGCAAAATGGAGTTGGAATCTTCGTGTTTTGATGAAATGGTTAAAAGGGTTTTGACTTCATCAATGGGTAACGAAGATGCTTGTGATTCAAGAAAGTAAGTGGGAGCATAATAATATTTCTAGAAACGTTGTGTGCTTGACACATTGTTAATTGGAAATAAATTTCTTGACACGAATTAGGACTTCATTTAAAAATAGTTTTTTGATGAAGTGCTTGGGCTAAACAGCCTTTATATTAGGCATGATGATCTATGGAGATAGATTTACCTAATGGGGCTGAGCAAAGATACATATTGACAAAATGCTAAAACCTTTTAGCATTAAAAACGTCAAGGAGTGATTCTTGCCGAAGTCACATGGAAAGAGTTTTTGCAAGACTCGGTGTCCCAAAACACTGATGAGCAAAATACATGATGGAGATTCCACACACTCTTGTGTTTGGATTAATCATGTATTCCATGGTATGTAAAACAACCAGATATGTCCAATACTCCAAAGTTGTTGCGAGTATAGATACCAAAGTGATCAAAAGTACTGATCATGGGACAACAGTGAAAAAGGGTCATTGAGTACTATAGTAGCACTGATGACATGTTTTCTCGCAAGTGGAGATCATGAAGAGTTCGATGTAAAAGGTTACATCGAAGCAGTCTTCATCATTTCTCCATGCGATTTTCAATTTAAATTGAGGGTTTTGTGTAACACACATTATGGTGGCATAGTTAGTTGGAATTGTTCCAAACAAGTTACTGTGGCGAATTCTATAACAGAGGCAAAGTATATTGCCGCTTTCGAAGCGACAAACAAGATGTTGAATCATATAGTTCATTCATGAACTTAGTATGGTTCCAAGATGGCTTTTGTAAATGGGACACTACTGCAAGTAGTTGCTCCATAACTCAGTCTGAGGAATCCAGGTTCGACCTATGATTCGCATACATACCAAGCCAAGTCCACACAAAATATGAATTTTGTGAAAGCGTGAAAACGCGAGGATATGCAAAGATACACACGGAGCTGAAGTTGTCAGATCCGTTGGACATTCAGGCTATACCACAAGCGAAGCATATTTACACCGGTGTGCCACAGGTGCAATGTGCATTAGCATTAAACTAGATTATTGACTCTAGTGCAAGTGGGAGTCTGTAGGAGATATGCCCTAGAGGCAATAATAAATGTTATTGATTATCTCCCTGTTCATAATTAGGTTTATGTTCCATGCTATAACTGCTATGGTTCTCGAGTCTGCAAATAAAACGAGGCTTGGAGGAAGACTCATATGCACGTGTGGAATAATGAACGGTAAAATGTATTCCTAGTCAAGCCTCTATGACTAGCTCAAGTGTTGCATAATGGTTCTATTTTCCTGATCATCGGCATATCTATGCCAGCAACTTTGAGGGCACAATGTTAGAAGAACATTTGTGTTGAATCGACCCGATTGGTGTTATGCTATGGGATACTTTCGTCACAAGTTAATGGTTAATAACACAGAGATGGTTAACGTTTGCATGATTCCTCAGACCATGAGAGTATCGAGTTTCTTCATGCTTGATTCATGAACTTTGGGGTTTGTTAAACGTCATCCGTAAATGGGTGGCTATTACGGCGGCTTACGGGTTCATGGAAAAGTGTGTCAAGTAACTTGATAGCTCGAGATTGGGATTTGCTCCTCCGACGATGGAGAGATATCTCTGGGCCCTCTCGGTGTTACGGTATCCATCATCGTCTGGCCAGACACTTTGTGATTTGATCACGGGGATGCCGGAACACGCGAACGAGAAAAGAGAACAAATACCGATAACGAGGTAACGGGCATAGTGGACAAGTTGTTGACCCACGGGGATGCCATCATGTCTCACCTCGGGTATTTGTAACATATCGCGAAGCAACAGGAATAGCACACGGCAACTGGAGGTTCACTCGAATATTCATTCGTGTGGGTATAGGGGTCAATATGGGTGTCCACGGCTCTGATGTTGATCATTGATCGGAAGGGGTTCCGGGTCATGTCTATACTTCACCGAACCTATAGGGTCACATGCTTAAGGGTCATCTATCTGCTGAATACTAGACAGGGAGTCTGAGAGAAAGTTTTCGGAAAAAGTTTTCCGGAGACAGCGGAAAAGTTCCGACGAGAGAGGTCACTGGATGAGTTCCGGTGATACTGAAAAGTTGTTTCAGAGGATACCATAAAGTCAAATTGGTTTTGGGACATGCCTGATAATTCTTGGAGGGTGCCAGAATCATTCTGGAAACTTTCTGGAATTTTCGGAGATGAAAACCGGAAATGTTCCGGAGCTGCCGAAACCGCTTCAGATGCTTTTCGCAGATGAAATCACTAAACTGGAATTGTTCCAGAACGCGTTGAAAATTATTTTAGTGGGTACTGGAAATGTTCTAAGGCCACATAAATATTTTCAGTTCGAACGAACGCTGAAAAATGTCGTCGTGAATAGTGAAAGTGCTTTTTGGGATTTTTTATGGAAAGCACCTTTTGGGAAATTTCCCAAAAGGCTTCTAGAAGCCTTGGGCACTAAGGAAGCCCCCTTTGGGGGGCCGCCCAAGGGGTGGCCGGCCATGGAGGGTGGAGCTCCATGGAGCTCCACATGGCACTCCTTTTTGCTTTATTCTTTATGTAAATGACATAAAGTGGGGGTACTTTTGGTATTTGTGAATGCCAACTTTACCCCTTGGCTTTCCTATAAATAGAGGAGAGTGGGCTGCCCACAAACTTCATCCCTTCTCACATACAAGTGCCATGCAATGATCTCGCTTCTCTCTCCCTCCCACGAAAAGAGTTTCATAGAGCCGAAAGGCTGTCTGGGTTCCGGTGGGAACTAGTTCTGGACGGCGAAGCCCTGCCGGATAGATGACACCGTATGTGTGCAACTCTGTAGAGAGGTCGTAGTTTCGATCTTAGTGCCCGAAGGGCTGTCCGAGTGACCGTTCGAGTTTCGAAGGTCCTCCCGAAGGGCTGTCCGCGACACCGTCCGGGGGACTGTTCGACCGCCTCCCGGAGGGCTGTCCGAAGGGAAGACGAGGGTATACATCCTCGCGGTTGGGAGGTTGTAAATCCTAGCTGCGGGGATCTGCACCGCCGATCGTCATCGACTCTACTTCCGCTGCGCTACGAGTCGGTAACGAAAAGATCAAACCTTGTATGCAGTCTCCATAGTGGTCCTGGGCTGGTGCGTAGGTCGGAAAATTTTTGTTTTCTGCTGCGTTACCCTACACATGGAGCATATGAGATGTTCCAGGAGTTGAAGTTAATATTTCAAGCAAATGCCTGAGTTGAGAGATATGAAGTCTCCAACAAGTTCTATAGCTGCAAGATGGAGGAGAATGTGTGCGCGCGGGCGGGCCGAAATATTTGCAAGGTGCACGCGGGACGATTTTTTGGCACAAGCGGATTGAGCGGGGGCGGGAGATATTCCGGGTGCGGCGTTGGAAATTCTGCACGACTAGTGGTTTGTTCTTGTTTGGACTTCTCTTTTGCTAGGCATGGAATGCTTTTTTTAACATAGTACAGACGTATACGCTCATACATACGTGCATACAGAGGCGGACCATGAAATTTTTTTAAGGTGGGGCGAAGTCTCACTAAGATTTTTCTTTATGCGAATCAAAGGAGTCAATACACACTAACAATGCACACTACAAACGAATAACCAAATACAATGAAATTGTAGACATGTTTCAATAGAAAAACAACCTAAAACATACTGATAATGAAGCATTTAATGGCGTCTAGAAGACCCGGGCAATGGCAGTGCCCTACCCTCCTTCTGAAAATCTTCCTTAATTTTACCGAGATCGATACTTTTGAAGATCTCTCGCTCAATGTAACACACCATCAAGTCATTAAGCCAGCCATCACACATCTTGCTGCGCAACTCAGTCTTGATGATTTTCATTGATGAGAAGGCTCTTTCAACTGTTGCCATCGCTACCGGTAGTAGCAATGCCAACTCAATGAGGCGATAAACAGCAGGAAACATGACATGCCTTTCAAGTTCAACCATCTTTTTAGCTAGACTTGCAATATCATGACAAGCTCTAAAGTCTTCAATTCTTCTCATATGAATAATGAATAGCTCTAGGTTATCAACTATATGTTCACGTTCATAATCTGAGAAATCCTCATGATAAATCTCTGTGAGTCTAGCAAGCTTATTCACATTGAACCTAGAAAAGGAGTTTCTTGGGTCAAGACAAGAGAAGTTCTGGAGCAGCTCTGAAGATACCTCATTAAAACGATGATCAAACTCTGTGGTGATGGAGTCTATGGCAGCATAGAAGGTGTCCACGCGGAAAAAATGATCAGTCGTGACATTGTTTCGTCCACCTTTTCTTGATTTTCCCCACTTTGTAAAGATGTCATCCATATTTGATATCGGAATGTCGTTTTTGGTGCAAAAGGCTTTGACATCTTCCAAGAGTGGCTCCCAACTATTATTTCTCCAGTTGATCAAACGTGTTCTCACATTCATAACCAATGGCATTGCCTGAAATGAGACAATTACAATTTTAGATGGACGTATGTTTACATGAACAAAATATATCGAGCAGACTAGATACATATAGCATGATCCATCACATACCTGAACAACATTTTTTATCCTTCTTTTGCAATAGAAGAGACAAATCATTTGTCATGCGAAGGATTTTTAGCATCATCTTCAGGATGAACACAAAGCTAAAAATCTCCATTTGACGAACAAAACCTCCTGCCCTACATGGAACACACACACATCATCCTCAACAATGCCCAAAACCTCTATGAATGCATCCCACATTGATTCAATGTGAGATAAGGTTGTGTAATGGGCAGGTGGGCGTCGTCGGGATCGGCACGGCGGCGGAAGGGGTAGTGCGCACGGGGGGCAAATCTAGACGTGGAAAAATTGTTTTTCGCCTGACGGTGGTGGCCCATGTGCCGTTTTTTCTTCCGCCGGAGCCCCCAAGCACCCCCAATGCGCTGGGTTTGGCCTGGGATCGCCGGGCCAAAAAATGGGCCGAACCGGCGAAATTCGGCGTCCTGGGGGGCCGACTGGGGGGTTTTTTCGGCGCCGGCGTAAAAAATCTCGTCCTGGGGGGGGGGGGGGTTGGCTGTTGGGGGCGCGAGTGGAGATGCTCTTATGCTTTGTTACACTATATTCCACCAATCAACTTCCTTTATACCATTGTGGCTGGAAGCATCTTCCATCTCTATTTGGGGGGGGGGGGAGTGCAACTAGTTGGTCGAGTTGCACCCATTCGCATATAAGCAAATCTAACATTATCTCTAATGTTGGGGGCAAATCTATCAAGTGGAATGCGAAGTCCAGGATCACCATTTATGTAATCTTCACTAAAAATAGATATACCTTCAACTCCATGAACTTCAACATTCTCTTCCACTATAGCTTCAAGAGAATATGTAGTTTGTTCTTCCACTTGTTCAGTTTGCATCAAATTTTCATGCTCTACTTCCACCGAACTCACTTGATCTTGATGAGTGGCATGTGCCGAAACATTGACACTTTCACGGGTACTTGGGTTCGATTTCAAGCTTCTGCCACTACCAAGCACTTCAAAATATCTTTTCAAATCTGCAATTCACAACCAGAGTGTTCACAACATTAATATGTCACTACAATCTGCTTGAATTTGAAGCTTGAAGCTACTGTTAAAATTTGCTACAAAATTTCAAGAAAATTGAGAAATCACCTCCTCCCCTTTCCTTTGGATTTCCTCTTCCTTTCCATCTTTGGGCAATCTGGCCGGAACTGCGCCGGACTCAGAAGTGGCCGGATGGCCGAACTGCTGTTGCTGCTGCTAGGTGCCTAGGCCTCGGCTGGAGACGCCGTTGCTGTGGTGTCGTCTCCCTCTAGCCCCCCAGACTGCCGCCGCCGTTGGCTGCCCCGCCATTGCCTGTCCCGCGCCCCTGCCCGCTCCTGGCGACCTGGCCAGCTGCTGCCGCTGCCGTGCTAGCTTAGGGATTAGGGTGTGGAGAGAACAGAGTGGTCGAGTGCGTTGCGTCTCTGCTCGCGTGGACGCTCAAACCTGGCTGGCTGCCTCGGGCCTTGGCTGTTGGCCCATCAAGCTGCTCGCTGCGTCGGCCCATCACGTATTAACAATGACAACGCAGCGTATTCTGCTAGCGATCGATGCATAGTAGTTATAAAAAAAATTTGCTCAAAATTAAGGTATGGCAGGCGCCATACCCTGCCCATTGGAGAGCTCCGCCTGTGCGTGCATACACTCATCACTATGAATGCACACACGCATGCCCTATCCCTATGAGCACCTCTGAGAGACTGAGCCGGCATGTCATCTTGAGATTGACGAAGTCGCTACAGACATCCTCATTGTCGACGGAAACGTATCCTTCCGCTGAACGCACATCGCCGAAAGGCCTGAAATAAATCCAGAAAAATGCGAGCACCAGTATCAAGTTTAGGACTTGAACTTTGGTGGGCTCGGGATACCAATGTCCTCCTAACCATCCAACCACAGGGTTGGTTCGTGCTGGGCACGGATTGCTATGATTGGCCTATCACAACCCTCCCACGGATCGATCCCGTCTTCAGCTCATCTGAGTCGTTTGTCTATATCCGATGGAAGAGAGAGTAGGAGAGGACCCTGAATATTTCATTCACGAGGAAAGACCAGAACGTCACATCCAAACTCGTTCATGGGCACGAAATTCACTTGGACCATGGAAGCCACAATTCACGACGGACCCAAATTTTGTGTGTGCACCATACCTGCCATCCTGTACGTACGATTGAAATCAAGTTTTTTTTCCTTTTCAATGCTTAGCAAAAAAGGGGTTCAAGCGCAGGAGCGAGGCCCGGAATATTTCCAGAAGAAATTCGTACGGGATCAGAAAATATTTTGGCCGAGGAAATCCAGTTGAGCTGCACAACAGAGAGAACGCCAGTTTTTTTTGTGAGAGAAATTTCCAATCTATTCATCAATCATGGTAATACAGAGAATACAGGAGGTAATAAAAATGAAAACCAGGTCTATGGACCATCTAGCGACGACTACAAGCACTGGAGAGAATGCCAGTTACATTGGACCCGTTGCTAGTGAGGTAAGGGCGCATGCGATCTCGAGCGTCGGGTCCAGCTATCTGAGGAGGGGGCACGGTGGAGCAGAAAGGTGGTGCCCCAGAGCCTTGGGTCCGTGTCGAGCAGCTGCGCATAGTCCCAGGCCGGGCCGGCGAGTACGAGGAAGTGGTCATGGCCGTGGCGGCGCACGAGGAGGTGCGGGCGGTCCAGCGCGAGGATCTGGGCGAGTGGGGCGCCATGGTGTAGGGTAACGTAGCAGAAAACAAAAAATTACGACCTACGCACCAGCCCAGGACCACTATGGAGACTGCATATAAGGTTTG
Source organism: Thinopyrum elongatum (assembly GCA_011799875.1). Taxonomy (NCBI): domain Eukaryota; kingdom Viridiplantae; phylum Streptophyta; class Magnoliopsida; order Poales; family Poaceae; genus Thinopyrum; species Thinopyrum elongatum. The sequence continues at coordinate 12,194,097 of CM022300.1, read as the reverse complement.
ATCATTTTCGTTACCGACTCGTAGCGCAGCGGAAGTAGAGTCGATGACGATCGGCGGTGCAGATCCCCGCAGCTAGGATTTACAACCTCCCAACCGCGAGGATGTATCCCCTCGTCTTCCCTTCAGACAGCCCTCCGGGAGGCGGTCGAACAGTCCCCCGGACGGTGTCGCGGACAGCCCTTCGGGAGGACCTTCGAAACTCGAACGGTCACTCGGACAGCCCTTCGGGAGGACTCACAGAACTCGGACCGTCACTTGGACAGCCCTTCGGGAGGCACTCTCGAACAGCCCCTCGGGCACTAAGATCGAAACTACGACCTCTCTACAGAGTTGCACACATACGGTGTCATCTATCCGGCAGGGCTTCGCCGTCCAGAACTAGTTCCCACCGGAACCCAGACAGCCTTTCGGCTCTACGAAACTCTTTTCGTGGGAGGGAGAGAGAAGCCAGATCATTGCATGGCACTTGTATGTGAGAAGGAGTGAAGGATTGAGCAGCCCCCTCTCCTCCTTATATAGGAAAACCAAGGGGTAGGATGGGCATTCAAGAAATACCAAAATACCCATGAAGGAAACTCTTTCCAAGGGCATAAGAGAGAAACCAAAGGAGGAGCTCCACATGTGGCCGGCCACCCCCTAGGGGTCCCCCTCAAAGGGGGCTCTCATCCATCCACATCACCTTCTAGAAGCCTTTAGCAAAAGCCCTAAAAGGTGGTTTTCCAAAAAATTCCAAAAAGCACTTTCACTATTCACGACGACATTTTTCAGCGTCCGTTCGAACTGAAAATATTTATGTGGGCTTAGAACATTTCCAGTACCCACTAAAATAATTTTCAACGCGTTCTGGAACAATTCCAGTTTAGTGATTTCATCTGCGAAAAGCATCTGAAGCGGTTCCGGCAGCCCCGGAACATTTCCGGTTTTTCTTCCAGAAAATTCCCAGAAGTTTCCAGAATGATTCTGGCATCCTCCAAGAATTATCAGGCATGTGCCGAAACCATTTTGACTTAATGGTATCCCCTGAAACAACTTTTCAGTTTCACCGGAACTCATCCGGTGACCTCTCTCTGCGGAACTTTTTCGCTGTCCGAAACTTTTCGGTGTCCGAAACTTTTTCGGTGATTTTCTCTCAGACTCCCTGTCTAGTATTCAGCAGATAGATGACCCTTAAGCGTGTGACCTTATAGGTTCGGTGAAGTATAGACATGACCTGGAATGCCTTCCGATCAATGATCAACATCGGAGCCATGGACACCCATATTGACCCCTATACCCACACGAATGAATATTCGAGTGAACCTCCAGTTGCCGTGTGCTATTCCTATTGCTTCGCGATATGTTACAAATACCCGAGGTGAGACATGTTGGCATTCCCATGGATCAACAACTTGTCCACTATGCTAGTTACCTGAGCATGTCATTGACCACTTTATTCGTATGGATCAACCACTAGCTCCCAAGCATATTGACTCAGACTATGAGCGCCAAATCAAGAAGTCATATGAAGCACAAAAAAAGGAGTCGAGCTCGAGCTCGAACCAAGCAGCTGCCAAAAAAAGCGAGAAAACGGTTCCCCAGCTAGGAGAACAGGCGGTGCAATCGACCCCCCCGCTCATTGTACCAACACATGTGAGTACCGGCACCGATCAGCTGGTAATAACCGACGATCATAGAAGGCAGGCTAAAGAGGCCGGTGTCACTGTAGAACAATGTAGGGTAACGCAGCAGAAAACAAAAAATTCCGACCTACGCACCAGCCCAGGACCACTATGGAGACTGCATATAAGGTTTGATCATTTTCGTTACCGACTCGTAGCGCAGCGGAAGTAGAGTCGATGACGATCGGCGGTGCAGATCCCCGCAGCTAGGATTTACAACCTCCCAACCGCGAGGATGTATCCCCTCGTCTTCCCTTCAGACAGCCCTCCGGGAGGCGGTCGAACAGTCCCCCGGACGGTGTCGCGGACAGCCCTTCGGGAGGACCTTCGAAACTCGAACAGTCACTCGGACAGCCCTTCGGGAGGACTCACAGAACTCGGACCGTCACTTGGACAGCCCTTCGGGAGGCACTCTCGAACAGCCCCTCGGGCACTAAGATCGAAACTACGACCTCTCTACAGAGTTGCACACATACGGTGTCATCTATCCGGCAGGGCTTCGCCGTCCAGAACTAGTTCCCACCGGAACCCAGACAGCCTTTCGGCTCTACGAAACTCTTTTCGTGGGAGGGAGAGAGAAGCCAGATCATTGCATGGCACTTGTATGTGAGAAGGGATGAAGGATTGAGCAGCCCCCTCTCCTCCTTATATAGGAAAACCAAGGGGTAGGATGGGCATTCAAGAAATACCAAAATACCCATGAAGGAAACTCTTTCCAAGGGCATAAGAGAGAAACCAAAGGACATGTGGAGCTCCAAGGAGGAGCTCCACATGTGGCCGGCCACCCCCTAGGGGTCCCCCTCAAAGGGGCTCTCATCCATCCACATCACCTTCTAGAAGCCTTTAGCAAAAGCCCTAAAAGGTGGTTTTCCAAAAAATTCCAAAAAGCACTTTCACTATTCACGACGACATTTTTCAGCGTCCGTTCGAACTGAAAATATTTATGTGGGCTTAGAACATTTCCAGTACCCACTAAAATAATTTTCAACGCGTTCTGGAACAATTCCAGTTTAGTGATTTCATCTGCGAAAAGCATCTGAAGCGGTTCCGGCAGCCCCGGAACATTTCCGGTTTTTCTTCCAGAAAATTCCCAGAAGTTTCCAGAATGATTCTGGCATCCTCCAAGAATTATCAGGCATGTGCCGAAACCATTTTGACTTAATGGTATCCCCTGAAACAACTTTTTAGTTTCACCGGAACTCATCCGGTGACCTCTCTCTGCGGAACTTTTCCGCTGTCCGAAACTTTTCGGTGTCCGAAACTTTTTCGGTGATTTTCTCTCAGACTCCCTGTCTAGTATTCAGCAGATAGATGACCCTTAAGCGTGTGACCCTATAGGTTCGGTGAAGTATAGACATGACCTGGAACCCCTTCCGATCAATGATCAACATCGGAGCCATGGACACCCATATTGACCCCTATACCCACACGAATGAATATTCGAGTGAACCTCCAGTTGCCTTGTGCTATTCCTATTGCTTCACGATATGTTACAAATACCAGAGGTGAGACATGTTGGCATTCCCGTGGATCAACAACTTGTCCACTATGCTAGTTACTTCGTTACCGGTATTGTTCTCTTTTCTCGTTACTGTGTTCCGGCATCCCTGTGATCAAATCACCCTGTGTCTGGCCAGACGATGATGGATACCGTAACACCGAGAGGGCCCAGAGATATCTCTCCATCGTCGGAGGAGCAAATCCCAATCTTGAGCTATCAAGTTACTTGACATACTTTCCCATGAACCCGTAAGCCGCCGTAATAGCCATCCAGTTACGGATGACGTTTAACAAACCCCAAAGTTCATGAATCAAGCATGAAGAAACTCGATACTCTCATGGTCTGAGGAATTATGCAAACGTTAACCATCTCTGTGTTATTAACCATTAACTTGTGACGAAAGAATCTCATAGCATAACATCAATTTGGGTCGATTCAACACAAATGTTCTGCTAACAATTGTGCCCTCAAAATTGCCGGCATAGTCATGCCCATGATCAGGAAAACAGGATCATCATGCAATACTTGAGCCAGTCATAGAGGCTTGACTAGGAATACATTTTACCGTTTATTATCCCACACGTGCACATGAGTTTCCCTCCAAGCCTCGTTTTATTTGTAGACTCGAGAATCATTGCAGTTATAGCATGGAACATAAACCTAATTATGAATAAGGAGATAATCAATAACATTTATTATTGCCTCTAGGGCATATCTCCTACAGACTCCCACTTGCACTAGAGTCAATAATCTAGTTAATGCTAATGCACTTTACACCTGTGGCACACCTGTGTAAATATGCTTCGCATGTGGTATAGCCTGATGTCCAACGGATCTGACGACTTCAGCTCCGTGTGTCTCTTTGCATATCCTTCGCATTTTCATGCTTTCACAAAATTCATATTTTGTGTGGACTTGACTTTGTATGTATGTGAATCACAGGTCGAACCTGGATTCCTCAGACTGAGGTATGGAGCAACTACCTGCAGTAGTGTCCCATTGACAAAAGTCATCTTGGAACCATACTAAGTTCATGAATGAACTATATGATTCAACATCTTCTTTGTCGCTTAAAAAGCGGCAACATACTTCGCCTCTGTTATAGAATTCGCCACAGTATCTTGTTTGGAACAATTTCCAACTACCGTGCCACCATATTATGTATTACACAAAACCCTTTATTTAAATCGAAAATCGCTTGGAGCAATGATGAAGACTGTATCGTTGTAACATTTTACAACGAACTCTTCATGATCTCCACTTGCGAGAAAACATGTCATCAGTGCTACTCTAGCATTCAATGACACTTTTCACTGTTGTCCTATGATCAGTACTTTTGATCACTTTGGTATCTATACTCGCAACACCTTGGGAGTATCGGACAAAACTGGTTGTTTTACATACCATGGAATACATGATTAATCCAAACACGAAGGTGTGAGGAATCTCCATCATGTATTTTGCTCATCAGTGTTTTTGGGACACCGAGTCTTGCAAAAACTCTTTCCATGTGACTTCGGCAAGAATCACTCCTTGGCGTTTTAAATGCTAAAAAGTTTTAGCATCTTGTCAATATGTATTTATTGCTTAGCCCCATTAGGTAAATCTATCTCCATAGATCATTATGCCTAATATTGAGGCTATTTAGCCCAAGCACTTCATCGAAAAACTATTTTCAAATGAAGTCCTAATTCATGTCAAGAATTTTATTTCCAATTAACAATGTGTCAAGCACACAAGGTTTTTAGAAATATTATTAGGCTCCCACTTACTTTCTTGAATTACAAGCATCTTCGTTACCCATTGATGAAGTCAAACTCCTTTGACCATTTCATCAAAACACGAAGATTCCGACTCCACTTTGCTCTCTTCTGTCCATCGCTGGAACTCTGAAGTTTGCACCCTTACTAGCATCCTCTGGACTCACAAAATACCTTGGACTGTAACACATGCAAGTCCTTGGTTTCATTTCCATTAGATGGAAATCATTTTGTCATCCCTTGTTTCATATCTCATGATATGAAATTTGTATTAATTGCTAGTTCAACCCGAACTGACTTTAAGCATCGCTACGATGAAACAACCTCATCGTAGTCAACTCCTTGAACTTGTTATTTCAACAAGTCGAGCTTTATGGATAAAACATTTTATCCATATCAGTTTATAGTTCCATAAAAGTTCGTTAGACTCTAAGTCTTCTGAAGGGGTCATCAAGATATGATCTTGAATCATTTATATGGAAACTATCTCGGATTATATTGGCATTTAGCCAATCCCGGAGTCAGGGCCCATCAACGCTTCCTTGTGTATCGTAGGTATACTGTTGTCTAACAACAATATCTCGTCTGCGCACCTGAGAGGTTTGCACGAGCCTTGCCTACGTGGTTTAGCTGCAAGTTTGACCGAAGTCCATACATTTTATTGTAGAGACTTCCGTATCAGTCGCAGTAGGAAACACTGGAATTACTTCCAAGGTCTCTTTCCTTTGACCTGATGACGGAGATACTGGTTATCTCGTCGAGTTGCATTATTCTCCCACTCACCTTTTTGAAAGAACCATTTTCTTCAAAAAGCATACCGTTCTTTGTGGCAAACCTATTTGCCTCGGTATAGTGAGGGAGGAATACCCAATTGCTTGGGATAACCTACAAAGTAGCACTTGTCTGATTTGGAATAGGTTTGTAACCTTTTACACAAGCCCCATATTCCAAATGTTAAGAAAAGATATAACATGGTTGGGCGTACCATACCATGGTGTCATTTCAATAGACCCGATGGAGCTCTTTTCAGTGTAAAAGCCGCAGTCTCTAAAGCATCACTCTTTAAAAGGGATAATGGCAAATTTATTTATGTCATCTTTGATCTTACCATGTCATAAATGGTTCGATTACATCTTCACGGACTTTCCACTTGCAGTGGTGCTCCGGGAGGTGCAAGTTATGAAACCCCTTTCACAACTCATCAGACATTCGCTAAACTTGTAACTCAAATATTCCTTTCTGCAATCGAATTGTAGAAACATAATTTTCTTGTTACAATAACTTCTACTTCATTTTTGAAAACCTTTCGAATGATTTCAAAAGATCCAGACTTATGTCCCATCAAGCAAATATCCATATATCTACTTGAGTCATTTCTGAAGATAGTAAATCCACTACTTGCAACATTTATCGAACTACACACATCAAATGTATGATCACCAATAAGTTTGTTGTTCGTTCCTTATGGCCTGTGAACGGTATTTCAGTCACTTCACTTTTCGGAGAAAAGTTGCAAGTGTCAGATGATTCAAAATCAAACGACTTCAAAATCCATCATAATGGAATTTTCCATGCGGGTTTCTCCAATGTGACCAAATGCAGTGCCACACTTGTGTGGTATTCTTTTAGTCTTGCGACATTTAGCGTCAGTGTTATGGATGTATCATTTTACCATCAATATTCATAACATACATCCCATCTTGGATGGAAGTATGGCCCTTCATGTTATTCATAATACTGAACAACAATTGTTCTTTTATGAACAACTCTTTTGCAACAAACATTGTGCAATGGGCTAGAGTGTGTAAAACTCTAAAATGAATTATGAAAGTAAATCCAGAGGTAATATATTATTATCATTATTCATAACATGCATCTCATTCTCAATGAAAGTATGGCCCTTATGTTATTCATAACATCGAACATAAAAAGTTCTCTTATGAACAACCTTCTTGCAAGATTACTTTATGCAAAGGCTAGAGTTTGTAAAACTCTAAATGAATTATGAAAATAAATACAGACGGTAATGCACCGATGGAAGGTATAGTAACATTTACCATGTTCCCTGTGTATACCTAAACCTCATTCCTGGCTAGTCTTTCAGGCCATAGTAGTTCTTACATCGAGTTGCAACAGAATGCAATCGAGCGGGTATCTCTATGATTAACTCACAATACCCAAGAATCAGTGATTAACAAATTAATCATAATTCCCAAGAACTATATCTTTGACTAGCCTTCTATACATCAAAAACTTGTATGACATTCATACATGAGCTGGATATTCCAGTCTTCTTTCTTTCTGCCATTATAATTCTAACAGTTTAACTTTTAGTATTTCTCCTACTCTCAGAAGAAGCACCCAACTTAAGAGTGGCGTTAGCCCCGGACTTCCTAGGCGTGAAAGTTTCACTAACACCCTTCGGACAGTTCCTTTCTCTTTAAGTTGTTGTTTTATTCACCTTTCATCATATGACAGGCGTTCTTCTGGATCCCTCTCTTATCAGTCTAATGCATAGTAAACTCTTTTACTAATAGTTTGCAAACAAACATTGCTTTGGATATCTCATATCTTTTAGCCTTTGTCTGTCTCTGAAAATGATTTTTAGATTCCATGAATATCACATAACTATCCAAACTTTCGAAGTTCGGGTCTCATGGAAGCAAACATATTGCACTTGACTGAAACGGAATTCTAGCTTTTGGATCGAAGGACGAGAGTCACATGATCCATAGCATAAGCAAGAGAATACCGAAAGTATGCGATAGGACAAAGTCCTTCTCGGCACTCTTGAGGACAATCCTCACATTACGTTACCAACCGTAAAGTTTTAACCAGATATTTAACAGCTATTCAATTTTAATAGGGAAGGTGGAAACGCGAGCCATTATTCTACAACTATTATGCATATAACACTTAGACAGTGTCCACAATTAATTGCACTGAGAATTAAACAAGTTAATTCAACAGTGCGCTCCCACTCAAATCAATATCTCTCATAATTGATTGTGAGTGATACAAGACCCGCATTTCCATTCAACGCCATTGAACGAGATGAACACTAATGGCGCGAACTTCAATCGGTAGGCAAACTTGCCGATCACATCTCTATGTGACTCTTGTTCATCTTTCGATGGGCGTGTTCCGAGCTCAGGGAGATCCTTCCAGAACGTCAAGACAACCAGGTGATCTTGCTGCGAGGTCTCAACTCACCCGCCTCACACATCCCTAATCGTTCGTACCTAGGGAGATCCTGTGATACCCCGAAAAGTTAGGTGCCGTGACGGTGCTACACTTGGGAGAACACTAACTACTTGATATTTTTGTGAGAGATCACCCTAATAAAAAGCGACTACCGCGCAATCAAGAAGGGTGCATCATAAGGGATAAACATCTCAAGCAATTCATAAAAGCATGATATGGTATAGCCCTTTCTGACGGAGAAGTCTTGTATTTCTTCGTCTTCGGCATTCGCGTCGGTGTTCTCCTTCGCGAAGATTGCCACCACCTTGTTGATGCACCAGATAATATTGCTATCTCTATAACTAATAAAATAATGCATTACAACAAGGTTGACACGCAGGTCATTAAAGTGCAATCATATGGCTCCAGCCATCATGCCGAATCATGACACGCAGGTCATGTTAATAAATTTACATTATATAGTCATCTCATACATAATCAAATTATTATGAGCACTGCTATACCATATCACATGCACATGCAAACCCTCCTGCAAAACCAAGTTAGACGCCTCTAATTGGTTCAAGCAAAAACTTGTTTTACGTGGCTTCTAAGGTTTCGAAACAAACCGAAGCTACCAACGTCCATCATCAAGTATGATAATTCAAGTCGCTAGATTAACAATGCGGGGTGTATGAAGCACGAGATAATAAAATCTTGAACCCCATACTAAACTTCGTCATACGCATGACCCCCATGCAGATCATATCTGCATTGCCCTTTTCTCTGCGAAATTTCATCTTTCTTTTTAACTACGGTGGAATTCAATGAACTGTTAGCACTTCGTTGATCAATCAGGATCGCGGATTGCCAGAACATTGAAACTCCACCATGCTGTTATCAAGATCAGAAATATGCAAATTCCAGGGAAGCAACAAGAACATCGGGTAACAGATTTCATCTGCTACCCGCACAAATAATTTTCAGTAATAGAACTCATCTACTACCTAATTATATTGTGCAACACCCATACATCACTATGTATTCTAGATCGCAACCTGCATCTACGCATAGCACGGCTCTTGATGCCACTGTAGGGTAACGCAGCAGAAAACAAAAAATTCCGACCTACGCACCAGCCCAGGACCACTATGGAGACTGCATATAAGGTTTGATCATTTTCGTTACCGACTCGTAGCGCAGCGGAAGTAGAGTCGATGACGATCGGCGGTGCAGATCCCCGCAGCTAGGATTTACAACCTCCCAACCGCGAGGATGTATCCCCTCGTCTTCCCTTCAGACAGCCCTCCGGGAGGCGGTCGAATAGTCCCCCGGACGGTGTCGCAGACAGCCCTTCGGGAGGACCTTCGAAACTCGAACGGTCACTCGGACAGCCCTTCGGGAGGACTCACAGAACTCGGACCGTCACTTGGACAGCCCTTCGGGAGGCACTCTCGAACAGCCCCTCGGGCACTAAGATCGAAACTACGACCTCTCTACAGAGTTGCACACATACGGTGTCATCTATCCGGCAGGGCTTCGCCGTCCAGAACTAGTTCCCACTGGAACCCAGACAGCCTTTCGGCTCTACGAAACTCTTTTCGTGGGAGGGAGAGAGAAGCCAGATCATTGCATGGCACTTGTATGTGAGAAGGGATGAAGGATTGAGCAGCCCCCTCTCCTCCTTATATAGGAAAACCAAGGGGTAGGATGGGCATTCAAGAAATACCAAAATACCCATGAAGGAAACTCTTTCAAAGGGCATAAGAGAGAAACCAAAGGACATGTGGAGCTCCAAGGAGGAGCTCCACATGTGGCCGGCCACCCCCTAGGGGTCCCCCTCAAAGGGGCTCTCATCCATCCACATCACCTTCTAGAAGCCTTTAGCAAAAGCCCTAAAAGGTGGTTTTCCAAAAAATTCCAAAAAGCACTTTCACTATTCATGACGACATTTTTCAGCGTCCGTTCGAACTGAAAATATTTATGTGGGCTTAGAACATTTCCAGTACCCACTAAAATAATTTTCAACGCGTTCTGGAACAATTCCAGTTTAGTGATTTCATCTGCGAAAAGCATCTGAAGCGGTTCCGGCAGCCCCGGAACATTTCCGGTTTTTCTTCCAGAAAATTCCCAGAAGTTTCCAGAATGATTCTGGCATCCTCCAAGAATTATCAGGCATGTGCCGAAACCATTTTGACTTAATGGTATCCCCTGAAACAACTTTTCAGTTTCACCGGAACTCATCCGGTGACCTCTCTCTGCGGAACTTTTCCGCTGTCCGAAACTTTTTCGGTGTCCGAAACTTTTTCGGTGATTTTCTCTCAGACTCCCTGTCTAGTATTCAGCAGATAGATGACCCTTAAGCGTGTGACCCTATAGGTTCGGTGAAGTATAGACATGACCCGGAACCCCTTCCGATCAATGATCAACATCGGAGCCGTGGACACCCATATTGACCCCTATACCCACACGAATGAATATTCGAGTGAACCTCCAGTTGCCGTGTGCTATTCCTGTTGCTTCGCGATATGTTACAAATACCCGAGGTGAGACATGATGGCATTCCCGTGGATCAACAACTTGTCCACTATGCTAGTTACCTCATTACCGGTATTGTTCTCTTTTCTCGTTACCGTGTTCCGGCATCCCCGTGATCAAATCACAAAGTGTCTGGCCAGACGATGATGGATACCGTAACACCGAGAGGGCCCAGAGATATCTCTCCATCGTCGGAGGAGCAAATCCCAATCTTGAGCTATCAAGTTACTTGACATACTTTCCCATGAACCCGTAAGCCGCCGTAATAGCCATCCAGTTACAGATGACGTTTAACAAACCCCAAAGTTCATGAATCAAGCATGAAGAAACTCGATACTCTCATGGTCTGAGGAATTATGCAAACGTTAACCATCTCTGTGTTATTAACCATTAACTTGTGACGAAAGAATCTCATAGCATAACATCAATTTGGGTCGATTCAACACAAATGTTCTGCTAACAATTGTGCCCTCAAAATTGCCGGCATAGTCATGCCCATGATCAGGAAAACAGGATCATCATGCAATACTTGAGCCAGTCATAGAGGCTTGACTAGGAATACATTTTACCGTTTATTATCCCACACGTGCACATGAGTTTCCCTCCAAGCCTCGTTTTATTTGTAGACTCGAGAATCATTGCAGTTATAGCATGGAACATAAACCTAATTATGAACAGGGAGATAATCAATAACATTTATTATTGCCTCTAGGGCATATCTCCTACACATGGGCACCAGAGAAGTTGAGCATGGAGGGTTCGAGGAGGAAGGGGAGCGCGTCGGGGGAGGCGTAGTAGGTGAGGAAGACTACGTCGGCCCAGGCGGAGTCGTTGCCAAGGCAGTCGAGGAGGCGACGGTGGAAGAAGGGCTCGAGGACACACGTGTCGGTGCGGTACTAGGAGTGGGAGCGGTTGTTGGTGCGCGTGCCGACGCTGTGGTTGGCAAGCAAGGGGCATGAGGGCTTAGCGGAGGGGTGGTCTGCGAGCGGGAAGGAGGTGTCGCAGTGGCCGAGGAGGTCCGTGTTGAAGCGCGCGGGGAGGTGCCGGACGTGGATGCGGCAGCCGGCGCATGGGTCCGGGTCTGGCACAACGTGGACGACGGTGGAGGAGAGGATCACCAGAAGGAGGACAAGGCTTCCCCTGGTTGTTAGGAATAGGAGATCGCGCACCATGTCATTGCCATTGCCATTGTCATGCATGGGAAGCATGTTTAGTGGATCTGGATTGAACTAGCAGGCGGAGGTGCGGCGCCACGCCGTGCCCATATTTACCGAAAAAGGCTTTCGCCCCATTTTATATATAAAGCAAAGATCACCAACAACCTGGTACAACACACGCACACACCCAAGGCAGGATACATAGGCACTGAGCACAGCAACACCACCCCTATCACTACATGAGCCACCGGGGGCCTCAACCGTGAACACGCCACCGCGAAGAGAAGAAGCTACATACGACGCACCGTGGGCTCCAAGGCGGTGCCTACAGGAAGGTTACGACACCGAAGCGCCGCCACCGCCCGACCCAGGGATCAGAGTTTCCCCCGGAGCAACACGACGGGCAGTGAGAGCCGCGGCGACGCCTTCAAGAAGGGAACGAGCTTCGCCGCCGCCGGTGCGTCCAAAGACAGAACATGTTTTCACCCCGGCCAATATTCACCGCCACCGAACGTCACACCCTGGCTACCATGCCGCCCACACGGCCATGGCCACCAGGCAGCACCAAGCCACGGGCTTTGCCCATGAGCACCGCAACACCACCACCAGGGCCGCCACCCCGGCATCCAAGACCTTGACACCACCTCACCCTCCACCCACCGCTACCCCAACCAAAGACACGAGTGGAAAGGAACCGCCTTTCACACCCCTGAGTTGTCCCCAGCATCGAGACCCAATAGGCCAGCTAAAACTGGCCACCATCGACCCGTCCTGCCGCCGAGCGCGAGACGAGCTCGGTCCTGCCGCCAAGCACGAGACGAGTCAGGTCCTGCTACCGGGCGCGAGACGAGCTCGGTCCTGCTGCCGGGCGCGAGACGAGTCCAGTCCTGCTGCCGGGCGCGGGACGAGCTCGGTCCCGCTGCCGGGCGCGAGACGGGCGATGGGCCGCAGCTAGGAGAGGGCCAACCCTACGATGAAGGTAGTGCCCGAACGACGGCGAGAGGAATCGAAGGTCGTCAAGGGCGCTCACGGACAGGCTGACGCCGAAGAAGTCCAGCCGCCGCCGTGAAACGACCCAGACCACCGCCATGGGCCACCACCATGCCGTGGCAGCCCACATCCACGTCGGGACCCTGAGGGGCAGCTCTGAGCCAGCACCACCACCCTCGCCGCCAACGGCCGCCACACGCAAGGTCGGCCGAAGCCCACACAACCGCCAGCGCCACCAAGCCTGTTGATGATTCTCTTGTGTCTTAATCTGTTGTGTTTAAGCCCGTCGATAATTCTCTTGTGTCTTAACCTATTGTTCTTTTCTGTTGAGATGATAGAGCGGATATAGTGTTGCAATGGCACATTTGATAAGTTGGATTTTGAGTACATCAATGGATCTAGTGACAAACAGGATCGATAGAGACCTTTTATCTCTTTGTTATTTGATCCAATGTCCCTGAAACTTTTTCTACTTATGATATTTTTTATTTGGCTTGAACATGTTCTTGGCTAAAAGGGAAATGAAACGTGATACATACGTACCATGTCCATTACATAGAAATCCACACTAGTAGAAAACAGGGCTTTGGTTGAGGCCAGGATAAGGGCATTAATCCCGGTTCACTCACGAACCGAGACCAAAGGGGGCATCAGTCCCGGTTCGTGAGGCCAGGGCGCCGGCCGGGCCTCGGGGGCCATTGGTCCCGGTTCCAGACACGAACCGAGACCAATGGGCCTTGCTCCTGGCCCACAACCTTTAGTCCCGGTTGGTGGCTGGAACCGGGACCAAATGTAGTCCTTTAGTCCCGGTTTTAGCCACCAACCGGGACTAAAGAGAGGCCTATATATACCCCCGCCCCTGCCCGCGAGCAGAGCCACTACTCTGTTTTTTGGGCCGGCCGTGGGAGAGCTTTGTGTTGCTCTAGCTCACCTCCTATGCACATGAGGTGTTCGATGAAATGCCCGAGCCACACTTAAGCTTTCTCCTCTCGAAGCTCCTTGTCCAAGCTCCATTTTCCTCAAGATTTGTCTAGATTTGGCAGTCCGTCCTGTCCTGTCCCCATCCTCACCGCCGTCGATCGCCCGCGCCGATCTCGTCGCCGGCACCACCGTGGGGAGCCTCTTGTTCTTATCTTCTTTCTAAAAGAAAAAAATCTTACTTGTATGATTTAGGTAGATACTTGTATAATTTTCTTACTTTTATTATTGTTTGTTATTATATAGTGCGATGGTTTTGGTATCCGCCCCCGTCGGCCCTCGTCCTGTCTATGATTCGGATGTGGTATATATTATCTTTTATAACTATTTGTTTCATTTAGTGTTTATGACAATTATGCCGACCAACGTGGCATAGATGTTTTTATCTAGGAGGTATGTGAACCGAAAATTCCAACCGACCCTCTTGTCGAGAGGTTAAATTTAGTTGAAAATAAAACAATTACTTGAAGAAAAAATTGAAAAGAATTGAGGACGAGAAGATGGAATTGGAGTTGCATGTTGCGGATATCGTCGATGATCACAAGATCAAGATAGATAAAATGCGCTTGAAGAATAGAAAGATTAAAAAATATGCCATTCATACTGAGGCTTGGTATCATTATGCCGTTGGATCAATTGTTACCTTAGTTGCGATTATGATCGCATTTGTTGTTGCATTGAAATGGTTTACATAGTTTTAATGTATGTTTTAATTAGATGCTCTAGAGAGCTATATGTTGTTCAATGAGAACTATGTATGAACTTTATTTATTTATTTTTTCAGTAATAACATTTGATACTACTGTACTTTGGTTTTAATGTGATGATGAACTTCTATTAATTTGGTCACTTCTCTATTCATGATGTTCTGTAATGGTTTTTGACACACTTAATTATATATAATGCACGCAGATGAACCGGCAATGGATGTACGGTAACAGACGCATCTCCGAGTACATTATGGGCGTGCATAATTTTCTCGAAGTGGCTGAGGCAAACAAGCAGAATGGTTTTTATGTGTTGTCCATGCCCTAGATGTGAGAATACGAAGTCTTACTCTGACTCGAAAACCCTTCACATACACCTGCTTGAGAAGGGTTTTATGCCACACTATAATGTTTGGACCAAGCACGGAGAAAGAGGGGTTATGATGGAAGACAATGAAGAAGAAGAGGATGATGACAACTATGTGCCCCGTGAATACGGTGATGCTGCAACGGGGGAAGCTGAAGATCAAGAGGAACCAGACGATGTGCCCGATGATGATCTTCGCCGGGTCATTGTTGATGCAAAGAGACAATGCGAAAGTGAAAAGGAGAAGTTGAAGTTCAATCGCATGTTAGAGGATCACAAAAAAGGGTTGTCCCCCAATTGCGAAGATGGCAACACAAAGCTCGGTACCACTCTGGAATTGCTGCAATGGAAGGCAGACAATAGTGTATCTGACAACGGATTTGAGAAGCTACTGGAAATATTGAAGAAAAAGCTTCCAAAGTATAACGAATTGCCCGATAGTACGTATGGAGCAAAGAAGGTTCTTTGCCCTCTAGGATTGGAGGTGCAGAAGATACATGCATGCCCTAATGACTGCATCCTCTACCGCGGTGCATACGAGGATTTGAACGCATGCCCGGTATGCGGTGCATTGCGGTATAAGATCAGACGAGATGACCCTGGTGATGTTGACGGCGAGCGCCCCAGGAAGAGGGTTCCTGCCAAGGTGATGTGGTATGCTCCTATAATACCACGGTTGAAACGTCTGTTCAGAAACAAAGAGCATGCCAAGTTGATGCAATGGCACAAAGAGGACCGTAAGAAAGACGAGAAGTTGAGAACACCCGCTGACGGGTCGCAGTGGAGAAAAATCAAGAGAAAGTGGGGGGACTTTGCAGGTGACGCAAGGAACGTATGGTTTGGTTTAAGCGCGGTTGGCATTGATCCTTTTGGGGAGCAGAGCAGCAATCATGGCACCTGGCCCGTGACTCTATGTATCTATAACCTTCCTCCTTGGTTGTGCATGAAGCGGAAGTTCATTATGATGTCAGTTCTCATCCAAGGCCCTAAGCAACCCGGCAACGACATTGATGTGTACCTAAGGCCATTAGTTAAAGAACTTTTACAACTGTGGAATGGAAAAGGTGTACGTGTGTGGAATGAGCACGACCAGCAGTAATTTGACCTACATGCGTTGCTGTTTGTAACCATCAATGATTGGCCTGCTCTCAGTAACCTTTCAGGACAGACAAACAAGGGATACCACGCATGCACGCACTGTTTAGATGACACCGAAAGTATATATTTGGACAAATGCAGGAAGAATGTGTACCTGGGGCATCGTCGATTTCTTCCGACCAACCATCAATGTCGAAAGAAAGGCAAGCATTTCAAAGGCGAGGCAGATCACCGGAAGAAGCCCGCCGTCTGTACTAGTGATCACATACTTGCTATGGTCAATGATTTACAAGTAATCTTTGGAAAGGGTCCCGGCGGACTATCTGTTCCGAATGACGCTGAGGGACGCGCACCCATGTGGAAGAAGAAATCTATATTTTGGGACCTACCCTATTGGAAAGACCTAGAGGTCCGCTCTGCAATCGACATGATGCACGTGACGAAGAATCTTTGCGTGAACCTGCTAGGCTTCTTGGGCGTGTATGGGAAGACAAAAGATACACCGGAGGCACGGGAGGACCAGCAACGTGTGCACAAAAAAGATGGCATGCCTCCAAAGCAGTATGAAGGTCCTGCCAGCTACGCTCTTACCAAAGAAGAGAAGGAAATCTTCTTTGAATGCCTACTCAGTATGAAGGTCCCATATGGCTTCTCGTCGAATATAAAGGGAATAATAAATATGCCAGAGAAAAAGTTTCAGAACCTAAAGTCTCATGACTGCCACGTGATTATGACGCAGCTGCTTCCGGTTGCATTGAGGGGGCTTCTACCGGAAAACGTTCGATTAGCCATTGTGAAGCTATGTGCATTCCTCAATGCAATCTCTCAGAAGGTGATCGATCCAGAAATCCTACCAAGGTTAAGGAGTGATTTGGCGCAATGTCTTGTCAGTTTCGAGCTGGTGTTCCCACCATCCTTCTTCAATATCATGACGCACATCCTAGTTCATCTAGTCGACGAGATTGCCATTCTGGGCCCTGTATTTCTATACAATATGTTCCCCTTTGAGTAGTTCATGGGTGTCTTAAAGAAATATGTTTGTAACCGTGCTAGGCCAGAAGGAAGCATCTCCACGGGCCATCAAACAGAGGAGGTCATTGGGTTTTGTGTTGACTTCATTCCTGACCTTAAGAAGATTGGTCTCCCTCAATCGCGGTATGAGGGGAGACTGACTGGAAAAGGCATGCTAGGAGCGGACTCAATAATATGTAGGGACGGGCATTCTTGGTCTCAAGCACACTACACAGTTCTACAGAATTCTACCTTGGTGACCCCGTATGTCAATGAACACAAGAATATTCTGCGCTCCAAACAGCCGGAGCAGTGTGACGACTGGATTACATGTGAACACATCAGGACTTTCAGCAGTTGGTTGCAAACACGTCTCATGGGTGACAACACTGTTTCTGATGAGCTGTACTCGTTGGCCAGGGGACCATCTTCGACTGTATTGACTTACAAAGGTACGAGATAAATGGGAATACATTTTACACGATCGCCCAAGATCAAAAGAGCACCAAACAAAACAGTGGTGTCCGCTTTGATGCAGCAACCAAGAGGGGAAAGGACACATATTATGGTTACATAGTGGACATATGGCAACTTGACTATGGACATGATTTTAAGGTCCCTTTGTTTCAGTGCAAATGGGTCAATCTGTCAGGAGGCGGGGTACAGGTAGACCCACAGTACGGAATGACAACAGTGGATCTGAACAATCTTGGGTACACAGACGAACCATTCATCCTAGCCAATGATGTGGCGCAAGTTTTCTATGTGAAGGACATGTCTACCAAACCGAGAAAAAGAAAAGATAAGGAAGCGAATACATCATACGATGAGCCAAAGCGCCACATAGTTCTTTCAGGAAAAAGAGACATCGTGGGAGTGGAGGGCAAGACAGACATGTCTGAAGATTATGAAAAGTTTCATGAAATTCCTCCCTTCAAAGTCAAGGCTGACCCAAGCACCCTGTTAAACGATGAAGATTATCCATGGTTACGGCCCAATAAGCAAAGGACACAAGCGAAGAAAAAGTGAAGACTTTCTCTCCACAACTATTATGATGATGCCTTTGATCTAGAATATCACTGCAGTTACATGTGAAGAAATGAAATGCCTTTTGTAACAGATGAGTTTTCGTATGAAACCCTGATACTTCGAAAGAGATTGTCCATTTTGTACACGAAGTGCATCCAGCTTTTGCCGTAACCCTCTCAACTTTTTAGCACATGCTATGTGGGTGAAATGATGATACCATGCCAACTTTCAACCTTTTCAGAGTTCATTTGTAGTGCTTTTCAATTTCAGGGTCATTTAGCTCAAAAAAATCAGTAAATGCATGAAAAATACCAAATGAAGTCAGAAAGGGTTGAAAATTGATGATGTGGCTTTGAATGGTGCATTTTGAACACACAAAAAAGTCTGGAGTTCTAATAAGTTCAAAAAAAATGAAATCCCTTTGTAACACATGAGTTTTCGTATGAAACCCTGATACTTCGAAAGAGATTGTCCATTTTGTACACGAAGTGCATCTATCTTTTACCGTAACCCTCTCAACTTTTTAGAACATGCTATGTGGGTGAAATGATGATACCATGCCAACTTTCAACCTTTTCAGAGTTCATTTGTAGTGCTTTTCAATTTCAGGGTCATTTAGCTCAAACAAATCAGTAAATGCATGAAAAATACCAAATGAAGTCAGAAAGGGTTGAAAATTGATGATGTGGCTTTGATTGGTGCATTTTGAACACACAAAAAGTCTGGAGTTCAAATAAGTTCAAAAAAATGAAATCCCTTTGTAACAGATGAGTTTTCGTCCGAAACCCTGATACTTACAACTGTGGAATGGAAAAGGTGTACGTGTGTGGAATGAGCACGACCAGCAGTAATTTGACCTACATGCGTTGCTGTTTGTAAACCATCAATGATTGGCCTGCTCTCAGTAACCTTTCAGGACAGACAAACAAGGGATACCACGCATGCACGCACTGTTTAGATGACACCGAAAGGATATATTTGGACAAATGCAGGAAGAATGTGACCTGGGGCATCGTCGATTTCTTCCGACCAACCATCAATGTCGAAAGAAAGGCAAGCATTTCAAAGGCGAGGCAGATCACCGGAAGAAGCCCGCGTCTGTACTGTGATCACATACTTGCTATGGTCAATGATTTACAAGTAATCTTTGGAAAGGGTCCCGGCGGACTATCTGTTCCGAATGACGCTGACCATTACATAGACCACACTAGTAGAAAACAGGGCTTTGGTTGAGGCCAGGATAAGGGCATTAATCCCGGTTCACTCACGAACCGAGACCAAAGGGGGCATCAGTCCCGGTTCGTGAGGCCAGGGGCCGGCCGGGCCTCGGGGGCCATTGGTCCGGTTCCAGACACGAACCGAGACCAATGGGCCTTGCTCCTGGCCCACAACCTTTAGTCCCGGTTGGTGGCTGGAACCGGGACCAAATGTAGTCCTTTAGTCCCGTTTTAGCCACCAACCGGGACAAAGAGAGGCCATATATACCCCCGCCCCGCCCGCGAGCAGAGCCACTACTCTGTTTTTGGGCCGGCCGTGGGAGAGTTTGTGTTGTCTAGCTCACCTCCTATGCACATGAGGTGTTCGATGAAATGCCCGAGCACACATTAAGCTTTCTCCTCTCGAAGCTCCTGTCCAAGCTCCATTTTCTCAAGATTTGTCTAGATTGGCAGTCCGTCCTGTCCTGTCCCCATCCTCACCGCCGTCGATCGCCCGCGCCGATCTCGTCGCCGGCCAACCGTGGGGAGCCTCTTGTTCTTATCTCTTTTCTAAAAGAAAAAAATCTTACTTGTATGATTTAGGTAGATACTTGTATAATTTTCTTACTTTTATTATTGTTTGATTATATAGTGCGATGGTTTTGGTATCCGCCCGTCGGCCCTCGTCCTGTCTATGATTCGGATGTGGTATAATTATCTTTTAAACTATTTGTTTCATTTAGTGTTTTGACAATTATGCCGACCAACGTGGCATAGATGTTTTTATCTAGGAGGTATGTGAACCGAAAATTCCAACCGACCTCTTGTCGAGAGGTTAAATTTAGTTGAAAATAAAACAATTACTTGAAGAAAAAATTGAAAAGAATTGAGGACGAGAAGATGGAATTGGAGTTGCATGTTGGATATCGTCGATGATCACAAGATCAAGATAGATAAAATGCGCTTGAAGAATAGAAAGATTAAAAATATGCCATTCATACTGAGGCTTGGTATCATTATGCCGTTGGATCAATTGTTACCTTAGTTGCGATTATGATCGCATTTGTTGTTGCATTGAAATGGTTTACATAGTTTAATGATGTTTTAATTAGATGCCTTAGAGAGCTATATGTTGTTCAATGAGAACTAGTATGAACTTATTTATTTATTTTCAGTAATAACATTTGATACTACTGACTTTGGTTTTAATGTGATGATGAACTTCTTAATTTGGTCACTTCTCTATTCATGATGTTCTGTAATGGTTTTTGACACACTTAATTTATATAATGCACGCAGATGAACCGGCAATGGATGTACGGTACAGACGCATCTCCGAGTACATTATGGGCGTGCATAATTTTCTCGAAGTGGCTGAGGCAAACAAGCAGAATGGTTTTATGTGTTGTCCATGCCCTAGATGTGAGAATACGAAGTCTTACTCTGACTCGAAAACCCTTCCCTACACCTGCTTGAGAAGGGTTTTATGCCACACTATAATGTTTGGACCAAGCACGGAGAAAGGAGGGTTATGATGGAAGACAATGAGAAGAAGAGGATGATGCAAACTATGTGCCCCGTGAATACGGTGATGCTGCAACGGGGGAAGCTGAAGATCAAGAGGAACCAGACGATGTGCCCGATGATGATCTTCGCCGGGTCATTGTTGATGCAAAGAGACAATGCGAAAGTGAAAAGGAGAAGTTGAAGTTCAATCGCATGTTAGAGGATCACAAAAAAGGGTTGTCCCCCAATTGCGAAGATGGCAACACAAAGCTCGGTACCACTCTGGAATTGCTGCAATGGAAGGCAGACAATAGTGGATCTGACAACGGATTTGAGAAGCTACTGGAAATATTGAAGAAAAAGCTTCCAAAGTATAACGAATTGCCCGATAGACGTATGGAGCAAAGAAGGTTCTTTGCCCTCTAGGATTGGAGGTGCAGAAGATACATGCATGCCCTAATGAAGCATCTCTACCGCGGTGCATACGAGGATTTGAACGCATGCCGGTATGCGGTGCATTGCGGTATAAGATCAGACGAGATGACCCTGGTGATGTTGACGGCGAGCGCCCAGGAAGAGGGTTCCTGCCAAGGTGATGTGGTATGCTCCTATAATAACACGGTTGAAACGTCTGTTCAGAAACAAAGAGCTGCCAAGTTGATGCAATGGCAAAAAGAGGACCGTAGAAAGACGAGAAGTTGAGAACACCCGCTGACGGGTCGCAGTGGAGAAAAATCAAGAGAAAGTGGGGGGACTTTGCAGGTGACGCAAGGAACGTATGGTTTGGTTTAAGCGCGGTTGGCATTGATCCTTTTGGGGAGCAGAGCAGCAATCATGGCACCTGGCCCGTGACTCTATGTATCTATAACCTTCCTCCTTGGTTGTGCATGAAGCGGAAGTTCATTATGATGTCAGTTCTCATCCAAGGCCCTAAGCAAACCGGCAACGACATTGATGTGTACCTAGGCCATTAGTTAAAGAACTTTTACAACTGTGGAATGGAAAAGGTGTACGTGTGTGGAATGAGCACGACCAGCAGTAATTTGACCTACATGCGTTGCTGTTTGTAACCATCAATGATTGGCCTGCTCTCAGTAACCTTTCAGGACAGACAAACAAGGGATACCACGCATGCACGCACTGTTTAGATGACACCGAAAGATATATTTGGACAAATGCAGGAAGAATGTGACCTGGGGCATCGCGATTTCTTCCGACCAACCATCAATGTCGAAAGAAAGGCAAGCATTTCAAAGGCGAGGCAGATCACCGGAAGAAGCCCGCCGTCTGTACTGTGATCACATACTTGCTATGGTCAATGATTTACAAGTAATCTTTGGAAAGGGTCCCGGCGGACTATCTGTTCCGAATGACGCTGAGGGACGCGCACATGTGGAAGAAGAAATCTATATTTTGGGACCTACCCTATTGGAAAGACCTAGAGGTCCGCTCTGCAATCGACATGATGCACGTGACGAAGAATCTTTGCGTGAACCTGCTAGGCTTCTTGGGCGTGTATGGGAAGACAAAAGATACACCCGGAGGCACGGGAGGACCAGCAACGTGTGGCACAAAAAAGATGGCATGCCTCCAAAGCAGTATGAAGGTCCTGCCAGCTACGCTCTTACCAAAGAAGAGAAGGAAATCTTCTTTGAATGCCTACTCAGTATGAAGGTCCCATATGGTTCTCGTCATATAAAAGGGAATAATAAATATGCCAGAGAAAAAGTTTCAGAACCTAAAGTCTCATGACTGCCACGTGATTATGACGCAGCTGCTTCCGGTTGCATTGAGGGGGCTTCTACCGGAAAACGTTCGATTAGCCATTGTGAAGCTATGTGCATTCCTCAATGCAATCTCTCAGAAGGTGATCGATCCAGAAATCCTACCAAGGTTAAGGAGTGATTTGGCGCAATGTTTGTCAGTCGAGGCTGGTGTTCCCACCATCCTTCTTCAATATCATGACGCACATCCTAGTTCATCTAGTCGACGAGATTGCCATTCTGGGCCCTGTATTTCTATACAATATGTTCCCCTTTGAGTAGTTCATGGGTGTCTTAAAGAAATATGTTTGTAACCGTGCTAGGCCAGAAGGAAGCATCTCCACGGGCCATCAAACCGAGGAGGTCATTGGGTTTTGTGTGACTTCATTCCTGACCTTAAGAAGATTGGTCTCCCTCAATCGCGTATGAGGGGAGACTGACTGGAAAAGGCTGCTAGGAGCGGACTCAATAATATGTAGGGACGGGCATTCTTGGTCTCAAGCACACACACAGTCTACAGAATTCTAACTGGTGGACCCCGTATGTCAATGAACACAAGAATATTCTGCGCTCCAAAACAGCCGGAGCAGTGTGACGACTGGATTACATGTGAACACATCAGGACTTTCAGCAGTTGGTTGCAAACACGTCTCATGGGTGACAACACTGTTTCTGATGAGTGTATCGTTGGCCAGGGGACCATCTTCGACTGTATTGACTTACAAAGGTACGAGATAAATGGGAATCATTTTACACGATCGCCCAAGATCAAAAGGCACCAAACAAAACAGTGGTGTCCGCTTTGATGCAGCAACCAAGAGGGGAAAGGACACATATTATGGTTACATAGTGGACATATGGCAACTTGACTATGGACATGATTTTAAGGTCCCTTTGTTTCAGTGCAAATGGGTCAATCTGTCAGGAGGCGGGGTACAGGTAGACCCACAGTACGGAATGAAACACAGTGGATCTGAACAATTTGGGTACACAGACGAACCATATTCCTAGCCAATGATGTGGCGCAAGTTTTCTATGTGAAGGACATGTCTACCAAACCGAGAAAAAGAAAAGATAAGGAAGCGAATACATCATACGATGAGCCAAAGCGCCACATAGTTCTTTCAGGAAAAAAAGGACATCGGGGAGTGGAGGGCAAGACAGACATGTCTGAAGATTATGAAAAGTTTCATGAAATTCCTCCCTTCAAAGTCAAGGCTGACCCAAGCACCCTGTTAACGATGAAGATTATCCATGGTTAAGGCCCAATAAGCAAAGGACACAAGCGAAGAAAATGAAGACTTTCTCTCACAACTATTATGATGATGCCTTGATTAGAATATCACTGCAGTTACATGTGAAGAAATGAATGCCTTTTGAACAGATGAGTTTTCGTATGAAACCCTGATACTTCGAAAGAGATGTCCATTTTTGACACGAAGTGCATCCAGCTTTTGCCGTAACCCTCTCAACTTTTTAGACATGCTATGTGGGTGAAATGATGATACCATGCCAACTTTAACCTTTTCAGAGTTCATTTGTAGTGCTTTTCAATTTCAGGGTCATTTAGCCAAAAAAATCAGTAATGCATGAAAAAAACCAAATGAAGTAGAAAGGGTTGAAAATTGATGATGTGGCTTTGAATGGTGCATTTTGAACACACAAAAAGTCTGGAGTTCTAATAAGTTCAAAAAAAATGAAATCCCTTGTAACACATGAGTTTTCGTATGAACCCTGATACTTCGAAAGAGATGTCCATTTTGTACACGAAGTGCATCTATCTTTTACCGTAACCCTCTCAACTTTTTAGAACATGCTATGTGGGTGAAATGATGATACCATGCCAACTTTCAACCTTTTCAGAGTTCATTTGTAGTGCTTTTCAATTTCAGGGTCATTTAGCTCAAACAAATCAGTAAATGCATGAAAAATACCAAATGAAGTCAGAAAGGGTTTAAAATTGATGATGTGGCTTTGAATGGTGCATTTTGAACACACAAATAGTATGGAGTTCAAATAAGTTCAAAAAAATGAAATCCCTTTGTAACAGATGAGTTTTCGTCCGAAACCTTGATACTTCGAAAGAGATTGTCCATTTTGTACACGAAGTGCATCCAGTTTTTGCCGTAACCCTCTCAACTTTTTAGAACATGCTATATGGATGAAATGATGATACCATGCCAACTTTTATGAAACTCTAATAGCAAAAAGAATGAACTAGAAAACTTTTATGAAACTCTAATAGCAAAAAGGAATCAACTAAAAAGATTTTATAAACCTCTAGTATTTTTGAAACTAAAATTATATAAAATTTATGCAACTAAAATTATCAAAGTATTTTTTGTTCAAAACATTAATAGCAAAAAGAATTTTCATAAAGCATTTTTTTGTTAGAAACTTTAATAGCAAACTAAAATAACAAAATCTATTTTTGATTAAAATAGACATTTAAAATTACCTAAAAATTACCAAATTGAATATAATGATAAAACACAGTAATATTAAATAGCAGGAAAAATAATCACTCAAAAATCTATTTTTATAGTAAAGTTATTCACAAACTAGTGATTCACACAAATTTCAAAGAATTCAAATTTAAACTATTTAGTTTGAAAACTAATGGCACTAACAGAAAGTTTATAATTTTTGTGACCTAAAAGCAAAAAGAATCACTGAAAAACTGTAAGTATTTAGCTGTAAGTAGAAACAAAAGAAAATAAATAAAGCAAAAAACAAAAAAAAAACTAGAAAAAATTAAAAAAATGCCGCCTACTGGGCCACCACGGCCTGAATACGACTAGAAACCCAACCAGCTAGTTGGGCCAGGATTCAGGCCCGCAGAAGGCCCAGTAGGCCCACAGGCAGTTACAGAGTGTTTAGGCCCGTAAGCTTGCATTAGATAGGAGCTCGACCGGGAAGGCGCAGGCGCGCTTATAAACCAGTCTCGACGCCTCTCAGCTACTGAGGTGGGACTAAACATCCACCGCACTGCGGCTGTGCCATGCACAGGCTATTGGTCTCGGTTGGTGGCTTGAACCGGGACCAATGCCCACCTTTGGTCCCGGTTCGTGCCACCAACCGGGACCAATGCCTACCTTTGTTCCCGGTTCGTGCCACCAACCGGGACCAAAGGTCTCTGCTTCCCGCCCTTTGGGCTGACGAAAAGAGACCTTTGGTCCCGGTTGGTGGCACGAACCGGGACCAAAGGTAGGCATTGGTCCCGGTTTGTGGCACGAACCGGGACTAATGGTGTGTGTGTATATAAGCCCACACTTAGAGATTTTCACAGTTTCATCGCCAGTTCCCCCGACGACGCTGAGCTCATCGACGCCGCCAGGCTGCCCCGACGCCGTCCGCCGCCCCCGTCGTCGCCGTCGCCGCGCCCCTGCCCCGTCGTCGCCGTCGCCGTCGTCGTCCCCGAGCCCGCGGCCCTGCCCCGCCCCCGAGCCCGCGCCCGGTCGCGCCCCTGCCCCGGCCCGCCCCCGCCCTCGCCCTCGCCCTCGCCGGCCGCCCCGCTGTGAGCCGCCGCCGCCCCGGCTTGCTGCATTTTTTTTATATGTTGATTTTTTTATATGATGAATTTTTTTGTTCATATATAATGTATGATGTGGCTATATGTATGTATGGATGGATGTATATATGATGTTTTTCTGTTCATAGCATTTTTTTTCATATATGTATTTTTTTTCATATATGTGGCTATATGTATTTTTTTTGTTCATAGCATTTTTTTCCATGTATGTATGTGGCTATGTATAGATGGATGGATAGCATTTTTTTTTATAGAATATTTTTTTTGTTCATAGAAATTAATTAAAATTTACCAAGTTACTAAGTCAATAAGTTAAAATGTTCATATATTCAAAATGAGGGGTGAGCGGCGTTGTCGATCTACCCCCTCCCCGATAACTTCGACATGAGGGGGGACGTCGGACATGCATGAGAGAGAGGCGGTCCGCTCGTCGGACATGTCATGTGGAATTTTTTTTTTGTTCATATAGAAAACTTCGGTAACTTCGACATGAGGGGGGACGTCGATCAACCCCCTCTCGCCCGACCAACTCTCGAGTCCACCCAAACTGGGACTGAAAAAGCGTTGTCGAGGCCACCCCAAACCGGAACAAGTCTAGATATATCGGAAAAACCGGACGATATGTAGATATGTCGGATATCGGCCGGGTTTGCTTTCTAATAAAGAATTGTTGTCATCTATGTCTCATTTTATATCGCGGTGGACATATCGGGCGACCAACTCTCGAGGCCACACCTAAACTCTAGAAAAAAAAGCGTTGTCGATCTCCTACCCCCTCCCGCCCCTACCCGACAAACTCTCGAGACCACCCAAACCCCTAGAAGAAAACTCCGGTAACTTCGACATGAGGGGGGACGTCGATCAACCCCCTCTCGCCCAACCAACTCTCGAGTCCACCCAAACCAGGACTGAAAAAGCGTTGTCGAGGCCACCCCAAACCGGAACAAGTCTAGATATATTGAGGCCACCCAAACCCTGAAAGTATAACCCCGGCCCGATAAATTCGACATGAGGGGGGACGTCGGACATGCATGAGAGAGGCGGTCCGCAACTAATCCATTGCTCATATATGCATATGATTCCTTGTTATGATATTAGCTAGGTCTATGTTTGCCACTAATATATCCATCTCTCATGTTTGTATATTGCCATGTTGTAATATTTGCAGAAACTATGGACAGAGACTTAGAACAAGAAGAGTTGTTGGGGGATATAATCCGCGACGGAGGTGATCCCTTGTCGTTTCTCAACGACACCGATGGTCAGGAAGGAGAGGATGACGGCTCCGGTAATCCAACAATGGAGGAGGAAGGAGATCATGACGGCTCCGGTGACCGAATGGCGGAGGAAGAAGACCATGATGACGGCTCCGGTGACCGAACGGAGGAGGGAGCTGTTGCAAAGTCCGGCGAGGTATATATATATTAATCCCGCCTGTGCTGACTTGATGCATTAATTGTTTTGGTATGTACATATATTAACGCTTCTTTCTTCTTTTATAGCCCTCTGGATCGAGCCAAACTTCTGTAAGGAGACGAGGCCCGAAGAAAAGGTTGCACCAGGATGAAAGGTTCACGATCACAGAAATCGCGGACGATGGCCAACCGATTGCTCCCAAGCGGACCAAGGACGCATTTGTACATCAGTGCGGAGCTATTGTTAGGGACAGCGTCCCGATCAGCGTCCAACAATGGAATAAGAGTAAGGACGACCCTGAAGTTTCTTATGTCCAGGATAGACTGAAAGGTGATCTTTGGACCTCGCTGATGGCAAATTTCAGCCTACCGCCAGAGGAGGATCCGAATAAGCGAGTTATAGAGCCAAAGGTCAAGGCGTTTGCTCTTAAGAAGATGGCAGATCTATTCAGGAACTGGAAGAAAGAGTTGAACACAAAGTTTGTCGACAAAGGGAAGACTTCAGAATTCACTAGCCGATATGAGAAGATAAGAGATCACTGGCCCGCATTTGTGGCCTACAAGAAATCGGATAAGGGTAAGAAAAGGTCAGAGACAAACAAGAAAAATGCTGCAAAGAAGAGGTATCACCATCACACGGGGTCAGGTGGCTACTACAAAGCCCGGCCGGTGTGGGACAAAGCTGAGCAAGACCTGCTTGCTAAAGGGGCCCAACCAGCGACATTGAACTGGCCAGATCGTTCAAGGACTTGGTTCTTCGGGGTTGGGGGAACTTTGGACCCAGAAACAGGGGAGTGTTGTTGGACAGACGAGCAACTTGCAATACCCATGAAGAAGCTTCAGGAATATATCAAGGCAGCGCAGGAAGGGACGTTCATTCCCGACAGAGAGAAGGACAAGCTGACAGAGGCCCTCGGGAATCCTGAGCACCCTTGACGAACACGAGGCACACCAGGCTCCGTTCCGTGGGTGGTTGGGTTTCCCGGTAGCGGTGGTTACAGAAGCCGAGAGAGAAAGAGGAAAGCGGAACTGAGCGAAATACAGAAGCTCAATGCAAGAATAGCAAAGCTAGAGGAACTTGCAGCTACCGGCCAACCATCTCAGCGGCACAAAGATCCTTGCTTCAACGCTGCCTCAGAAGCTACCCCACCATCTTAGCGGAGAAGCAGCGTGGCTTCCACGGAGCTCGTTCAGCCTAATTTCACGGCTCCTCGCTACCCCGTGGATACTACCACGGAGGCTCAACATTGCGAGCTAATGACGAAATGGCAGAACCTGACTTTGAAGGCGGCGGTCGGCTCTGTTGCACCTCCTCAAGCTGAGGGAACTTTCCATTGCCATCCGATTCCACATGGCTATGCTGTTATGACGGTGGATGAAATAATGAAGGGATTTGAGGAGTTGGAGCTTGACTACCCTACAGGTGAAGGGGAGAATCATCTGTAAAATGCTTTAAGGAGCACCTGTCTATGGAGGAAGGAGTACATCAAGCTTCCAAACTGGATGCCTCCTCCTCCTCCTCCTCCTGCGAGTCAGGGCACTCCGCCTCCTCCTCCTCCTCCTCCGGCGAGTCAGGGCACTCCACCTCCTCCTCCTCCTCCGGCGAGTGATCAGAGCACTCCGCCTCCTCCTCCGCCTCCTCCGGCGTGTCAGCGGACTCCGTCGCATCAGCAACGGCGGAAGAGAGACGGCGCCGCTCCGGCGGCTAGCAGTACAAGAGGACCCGGTGGGAAGAGATTCAAATACGGTCCAAGCCTCAAGCCTCTGGAAAAGTTACCATATGAGAGGACCGACGAGGAAAACGCGGAAATCAGTGCTGCCGAAGTGGAGGCCCATTTTGCACGGAAACCTCCACCTCCGAAGGAAACAATAGATCAGGTGAAAGCGAAGCGCACTCTGCGTGCCCTTAAGCGACCACCACCGTCTCCGCCGCAATCCAACTATGAGCGCATTATTGAAAGGACATATAAGGAAGCGGAGCGGTCGGGAAGTACTTGCAGTACTGCAAGAGAAGCAAAATGAAGAAGTGGGAAAACAATTCCCCAGCTCGGCGAACAGGCGAAGCAATCGTGCCCCCCGCTCAAGGTGTCTAGCGATATCGTCGCTAATCATCCGGGGCTAGTGCCCGGTACCAATCCTGCTGATTACCTGGCCGATGATGTACAGTTTGAAATGTTAGAGGTAGCAGATATCTTCAGATACGAGTACGGGAAGCCTCTCGTCAAACCTGATCATCCTCCTCTAACAACGATGATGCGAAGATTGCATGAATGGTACATGGATACCTGCAGGAAGTCTGGGAAGGATACTTTGATGCTGAGAATTAAAGAGGAGCACGACCTCATTGGAACTGAGGTGATGCCTGTTGAATTTGTGGAGTTATTCCAGTTATTCAATCAAGACGCCCTCGACAAACAACTCATGACTTGCTACTGTCTGTAAGTATTACCTCTGTAATTAAGTCTCTATAGCTCAGCTCTTTCATTGCATGTATATATAATTATCCTCACTATATTATGCAGACTGAAGATCGTCGAATGCAAAAAAGCACAAATCTATGACATTGGGTTCACTAACCCAAATACCATAAATGAATGGTCGGTTCAAAACAGAGACAAAGATACTGAGGACAACTTGCTAAAATCGTTACTTCGAAATCAAAACAAAGGGAAAATACTCTTTCCTTACAACTTCAAGTGAGTGTTACTGTCTTGTGCATATTCGGTTTCGCTTACTCGAGGTTATAGTAATGTAATTGATGAGGTATGCATGCATGCGCAGCTTTCACTTTATTCTGCTAGAGATTAAGCTTGACCGGGGAGTAGTAACTGTCTTAGACTCGAGACGAAAAGATCCCCAGCTTTATGCGGACATGACTGCAATGCTCCAAAAGTAAGTTCAATCGATCATTATCGCACCATATCATATCGGCAACTTTGTTTATTTCCGGATATCAAATAATTATTTTCTTTGTCTGGCAGGGTTTGGAAAGAGTTCACCGGAATGGTTTTGGGACTACCGAGGGAGCTGCGATTTACACACCCGAAAGTAAATAGTACTAGCTAGTTCCGCGTATCTCCCATTGATTCTAGTTTCATCAATATCATTTATCATGCTTGATTATCAGTTTGATTGAACTCTATTCTCGTAAAGTGCTTGTGGCAGGAAGGCGGGAATAATTTATGTGGATACTACGTTTGCGAGTTCATCTACAACTCGACCTCTCAGCGGGGCTACTCTGACAAATAATATGAAGTACGTAAACAATATTCACAATTTTATTTTATTACCATCATTTGTGTTGAGTTTCATTCATATATATGTATTGACCCCCTTCTTTAAATTAGATGTGGCAGATGCGGGATGAACTCCTACTACATGATCACATACGAGCAATTCAAGAGGAATTGGCGGGATTCTTTCTTGACCATGTCATAAATGAGAAGGGAGAATACCATCCGGAAATTGAAATGGATTTTAGATGAGGGATTGTAAGAGATGTTATATTGTATATATCTAGTAGCGTCGGATAGATATACGAAAACTTATTGTTCGACCAATCTCTCGAAGAAAGAGAGGTCACTTCTCTCTGTATATGTTCATGACGATCTTGTGTAATTAATGGTTCCTTCATTTGCTTACTAGCTAGCGTGTCGAGTTCTCTCTATATGTACACTAGCTATCGTCGACCAAGCACGGAGAAAGAGAGATCACTTCTCTCTATTAGCTAGCTAACACAATATGAAACCCCTAAATTAACCCTCCAAAACCCCTACCCCCCTCCAAAAAAAACAAAAATCCCAACACCTGCGAGCTGCTGACGCGTGGCAGCCTTTTGGTCCCGGTTGGTGTTACCAACCGGGACTAAAGGTCCTCCTACCTGGGCGCTCCGCAGTGGCCACGTGGAGCCCCTTCTGTCCCGGTTCGTAAGCGAACCGGGACCAAAGGTTTTGGGCTTTAATCCCGACCCTTTTGTCCCGGTTCCAGAACCGGGTCTAAAGGCCCTCTGGAACCGGGACTAGTTCCTTGTTTTCTACTAGTGTCAATTAAACCGACCATCAAAATACTCTTCTCCATATAACAGAGAGGAGTAAAAGGTCAACCAAAATTATCATATGTGCTTCGTTTCAACAACATAATTTACACGATAGCAAGATGTGTCATGTAGAACACCCTATACATAAAGTTATTGAAGCTTTGTCAACTGAACATAGCCAAAAAGGAAACATCCATGGCGACACCACTGGAACCTCTAATGCAATCCAGAATGATTACCTCATGATCAATGTTACCAACATCACGGAGGTTCGATGGGCCTTTCTTCAAGTTCACCATGAGTTGCTTCTGCTGGAAGCCTCTCTGGAACAGCAACAACACGATCAGTACTAATAGGTTCAGCAAATCCTATATTAGAAAAATTACCTATGCGTGGCACAAAAAGATAACTCTGCCTTGTATAGGTTGTACAAAATAAAAGCAGTTCAAGTGCAAGAAATAGTTTGCTTAATTTGAAGGAAGATAAACATATCAATGAATTTGGAATAAAATTTCCAAGTTGCTTCGTTTGCTGACAAAGATGATAAACATGGCAAGATTTATGCCTTTTATTTTATTGTAACAGTATGCACATGGGGAAATTAAGCATCATGGATAGTAAGAAATATGAATACCTGAATTTTTCACATGATGGTAATAGTACGCACATGTGAACAATGCATATCGCATACAATGGCACGGTCACTGCTACCTTTTGTAAGCAAATTTGGAGCCAGTTTGACCGTAATGGCCTCACGTCTTTGAACCTGCATTGCAAAATATATAACTCAACCTAGTGTACTCTCATGATTCAAAACTAAGAAACTTTGAAAAGGTGGACCATTTTTTCCAAGCGTTAAGTAGACACACTATCTTTCTCAAATCTTGCTGAAGCTACTACTTATTTTGCAATGGTTGGGTGTTGCTACTAACAGTCAAACATGAAAGTTGTGTGTTTTACATAGAGCAATGGCAATCACATAAATCTACAAATTGTTAAGAACTCGTGATTTGTAAGTAGTATTTAAATACTTCTTTATTAAGTGTATAGCTAATCTGAAATTTTCATACATAATGGCAATCACATAAACATAAATTATTTTTTATTGCAAGCACAACAACAATAACAAGCTCCTTGTCCTGCAATCTTTAAATATTTAATGTGACACAAAAATGCTCAAAGTTATAATAGAAGGCCAAAAGGGAACTCGAAATAGGAAGCCTCAAAAAATACACTGTATAAAGCAATGAGTACTGGTTGCATTAGTGCCTACCATCTTAATGAGGCAATAAAGACAATTGTACACTGTATAAAGCAATGAGTAGATTTGACCTAGTTATTTGGAGATCGCGCGCCATGCCATGCATGTTGGGTGGATCCCTCGATCGAACGTAAGAAGAGCGAGCGGACGGATCGGATGCATGCTTGGCATTCCTCAATTTAGCGGAACTGGGATTGGATTTCCGTGGCAAGTCTGTTTAACGATTTTCTGAAACTTCCACGCGTTTGGTAAATCCTAGGTGCCTGAAATATTTTCTGGTGTCGGTCGATTTCACAAAGGCTGAAGGCGGTCTTGGAATGGTCCTAGCGAAGGGGATGGAGGGCTCTGGCGACTCCGCGGGCGACTCGGCCCTTCCGCCCCCGCCGCCCCCGGCCCTTCCCGCCGACGTGCCCGCCTCGCCTGACGTGCTGCCGGCGCGCCCGGCCGCCGCCCTCGCGCCGCCGACCCCGACCCCGACTGCTGCCTCCTCCCCGTCCGGCTCCGCTGACCCGCGCTTTCGCTGGTCCGACCTCGCTGACGATGAGCCGACCTCCCCCGTTGGCGTCCGCGGTGGTGACCCATCCCCCTCCTGTGCCCCTGCGCTCGGCGCTCCGCCGCATGCGGCTACTGGCCCGGCTTCCCTCGGGAGAGCCCGGTCCTCAGGCTCGTGGCGGGCGTCGCAGCCGCGACCGGCGACCTCTGCTCGCCCGTCCGGGGCCCAAGGTGCCGCCTTGCGGAGGGGTGGCGGTCGCCGCCGCCGTGCCTGGGGCGTGGCTGGTCGCTCCGAGCTGGGTCCGGCCCGCTCGTCATGGCGCTCCTCGCCGGGTCCGTCGCGCTCGCCCTCTTGGCCGGCGCTCGCAGTCACCCCGCCGACCCCGGTCCCCCTCGCGCGGTGCTCTCCGTTCCGCCCCTTCATCGCTTCGTTCGGGTCTTCTCAACTCCAGTTCCGAGCCCCCCTCTCTCCCCTGAGGCGCCGACCTGCCCCCCGCAGCGCCCCCTCTCCGGCGGTGGCGGCGGCGGCGGCCGCTGGTAGAGGGGAAACCCTCCGTGCAGGCGCGCCTCCCCGACCCCCCGGGCCGTGCGCTGTTGGGCCGGGGTCTTCTGGGTCCTGGGCTGGCTCCTGGCCTGCCTGGCCCTCGCCCCCTTGGGCTGGCTGTGGTGGACCGGGCCGCTGCTCTTGGGCCGCCTGGTTGCCCTAGGCCCAGCTACCCTGCGAGGTGGATTTGGCCTCCAGGGGGGTTCCCTGTGCCCCCCTCCCCCCCCCTGCCGCCACCCTATCCTCCCCGCGCCATTGCTCCTCCGACCCGTGCTCCCCGCCCGGCCCTCGCTCTCCCGTTATCACAGCTCGCTCCCCGGCCGGTCCCTCCCCCGGCCATGACCCGGGAATGGGACGACGGCGAAGCTCGCCGCAAACGGCGATTCGATGACCGGAGGGACCCCCCCGCCCGCCCATCCCCCGATGCCCTCCGCCAGGAGGAGGATCTCCGCCGGGAGCTCCGGGACCGGGAGAGCCGCCGGGACGAGCGCCGCTCCCCGGGCCGCCCCGATCGCCGCGGTGGTTCCTGTTGGAAATATGCCCTAGAGGCAATAATAAAGTGGTTATTATTATATTTCCTTGTTCATGATAATTGTCTATTGTTCATGCTATAATTGTGTTATCCGGAAATCGTAATACATGTGTGAATACATAGACCACAACATGTCCCTAGTGAGCCTCTAGTTGACTAGCTCGTTGATCAATAGATGGTTACGGTTTCCTGACCATAGACATTGGATGTCGTTGATAACGGGGTCACATAATTAGGAGAATGATGTGATGGACAAGACCCGATCCTAAGCATAGCACTAGATCGTGTAGTTCGTCTGCTAAAGCTTTTCTAATGTCAAGTATCATTTCCTTAGACCATGAGATTGTGCAACTCCCGGATACCGTAGGAATGCTTTGGGTGTATCAAACGTCACAACGTAACTGGGTGACCATAAAGGTGCACTACAGGTATCTCCGAAAGTGTCTGTTGGGTTGGCACGAATCGAGACTGGGATTTGTCACTCCGTATGACGGAGAGGTATCTCTGGGCCCACTCGGTAATGCATCATCATAATGAGCTCAATGTGACTAAAGAGTTAGCCACGGGATCATGCATTACGGAACGAGTAAATAGAGACTTGCCGGTAACGAGATTGAACAAGGTATAGGGATACCGACGATCGAATCTCGGGCAAGTATCATACCGGTAGACAAAGGGAATTGTATACGGGATTGATTGAATCCTCGACATCGTGGTTCATCCAATGAGATCATCGTGGAACATGTGGGAGCCAACATGGGTATCCAGATCCCGCTGTTGGTTATTGGCCGGAGAGATGTCTCGGTCATGTCTGCATGGTTCCCGAACCCATAGGGTCTACACACTTAAGGTTCGGTGACGCTAGGGTTATTATGGGAAATAGTATGTGGTTACCGAATGTTGTTCAGAGTCCCGGATGAGATCTCGGACGTCACGAGGAGTTCCGGAATGGTCCAGAGGTGAAGAATTATATATGGGAAGTTCAGTTTCAGTCACCGGAATGGTTTCGGGGGTTATCGGTATTGTACCGGGACCACCGGAAGGTGTCCGGGGGTCCACCGGGTGGGGCCACCTGCCCCGATGGGCCAAGTGGGCTGAGCAAGGGAGGGAACCAGCCCCTGGTGGGCTGGTGCGCCCCCCCCCCCCCCCCCAAGGGGCCCAAGGCGCCTAGGGTTGGAAACCCTAGGGGGTGGGGGCGCCTCCCACCTAGCTTGGGGGTAAGTTTCCCCCCCCCCCGGCCGCCGCCCCCCCCTTAGATGGGATCTAAGGGGGCCGGCCCCCTCTCCCCTTCACCCTATAAATAGAGGGGGGGTGGGAGGGCAGCAGCACCTGATCCCTGGCGCAGCCCTCCCCCCTCTCCAACACCTCCTCCTCCTCCGTTTGAGCTTGGCGAAGCCCTGCCGGAGAACTGCAAGTTCCACCACCACGCCGTCGTGCTGCTGGAGCTGTCTTCCTCAACCTCTCCCTCCTCCTTGCTGGATCAAGGCGCGGGAGACGTCACCGGGCTGCACGTGTGTTGAACGCGGAGGCATCGTTGTTCGGTGCTTAGATCGGAATCGACCGCTATCTGAATCGCTGCGTGTACGACTCCTCCAACCGCATTCTTGCAACGCTTCCACATCGCGATCTTCAAGGGTTTGAAGATGCACTCCTCTCTCTCTCTCGTTGCTAGTCTCTCCATAGATTGATCTTGGTGATGCGTAGGAAATTTTTTTGATTTACTACTACGTTCCCCAACAGTGGCATCCAGAGCTAGGTCTATGCGTAGTTTCTTGCACGAGTAGAACACAAGTTGTTGTGGGCGTCGATTTTGTCAATTTTCTTGCCGTTACTAGTCTTATCTTGATTCGGCGGCATCGTGGGATGAAGCGGCCCGGACCGACCTTACACGTACGCTTACGTGAGACAGGTTCCACCGACTGACATGCACTAGTTGCATAAGGTGGCTAGCGGGTGTCTGTCTCTCCCACTTTAGTCGGATCGGATTCGATGAAAATGGTCCTTATGAAGGGTAAATAGAAATTGGCATATCACGTTGTGGTTGTGGCGTAGGTAAGAAACGTTCTTGCTAGAAATCTATAGCAGCCACGGAAAAAAATTTGCAACAACAATTAGAGGACGTCTAACTTGTTCTTGCAGCATATGCCGTGTGATGTGATATGGTCAAAAGGATGTGATGAATGATATATGTGATGTATGAGATTGATCATGTTCTTGTAATAGGAATCACGACTTGCATGTCGATGAGTATGACAACCGGCAGGAGCCATAGGAGTTGTCTTAATTTATTGTATGACCTGCGTGTCAATGAAAAACGCCATGTAATTACTTTACTTTATTGCTAACCGTTAGCCATAGTAGTAGAAATAATAGTTGGCGAGGCAACTTCATGAAGACACGATGATGGAGATCATGGTGTCATGCCGGTGACGATGATGATCATGGTGCCCCGAAGATGGAGATCAAAAGGAGCAAAATGATATTGGCCATATCATGTCACTATTTGATTGCATGTGATGTTTATCATCTTTTTACATCTTATTTGCTTAGAACGACGGTAGCATAAATAAGATGATCCCTCACTAAAATTTCAAGAAAGTGTTCCCCCTAACTGTGCACCGTTGCGAAGGTTCGTTGTTTCGAAGCACCACGTGATGATCGGGTGTGATAGATTCTAACGTTCGAATACAACGGGTGTAAGCCAGATTTACACATGCAAAACACTTAGGTTGACTTGACGAGCCTAGCATGTACAGACATGGCCTCGGAACACGGAAGACCGAAAGGTCGAACATGAGTCGTATGGAAGATACGATCAACATAGAGATGTTCACCGTTGATGACTAGTCCATCTCACGTGATGATCGGACACGGCCTAGTCGATTCGGATCATGTATCACTTAGATGACTAGAGGGATGTCTATCTGAGTGGGAGTTCATAGAATAATTTTGATTAGATGAACTTAATTGTCATGAACTTAGTCTAAAATCTTTACAATATGTCTTGTAGATCAAATGGCCCACGCTAATGTTGCCCTCAACTTCAACACGTTCCTAGAGAAAACCAAGCTGAAAGACGATGGTAGCAACTACACGGACTGGGTCCGTAACCTGAGGATCATCCTCATAGCTGCCAAGAAAGCTTATGTCCTTGAAGCACTGCTAGGTGACGCACCTGTTTTCCCAGCAACTCAAGACGTTATGAACGCCTGGCAGTCGCGTAGTGATGATTACTCCCTGGTTCAGTGCGGCATGCTTTACAGCTTAGAACCGGGGCTTCAAAAGCGTTTTGAGCAACACGGAGCATATGAGATGTTCCAAGAGCTGAAAATGGTTTTCCAAGCTCATGCCCGGGTCGAGAGATATGAAGTCTCCGACAAGTTCTACAGTTGTAAGATGGAGGAGAATAGTTCTGTCAGCGAGCATATACTCAAAATGTCTGGGTTGCACAACCGCTTGTCTCAGCTGGGAGTTAATCTCCCGGATGATGCGGTCGTTGACAGAATCCTTCAGTCGCTTCCACCTAGCTACAAGAGCTTTGTGATGAACTTCAATATGCAGGGGATGGAGAAAACCATTCCTGAGATATATTCAATGCTGAAATCAGCGGAGGTGGAGATCAAAAAGGAACATCAAGTGTTGATGGTGAATAAAACCACTAAGTTCAAGAAAGGCAAGGGTAAAAAGAACTTCAAGAAGAATGGCAAGGGAGTTGCCGCGCCCGGTAAGCAAGCTACCAGGAAGAAGTCAATGAATGGACCCAAACCTGAGACTAAATGCTTTTATTGCAAGGGAAACGGTCACTGGAAGCGGAACTGCCCCAAGTACTCAGCGGATAAGAAGGCCGGCAATACCAAAGGTATATGTGATATACATGTTATTGATGTGTACCTTACCAGCGCTCGTAGTAGCTCCTGGGTATTTGATACCGGTGCGGTTGCTCATATTTGTAACTCAAAACAGGAGCTGCGGAATAAGCGGAGACTGGCGAAGGATGAGGTGACGATGTGCGTCGGGAATGGTTCCAAGGTCGATGTGATTGCCGTCGGCACGCTACCTCTACATCTACCTTCGGGATTAGTTTTAAACCTCAATAATTGTTATTTAGTACCAGCTTTGAGCATGAACATTGTATCAGGATCTCGTTTGATGCGAGATGGCTACTCATTTAAATCCGAGAATAATGGTTGTTCTATTTATATGAGAGATATGTTTTATGGTCATGCCCCGCTGGTCAATGGTTTATTTTTATTGAATCTCGAACATGATGTTACACATATTCATAGTGTGAATGCCAAAAGATGTAAGGTTGATAATGATAGTCCCACATACTTGTGGCACTGCCGCCTTGGTCACATTGGTGTCAAACGCATGAAGAAACTCCATGCAGATGGACTTTTGGAGTCTCTTGATTATGAATCATTTGACACGTGCGAACCATGCCTCATGGGAAAAATGACCAAGACTCCGTTCTCCGGGACAATGGAGCGAGCAACCAACTTATTGGAAATCATACATACTGATGTGTGCGGTCCAATGAGCGTTGAGGCTCGCGATGGTTATCGTTATGTTCTCACCCTCACTGATGACTTAAGTAGATATGGGTATGTCTACTTAATGAAACACAAGTCTGAGACCCTCGAAAAGTTCAAGGAATTTCAGAGTGAGGTAGAGAATCAACGTGACAGGAAAATAAAGTTCTTACGATCAGATCGTGGAGGGGAATATTTGAGTCACGAATTTGGCACGCACTTAAGGAAATGTGGAATTGTTTCACAACTCACGCCGCCTGGAACACCTCAGCGTAATGGTGTGTCCGAACGTCGTAATCGCACTCTATTAGATATGGTGCGATCTATTATGTCTCTTACCGATCTACCGCTATCATTTTGGGGTTATGCTTTAGAGACTGCCGCATTCACTTTAAATAGGGCTCCGTCGAAATCCATTGAGACGACATCGTATGAATTATGGTTTGGGAAGAAACCTAAGCTGTCGTTTCTGAAAGTTTGGGGATGCGATGCTTATGTCAAGAAACTTCAACCTGAAAAGCTCGAACCCAAATCGGAAAAATGCGTCTTCATAGGATACCCTAAAGAAACTATTGGGTATACCTTCTACCTTAGATCCGAAGGCAAGATCTTTGTTGCCAAGAATGGATCCTTTCTGGAGAAAGAGTTTCTCTCGAAAGAAGTAAGTGGGAGGAAAGTAGAACTTGATGAGGTAACCCCTCTTGAACCGGAGAGTAGCGCAGCTCAGGAAGATGTTTCTGTGGTGCCTGCACCGACTAGAGAGGAAGTTAATGATGATGATCATGAAACTTCGGATCAAGTTGCTACTGAACTTCGTAGGTCCACGAGGACACGTTCCGCACCAGAGTGGTACGGCAACCCTGTCCTGGAAATCATGTTGTTAGACAACGGTGAACCTTCGAACTATGAAGAAGCGATGGCGGGCCCGGATTCCAACAAATGGCTAGAAGCCATGAAATCCGAGATAGGATCCATGTATGAAAATGAAGTATGGACTTTGACAGACTTGCCCGATGATCGGCAAGCCATAGAGAACAAATGGATCTTTAAGAAGAAGACAGACGCGGATGGAAATGTGACCATCTATAAGGCTCGACTTGTCGCTAAGGGTTATCGACAAGTTCAAGGGGTTGACTACGATGAGACCTTCTCACCCGTAGCGAAGCTGAAGTCCGTCAGAATCATGTTAGCAATTGCCGCATACTATGATTATGAGATATGGCAAATGGACGTCAAAACGGCATTCCTTAATGGTTTCCTTAAGGAAGAGTTGTATATGATGCAGCCGGAAGGTTTTGTCGATCCTAATAATGCTGACAAGGTATGCAAGCTCCAGCGCTCAATCTATGGGCTGGTGCAAGCATCTCGGAGTTGGAACATTCGCTTTGATGAGATGATCAAAGCGTTTGGGTTTACATAGACTTATGGAGAAGCCTGTGTTTACAAGAAAGTGAGTGGGAGCTCTGTAGCATTTCTCATATTATATGTGGATGACATACTATTAATGGGAAATGATATAGAATTCTTGGAAAGCATAAAGGCCTACTTGAATAAGTGTTTTTCAATGAAGGACCTTGGAGAAGCTGCTTACATATTAGGCATCAAGATCTATAGAGATAGATCGAGACGCCTCATTGGTCTTTCGCAAAGCACATACCTTGACAAGATATTGAAGAAGTTCAATATGGATCAGTCCAAGAAGGGGTTCTTGCCTGTATTACAAGGTGTGAGATTGAGCACGGCTCAATGCCCGACCTCGGCAGAAGATAGAGAAAAGATGAGTGTCATCCCCTATGCCTCAGCCATAGGGTCTATTATGTATGCCATGCTGTGTACCAGACCTGATGTGAACCTCGCCGTAAGTTTGGTAGGAAGGTACCAAAGTAATCCCGCCATGGAACACTGGACAGCGGTCAAGAACATCCTGAAGTACCTGAAAAGGACTAAGGATATGTTTCTCATTTATGGAGGTGACGAAGAGCTCGTCGTAAAGGGTTACGTCGATGCTAGCTTCGACACAGATCTGGATGACTCTAAGTCACAAACCGGATACGTGTATATTTTGAATGGTGGGGCAGTCAGCTGGTGCAGTTGCAAGCAAAGCGTCGTGGCGGGATCTACATGTGAAGCGGAGTACATAGCAGCCTCGGAGGCAGCACAGGAAGCAGTCTGGATGAAGGAGTTCATCACTGACCTAGGAGTTATTCCCAATGCGTCGGGCCCAATGACTCTCCTCTGTGACAACACTGGAGCTATTGCACTTGCCAAGGAGCCCAGGTTTCACAAGAAGACCAGGCATATCAAGCGTCACTTCAACTCCATTCGTGAACATGTTCAAGATGGAGACATAGATATTTGTAAAGTGCATACGGATCTGAATGTCGCAGATCCGTTGACTAAACCTCTTCCACGAGCAAAACATGATCAACACCAGAACTCTATGGGTGTTCGATTCATCACAATGTAACTAGATTATTGACTCTAGTGCAAGTGGGAGACTATTGGAAATATGCCCTAGAGGCAATAATAAAGTGGTTATTATTATATTTCCTTGTTCATGATAATTGTCTATTGTTCATGCTATAATTGTGTTATCCAGAAATCGTAATACATGTGTGAATACATAGACAACAACATGTCCCTAGTGAGCCTCTAGTTGACTAGCTCGTTGACCAATAGATGGTTACGGTTTCCTAACCATAGACATTGGATGTCGTTGATAACGGGGTCACATCATTAGGAGAATGATGTGATGGACAAGACCCGATCCTAAGCATAGCACTAGATCGTGTAGTTCATCTGCTAAAGCTTTTCTAATGTCAAGTATCATTTCCTTAGACCATGAGATTGTACAACTCCCGGATACCGTAGGAATGCTTTGGGTGTATCAAATGTCACAACGTAACTGGGTGACCATAAAGGTGCACTACAGGTATCTCCGAAAGTGTCTGTTGGGTTGGCACGAATCGAGACTGGGATTTGTCACTCCGTATGACGGAGAGGTATCTCTGGGCCCACTCGGTAATGCATCATCATAATGAGCTCAATGTGACTAAAGAGTTAGCCACGGGATCATGCGTTACGGAACGAGTAAATAGAGACTTGCCGGTAACGAGATTGAACAAGGTATAGGGATACCGACGATCGAATCTCGGGCAAGTATCATACCGGTAGACAAAGGGAATTGTATACGGGATTGATTGAATCCTTGACATCGTGGTTCATCCGATGAGATCATCGTGGAACATGTGGGAGCCAACATGGGTATCCAGATCCCGCTGTTGGTTATTGGCCGGAGAGATGTCTCGGTCATGTCTGCATGGTTCCCGAACCCGTAGGGTCTACACACTTAAGGTTCGGTGACGCTAGGGTTATTATGGGAAATAGTATGTGGTTACCGAATGTTGTTCGGAGTCCCGGATGAGATCCCGGACGTCACGAGGAGTTCCGGAATGGTCCGGAGGTGAAGAATTATATATGGGAAGTTCAGTTTCAGTCACCGGAATGGTTTCGGGGGTTATCGGTATTGTACCGGGACCGCCGGAAGGTGTCCGGGGGTCCACCGGGTGGGGCCACCTGCCCCGGTGGGCCAAGTGGGCTGAGCAAGGGAGGGAACCAGCCCCTGGTGTACGTTCCCCAACAGTGGCATCCAGAGCTAGGTCTATGCGTAGTTCTTGCACGAGTAGAACACAAGTTGTTGTGGGCGTCGATTTTGTCAATTTCTTGCCGTACTAGTCTTATCTTGATTCGGCGGCATCGTGGGATGAAGCGGCCCGGACCGACCTTACACGTACGCTTACGTGAGACGGTTCCACCGACTGACATGCACTAGTTGCATAAGGTGGCTAGCGGGTGTCTGTCTCTCCCACTTTAGTCGATCGGATTCGATCGATGAAAATGGTCCTTATGAAGGGTAAATAGAAATTGGCATATCACGTTGTGGTTGTGGCGTAGGTAAGAAACGTTCTTGCTAGAAATCTATAGCAGCCACGGAAAAAATATTGCAACAACAATTAGAGGCGTCTAACTTGTTCTTGCAGCATATGCCGTGTGATGTGATATGGTCAAAAGGATGTGATGAATGATATATGTGATGTATGAGATTGATCATGTTCTGTTGTAATAGGAATCACGACTTGCATGTCGATGAGTATGACAACCGGCAGGAGCCATAGGAGTTGTCTAATTTATTGTATGACCTGCGTGTCAATGAAAAACGCCATGTAATTACTTTACTTATTGCTAACCGTTAGCCATAGATAGTAGTAGAAATAATAGTTGGCGAGGCAACTTCATGAAGACAGATGATGGAGATCATGGTGTCATGCCCGGTGACGATGATGATCATGGT
This sequence comes from Thinopyrum elongatum, assembly GCA_011799875.1. Classification (NCBI taxonomy): domain Eukaryota; kingdom Viridiplantae; phylum Streptophyta; class Magnoliopsida; order Poales; family Poaceae; genus Thinopyrum; species Thinopyrum elongatum. The sequence continues at coordinate 12,150,960 of CM022300.1, read as the reverse complement.
GCCCCGAAGATGGAGATCAAAAGGAGCAAAATGATATTGGCCATATCATGTCACTATTTGATTGCATGTGATGTTTATCATCTTTTTACATCTTATTGCTTTAGAACGACGTAGCATAAATAAGATGATCCCTCACTAAAATTTCAAGAAAGTTCCCCCTAACTGTGCACCGTTGCGAAGGTTCGTTGTTCGAAGCACCACGTGATGATCGGGGTGTGATAGATTCTAACGTTCGAATACAACGGGTGTAAGCCAGATTTACACATGCAAAACACTTAGGTTGACTTGACGAGCCTGCAGTACAGACATGGCCTCGGAACACGGAAGACCGAAAGGTCGAACATGAGTCGTATGAAGATACGATCAACATAGAGATGTTCACCGTTGATGACTAGTCCATCTCACGTGATGATGGACACGGCCTAGTCGATTCGGATCATGTATCACTTAGATGATAGAGGGAGTCTATCTGAGTGGGGAGTCATAGAATAATTTTGATTAGATGAACTTAATTGTCATGAACTTAGTCTAAAATCTTTACAATATGTCTTGTAGATCAAATGGCCCACGCTAATGTGCCCTCAACTTCAACACGTTCCTAGAGAAAACCAAGCTGAAAGACGATGGTAGCAACTACACGGACTGGGTCCGTAACCTGAGGATCATCTCATAGCTGCCAAGAAAGTTATGTCCTTGAAGCACTGAGGTGACGCACCTGTTTTCCAGCAACTCAAGACGTTATGAACGCCTGGCAGTCGCGTAGTGATGATTACTCCTGTTCAGTGCGGCATGCTTTACAGCTTAGAACCGGGGCTTCAAAAGCGTTTTGAGCAACACGGAGCATATGAGAGTTCCAAGAGCTGAAAATGGTTTTCCAAGCTCATGCCCGGGTCGAGAGATATGAAGTCTCCGACAAGTTCTACAGTTGTAAGATGGAGGAGAATAGTTCTGTCAGCGAGCATATACTCAAAATGTCTGGGGTGACAACCGCTTGTCTCAGCGTGGAGTTAATCCTCGGATGATGCGGTCTGTTGACAGAATCCTTCAGTCGCTTCCACCTAGCTACAAGAGCTTGTTGATGAACTTCAATATGCAGGGGATGGAGAAAACCATCCTGAGATATATTCAATGCTGAAATCAGCGGAGGTGGAGATCAAAAAGGAACATCAAGTGTTGATGGTGAATAAAACCACTAAGTTCAAGAAAGGCAAGGGTAAAAAGAACTTCAAGAAGAATGGCAAGGGAGTTGCCGCGCCCGGTAAGCAAGCTACCAGGAAGAAGTCAATGAATGGACCCAAACCTGAGACTAAATGCTTATTGCAAGGGAAACGGTCACTGGAAGCGGACTGCCCCAAGTACTCAGCGGATAAGAAGGCCGGCAATACCAAAGGTATATGTGATAATACATGTTATTGATGTGTACCTTACCAGCGCTCGTAGTAGCTCCTGGGTATTGATACCGGTGCGTGTTGCTCATATTTGTAACTCAAAACAGGAGATGCGGAATAAGCGGAGACTGGGAAGGATGAGGTGACATGTGCGTCGGGAATGGTTCCAAGGTCGATGTGATTGCCGTCGGCACGCTACCTCTACATCTACCTTCGGGATTAGTTTTAAACCTCAATAATTGTTATTTAGTACCAGCTTTGAGCATGAACATTGTATCAGGATCTCGTTTGATGCGAGATGGCTACTCATTTAAATCCGAGAATAATGGTTGTTCTATTATATGAGAGATATGTTTTATGGTCATGCCCGCTGGTCAAGGTTTATTTATTGAATCTCGAACATGATGTTACACACATATCATAGTGTGAATGCCAAAAGATGTAAGGTTGATAATGATAGTCCCACATACTTGTGGCACATGCGCCTTGGTCACATTGGTGTCAAACGCATGAAGAAACTCCATGCAGATGGACTTTGGAGTCTCTTGATTATGAATCATTTGACACGTGCGAACCATGCCTCATGGGAAAAATGACCAAGACTCCGTTCTCCGGACAATGGAGCGAGCAACCAACTTATTGGAAACATAAATACTGATGTGTGCGGTCCAATGAGCGTTGAGGCTCGCGATGGTTATCGTTATGTTCTACTCACTGATGACTAAGTAGATATGGGTATGTCTACTTAATGAAACACAAGTTGAGACCCTCGAAAAGTCAAGGAATTTCAGAGTAGGGTAGAGAATCAACGTGACAGGAAAATAAAGTTCTTACGATCAGATCGTGGAGGGGAATATTTGAGTCACGAATTTGGCACGCACTAAGGAAATGTGGATTGTTTCACAACTCACGCGCCTGGAACACCTCAGCGTAATGGTGTGTGCCGAACGTCGTAATCGCACTCTATTAGATATGGTGCGATCTATTATGTCTCTTACCGATCTACCGCTATCATTTTGGGGTTATGCTTTAGAGACTGCCGCATTCACTTAAATAGGCTCCGTCGAAATCCATTGAGACGACATCTGATGATTATGGTTGGGAAGAAACCTAAGCTGTCGTTTCTGAAAGTTTGGGATGCGATGCTTATGTCAAGAAACTTCAACCTGAAAAGCTCGAACCCAAATCGGAAAAATGCGTCTTCATAGGATACCCTAAAGAAACTATTGGGTATACCTTCTACCTTAGATCCGAAGGCAAGATCTTTGTTGCCAAGAATGGATCTTTCTAGAGAAGAGTTTCTCTCGAAAGAAGTAAGTGGGAGGAAAGTAGAACTTGATGAGGTACCCCTCTTGAACGGAGAGTAGCGCAGCTCAGGAAGATGTTTCTGTGGTGCCTGCACCGACTAGAGAGGAAGTTAATGATGATGATCATGAAACTCGGATCAAGTTGCTACTGAACTTCGTAGGTCCACGAGGACACGTTCCGCACCAGAGTGGTACGGCAACCCTGTCCTGGAAATCATGTTGTTAGCAACGGTGAACCTTGAACTATGAAGAAGCGATGGGGGCCCGGATTCCAACAAATGGCTAGAAGCCATGAAATCCGAGATAGGATCCATGTATGAAAATGAAGTATGGACTTTGACAGACTTGCCCGATGATCGGCAAGCCATGAAGAACAAATGATCTTTAAGAAGAAGACAGACGCGGATGGAAATGTGACCATCTATAAGGCTCGATTGTCGCTAAGGGTTATCGACAAGTTCAAGGGGTTGACTACGCCCCCCCTCTCCAACACCTCCTCCTCCTCCGTTTGAGCTTGGCGAAGCCCTGCCGGAGAACTGCAAGTTCCACCACCACGCCGTCGTGCTGCTGGAGCTGTCTTCCTCAACCTCTCCCTCCTCCTTGCTGGATCAAGGCGCGGGAGACGTCACCGGGCTGCACGTGTGTTGAACGCGGAGGCACCGTTGTTCGGTGCTTAGATCGGAATCGACCGCGATCTGAATCGCTGCGTGTACGACTCCTCCAACCGCGTTCTTGCAACGCTTCCGCATCGCGATCTTCAAGGGTATGAAGATGCACTCCTCTCTCTCTCGTTGCTAGTCTCTCCATAGATTGATCTTTGTGATGCGTAGGAATTTTTTTTGATTTACTACTATGTTCCCCAACAGTTCCCACTCTCCTCCCCCTGCGTCGGGCGATTGGAGGTAGTCGCGGCGTCGCTCTCCGTCCCCTGCGCGCCGTCGGGGACACAGTCCCTCGCCTCCCCGCTCCTCCCCCCCCCCCCCCCCCCCCCCCCCCCCCGCGCGCCCCTGGCTCCCCCAGCCCCTGCCCCGCCCTGCAAGTACATTCCTCTCCACTTCGCGGCCGCTGCCCAACAACCCAGCGCGGCTGCCGGCGGTGGGCAGAACCGCAAGAAGAAGAGCCGCCAGGTCGGGCGCCTGCTCCCGGTTCCGCCGCGCCGCGGGGCCCTGTCTCCGACCTACCCCCTCCCCCCTACTTCAACTGTGGGGAGGCCGGCCATGTCCAAGTAAACTGCTCCAATGCTCCGTGTTGCTACATCTGCAAGGACCCGGGCCACCCCGCCCTTCTTTGCCCGGATCGACCTTTGCCTGACGAGCTTCGGATGTACGGCCATGGGATCGAGGGTTTGGGCTTCTTCCATATGGAGATCCCCGACATCGCCCCGCCCAGCCCCTCCCTCCAGGCGATCGTGACGGTGGTGGATGGAGTGGCCTCACCCGAGATGATCGAGGCCGAGCTCAACCACCTATATCGCCGCCAGTGGGATTGGCAGGTCACCCCGACATCCGGGGCCGAGTTCACCGTGATCCTCCCCGACGCCCTCAGTCACGGCTACGCTACGCGCAGTGATCAGATCACCCTCGCCCTCAACAAGATCGTCGTCGACATCTCCGAGCCGATTCTCGACCCCAAGGCGGTGGCTGTCCTCGACACGGCCTGGATTCTCATTGCTGGCCTCCCCGACGTCGCGAGATCCGAGCGCGTCATCCGCCAGATGTCTCGGATCCTTGGCAAGGTTGTGGTCGTGGACGAGCTCTCCCTCCGCAAGGAGGAGGAGGTCTGGGTCAAGGTCAAGTGCCTGGACTCCTCCAAGCTCCGCGCCACCGTCCGGGTGTTCTTCAACGACCAGGGCTTCGACCTCCGGATTGCTCCCGAGCCTCCCAACTACGTGGGACGCCCTCGCTTCACCGACGACAGCCACCCTGGTGGCAACCCGGGTGCCAGCGAGGACTACCACAGCCGCCACCACCCCCGCCCCTCCCGCTCTGAGGATGATCCCTCCGATGACAGCCGCTCCCGTTCTCCATCGCCGGACCCCCAGGCTCCATCTTCCGGCCGTGGTGGCCGGCAGGTTGGGCTGGCTTCCCCGCCTCCCCTGCAGGCTTCCATGGCCCTCTCTGGTGCGTCCCCAACTGAGCTGTTTACGGCGAGCGACACCTCCAGCGTGGGGATGATAGTCCTCCCGGCTTCCTCCCCCCGCTCCCCGCTGAGCCCGCTTGAGGGCCCCTCTCCCCCCGCCTCGGTGGTCTTGGCGCCCCCGGCCCCCCTCTCCGGCGCGTCGCCCGGTGCGGATATACCTCCCCCTCCGGACGCGCGGCCCCCTGCGACGGCCCCCGTGGGCATCCCCCCACCTCCGGCCACGGACATCCCCCCCGCGCTGCCGGTGGTGGTCCTGGACACCCCCCCCCCCCCCCCCGCCCCCGGCTCCGCCCCGACGTCTCCACCGCCGGCCTCCCTTCTCCTCGGCAAGGCCGGATTGGAGATCCCGCTCGTCCCGGACACCGCGCCGCCAGCTCCACCCCTGGCCCCCCTGCTCCTCGGCTACGCTGGGCTGGAGGTCCAGCTCGTCCCCGTGGCGGCCCCCGATGCGGATGGGGAGACCCGGGTGACCACCCCGGTGGCATCCCAACCTCCCCCTCCGCGGTCCACGGCCTACTCCCGGCGCGGCAGGTCCTCCTCCTCCCAGGTGACGGCCTCCCGCCGCAGCGCTCGGCTCGACGCCGCCCGGCCGGACGGTAGCCTGGCTCTGCCCATCCCCGAGCGGGCAGAGCTCCGGGCCGCTGCTCGGAATCTGGAGCCAGGTACCCCTGATGTCACTCCCTCTGCTGCTACTTGCTCGTTTTCTGCGCTCGAGTCGGTTCCGCTCGGTCACCTAGCGAAGGTTGCGACTGACTCCGCAATTGTCTTCAGGGGGGAGGCGGCTCCCCCCTTAGTCCTACTCGAGGCCATCCAGGCTCGCGAGATTCTCGACGGTCAACTGGCGGAGGCCCGTGTAGTCCTGCTCACCCCCACTGCTCCACCGGCTCCTGATACGGGTACTTCTACTGCCCAGCCCCGTAGGACCGGTGGCCTCCTCCCGTTGGCGGCGGCGGAGCTCCGTGGCCGCACACGGTCTCGGACTGCCGCTCTCCGCGCCCAAAGCGCGTCTCGTGTCCTGGGGTCAAGCAGCCCCCCAATGGCTCCATAATGTGTGCCCTTTTTTGGAACATCCGAGGCTTCGGCCATGATGGCCGATGCCGCCAACTCATCGAATACATGATAGATGAACACATCGACATAATCGCCATCCAGGATACCATGCGCACTGAATTCTCTCTGCCTGAGCTAGATCGGCTGAGCTCCCACCTCTTTGCATGGCACTGGCTCCCTTCTAGTGGGATTGCCGGCCATTCGGGTGGCATCCTTTTAGGTGTGAAGGATGCCACCTTCGAGCTGGGCAGTATGGATCGGGGACAGTTCTTTGTTAGCCTGGAGCTCTATGAGCGGGCTCTTAACTTCAAGTGGGAGGTTATCATCGTCTACGGCCCTGCAAACCATAGTAGGCCTGCCACCTTCCTTGAGGAGCTTCACCGGAAGGTGTCGGCCGCCACCCTCCCCGTGGTGGTCGGGGGCAATTTTAACCTCCTCCGCTTCGCGGAGGACAAGAGCAATTCGCATGTCAACTTTGCATGCATGCAAATGTTTAATGACTGCATTGATGATCTTGGCCTCCACGAGATAGATAGGATCGGTGCCAGGTTTACCTGGACCAATCGCCAGGCTGCCCCGACCCAGTCGGTTCTGGATCGGGTCCTAGTCTCCCCGGAGTGGGACCTTTGCTGCCCCCTGGCTTCCCTCCGGGCCATCACCCGGATTGGCTCTGACCACGTCCCCCTCGTCTTATCCTCCGCCGACGAGCGCCCCCCGATCCCCCCTCACTTCCGGTTTGAGACATTTTGGTTGTCCCAAACCGGCTTCGTGGCGGCCGTCAGCGCGCGCTGTGTGGAGGCCCGTTCCCACCCCCACCCCTGCCCTCCCTCAGCCATCGACTCTTGGCAGTTCTGTGCCAAGCGTGGCCGTCAGTTCATGAAGGGTTGGGGCGCCAACCTTGGTCGGGATCTCCGGGAGCGCAAAAAGGCCCTGCTGACCGCCATCCAGGCCCTTGACCTCCAGGCCGATGCTTCTGGCCTCTCCCCCGATGAATGGCTCTCCCTATACGATCTGGAAGATTAGCTCTCCGTCATCTACACCGATGAGGAGGCCTATTGGTGTCTACGTGGCCCCCAGAAATGGCTCTTGAAGGGCGACGCCAACACGGCCTACTTTCAGGCCATAGCTAACGGTTGCCGTAGACGCAACACCATCCCTCTTCTCTGGGATGGTGAGACGCTCTTGCAATCCCCTGGTGACATTCGTGCGCACGTCGACGGATTCTACAAGAACCTCCTCTCCCCCCCCCCCCCCCCCTCGGAGTGGGCTGTCGCTGGCCGATGACTACTGGACCGGCCCCCAGTAGGTTTCCGCCGAGGAGAATGCGGCCCTCACGGCTCCATTCTCCGAGGGCGAGGTCTGGGCGGCCATTCGAGGTATGAACCCCTCCTTGGCCCCGGGTCCCGACGGTCTCCCGGTTAAATTCTTTCAGACCTTCTGGAATGTAATCAAACCGGAGATCATGGCCATCTTCGACGAGTTCTATGTAGGCTCCATTGACCTCGGTCGGCTCAACTATGGGATCATTTCTCTCATCCCCAAAGTGCATGGGGCTTCCGACATCTGCCAGTTCCGCCCAATCACGGTGATCAATGTGATCTTTCGGATCCTGGCGAAGGTGTACGCCAATAGGGTGACCCTGCTTGCAGATCACGTTACTCACCCCAACCAGTCTGCCTTCATTCAAGGGCGGTATATCCTGGATGGGGTGCTAGTCCTCCACGAAGTCCTCCATGAGGTCCGCTCTAAGCACCTCAAGGCGGTCTTCCTGAAGCTCGATTTCCATAAGGCTTATGATACAGTCAGTTGGTCCTTCCTTCGGGAAGTTTTGCTCCAGAAGGGCTTCGACGACCATTGGATCACCCGAGTGATGCAGATGGTCTCCTGCGGTCGCACGGCCGTGAACATCAATGGGGGAGATTGGTCCCTACTTCCCCACCCTTTGTGGGGTTAGACAGGGCGACCCCTTCTCCCCATTCTTGTTCAACATGGTGGTGGACGCTCTTGCCGCCATCCTTGACAAGGCCAAGGCGGCTGGCCATATTCGTGGGATTACTCCCCACTTGGCCGGCGATGCTGGGATCTCCCTCCTCCAATACGTCGACGACACCATCATTATGGTTGAAGGCTCGGAGACCGACATCTCGAATTTGAAGTTCCTCCTCCTCTGCTTCCAAAAAATGCCTGGCCTCAAGATCAACTTCGACAAGAGCGATGTGATGGTGATGGGCTACTCCCCGGACGAATGTCTGGGCATCGCCAACCGGCTTAACTGCCACTTGGGCACCTTCCCCACGACCTACCTGGGGACTCCCATTAGTGACTCTAGGCTCACCGTGGCTGACTTGCGCCCGACCGTGGCAAAGCTGCAGACACGTATTGAGCCTTGGCAGGGGAGGTGGCTGTCTAAGGCGGCCCGAACGATTCTCATAAACTCATCCCTGTCCAGTCTCCTCTTGTTCCTCATGAGCTTCTATAGCCTGCACGAAACTCTGCATCATGAGATCACCAAAGTCCAGTCTTGTTTCTATTGGGCGGGCGACAACAATAAACAGAAATACCATATGGTCAGCTGGCCGGACATCTGCAAGCCTCGGGAGCAAGGGGGCCTTGGGATCATGTGCTCTAAGCGCATGAACATCGCCCTATTATCCCGCTGGCTTTGGCGGATTGCTCAAGGGCAAGGTGGCCTCTGGTTAGACATTATCCGGAACAAATACCTACGTGGGTAGCCCCTCGCCTTCTGCCAGAGATCTGGCGGCTCCCAGTTCTGGCAGTAGGTCATCCAACTGCTCCCGGTGCTTCGCATTGGGACATCCATCTCGGTTGGTTTTGGGGCTGCGACTCTGTTCTGGTTCGACCGTTGGGCGGGAGACTCCCCCTTCGCTGCGCGCTTCCCCGACCTCTTCTCCATCGCCGTTGATCCTAGGATCTCGGTTGAGAGGGCCCTTATTGACTTAGGGCGCCTCGCCTTTCGGAGACCATTTGGGCCTCCGGATGCTGCCGCCTGGCAAGAGCTGCTTGACTGCATTGCCCTCCACGAGCCTCTGGTTGACGCTGGCCCAGATCTTGTTCGGTGGCGCCTAGAGCCGTCGGGACAGTTCTCCACCAAGTCCCTTTACCGGGCCATTGCACCCTCCTCCGCCCCCCCCCCCCCCTCCTCTTACGGCGGTTTGGCCTGTCCGCCTCCCCTTGAAGATCCGGATCTTCATGTGGCAATGGATTCGTGGACGGATTCCGTCTGGTGTGGAGGTCCGTAAGCGCAATGGCCCGGGTAGTGGCCTTTGTCCGCTCTGTGGTGTCCTCGAAGACTCGAATCACATCTTCTTCTCTTGTGTGCCCGCCCAATTTCTTTGGGGCTGTTTTAGAGAGGTGGTTGGTGGCAATTGGTGCCACACCAATTTCCCCGACATGTTCGCTGAACTCCAGGCCTCCCCCCCCCCCCGCATTCTCGCCACATTAGGTGGCTGGAGATTGGGACCCTCGCTTGGACCCTCTGGATGATCCGTAATAGACTTGTGATTCAGCGCATTCCGCTTCGACGTGCTACTGACGCCCTCTTCAAACTGTCTGGTTACTTGCAGCTTTGGCGGCCACTTAGCCGCCCCCAGGACCGTGACGCCATCTCTGCCTTCATCGCCGACCTCCGCTCAATGGCTGTCCGTTTGTCGCCGCCGCTCCCTCCGCCACCTCCCGAGCCGGATTAGGGGCCGGGCTCCCTCTCCGGCTCCCTTTTCTTTTTTATTTGGGCTTGTTGAGCTGTGCCCTCAGCAGAACCTCTTGTACTCTGTGTTGTGAGACTTGTGTGGGTGTGGTGTGAACCTTCTCATGTACTGATGCTTTGTGGCGGTTTGCTTTATTTATAAAGCGGGGCGAAAGGCTTTTTTGGTAAAGGCTGAAGGCAAAGACAACGTGAGGAGCAACAGTGATGAGGCTGAGCCAGGACCTCGCCGGACGCTGCTAGCCGGCGATAGCCGGAGTTGCCGCTTACGACCGTCGGCCACGACGAGGCTGAGCCAGGACCTCGCTAGAAACAAGGAAGACACTATGGCGTCCCCGCGGTCGCCAGAGTTGCCGCTCACAGCGTCGTGCCGTCCCAGTCGAAGGCGGTGAAGGTCAAGGGATGTGGCGGTCACCGGAGTTCCTGACAATCCTCCGCGCATTGCTGCTGCTTCTGTGTCTAGCTAGAGAGATTGTGTGTGTTGGCCATTTAGGCTCGATTAGTCCAACTCCACATGGCCCTTGAGATCATTCTCCTGCTTGACGTCGTGCAAGAGCTAAGGCTGCTCAGCCCAGCGGAGTGGAACCTTAGAAAGGCGCTCAAAAGGAAAGTGGTGGCCTTGGCGGTCCTTGAGCAAGCAAGGAAGAGATAAAGCTCGTGAATTAAGTTGCTCAAAGAGGGAGATGCTAACACTCTTTTTTTTCATCTCCGTATCAACCATCGTCGAAGGAAGAATTTCAGTCACCGACTTAAACACAACAATGGCTGGGTTACTCACCATGATCACAAGAAAGTGATTATCCAGCACCACTTTTCGAAAGCTATTGGGAAGGGCCCTCCCCGTGCCAAGGACTTCAACTGGGCTTGCATCCCACAATCGATGTCTGATCTCTCTGAGCTAGGTGCTTTCTTCACAAAGGACGAGGTTCGGGCAGCCAATCAATGATCTTCCCTGTGATAAAGCTCCCGGCCCTGACAGCTTCACTGGAGCGTTTTTTAAGGAATGTTGGGACATCATCAAGCCGGAACTTATGAAAGCGATCAACAGCTTCTCAACCCTCCACACTTCCAGCCTTCACTGGCTCAACTCAGCCAATATTACCCTAATCCCAAAGAAAGATGGGGCGGAGGACATTTCTGACTTTAGACCCATAAGTCTCATCCAGGCCGTTGCGAAGATCATTGCTAAGATGATGGCCACTCGTCTCGCCCCTCACATGCCAGATCTCGTTTCCAATACGCAAAGTGCTTTCATCAAGAAGAGGAGCATTCATGACAATTTCATGTATGTACGCAACTTGGCTCGCCGTTTTCATCGCAACAAATCTCCAACCTTGCTCCCTCTTTCAGTTACGAGGCTGAAGCGCATCCACTTTCAATACTTAGAGGACAAGGTGGCTGGGAAGCTACCCCCCTAGTCGGCCATGCATGTGGCCACTCCTGGGCGCATTGTGCTGGTCAAAGTTGTCCTCACAGCCATAGCCATATATCACCTCACGCCTCTTGACCTCCCTGTTGAAGTTAGGAAAAAGATTGATAGCCTCAGACGCGCCTATCTTTGGGCAGGCTGCGATAAAGTGACGGGAGGCAAGTGTAAGGTTAATTGGGACCTTGTCTTCAAGCCCAAGGTTCATGGGGGTCTTGGTGTGCTCAACCTTGAGAAGTTTGCTTCAGCTCTATGTCTCCATTGGTTGTGGTTCGAGTGGGCTGACCCGACAAAAACATGGATTCGGATGGGAACGCCTTGCACTGACAAGGATAAGGACCTTTTTGCGGCGGCCACTACGGTGATCATTGGCGATGGTAAAAAGGCTAAATTCTGGGAATCCTCTTGGCTGAATGGTATTCGACCCAAGGGCATTGCGCCCAAGATTTTCGAGATTTCAAAAAAGAAGGCGTGTGTGGTTAGCAAGGCTCTTGACAACAATTCTTGGATCCATCATATTAACACCCATCAGGGCCTCACATTGACACATATCCAGCAGTTTGCCAACCTTTGGGAGATGATCGCTGATGTTACTCTTACCCATGACAGACAGGACACTATTTCTTGGAAATTCACAACTAGCGGGGAGTACTCTGCTTCCTCGGCTTATTTGGCGCAATTTGCGGGGCTCACTTTCAGCACCAACACTTCCATGATCTGGAAGAGGTGGGCTCCCCCAAAGTGCAAATTATTTGCCTGGTTAATTCTTCAAAACCGAGTCTGGACGACGGACCGCCTGGCTCGACGAAGATGGCCAAATTGCGACCTTTGCCCCCTCTACAAGCAAGTTCAAGAGTCCGCGGCCCACCTCCTTTTCCAATGTCGATTCTCGATTAGAGTCTGGAATGAGATTTCCACTTGGCTTCATTCATGACTACTCGCCTATTTCTTGGCGGCACGAAGATTCGGTTCGAGCTTGGTGGCAAAGGCGATGAGTTCAGCTGGGCATCACAGAAAGGCCATTGCTTCCGTTTTGATGCTTGTCTCATGGGAAATTTGGAAGGAGCATCTTCCGCAACACTACTGCACCAACCACCATCGTCGTCCCCAGAATCAAGGAGGAAGCCCATCTTTGGGCTCTGGCTGGAGCCAAGCATTTAAGCATTCTTGTGTGCAAGAGTAGACCTTTATTTTTGCCGCTTTGCGGCACCTGTCTAAACCTTCTCCTTATTTAATGAAAATGGAAGTCTTTTGCCTTGTTTCAAAAAAAAAAAAGATGCAGGTAGCATTAGAAATGACAACGATACTTTTTTAATTCAAAAAACTTAAGTGAACATTCTGAGTTTCAATCATTCATTTTGTGCGAATAAGTGACAATAATCGACCACCATCTTGGCCGCATGGATTTTAGATTCTTCTCGGCTTGCAGGATGATCCTAACAATGTTGCATCAAGTCCTTTATTTTAATGTACCATCAAATTCGTTGGACATGCCCAGTTCCCAGTTTCCAGGAAGTCTGGATCTAATTCAGTATAAGGTTCAGACTCTGAGGGCTAGGACCAGGATGCACACAACAGCTCTAAATTTAAATTCGCCCACAAGGTTACAACTTACAACTGGGGAATTTGAATTTGTTCCAGATTCCAACAGTTCCATTCTGAAAATTACATGAGTCGCATTGATCAAATGCTTTGATCAGCCCTAGTGCCCTAGCTTGGTTGTACCGACAGTTCATCCTCAAGGAAGTTGTATTCAAATGTGAAGTCATTCTTGATCCTTTGGCACCTGCGAGCGAGCGATAATAACAGCATCAGCAACACTCAAACCACCTTTAGTACAGCAAAAGACTAAAGAGGGGTCAACTTACCACCCGTTGCCATCATCTGCAAGATGAAAATCAAAGTACACATACGATCCCCGCTCATACTCATCTGTTGTAACCTGTGGCTCCACATGCCGTTGGAACCAAGTATTGTACTTCCTATGAAATCTCCATGACTGCTTTTTTAGTTCTTTCGCGGCCAAATATTGTTGGTATGAGTTCTAGCAAAGTGGAAAACAAAGAATGTCAAGAGCTTCATTAAAATTGGATGGATGGTTCTGCAAGGAAAACAAAAATAGACACTGGGAATTTGGAAAGAAGTATATGAAGCCTGACCTGCTGATAGTAGAATGCAAAGAATAACATATCTGTAGATAATGTATCACTACCGAGCCTTTCCCAAAAGGCAGGATTTGTCACAATTGGTGCCTGAATCTGCGGGTAACTGGCAGGGGTCACTGAAGGGTGCCTCTGAAAAAGGAATTTGATAGGGAGGTTTGGTTACAACTCTACATTACAACATCTGGTGCATATATAAATGGCAGAGCATCATCCATACCGGAATATAAGTTTTCGCACGCTCAGAGTCCTTGGGCTGTGGAAGCCTGTGGTATGCAGCTTCGAGCATTTGCAAATTATAAAGGTGATCGTGCCCAGAAACTACCGAAGCTCCACTGAGATTGTCTCCAATTGCTCCAAAATCAGATATACTCCTCCGGCCAATAACACCAACACCAGATGATGGCATGCCAGATTGCATAGGCTGCCCGGGTGATAGATCAGAGTCTCTAGATAGCTGGGTGCCTTCTGCTATAGATGCTGGAGGATTCTGTAAAAAACATACAAGAAAAATCAATGTTCAAATAAGAAGAAAATATGCACACCAAAATGCAATACACATCTACACAGAATTAAGGGTACGTCTGGTTCATGAGAAGGTTGCCAAATTTTGGCCATGCCCAGGTCTACTTTGCCACCTTAAGCATTTTTCTAGCCAACATGGGCAAGCAGAAGTGCAAAACCTCGGCAAAAGTTTTGGCTAACCGAATTTTTTATGGGGGTATGCTCAGGCTCAGACCAAATACACCCTAAAATACTACTCCCTCCATTGCTAAATATATGACGTTTCGGTAGTTCAATATATTTAGCAACGGAGGGAGCACTACCCAAAATAATTACTGCAAAAAAATTAAACTGTACGGTGTTCTGATTTTTTCTGTTAAGCCACACAGGGTGACGTCCCAGGTGTTAACATGAATAGAAGTACAGGGAAACTATACAGTCAAAAACTATTAAGAATTCAACTGTCTAGCACATTGTAGGAGCACCGAAAAGATATGCAGATTGGAACTGATGTGACCAGTTCAAGTCTATTTTGCAAGACAGATGGGCCATACACATGAACAGTTTTCTAAAATATGAGCAAAATAGCCTAAAATCCTTTTTAAAAATCTAGCTAAGAAATGCCGTAGATTATTGTGAGTTACTCCACACTATTGATTATTCACACTGATAATTGCAGTGTCCTTAATTGTATGCACCTTGTTTCACTGAATTCATGAGCAGGCATGTATGGAAAAGATGGACCGTACCGAATAAGGAGCCTTTGTGTCATCTTCATTGGTGTGCTTATTCAGTCCAGTTGTTGCAGCAGACTCCACACTAGCATCATCGGCCAAGCCTTGTTGCTGCTCGTCACTTTTTGTTTGCCCAGCATCTGCACATATTGATAAATTCTTAATGCACAGGAAAAACTAGTGGTCAAACACTATGAGCCTCCAACTTTATATATACTAGAAATAAATGCATGGCCATTACATTGCTCGAGAATTTGGGATTCATGAGGTTGTAGCTGAGATGAGAAGGCAGAAGGGATACCTGGTCCCTGAACCCCTAGCCCAAGGCCCCCTTGAGAAGAGATAGAAGAACTCTGAGAATTAAACTGCAAAAATGAACAAACTGAAAATGTGAAAACAATCACTATACAGAATTGACTTTAGATTTCAGACATTATAGGATGGTTACAAAAGATTGAGGAATGCCAACACAAAATATTACTACAAACTTTACGAGTTGATTTGATGCCTTAACAGAATAAGGTTAGAATGGAAGCATCTAAAGAAGGACTTGCACTCCTAAAGACAGAAAGAGAACAGCACCTAAGTAATACGCAGACAATCAAAAATCGGTATATTCAACTAATTTGTACTTCCTAATTCTTGACTAAAGGAGACATTGATATATCACAACATTTTTATTAGTAAAAGCAGGAACAACCTGTTGTAAGAGGGAATTGGGCTGCTGGGTTGAAAATTGCTTCTGACTGATGCCCGTTATATGAGAAGTGTTAAGAAGGTTGCCCTGCTGCTGCTGTACTTGTTGCAATCTTTGCAAGTACTTCTCCCTTTGGTCGGTGACCTCAGGTCTTCCACGAAATTGACCCTGAAAATGTGAACAAGTAAATGTCATATATTCCTATAATCCTATGAATATTTTGTGACCTCGGTGATAGATTAACATTCTAAATGAATGAAATCTACAATAGGGAAAAGCAGTCATTTAGATGTTTCAGACTGACACTGGATCAAGATGAAACAACAAGAATTCAAGAATGGGATGATGAAAATTTTCAAATAAATGCCCGTGTTGTTTTATTCAGTTGGAACTTAAAAGACTCAAAAGAACAGCACAATTGCTGAAGCACTCATACATCTGAAATGCCCATAAAATTCTTATGATCAATAACATCATTTGCAAAAGCACAGTGGAATTCAGAAATAAAACTGGAGCAAAGGTACGTACAGTTTCACTTTGATTTTGGAAACCCGCAGGAGCTTGAGGCCTCCACTGAGCCCCAGGAACAACCGGAGGAGAAAATACCCTTCCTCCAATAACCGCACTTTCACTGGTGTTACTGGAATCAGAGCTAACTGCATCGTTAGTCTTCAGAACCGGCTGTGGTTGAACTTTACTACCAAGAGGTGAAACCAACTGCTGAGAAAGACCACCACTGTTAACCCTCTCATCCGTATTCATTATGTTTCGTTTGGACAGGTCATTTATTGGAGGAATTGCAGTAATGGACCCATTTCCTGGAACTGGACCTACACTTATGGGAGCAGCTAATGCCTGACTAGTTAAGCCACGGGTAATACCCCTGCCAAGACCAATTTCAGTAACTGCGGGAGACGGTCTACGTGGAGGAAAGCTCATGCTTTCATCATCCTTCACGGCAGTAGATAAGTTTGCAGGAGTTGAAGCAACAGCAGGCATGCTCTCTGGAGCATTTCGAACAGCAGCAGAAGCAGCAAATATTGTGGGTGCTGTGGCAGGAATAATTGGCCGTACTGGGCCTGGGGAACTAATGGCATCCGCCGAAACAGAAACAGCTGCAGCACTGGTACTAATGGCAGTGGGCACAACTGGCACTGATGGTCCCAGATTTCCACCCTTCGGAGATGGTGTTTGTGGCACCGATTCAGGATTGCTTTCTAGCGTAGTTGTTTCCTCTGCTTGATCTTGTGATGTCCCTTGTGAGATTGTTGATACAGTAGCCTGAAGCAAAGGGAGACAGAGTCGGTAAATCAGCATATCGACAAGTAGTAATCAGGATTGTACATTAGAAATAACCAATTCCTCAATCTTGTTAGCATGTGTTTTTATTAAATGCCCAAATTAGCAACAACCACGTGTATTCATATTCAAGGATTAGCTTGTAAGAAGATGATCAAATAAATCAATACTAGCATGTAAAGGTTGACAAGAAAGCAGCAGCCAGGATGCCAACTAAGCTGACACTGAGCACATAACAACCATCGTGTTCTGAGTATTCGATATACTAATACTATGTCTCCGTTTATCACAAACCAATAGATATTCAATAAATAACTAGGAATGAATAACATGTACCTGAGTAGGTGAAGTTGCTGTTGGACTCTTCGTACTCAAAACTGCAGTAGTGGAAACAGCAGCAACACCCTGGCAACCAAACAAGAAGCGATGTTGAAAAATATATAATTACCCATATAACTAAAAGATGAAGAGCTGCACGACATAAAAACATGGTAGAGAAATGGTCTGCACCAGCATAGCAGACTAGCAGTATTTGTGGGGAAAAAACATAAGAAAGTTTGCCAGTTGATTCTATTAGAAAAATCACAATAACCAAAGTAAAAAAAAATTAACAGCTCACAGCTCACCTTGATAAGAATGGAAGGAGCAAGTGAAACCATGTCTTCGAGTGCTTCAACCTTCTCCATAGGCAATGTGCTATAGAGATCCTCAACATCACTAAATTCATCAAAATCTTCCTGAATTCGGATTAAGAAATCGATAGTCAGAACAAGCAGCAGATCCACAATGCTTTTAGGTCATCACAATTCCGACTTGACTATATCAAAAATTCAAAAATGGATATTATGACAGCTAAGCAGGAAGACAATCCCACCTGATTACGTTCAACATAGTCTTCTAGGAAATCTTTCACATCATTGACTTGCTCAGGACTCAACTCATCATTATCCAAGAGTCTCAGAATTGACTCCAATTTTTTTATATGAGCCTTATGCCGCGTAATAGATTTCTCTAAATGTACCTGATAATACATAATTACTTCCTCCGCAATAGAGATTGTTGGAAACAGGTTCCGTAGACAGTAAAATATGAACACTTTCCAATCCTATACAGTTGATCATACCAATCGAGGAGGTCTTTGCTTTCCTTTCTTAAATGAAAGTCCTTCAAGCTCCGCTTCAAAATTATCAATCTGATTTTCCAAATCACTAACCTGTAAACCAAACCCAAAAGTATATTAGAAATGTTGCACCCACATGCAACAAATAAATAGCAACACCAGAAAATCACAAAGTAATGACATTTTTTGCAAGGTACGGAGTAATGACGGATATAATCAAAATATCAATACACATCAGCAGAGTCAAGTATGCATGCAAATGTCATTAGCGAGGTGCGGAGTAATGACTTGATATAATCAAAATATCAATAAACATTAGCAGAGTCAAGTATGCATGCAAATGATACTTTCAGAGTGATCAGATCAAAGAAAATAGCCACAGAATAATAGTCTATACGATTTTGTTTTATTCTGAGAGGGACAAGTAACCACCAGTATAGTCAAAATATTAGCAAACGTCAGCAGCCGGGTGTGCATGCAAGTTATACTTTCAGAACAATCAGATCAGAAAAATTAGTCATCAAATTCTAATAGTCTATTATCAGTTGTCAAAAAGCAGAATCTGCGAGTGTCTTTCAGAACATACTCTAGGCCAAAGAGAAACAACAATACAAGACATATATGTTGCAGGTAACTTCTTTGTTTGCTCATGTTTACAGAAAGCCAGCAACATGTAGACATGAGCGCACAAGACTAAGCATACATGTAATGCATCTAACATACCACACTGTTGAGCCAATCTCTTGTTTCAGCTTTAGCCTTCTCTCTAGGATCCTGCGTGAAATAAGAATTGATGCTGAGATTCATAACAACAAAAGAAAAAAGGGTTAATCAAACACAGAAACGAGACCGAGTGCATACAGTTTTAGGCTGTTGACCTAACCCTTCTTTCGAGAAGGCCTTGGTTTTAGTTTCCTTCTCACAGACCTTAAATCGTTCCATCTCGCGTTCAATCTGCTTGCGGGCATCCATGAGAGCCTGCTCATAAGAGGCACTAACCTATGTCAACATATATCACAAATGGATTAAACACAGAACGATAAGCTATGCCCAACTTTAAAGGTTAACATGTTAAGAAAAAAAGTTGGCCCAACCCCCACAAAATTGAAACAAAGGAATAACTGCTTCTCTAAACAAACAACTACAATCAGGATCCCTATCGTATTTCTTCAGTAAAACACTCTTCAATTTACAAAGAAAAAAATGCAGCATGTAGTAGCACAATCATGGAGCATGCAATGTTCCGATTGACAAGGGATGATTAAAATGACAAGACATATTGGATAACAAAATACCAAGGGTGTGTTTGGTTTGGGAATATAGTGGAATGGAGTGGGTCAGTTCTGCGCCTGGGACATATTACTATGTTTGGTTACAGAGGGAACGAGAATCCATTGGTTCCTCAAAAGGGAATATTCCCCTCAGATGCGGAACGCACCGATTCCTCCAAATCCTGGTGCTTTATGCGAGGAGAAGTTTCACGGAACTGGTGCACGTAGGGTGTTCTAGGAAATGCCAAGTGAACTGGTGCATGTTGGTTACTTCGTTCCTCCTCTTGCCTATGGTTTTGCAATACCTGTTGGTACATGCTGCTGTCCAAAATTACATTGTAATTTTTAACCTCTATAGTGCTTAGAAAATTGTGATAGCTACACAATTTGTCTTGTTTATATGTGTATTCCAGTTTTATGTTCGATAACCAATTAGCCATAGCCAACAGTGAGAGCTATACAATTGTTAAAGCTGAAAATACAAAGAAAATGCTGCTGAAAATTAGAATAATATATTGTCTAACAAAAATACGATTGTGCACATGGCCATGGGAGATAATATCACCAAGGTGAAGTGAATCAGATTCTTGTCGTTCCATCCCTCCAATCAAACACAGGAAATGAACTGGAATGGAACTGTTATATTCCACACCATATTGTTCTCAAACCAAACAGACCCTAAGAAACAATATCAGGAATTGCAGCGCCTCCAGAACCATCAGTATACTGTTGATTTAGCAAGTCTTTCTAAAGGCAGGTTTGGTTTAAGGTCAGTAAGAACTTCAGGGGCCTAGAAACTCCTAAACTCTGTTGGACATCCATACAGATTGCCTTATTGCTATGAACAACTTTCTAAGTGAAGTCAATGCCTTGATCAGAACGCCTTCTCACAACTGTGAGCTCCACAGCTTAATCCAATCATGGCTTAATGGTACAATTCGAGCACAAGATAAAAGCAGTTCTATAAATAACATTCACTCACATTCAGATCATAAGATGAAACGAAGACCTCTGATGTTCCATTCCAGACATCATTAGACCACGAGATCTCCCAGGTAATAAATCCATTCAAAACCCACCATCTAAATTCTTCGCCTCTTGCTACCACTCAAGTTTACAATTGTTTTTAAATCAGCTTCGTTCCTTTTGGTTCTTTTAGAGAGGGAAAAAGTGTCGGCTGTCATTCTTATTACCACTTAATAAAATACCATCATGTGCAGAGTCACTTGAGGCAGTCAAGTATGATTTCGTATTCCAGACAATCATGATATCAAATTTGAATTCAGAAGAGACGTGCATTGGCATTGCACCTACACGAGTACTAGTACAACCAAAAACGAGCAAGAATATCAATGTCAAGACAAATACAGAAGCACTGAAAACTGGAGTTGGCCACTTAACCTCCCCCCAACACCTGTAAAGACATATTACCTCCAGATAACTTAGCACTGAAGCCGCATCTAAACTAAACAGTTGACTGAAGAGAAGAGCGTGGCAGTAGATAATTCTCGGGAAGGAAGGAAGGAAGGAAGCAGCGGCAGGAGCAGTTCCATCCATCCAGGCGACAAACACAGTGGATAGATACAGATTACAGAGGGGGTCACCTTCTTGTCCTTGATCTCGCTGGACTGGATCCAGGTCTTGATCTGGTCGCGGTAGCGCTGCAGCTTCTTGATCTCCTTCTTGAGGTCGGCCTCGAACTTCTCCTTCTGGTTCGCATTCTCGGTGTCGTAGACCTGCCCCAGAATCGCGCAAAATCATGAGAATCTGGCGCGGGGGGTTGGGGAGAGGTTGGGGGAGAGGAAAGAAGAAGGCGGCGCGCGCGTGCCTTGTTCCAGATGCTGTCGAAGACGTCGACGCCCTCCTGGACCTTCTTGAGGACGCGGTCGATCTCGCCCTGCAGCTTCCGACTGGCGCCCATGGCATCCGGCGCTCCGGCGCTCCGGCGGGGCTAGGGTTTACGATTGGGGGGGAGGGGAGGTTTTTTTTCTTCTTGTGTTGGGGGATGGGGAGGAGGAGCGAGGAGTGACCCAGGAGTGGAGGATGACGTTCGTTTATTCGTCGGCGGCCGAGAACCCAGATGGATGGATGGATGGATGATGGGGACGCTGCCCCTATGTCTCGCCCATAGCGAGGCGTAGGGAAGGGGAGCCGGATGGGCCAGCCCACCCGCGCCGGAGGCCACGGCCTCGTTTCTTTGTTTTTTTTTTCACTTTTTTTTTCGTTTTTCTGTTTCTCTTTTTTTACTTTTTTATCATACTTCCACATATTATAAATAAATAGCATTTCATAAAAATTACTTTACATAAAAAAATTGAAAGAAATGTTAATCGAACATTCGAAAAATCTTCAATGTGTATAGAAAAATGTTTCCCGTGTACATGGAAAATGCATACAAAAAATATACAATGTGTGAGAAACAGTTGACCGTTTATTTTGAGAAATACTAATCAAGCATTTGAAACAGTGCTAAACAAGTTTTGTAAAAACGTTAAGCAAATATTTGAAGCGTATAAAGAAAAGGTTGACCATGTATTCAAAAAATGATTAACATGTATTTGAAAAATGTTAAGCAAGTGTTTGGAAAAAAGTAATCAAGCATTTTCAAAATATTAAATGTGTATAGAAATAATGTTGATTATATATATATTTTTTAAAGTTAATATGTTATTGTATTAGAAAAATTCAAATTTTATTTTCAAAAAGTTAATCAATTCAAAAAAAAGCACTTGAAAAGTGTTAAATGCATATACAGAAAATGTTGACCATATATTCAAAATATCTTAATCTTGCATTTGAAAAAATGTTAGTCAAGCATTTGAAAAATGTTAAATGTGTATAAAAAAATATTGACCATGCATTAAAAAATTATTCTTTTATTTCATAAATGTTAATCAAGCATTTGAAAATATTACAAATGTGTATAGAAAAAACATAGACCATGTATTCAAAAACTGTTAATCTTGTATTTGAAATATGTTAATCAAGGATTTAAAAAAATGTGTATGGTAAAAATATTGACAATGTTTTTACAAAAAGTTAAACTTGTACTTGAAAAATGTTAAATGTGTATTAAGAAAATGTAGAATGCAAATCAAAAGAAAAAAAGAAAGGCGAAAAATCAAGGAAAAAAAGAAAAGAAATAAAAGACACCAAATAAAAACAAGTAAACTAAAAAAACAGAACAAACAAGTGCAAAAATAATGGGAAAAGGAGAAAACCAGTAAATAAACAAAGAAAACTAAAAAAACCTTTGAAAACCAAGAAAAAACTAAAACCAAAGAAAAGAAGAAGGAAAATGAGAAAAATGAAGAAAAAAAGAAGTTATATCAAAGGAAAACGAAGGGAAAAAGAAAACAAAGAATAATATATCAAAGAACAAAAAGAAACCAAAGAAAAACTAAAAAAAGAAGTAAAAGAAAAAACCAGTGAAAGCCAAGGAAAACAAAGAAATCATACGTTATATCAAAGAATAAAGAAACCATTGAAAAAACAAAAACAAAATATCAAAGAAAAACAAAAGAAACGAAAAAAGAAAAAATCGTAGTGGAGCAAACATACAGCGATCGAACCACGGCGAGCGAGTAAATGCGCTAATGGGTCGAGCCGCTGGCTATGCGCCTGACGAGGGAGCTTGTTCCATCTCGCTAAAAGCAAGATATAGCTCTCGCGGGATGATGGGGGCGTTTTCCTATTTGTCGCTCGCTGCGACAAGTTGCCTGAGCGACGCAAAGGGGAGATCAACAAGCGTTTCGGGATGGGCCGGCCCGTTACACGTTTTAGCGCTTTCGGTTTTGGGAAGTTTCTAGGTGGTTCCCAACCGGTTTTTTTCCTGTTTTGGGAAGTTTCTAGGTGGTTCCTGGACCAGTTTTTTTTTTCTTTTTCCTTTTTCTTTCTTTTTCTTTTTTTGGGATTTCCAAAATTGTTCATATTTTATAAAAAATGTTCAGAATGTTTTGGTTCAAAACTTTCGCAACTTTCCCAAAAATGTTCCTGTTTTCGAAAAATGTTCGTGGTTTCAAATTGGGTTCCTGTTTTAAAAATGTTCGGAATATTTTTGTTCCAAATTTTCAAAAAATGTTTAGAATTTAAAAAATGTTCCTGTTTTAAAAAAATTCTAAAATTTCAGAAAATTTTGTGGTTTCAAATTTGTTCCTGTTTTTGGAAAAATGTCCGTAATGTTCTGGTTCAAATTTTTCAGAACTTTTCATAAAATGTTTGGAATTTGCAAAAATGTTTCCATTTTTGAAAAATATTTGTGTCAGTGGTAGGAGGTCCTCTGTTCCAACCCTCACTTGTACATTATTTTTTGGGAATTTTTCTAATGTTTAAGTTTTACCGGTGTTGTTTATTTCTTTTAGCAGTGCGCTGGAAGTTGAGCACATAGGCCAGTCTGTCGCGGCGGCTAGCCCATCTTGTGCGTCGCTATGAAGTCAGGGGATCGAATCCCAGTGCTAGCGCTAATTCTTCTTTTTTAGAGAGAGAGACAATGGTGGGCCCTTCTTTTCATGGGTGTGGATGTGGGCCAGGAGCCTGTGGTTCGTTTTCGGATAAGCAAGCAAGCGGGCTGATTTGTGAACAACAAAAAAACAAGCAAGCGGGTTGATTGATGTGATCTCTACTGTTAAAGGGGAGTTTATAGGTCCTTTTGTTTTGTTTAGTTACTCATCGATTCGGTGTCACTCGAAGCCTTGGCTTGTAGGGAAGCCCTATCTCTAGCGCATGACATGGGGCTGCAAAATCTTCACATCACGTTGATCTGCAAACAAGTGATCGATCACATCCGTGACAGGACAAAAGGAAAATATACCGACATTATTAGAGAAATTATAGAAACTTCTACGCTTTTTACAAATGTAATTTTTGTCATGTTTTGTAAAAGTTGCTTTTAACACCAGCGCCATTTTTACTTTTATATCATGGAAGTACCATTTGATGCTGTGAAGACTGGAGAGTAAAACAAGTGTCAATTATTTTGGGCGGAAGGAAGTCTCAGTTAGTAAGATGGCGCATGACCCCTTGCTTGTGGCTTGCACTGCAAGAATTCGATGAGTTCGATTTTTTAGTGACTAGCTAGCGCATGCATGTCTAAATGTATGGCTATGAGCTAAAAACTAGACGTTGAAGCTATCCTACTTGATGAGCCCCTCGTAAGTCCACCGGTATTTTAGCCCTCACGTAGACCAGATGTAGCTAATGACTGCTAATATTAGAAGGCAAACTACCTATTATTATTGTTCTCTGTTTTAAAATGTTGGTTTGATTTGTCTAATAATGCTGAGATGGTTCAACTTTGGAGCTTTTGACACAATTTCCACAGTTGTGAAGCTAATGTTTTTGGTTTTGAGTCGTAGAAATTACTCCTTCCGTCCCATAATATAAGAGTGTTATTGACACTAGTGTAATGCCAAAAACGCTCTTATATTATGGGATGGAGGCAGTATTTGAGAATAACTCGTGATTGAACACTACAAGTCTGTTTCACTGATGATGATATTGCTTGCTCCGCATGTATCTACAATTACATTCTGGTGCTCATCTTGTAACGATCTCGAGTTGATCTCGAGCTAGTTTCGAGCTAAATGAGGTGGTAAAAATTATAAATCTATGGTGATTATTCCAACTAGACAAAACTCAACCCGACATAAGAAAACACTAAAAAAAGTATCTTATTTCCATTTAATATATGACATGATCATTTAACATAATGATATTATGTCGAGCTATCAAGCTAAAATCGAGCGAGCTAGTATTGGCTCAAGATCGGTTCGTTTAAATTATCCTCAGAGAGTCGCCAGTAGTAATTATATAATCAATTATTATACGGAGTAGTGTTAAATTAAATTAACAAGAAAACGGTTGAAGCAAACGACCGGACCGAGAGACGACCAGACCAAGCGCGCACCTCGCATCATGCATGCGTTTGGTGGTCTCGGGCTCGCAGATCCAAATCGGAGGCGTGGTTGCGGCACGCACGTGCACATGCACGAGCCGGTTAGTCAGCAAGCACCATGGCATGCGGGCAGCATTGCGTGCATGCTGCAGGTGCCACTAGCAAAAAGAAGGAGGAAAAAAAAGAGAGGTCACCAAGCTTCACCGTATGGTATTTTGCATTACGATCTACGCGTCTCTTGGCATGGTATACGTGAAAAACGACAAAACTGGCCCTGGTCAAAGGCGTCATTGAGGCATCTGGTCAGGTCTTGCTGCAGTGTGGTAGCCCTAAGATGCATCAACAACATGCATGGGTGTCAACAAGCTAGAAACGACCGCCGCATGGCGCCTCGGCCAGGGGCGTCATGGTCCCAGGCGTGTCCAACATGGCCGGTCAGCTTTGCCTGAATGACGCCTTTGACCAGGGCGTCGTGCTGTGTGGCATTGCGCCCCGGGCCCGGGTGTGACATATTTTCAAAATGGGTTTATTTTGTGCTGAACTTTGTGAAAAGGGCCAGTTTTGTCGCTTCTCACCATGGTATACAGCCATGCAGCACGTACGTAACCCGCCCGCATGCACATATCCCATTGGAATCCATTCCGTTCAGTTCAGATAGGTACTGCACACACAGTACAGCACACGTAGTCTTTCAGTCACTATCACAGCGCGGCCCAGTGCTGCTCCAGTGGTGTGCGCTGCGTCCATACGCTCTGCGTCAGCGGATAACTGGGTCGTCTGCGCTCGTGCGCCCCCGAAGTAGACGCTGCGAGCCTGCGCACGAGTATCTACCGTTCTCAAATCGGACGGCATCTGGAGCTGTTGGATCTACGCATAACTTTTAGACTTCTAGGAGGCTTTTTGGTAAATGTTGCAGAGTTACTTGGGGCCGTTCGACCAGAGAATCTGACGACGTAGAAGCCCGTATCATGGTAGCATCTGAGCCATGGCAGAACCCACTATGCGGTCGGTGGCCGCTAACTGAATCTGAGGGCGTCGGATTCTCAGACCGACATTTTTGTGGAAGATAGTTTTACATTAATAATCTTTCTTTGGGATCGAAATGTTCCTTTTTAACGGAATGACAAGTAGGAAATGCTCCTAGTGATGTGTATTTAATCAAAACAAACATTTATAAATTACAACATAGTACTATCCTAACCAGGTGCCATACACCTTCCTGCAGCTCCTCCAAAGATGGAGGGAGGTCGGGGGATCAACACCATGTCCATGTCAACACTAAAAGTCCAAGTAGCTAATACAGAAAGAGAACCAACAAATTTAAGCTAGAGTGTGGGAGCCAAAATGTTCTTTACTTATAGTGGTGAATTAACTATAATAAATAATGAGCAAGAAATCGTAATTGCTTGTAAAATTTATGTATTCTTGCTTCATAGATTAAGTTAATTAATAAAATATATAAAACGGTTAAAATATGCTGCACACACATTTGAGTAGACTCTAAAAATACGCTTTCACATCAGAATTTGCTAGTACTTGTTAAGTTGGCAAATTCAAATTAAGTTCACACCGTCCCATTTAAGAGTGTTCTTCATTACATAGTAGTTATACACTCGACCTTAGGGCTCTCCCGATGCATTATATCTTAACGGCGCATCCTAGGTAGAGAGAAAAAAGAGACAATCACCCCAATGCATTGTATTTTAGGGGTCATATCTAAGTGATATTGCATTAATTAGTTTATAATGATCCTTTTGGCATCTCAACCTTGTCGCCTAGTTGTGGAGAGAAGAAAGGAAGAGAAAAATAAGGAGATAGTATGCCACAAAAGATCAAAGCATTAATTACATTGCACACAAAAAATGAGTTAAGAGTCGCATCTTAGCTAAGATACAACTCCACTCTCTTTCTTCTTTAATTGCAATGCCACATCAACATTTTGTGTATGATAACGTGCTAAGAGTCAAGCATTGAGAGTGCCCTTAATGAACCACCCATTCAGCGACATGCGCTTGACATGATTATGAACAACTTTTTGTCAGATCACCATAAAAAATAAAAACAATCTATAAAAATGAGACACTCAAGCCCTCATAAAAGTGAAAAATAGATGGAGAACTAATAGAGGCAAAAGCAAGTTCGAGGTTAGTGCTAGCGGGGTAGACCATGACACACGGCCAATTGTCGAGCAGGCTGGCTTTTGTGGACGGGGAGTCCTCATTGCCATCTTGCTGCCATGTCTACGTGCGCACTTTTTATTTGGTGTTTATCATGTGAGGGTGATATGATCAACAAACGTTACACACATACAATTTTTTCTCTTGTTTGGGCAACAAAAGATATTGAGGTTTTTGACAGAAGTATCGTTCAAAGAAATGGGAATCTTTGTATGACCCAACGGAGTTCTGCTAATTGATTTTTTTTAAATGACAACAAAAAAAATGTTTATTCTGGGGTTCACAATGAATAGATCATTGGTTGATGGTAGATACGAAATTGAGCTCTTTACTAGCGGCTCGTACGAATCCTCCTCACACATGGACATGCATATATATAACTCAAGTAGCAAAACACAAATTGATTCATTAGTATTATTTTAGATAAGCAATGACGGCCAGTCGAAACTAGCTACTCCCAATACATTTACTTGGGACAAAGTCACATCATGTTTTAACCTTGTGCGGGGATTAAAAACAAACATAACATTGGCATCCGTCGGGAACACAACTAGCAACATGACTGACACTGTGCCCGTTCCATTCGTTGCAACGCGATTTGCACACATCCAAGTTACAGTCACCCTTGTCGATGATTGGTCTGCAATTACCCGCCGTCACCTTCACGACCACATCTGTGGAGGTAATTAACGAATAGAAAAATTAGTAGGTTGCGATGGATCAACTACATACATGGTTATACTAATATTGAATTCGGTAAGAGTATATGCATAGACATACAACAATTATATGGAAAATATCTTCTATGAAAGAATTAATGTACCTGGGGATAGAACCACGAGAGTGACGGCAAGGACTAGGAGGAACAAGCAGCGAGTCCTCATGATCGGTGGAAAAGTTTGCAAATTACCGTGTTGATATGATGAGCTTTGAACCCGATCGAAGATGCTTTGGTGTGTGCCTAACTCGGGTGGATGGCAAGGGTTTATAAAGGAGGCTTATGCTTATATTCTCTCAAAATATTAATTGTGTTATAACTGCCAAAGCAAAGATAAGGTTGGACAAATTAATGAACGAGACCTTTTTGATATAGCTTACACTTGGTTAATTAATGCGCGGAGTCTTTTTGAGATGGCTTACCATGTTTACCGCTCGATAAATTGATGTACCATGTCTTTCTGAGATAGTTTATTAGGTTTGTCGGTTGTAAATTGTTGAAAATGTGCCCTAGAGAAAATAATAATGTATTATTTTATTTGTATGTTCATAATTAATGTTTATATTTTTATGCTATAATTGAAATGGTTCTTGAATGTGAGATTAAGAGAAAATTCAGTTACATGTGTTGAAACATACATACAAAGTAGGTCATGCTGCATGATGATCTTGTTTTCCTGATCATAGGACATTGTTAAAGTAACAAAGATGCCATCAACAATGAGAGCAAGTTGCTAGCAAAACAATGGTATTGGATAGACCCAACTCGTGATATATTACGAGATCACATCGTCACTTAGTTATCAGTAAAGCATGTCAAGTGTTAACGTATACTCACGTCCTTAGATTAGGAGAATGGTGTGTACCTTCAGGCCGGAATATTACTTTGGGGTTGTCGAACATTACCCGTAAATGGGTAATCATAATGATAACAATTGGGTACATCACAAAAGTATGTGTAAGAACTCGATAGTTCAATACTCGAATTTCCTGCTCCGATGATGGAGAAATTCTCTCCGGGCCCTATCAGTATTATGGTATCCATCATCGTCTGTCCATACACAACGTGATATGATGGCGGAGAAATCGAAATACGAAAAATGAGTACTTTCAGCCTGCAGTTGGTCTCAAACACACTGTAACTTGGAAAAGAATATTCTTGTCTTTCTTTATCATATATATGAGTTTTGCTTCGGTACACCCTCCTTAAAATTTTGCACGAATCTTAAAGTTACCTAAAAAAAGGCTACCACCATATCAGCTTGCAGCTCAAGGATACTGAATAGATTGATTTGGATAGAAAAGAATACACTACCTTTGTACCGAAATACGTGTAGCTAGGGAAAACTAGTACAAGTTCCCCCAACTACAAGTATTTTGATACAGAGAGAGTACTATCCTTTGATTGGAGGGGTACTCTCTAATCTCCATTTTTAGTCCACATCAGAATCCGTAAACTTTTCAACGGGTGTATGGAAGCAAAGTTTCATATATAAAAGAAAAGAAGGGAATCCGGCGTTAATGACGGCAGCATTTGGCTTCAAGCTGCAGATTAATGAACGGTGACAGAAAAGCATCAGCCTGACGGACCGACAGAACATACATCCCCAAGTGAATAAATACAGTAAGTTATTGAACACGATAGAGAAGGTACTACAGTAAGAGCATCTCCACTCGCGCCCCCAACAACCCCCCAGCGCGAGTTTTTTTACGCCGGCGCCGAAATCCGCCGGCTCGGCCCATTTTTTGGCCCGGCAATCCCAGGCCGAACTCAGCGCACTGGGGGGGGGGGGGGGGGGGCGCTTGGGGGCTCCGACGGAAGGAAAAACCGCGCCTGGGCCACCACTATCAGGCGGAAAAGCATCTTCCACTTCCAGATTCGCACCCCCCCCACCCGCGTGCACGCCCTTCCACCGCCATGTCGATCCCGGCGCCGCCTACCCACCCGCCGCCGCTAGATAGGTCATTCCCTCGCCGGAAAAGAGAAGGTTCCGCCGCGGCAGCCTCCACCCCGCTCCTGGGCGAGCTTTCCGGCGCTCCGGCCACGCAGGGCGGGAATACCGGCGGCTGCGTGCCTACCACGCCCGCAAGGTGTTCGGCGATTTGTCTGCTCGGCGATGGACTCGGACGACGAGGAGGCGTTCGCGGCGCTGCTGGACGAGGAAGCCGATGCCGACGCCCAGGACAAAGAGCATCTCATGGTCCTCGCCGCTCTGGCTGGCCTGTTCACAAGCAATGCAAAGCCGCGGCGAGGTGGCTCGGCGCCGAGCCGGCTGAAGGCAAAACAGAGGCATCGACTGGAAGGCTATTGCTCGCTCTACTCCGACTACTTCGCCGACGCTCCACTGCACGGCGAGAAAGTATTTCGGTGCCGTTATCGGATGAGCCGAAAGCTCTTCCTCGGGATTGTGAATTCCATCCGTGAGTTCGACAGCTACTTCAAGTGCAAGAAGGACTGCACATGCACACTTGGATTCACCTCACTCCAGAAGTGCACGACAGCTATGAGGATGCTTGCATACGGAGCTCCCGGTGATTCACTGGAAGACTATGGACGCATGGCCGAGTCCACGACCATTGAGAGTTTGTACAAGTTCTGCAGGGCAGCGGTGGCAGTGTTTGGACCTCAATACTTGCGGTCACCCAATGCTGAAGACACTGCTCGGATCCTAGCACAGAATGCAGCAAGAGGATATCCTGGGATACTTGGAAGCATCGACTGCATGCATTGGAAATGGAAAAACTGTACATTTCCTTGGCGGGGGATGTACAAAGACGACAAAGGCGGTTGCAGTGTGGTACTTGAGGCAGTGGCCACACACGACCTCTGGATTTGGCACTCCTTCTTTGGTATGCCAGGAACTCACAATGACATCAACGTACTACAGTGCTCCCCTGTCTTTGCCAAGCTTGTTGAAGGTCATTCTCCTCCGGTGAACTTCGAGGTCAATGGGCGGCACTACAACAAAGGATACTACCTAGCAGATGGCATCTATCCGAGATGGTCCACATTTGTGAAGACTATCTCAAACCCTGTGGCAGGAGGCAAGAACTCCCACTTTGCCAAGTGTTAGGAGGCTTGCAGGAAGGATGTCAAGCGGGCATTTGGTGTGCTCCAATCTCGATTTTCTGTTATCCGGTACCCCGCTCAGACCTGGTCGAAAGATCAAATGTGGGAGGTCATGACTTGCTGTGTCATCTTGCACAACATGATCATTGAGAGCGAGCAGGAAGAGCCAGTGTTTGACACTGAACCATATTACAGGCAGGGTCCTCTTGCCCAAGTTGATCACCACCTACCGGCAACCTGGACTGCCTTCCTCAATATGCGTCAGGAGATCTGAGACCCACTTGTGCATCAACACTGTAGCAGGATCTGGTGGAGCATATATGGAGGCTCAAGGGCAACGCCTAGCTCGACGTGTGATGAAATATGAGTTTTTATTTGTTGAACTATATGAATTGTATTGATTTGTTGAACAATTTGATTTGTATTGATTTTCTGTGATGAACTATGTGATAAAAAATAGCTTTTGTTGAATTTGTGCTGAAGCACGTCGAATATGGGCCGAAATTGATCAATTTGCGCTGATAGTGGGCCAATTTACGCTGAAATTAGGCTGAAAAATGGGCCAGTTTGCACTGATTGTGGCCGAAATCGGCGCCTGGGGGCGACCTTGGGGGTGGCGGCTGGAAACCCGACCGCCCCATGCCGATTTTTCCGCCGGCGCACCCCCCAGGCGATGCTATTTTAAACCCCTAGGGCCAAACGGCCGGAGATTCTCTAAGTTATGGAACAGGTGGATCCATGGCGTTTTTTGGTTTCTGGCCAGTACATTAGCGCCGTTGAGGAGGATGGAGAGGAGATTTTCGCAAAAAGGAAAAGAAAAATGAAGACGGGGAGATGTGCGCGGTTCGGCACGTAGTAGCACATGTGCGTGTCCACTGTGCAGCTTGTACGGCATTGCACTAGTATACTATACGTACAACAAACAAAACGACGATGAGATGAGAACGATCATCCAGGGTGAGCCAACTGATCCAGTCCAGACACAACAACATGGGCATAATTAGCCTCAAACGGTCGCCAGTAATAATAGTAGTTAATTAACAAGAAGAGTATTTGTTTAAGCAAAGCTGGTGGCCTCTGTGTTGGGTGCACAAGGCCACAAGCCATGCATGCGCGCGCACCATGTGTTGGGTGCACATTGACGCAGTACACAGTACACGTAGCATTTCATGTCAGTCACTCTGCACTGGTGGTGCACACGTTGCGACCAGTGCGTCCGTACGCTCTGCGCCCCCTGGCCTCAAGTAGATAGACGTTGCGAGCCTGCAGGATTCAGGCTACCCGCCACCGACCGCATGGTGGGTTTTGCCGGGAGCCATTGGAATGAAGGTGACAACGAGTTTATTATACCTCTGCGGTGCATTACATGCATGCAACTTTTGGCAGTGGCGAGTGAGTATAGGACCGTTTAATTGGCGATATTCGGCAAAGGTGGCAATGCCTTTTCGACCGGACCGGGGCTACCACCTGGACCTGGAGTCCTGGATAGCTATCCTGGGCACTGGAGAATGTCGTGTCATTGACACGTACGCACGCTGGGCACTTGGGCTCCATGTGACAATGCCTGCCTTTTTTATCGGGGCTACCACGTGGAAAGGCGGCAACTATCCTGGACACCGGAGAGTGCCATGGAGGACAAGTACGTTGGGCCACTTGGGCACCATGGATTGGTACAACTTTTGGATGAAATGATTGGTGCGCGAAACATAACATTGAGCACCTAACATTGAGCACAAACGGAGGGAGTATAGAAGTATTAGTTTTCTCCAACGGATTTTAATCTCATCAGGATGAGAATTACTAAAGTCTCATCTAACTCCCTCTCTCAAAAGTCAACTTTTGTATGGTTGACGCAGTAAACCACTGGGCTATTTAAAAATTGATTGAGGGTTAATTCACTTGGAAGGACGCGAGCATTCCCTTTCGCCAGTGGCGAGCGTAGGACCGTTTAATTCGTGATATTCGAAAGTGACAATTGTCCTTCCCATCATTAGTTACTCTATAACTCACTCCATTCCAATGTAGATTAGTTCTTTTATTAAAAGTCAAGCATTTCTATGGTTGGCCAAGTAAACCTAAAATGTCTCGAGTGTTCGCTTGGAAGGGCGAGCATTCCATTGTACAATTCCAACGTGAACCGGAAAATGATTTGCACTTGCGAAGAAACTTGATGGTCATGTCACCGTGGACATCGACCGGTTTTGCAAAGCTCTTTAAATGAAACATGGACTTGGCTCTAGCGGAACAATCCTCGGTTGGTTGGCCACTGTAGCGTGGCCCTGAGCTGCCTTGCAACGTGACTTGATGCGGGCTTAATCCATGCCTCGACGACCATCTTGTTCGGTGACCACAAGCGTGCCAAGTTATGTCATAATTGGTGGCGTGAGGTGCTCATTTAAATATACATGTTTTGTTTAGTGAAATCATGTAAATGTACATTTCTCTCTCTTCTTCTAATTGAAACTCTGTTTTCTGTTCAGAGAAATCATGTAAATGTACATTTTTCTCTCTTCTTCTAATTGAAACTCTGTTTTCCCCATGTCAGTTTTCAACAATTCGTATAGTTTTCGATTGAGGGGTTGTTTTATCCGAGCATATTGCTACTCTCGGAATCGATTTGTTTAGTTCAGAATGCTATTCCTACTAGACAGGTTCTACAAATCTTTTGACGTATTAGTTCATTCTGATGGCGGTTAGCTAAATCAGGGGAGCAGTTGCCGATCAAGATACACTAGCACATGAAGATTTAATATATTTTTTGGGGAGTGGCTAGATCTCAGCCGACTGAGATTTAATCAAGTCTCAGTAAAGTAATAGAACATATAAAAAAGAGGAAGAAAATTTGAAGTGAAATTCTTTCATGGATCTTCACGTAAGATCTCACGAATATAACGTCGATGGTTAAGTCTCAGTCGACTGAGATTTAACAAAACAGACCAGCTAGGTCATGACGGCAGACGCGCCAGCCGACACGCGCGGAGGCGGCAGCCCCTGCCGCCACAGCCCCAGGCGGCAAGTGGCCGGGGGTTTGGTCGCCGCCATTTCCGGCCGTGTCGCGTCAATGCCGTTGCCCGCTGTTACTACCGGACAAGGCTCCGTGCCACCGCTCCACGTGGCACCCACCCCCGTCCTACGTGGCCCCGGTCCCACCTCTCCCGGCCGTTGCCTCCTCCCTTTTAAACCCCGGCGTCACTCTCCGCCTCTCTCCACTCACCGTCCGTCCGCTCCCCGCCGCCTCCAACGGTCATATCCCCATCCCCTCTCCCTCCCATCACTCTCACCACACTCATCCCACAGATTTCCCCCAGATTCGATCGACTCCCGCAGCCTTTAATCAATCTCCTTTCACGCCCAAGAAGCTTCCAGGATCGGGTCCGGTCCAGGGGAAGCCAAGCGAGCTTTGCTCCGGCCTGCTGGCCATGGTGGAGATGGAGGAGGGGGCGCGGCGGCGGGTGGTGGTGGAGGTGTGCAACGCGCGGAATCTGATGCCCAAGGACGGGCAGGGCACGGCGTGCGCCTACGCCGTCGTCGACTTCGACGGCCAGCGCCGCCGCACGGCCACGCGCCCGCGGGACCTCAACCCGCACTGGGGCGAGCGGCTCGAGTTCCTCGTCCACCACCCGGACGCCATGGCCGACACGCTCGAGCTCAACGTCTACAACGACAAGAAGGCCGTCGCCGCCGGGGCCGGGTCCGGGCGCCGCGGGGGCACCTTCCTCGGCAAGGTCAAGGTGGCCGCCGCCTCCTTCGCCAGGGCCGGCGACGAGGCGCTTGTCTACTACCCGCTCGAGAAGCGCAGCGTGTTCTCGCAGATCAAGGGCGAGATCGGCCTCAAGATTTGGTTCGTCGACGACCCCCCCGCTCCGGCCCCTGCTGCTGCCCCTGCGACCGCGCCCGAGGGGGAGAAGGCTCAGGCCGGTGATGCCGCCCCTGCGGACAAGAAGGAGCCCGCCGAGGCTGCTGCTCCTGCCGCTGCCGACGAGAAGAAGCAGGAGGCCGCGCCGCCCGCGGAAGAGAAGAAGGCAGAGGACGCCAAACCAGAGGAGAAGAAGGCAGAGGAGGCGGGCAAGAAGAAGTCGCCGGAGAAGGGGAAGAAGAAGGACGGCGACAAGCCCAAAGACGGCAAGAAGCCCAAGGAGGAGGGCAAGAAGGAGGTGGCGGTGCCTCCTTCTCCGTCCAAGGCCCCGCCGCCCTCGCCGTCCAAGATGCAGCTGGCCACGGCCGGGGTCGCCGGCGACCTCGAGATCCTACCCCAGACCGCCGCTGAGCGGAGCATGGCCTCCTCGGGCGGCGGCAGCGCGTCCTACGACCTGGTGGACCGCGTGCCTTACCTGTTCGTCCGGCTTCTCAAGGCCAAGAAGAATCAGGACGGCGGCGGCGACAAGCAGCCGCTGTACGCGCAGCTCTGCATCGGCGCGCACGCCGTGCGGACCAGAGCCGCCACGGCCGCCGGCGAGTGGGACCAGGTGTTCGCGTTCCACAAGGCCAGCCTCACCGCCTCCTCCCTGGAGGTCACCGTCCACAAGGAAGCCAAGAAGCCGGATAAGGAGGGCGAGGCCGCCCCGCCCGACGCGCACCTCGGCTTGGTCTCCTTCGACCTGCAGGAGGTGCCCAAGCGCTCGCCGCCGGACAGCGCGCTCGCGCCGCAGTGGTACACCCTGGAGGGCCACGCCGAGGACGGCGCCGCCCCGGCCTGCGACGTCATGCTCGCCGTCTGGGTCGGCACGCAGGTCGACGAGGCGTTCCAGGAGGCGTGGCAGTCCGACTCCGGCGGCAACCTCGTCCACACCCGCTCCAAGGCGTACCTGTCGCCCAAGCTGTGGTACCTCCGCCTCAGCGTCATCCAGGCGCAGGACCTGCGCCTGCCGTCGCCGCCGGACGCCGCCAAGGCCAAGCAGTTCGGCCCCACCTTCCCGGAGCTGTACGTCAAGGCGCAGCTGGGCGCGCAGGTGTTCAAGACCGGCCGCATTGCGCTCGGCAGTGCGGCGGCCGGGGCGTCCAACCCGAGCTGGAACGAGGACCTGCTGTTCGTCGCCGCCGAGCCGTTCGACCCTTTCCTGACCGTCGCCGTGGAGGACGTCTTCTCCGGGCAGCCGGTCGGCCAGGCGCGCGTGCCGCTCTCCACGGTGCACCGCCGCTCCGACGACCGCGTCGAGCCGCCGTCGCGCTGGCTCAACCTCTGCGGCGACGAGGCCCGCCCGTACGCCGGCCGGGTGCACGTGCGCGTCTGCCTGGAGGGCGGTTACCACGTGCTGGACGAGGCGGCCAACGTGGCGAGCGACGTGCGCGCCGCGTCCAAGCAGCTCTCCAAGCCGCCGGTGGGCATGCTGGAGGTGGGCGTGCGCGGCGCCTCCAACCTGGTGCCGATGAAGATCGCCAAGGACGGCGCGAGCGGGTCGACGGACGCGTATGTGGTGCTCAAGTACGGGCCCAAGTGGGCGCGCACGCGCACCATTCTCGACCAGTTCAACCCGCGCTGGAACGAGCAGTACGCGTGGGACGTGTTCGACCCCTGCACCGTGCTCTCCATCGCCGTCTTCGACAACGCCAGGTACAAGATGGTGGATGCCGGGAAGCCGCAGCCAAAGGACGCCCGCATCGGCAAGCTCCGCATCCGGCTGTCGACGCTGGACACCAACCGGGTGTACTCCATCAACTACGCGCTCACGGCGGTGCACCCCGTCGGCGTGCGCAAGATGGGCGAGCTGGAGCTGGCCATCCGCTTCACCTGCCCGTCCTGGCTCACGCTGATGCAGGCGTACGGGAGCCCGCTGCTGCCGCGCATGCATTACGTCAAGCCGCTGGGCCCGGCGCAGCAGGACGTGCTCCGCCACACCGCCATGCGCATCGTGTCGGGCCGCCTCGCGCGCTCCGAGCCGCCGCTGGGGCCGGAGGTGGTGCAGTACATGCTCGACACCGACACGCACGCCTGGAGCATGCGCCGGAGCAAGGCCAACTGGTTCCGCGTCGTCGGCTGCCTCTCGCACGTGGCCACCGCGGTGCGCTGGGGCCACCGGGTGCGCACCTGGGAGCACTCGCCCACCACCGTGCTGGTGCACATGCTGCTCGTCGCCGTCGTGCTCTGCCCGGAGATGATCCTGCCCACCGTCTGCCTCTACCTCTTCCTCGTCCTCCTCTGGCGCTACCGCTGGCGCCCCCGCGAGCCGGCCGGCATGGACCCGCGGCTCTCCCACGTCGACAGCGTCAGCCCCGACGAGCTGGACGAGGAGTTCGACGGGCTCCCCTCGGCGCGCCCCGCCGACGTGATCCGGGCGCGCTACGACCGGCTGCGCGCCGTGGCCGGGCGCGCGCAAACGCTGCTCGGCGACGTGGCGGCCCAGGGGGAGCGCGTGGAGGCGCTGCTGTCGTGGCGCGACCCACGCGCGACGGGGGTGTTCGCCGTCGCCTGCCTGCTGGCCGCGCTGGTGCTCTACGCCGTGCCGTTCAAGGCGCTGCTGCTGGGCATGGGCTTCTTCTACCTCCGCCACCCCAGGTTCCGCGGCGACATGCCCTCCGCCGCCTTCAACTTCTTCCGCCGCCTGCCCTCGCTGTCCGATCGGGTGCTCTAGCTAGCTCCTAGGATCGGTCGATCAACCGACGGACGTTGTTTCTCTTTGAGCTTGCTTACTGTTGCTGTACTTGGTGTGATCCACTGCTGCTGCTTAGTGGGATCATCGTTTGATCATTTGTTTGCACACAGAAAGAAAGCCTCTTCTCAGTTGATGAGGCCTACTTAGTGATGCTAATCTCAATAATAAAGATGGCTGCTGCCTAGTGTATTCTTTGATTCAGAATAAGAGTCTTGATCCTGAAAGTAAGTTTTATGCTGTAAAACAGTGAAGAGTCAACTGAACTTGCATGCATTCTACAGCTTACTGAAGAGAGAAGATGTGTAGATCTTCATGGCTTAGCAATGCACACATTCTACTGCTTACTGAAGAAAGAAGATGTGTATATCTTCATGGCTTAGCAATGCACACATTCTACTGCTTACTGAAGAAAGAAGATGTGTATATCTTCATGGCTTAGCAATGCACACATTCTACTGCTTACTGAAGAAAGAAGATGTATAGATCTTCTTGGCTTTTGCAAATACATCATGAGCCTTTTTATTTGTAAACTCAGAAGCTTGCATCCGGAAAGGATAAGCAAATGATTGCCTTGGCTTACCTATTGTCATTTGTTATAGTAGTAATGTTTCATTATCCTGATTACTACAGTTGTTCACATTTCATATAAGCATTTCTTTAAAAAGTCACTAACTGTTTTCTCTCCTCTGGCTGGAGTTGTTATGCTATCCAGGGTTAAAAATTTCAACGAAATTTCAGTGAAATTTCACATATTTCAGCGGGGTGCGAAATATTTTTAACCCCGAAAATTCGATGCAGATTCAAATTGATTTCAAAATAAATTTAAATTTTGTTAAAATTCAGCAAAATTAAGTGAAACTTGAAATCACAAAATCCGAAATAATTTCCGAAATTTGCGCATATTTCAGTGAGCTCCGAAATAATTTGGTTTCCGAATTTAAAAACCTTGATGCTATCTGTCTACTTTCTACTCCCTCTGTTCTATAATGTAAGGGAGAGGCAGTAATAAGTAATAAGTTGTGCTGTTACCAGTAAAAACATTGTCCTGGTTACTAGCCGGTTGCATGCCGTTGAAGGGAAAATACTCCTATATGATTTTTTCTTAGAGATGCTGCATGCTACAAGACCGCTGCAGTGCTGCCACATCAGATTGCTGCTCGGCAGACATGCAGCAAAGAGGCCAAATTAGGCAGCAGAATCTCAACCAGCAGAGGGGATTGATTCCTCCTCATCACATGCTGCCTGCCATGGGGTTTGCATTGCATCCCCTGATCATCTTGCAGGCTCACCACACTCACCTAATCGCACACCACTTACTTACTAAATTACTCCTTTGTTCAGCTCACCCTTTGCACTTGCCGACTGATGTGTCACGTGCGCCTCATGTCGGCAGGTTTCAACAACACTTGTTCTCAGTGTAATCTGTCGATGACAGCCTCTGTAAACCAGTAAAATGCAAGCACGCTGAGTTGATAATCCTTGAAATTCACTAGACTTTTGTTGTGTGCTTTACTACTTTTGATCAATCAGATCTACCACTGTTAACACCCAGCTGAGCTGAGCATTGCATTGCACGCATGCTGATGGATTTAGCAGAGCCATGCAGGTGAGCTCCACGTGCATGCCTTTTCCCGCCATGTGGGAGACAGGATTCAGATTTCAGAACTTGAGGCAGAAAACTACAAGCACGTAGTATAAATTCATTTCCTTGTACTCATATGCTGGGAGCACCTGCAGGGAAATCATAGCTCGCGGCAGCCACAGTGGGATTGGGAGTGAGGAACTGGCAGTGAGAGAGTGGGTGGGTGAGCCTGTGCGCGCACTGAAAATGGTGGGACTGATCTAGGAGCTCGCCTTTTCGTGCAGCTCAATGGGGGAGCTCTTGCTCTCCTCGTTTGGATCGGCCTATGGTTTTTGGTGTTTTGCTACTAGCTTCTTTCGTGGACTGTTTTTGGAGCAGAATCCATCTGCAACGGCTGTTATTAACCACTGTACAGTAGTTCAGGGGAGGAGTTTCATGCAAGATTTGTTCAAATTTAGTGTCAACAGCTTCGAACAGTAGCTAGTTCCCAAACTGTATCTCGAGTCTTTTTTTTTTTGGGTCAAGCAGTGAGTTTTTATTCCAATGTAACAGAGAAACCGACTGCAACCAACAAGCGGTGCTACGGGCCATGCTTGTCGGGACACTCAGAAATATGCTTGTCTAGACAGGAACGCATATGCACCCTTGTTAAAACATTATCAGCATGCTTGACACTTGTGAGAATCGCAAAATGAACTCTACACGGGGAATATGATTGTGCTATACCTCGTGTAACTTTTCAGTTTTTTCCCCGTGTCACGCACAATCATATTCTTTATTTCTAGAACTCTACACAAAAAATCACAAGCGTGTGATTTCTTAGTAATTTTCTTAACCTTAGAATTGTGATTTTTGCTACTTATTAGAAGAGTCATCGGGGTCGGCGGAAGTCCATGGGACGACGATCTAATGCAAGTTCAAGACGGGCGATGTCGGTTCGATAGTTTCCAGGCGTGTACCATCGCCACATATGTACAATCACTTGTTTCTGTAAGAGGATATGCTCATCATGCTATGTGCTGAAAATTCAAAGAGGAAAAAAAAATCAGGCCGTGTGCTAACTAAATAAACTAACTCAGAATCCACCCCACTCACACTGCTCAATACTGCTGCAATTTGTAGATTCCACCAAGATAATGTCGATAGAAGCATCCCACGACGAGGCGCTAAGGAAGATCCCGGGCCAGTACGCGGCAATAATCAGCAAGCGGTATCTATTCAGAGAGGCGCTGAATGAAGTCCTCCTCTGCCTGAAGGAAAATCAGCTTCTTGAGACCCAAATGCATACAGTTTGCTCAACTCTGAACCAACACTGCACTGTTCTAACCTTCACTATGGTTACTGGTCCCTGTTGTATTATATCCAGGGAGATTCAGACACAACTCTCAAGCTTGTTATTTCTTTATTGCAACTCCTTGCAGATCCAAAGGAAAGCTCCACACATTTTGTCAGTATAGAACAGCGTTGATCGTAGGGACCTCGGTTTGTGGTGCCTCCTGAAGAAGCTGCGGCGGGTCCTGAGCGGCCAGCCTAGCCGAAGGATGGATAATGGTCGTCATAAAACAATGAACAGAGCAAATCAATAATGAGCCGCTACTGCAGAGGAAAGCAGATAAACCGGGAAGCATGAATCTTGTTTTGTTTACCTGGAGCCTGAGGCAGGTTTTGAGCAGCTCTGATGCTCTCTCTTTACATTACTCCTTCTGCACAGTTCAACCTTCCTCTTCTGATGTACTACTTCTCCGCCTGGTATCTGAATTTACACAATGCAAAAAAGGTCAACGATCAAAACTAATCACAAAGGAGATATTAGATCCTAATAATCGACCTAGCACAGGTAGTGGAAAATTGTAGAAACATACTCGGCTCTTTCCAGCATGTGCCGTGTCAGAGGACCTAGAACACTCTCCATCATCGCCAAGCGCTCCAAGTTCTCATAGGTCTGGAATAATGTCTCACCCTGTACAAAAAAAATCAGACCAGTTCAAATACTTTCTGCCTTTCGAAGGTGCAGCACAATACAGCTGCCGGCGGCGAAGGCAGGGGCGCTGGTGCATGCTATATAACTTGAAGACAGTCCAAATTCAGAGTCTGCATGCAACTTGGTTCAGAGCTAACGGAAGCTTCAGACAGTTCAGAAAATGCTTCAGTCTCTAGGACCGCGTTTTGTTCACATTGCTGCTGAGTTTCATGACGGCAGCATCAGCCGTCAAGCGATACGTTTTCGAAGCCAAACCAAACTAACTTGTGTACTTCTAAGCAAAATTATTCCATTCAATGAATTCTTCATCTACCAATTCCCTAAAAAAAATCTTCACCTACCTAATGGAAAATCCGCTTCCTGAGACCGGGATGCATACAGTTTGATGAACTCTGAACCGAAGCTGTGGCAGGAATGTTTGAGAGTTCCACAACCGTGAGAAAATATTGGACGCCATGACAAATGATCTGTACTGGTGTTCCCACAAATTATCTTCTGGGCAGAATCTTGCCGACCACAGGTGTAGATAGGATCATGCAGCAATAAAGTCTTACAGAATCCAAATCAACACCAGCAGAAAGTAGCAGGTAACCTTAAGACAATGCTCTTTCTAGTGACGCATATCAGAATGCTGGCATGAGAGATGGGCCCGTTTATGAGCTACTCGATGCGCCTTCCAATAAAGTTAGATGGTTCCACCTGCATGACTAATAAACCTTACGATACATTAATGCTTTGATAACATATTGGACGCTTCCACGAAAATCTGCAGGCAGTTCTCTGAAGAATGAGAATAAAGTTGATTTCGTGCTACTATCATCCCAGACTAGTCGATCCCACCAGTACTCTTGCTCTCCGAGTATCAATGGCACCTGATTTTCTCTCAATATCCCAGATGGCAATTTTACGAGCATGGGACACTTGTACACAAGCAAGCGCTGCAAGCTCGTGACTGTGAGCGTGGTGTCACATATGTCCTTCAGGTTTGTGAGGTGACTTAGTCCGAGTAACTTGAGACGAGGAAATGAAGCAACAGCAGATGAGATGGTAACTTCTTCGTCATCATCGGTCACTAACTGCGATATCGAATTGCAGTCGATCAAATAGACTTCTTCCAGGCAGGGCAAATGCTTGATCCACGTGATTGACCTGATGCTGTGGCAGCCGTCGATCACCAGTTGTCTAAGTCTCGGAAGGCAAGCGTGAGGTTTCACCCCTTTCCAACTGATGCCTACCAATTTTTTGAGGTTGACCAATTGGAGCTCGTCAAGACTTTGGAAGAGCCAATCTGAATCCACATTGTTTTCACCACCTACCAGCAACTCCTCCAAACTTTGTATGCTACTTACTGCCAACTTCTCGAGTTGATGTGCCCTCATTTTGCTAACAATTGTGGGAGAAAGATTGAGATGCTGCAAGCCTTTCACTCTTTTTATATGAAGGAATTTCAGGGAGGCTTTAGGCAGATTGAGTATCCTGTGAAGTGAACAACTATCGGCCACTGTGAACCCAAGACATTGTAACCTTGTCAAACTCTGCAGCTCCTTAATGAGTGCACGTGTTTTGTGCTCTGGGAGACAAGCACTATAGAATAAATCTAGGACCGTTAACATACCTAGTGCAGATATTGTCCCATCTGGGATATATGTCAGCTCAGCTGTAAACCCTAAATATAGGTACCTCAAACTTTTCAATAGTTGAATCTCCATTTGAATCGACTGGATACGAGTGCATGAAAGATCAAGGTGCCGCAAATTCACCAGTGCTCCAATATCTGACGGAAGTTCTTGAATATCAGTATAACTTAGATTCAAGTAGGTGAGAGATGGAGCGCCTGTGAAAAAGCCTACAGGAACCTTGCAAATTGTCCGGCAATGCTCCAACACGAGAGTTAATAGGTCAGGGCAACTGCAATAATCAGGGATCTTCACAGCACTCACGCGTGAAAGGGAAATCCTATGGGACTTGCTCCACTCGTCAGATTTTTCACTGTGAGGCAATAGCCACCTGTTGTTACATCCATCGCCTTGTAGCACTGCTACAATCCAAAGAGCTAGACCTCGGATTATGTCATGCATCGTCAAAAAATATTCACCTCGAGGATGTTCCTCTAACAAGCAAGCTCTCTTTAAACATCCAACAACAGTGTGACCTCTCAAATAGCAGTTCCTGATATCGTCATCTTCTTCATCAAGTAATCCGTGTCCCATCCATAACTCTATCGTATAAGTGGAATGATTGTAATATTGATTTCCAGTCAAGGCAAAGAAAAGAAAGCATTTCTTTGTCCTCTCATCTGGCAGGTGATCATAACTAATATGCAGTACAGAAAATAGGTTACTTTCTGCATCTGGAACTCTGTGGAACTGAGACTGTCGAAGCAACATCACAGCGTGTTTCCATTCATGTTCACTTTCTTTCGATGCCATTGCCTGACCAACTATTTTAAGAGCAATTGGAAGACCTCCACACTTGTCCACAATACCCTCCGCATAACCTCTGATTTGTACACTGTTGTTGGTTAGTCTACTGCAACCTGCATTCGCTTCAAAGAGGCTCCATGCTTCATCAGACTTCAGACTTTGTAACATGATCACTAGACTATGTGCTTGCACTCTGTGACATATCTGTTGATCACGTGCTGTGATTACGATCATCCTCCTATTTTGAGGGCCGATTTGGCTGTAACCTTGTGGTATCCCAACCTTCACGAGGTCCAGTGATTGCCAAAGGTTATCCATCAACAATAAAAACTTCCTTTCCTTCAAGAAGTTATAAAGAGATGCAGACCTAGCTGTGGTGTTCTCCTCATGTCCTAGCGTGAGACCAAGCTGGGATGCGATGCTCTGCTGAACTGTACCGATATTTGGTTGTTGACCAATTTCCACATAAATGACATGATCAAATGTGTGTGTTTCTGCAGTGCAGCAGAAGAAGTTATTTAATTGCTTAAGGAGAGTAGTTTTTCCAGCCCCTCCCATGCCACATATCCCAATGAAGGTCGTGGTGCCTTGTTCAATGTAAGTAACTATCTCCTCCATGTATTTGTTTTGCCCCACAATGTTAGGTTGTAGAGGAAGCTCTTTGCCAACTGCTGGGAGCAAAGTGAAGATACTATCAGTCAGGGGAGTTCTCTTCTTGAGTTCATCAACTACTTTCTTCTTCTTTACGGCATTACGACCAATCTGGTAGTTAAATAAGCAATTCCATGAGCAATCAAGCATACATGTTCTCCTTCCCTCATACTCGTTCTTGATTCTGAATGATTCATCTGTTATTGATCGTGCACTATCGATCCAAATTTTTGTTGTGCCTCTTGGTCTTTTGCCCAATTGAATCTGCTCATCAATAGTATCAATGTTGGCTTTTAACCCATCAGCAGCTTTTGCCAGATTACAAACTTTGCTTCCAGGCTTAAGACAGTAGCCAAAGTGCTTCTTGATCGGCTTCCATATCACATTCACTAAGAGTCCAACAACAGGCGAGAGTATGCCATACCGAAACCCATGATCCATGTGGCTGCAAATAGAAAAGGAAGGTATATTCGCAATCAGTACCTAGACTAGATAAGTAAAATAACAACATGGCCACTGGAGAAAAGTACATGAAAAAATGATCAGCAACGTTCGCAGAAATAGTTACGATCCAGTCTCATGGAAAAAGCATCAACTTTACTGTCAAGTTTCTTCTGCTGACATCTAACGTAGTCATGGTTGTTTTTAATTCAAAAAGAATAAAATAGTGGCTGAATATATAGGATGGCCGCCGGTTCGGAAATAGAGCCCTACTTATCTCCCTAGGAATCATAATTTCCTAAGAATAAAATTATGGTATGCTGTAGAAAAATATTATTCTTCTGAATTTCTTGGGGAACATTTGGATTCCATCCTGAGGAAAACACAAGAGATTGATTTGACAAATGAGTGAGCTCTTTGAGAGAGGTAGGTGAATCGATTAGTACCTTGGGCCTCAGGGACTTGCAGTTGCAGGAGGGAGCTGATGATCGGAGGAGGTAGGATTGGATCAAGACTTCCCAGAGGACCCTTCTGAGGAGTTGACCAACCAC
Organism: Thinopyrum elongatum; assembly: GCA_011799875.1. NCBI lineage: Eukaryota > Viridiplantae > Streptophyta > Magnoliopsida > Poales > Poaceae > Thinopyrum > Thinopyrum elongatum. The sequence goes on along the minus strand of CM022300.1, from coordinate 12,106,066 downwards.
TACTCTCGACGGAGGAAGAAGGATGGAAATTCACAGGCAGATGCAACGCAAGCATGCAATATTTGCGAACCAACTCTGTGGTGTCCAGCTCATTTGGCACTAAACTATATCTCTGATAGTTACACTACGATGTTCCAGGAAGCATATGAGACAAGATGCTTACCTTTTTTGCAGAAAAGAAAAGAAAATGCTTACCTAGCGAGTGGCGACACCTATGATTTTAAATTCCCAACTTGCGTTTGCTAATGTGCAATTATTGGACCAGTGAATGCCAATAGTTGAGATGACACAAGAAGCATAGTGTTGTGTACGACCTGGTAGTTGCGCCGGTCCATGTCCCCGGGCGCGGGGTCGCGGTCAGGTCGATCTGCGCGATGTCGAGCAGGTCGTCGACGATGTTGTTGGCGCGCTTGAGGACCCCGTAGGCGAGCGAGCGCGGGCAGGCAGGCCGGCGGAGTACTTGCCGGAGATGAGGAGTTGGGACGCATTGGCGGAGATCCGCTCGAGGCCCGAGGCGAGCATGGAGGCCGTCAGGTTGAGCAGCCGCTCCGCCGCCTCGGCGTGGTGGAGTAGGGGCTGTGATGCGGATGGGGGTTCAGAGGAGGCGTAGGAGGTGGGGGGGAGGGGGTACTCGTCGACATTGGAGACGGCGGCGGCGTCCTCGTCGTCGGCCATTGCGGGGGTGGACAGAGATCCAGCGATATGCCACCGGCAACATGGCCGTTGGATCAAAAATGGACAGCCCAGATCACTTGCTGTCGCATAAAACACTGTAGAAAAGGGGATCAATTACTGTAGCGTAGATAAAAAAAAAATGGACGCAGCGGTCGTTTAGTTTGATCGGCGCATCGATTCTCAATCGGAATGTCGAAAGAAGTACATGTCGCCATACTGTTCATCGAGTCACTGGACATATGTTTTTTAAGGGAAAAAAAACAATGCAGGCTAGAAAGGGCGAGAGCAAAATTCGAGGATGGAGACTCCAAACTCCTCGTTAACACCTTATGAATTCTAGAATTTCTATTAGCTATAACCGAGTAAACACTCGTAATTGAAATATCTTTGATTGGGATATTTGCTAACTCATACATATATTTGTAATATTTATATTTAATAAAAAAACACAAACAAATATAAACACACTATAGTAAATCTAAGTCACACATGATAGTTTTTTGATTAGTGTAATTTGTTCATCTTTTTTTTTTACTTTTCATATACTAGGCAAACTTGAGACCATCGAAGTGTTCCTAGCTAAAACGTATAAAAAAAGATGTTTACTAGTATAACTCAAGTCCAAAAATAGGTATTTTGTACTTATAATGACAAACACTTGAATTATATAAGACAAAACTTGGGTCTTATCGTTATGTTTTGTCAATAATGTTCAATAAATGTATGACAGAGATTGTATTTTAGAAAAATTATTTGGTGACACAATAAATAATAAATAGGTAAAATAGTTTAGCATAAAAAATGCGACCGAGCAGGAGTTCCCGGGGCGATGGCCCAAGACCCCTGGGGGCATAGGGTTAGTCCGGCGTGCTGACATCTCTGTTAGGTATTCGGTCGGGTTGCGGCGTATCGTTTGGCCGAGGCCGGGCATGACCCAGAAAAGTGTGTCCGGCCGGAGTTAAGCGAGCGTGGTGGGTAAGTTAGTGCACCCCTGCAGGGAAGAAACAAACTATCGATAGCCTGTCCTACGGTAACGGACACTCGGAGTTGTATCCCGATCGGTACAACTAGAACTGGTGATTTGAGATGATACTGGATAGTATGGCTCTGGGATTGCTTTCTCGCAGGGAGTCGAGGAAGAATCTCTGGGCGAGGTTGATAACATTACTACTACTTTATATTATGATAATCTGTACTCTTCTAATGCTGCAAGATCGATGAAGATGCTTGAAGATGCTAGTCTTCGATAGGACTAGGCCTTCCTCTCTACTCTGGCATTTCTGCAGCCCAGTCCACATATACAACCCTCCTTTGAAAATGTTGCATATGTAGTGTAGATCCTTGCTTGCCGAGTACTTCGGATGAGTACTCACGTTTGCTTTACTTTCTTTTTCTCCCCATATCCATATGTCGCCACCAGATGACGGAGCCCCTGAGATAGCTGCCCCCGTCGACGACTACGGCTACTACTACTACCCTCCCGGCGAGTACTACTACGAGGAGCCGACCGACGACCAGGAGTAGGTTCGGAGGGTCCTAGGCAGGAGGCCTACGCCTTTCGATCGTAGTATTTTATTTTGCCCTGCCTTTCTAAAGTCCTATCTGTAACTCTACTATATCTGTACCCAGATATCTGATGCTTCCGCTGACACTTGTATGCCATCGAGCTATGTATTCGAGCCCTCGAGGCCCTGGCTTGTAATATAAAGCTTGTATGACTTTATTTATGTTTTAGAGTTGTGTTGTGATATCTTAAAGTGAGTCCTTAGGCTTGATCGTGTGCAATTGCGTGTATGGTTAGTGCACGATTAAGCCGGGGTCGTCATAGGTTGGTATCAGAGCCGACTGCCTCTAGGAATCCCCCATTCCAACTCCTTGGCCGAAGTTAAGTCTAGTAACCGAAAACTGTTTTACTAACTTGGCTGTGTGGCTTACGGGCCCACGTCGCCAATTGGGTGGTATTAGGATCTTTTACTCCTCGTCCTTACTCTGGGAACTCTGATCTCTCTTCTATTCGGGTTAAAGATTTTACTAACTCTGGCATTAGGTTCTCATAACCACTTCCTCCCGGAGAGCCCTTTCACTACAGATGATCGTCTGCTTCGTCAGAAGATTCTGAAGATACTCCTCGACGTTAACCGAGACCCTGTCCCACTGCTTTGCAGTTCCTGACCATCGATAAACTACGATGGATAACTACTTACACTCGTCGTCATAGATTCATTTCAGTTACTCCCGGGTTTCATCCGACCTATCGAAATACTATCCGACATTTCGAGAATTCTCTGAACCTACTGCTTTGCAGTTCCTTTTCGCCTGAACACACCTACGAATAAATCCTCATACTTACACGGGGTCCGTTCATCCCCAATTGTTCAAGTGCTTTCCGGAACACATTGAATTGCTATTTAATCTCCCGAAAATCCTCTGCAGCCTATTGCTCTTGAAATTCTTGCCTGCTTGCCTTATGGTTAATCCCATATGTCTAGTAATCCCCGTCAACATCCTTTGCCAATTACCATTTTGAATCCCCTGAACCAATATGCTGCGAATGTTCGCCATCATCAGTCGATTCCTAGAATTCGTCCTTCCGGCTCAGTCACCATTCCGGACATGAGCTGGTTCTTGGCCAATCAAGTATTGGTTGATTGTCCAACTAAGCATGTACAAATCACTCGTCCCTCTGCCCAGGTGAACTAATTGTCACTCCTGGCTTTGGAAATCGTGAACCCTCTGAATTTTATACTTGGGTTGTTCAAGTGCTTCCTTAATTCGATGTGCTTGCCTCCCGTCCTTTCTCGGAGGACTCTCAGGTGGAACCAGTTGTTAAAACCTTACCCCGTTAGTTCTCACGGATCACTTGATTCCTTTTGTGGACAATTATCCGACCGATTCTTTTCTATTCTAAGAACCTTATCGGTTCCTTCCCCGTTGACATTGCCTTTGGCACTGAAGCATCCTCTACTTCTTGCCGTCTGTATATCCGCTCAGCTTGCATGGCACGGAGAAGTAGTGCATTCCTTCCCCTTATTGGCTTAGGACTGACTACTGACCAGGACATGTCTCGTAACCATGGGTGGAGATCTCTGCAAGACGGAACGCTAAAGTTGTCCATCTAGTTCTATTCAACCTACTCGTCTTTTGATCAGAGCTTTTGCTTCTAATCCTTCGTTCCTGAGCCATAACTCCTTTGTACTTAAACGTCGGATTGTTCCGATGTTTCTATAATCTGATGCCGTTACATTCTTTCTTCTTCTGGTTGAGTACCGCTACTCACGTCAGATCCTATGTCGTCTACCTGATCTTTTGTTGGATTATTATCCGACAATGTTTATCATCTACTATCTCTGAGAGTTCTTCCCCTGTTACAAATGCCTTCGGCAATGCGGTATCATTTAATTCTTTTCTTCCATATCCAATTTTGGAATGTAGTCTGTTGCTTCTATAAGCGTGTGGTATAGATATGTAAAAATGCCCCTGTGGGTAGTGTCTATGCCTTCGCTAGCTGAGAGAACCCACAAGGCTTCATGTGCCATACCTTCTATTATTCCACCAGTTAAACTTTCAAACTCTAAACCTTCTTAACAAAGAGCAGTGAATGAGAAGTTGTTCATTGAAGAAGTGGGAGTCGACCTTGAACCTTTGTGTTCATGCCCATGAACCCGATGTAGAACTTATCATGGAAGCTGCTCGTAAAATAATTATTTTCTGGGTACAAGTTCATCTTGTATCTATAAATTGATCCTTTACAATCGTGGTTTTGACCATATTTCCTCCTTGATTCCATTTCCTGGATAAGTTAAAATACTTGTCCTCTGCAGATCATTTCACCCGTCCAACCTCTACTCCGATTTACCTTCCGGTATTACCCCTAGTACTTGTTACTGGGAAGTTTAATACCCCATCACATCATTTCTAGCCTGACCGGCTACATATCTATCGTGCTAATCCTAACCGTGCTACCGGGTCCTCCTTTCCGGTGCATATTTTTGGCAATGAGCTAAGTCAGTGTCAAACTTTCATCTTCCTATCGTTTTGCTTGCACAGCCTGAGTTCGAGCGTAATATCCGTGGTTCCATTGACCTTGAACTTTATTCCATCTGCTTTGGTCATTTTGCTGATCAAATTCATCTTCTTGTAACCTCTCGACAAATGCGTCGTGATCAGCATCAACATTTTGACTTCTGATGAGATGTCAATTGAAATTCATGATAAGAAGTATCATCCTTGCCCCGCGATGATTTGTAATATCATCGACATCACTCTTGTCTTCTTTCCAACACATGTTTGATCATGTCTTGGTTATACTCTGATCCCCTAACTAATCTCGCAATTGTTCCTTGAGTAATTCTTGTGATCTTCAACTCCAACCCTTACTTGAAACACCGTGTTATTGCTACCTCGAAGCATGACCACGGTATTCCGAATGTCAACAACAACATCGGAAGCACATTGCTAAATGCTTCTTGATCAATTATCCAAACACCGTTGTATGGGTAATATCATGATTCTTCCCTCGCCCCTTTGTCTAAATACTTTTGAACTTGCTGTCCTATCATGTACATCATGCTCCGCTTTTCCTTGGGAAGGATGTACTCCCAATCCTGGTGTGCAAACACATTTTCCTTTCCATTGTTCTGTTTAATCTGATAATCACATTTCCTTTCCATTGTTTTGTTTAACCTTCCTGTGATCTATATGATATAAGCAGAAATAACTCCCTGCTTATGTAAACACCTCGGTGCACAACTCCGTTAGTGAGACCCTGTTACTATTGTTGACGACATTCCGGTAACCACCGATGGACGAGAACTTTGCCTATTGGCCCGCCTCGAATTAACGAGCAGGAAAATAGTTCTCTTCGTCCCTCGCCCTTGGTACCGATGTTGTTACCGACATAACTGACAGACTATCCTTTGACATACCTTGTTGTCGTGACCGGTAAGATGTCACCGTACTCCATATTTTTGATCGACCCTCATCACAGTTCCACAGGATCGGAACCTGACTCTTCGATACAACCTTGATTCCGAAGTATCCTTTGCTCTGGGCTTTGTGTGTTATCACGAGCCACTCTCCGAGAGATGATCCATTCCCGATGCTCTGAACCTCTTTTCACACTCTGTACAGTTATCAATTGGATGTTCCTTCGCTTGAAACTTCTTATCGTATCTTCCTATTTTGCTATCAAAGTTTTCTTAAATTTCAGCTCGAGAGATACTTCTGCCGCGTTCACTGAATTGTCCATCAGGTAATCGACCCTACAAGGGTCAGTTCTCCCGAAGTTACTCTTTACTTCCCCACTTAAATCTCGGGACGAGATTTCTTGTAGTGGAGGAGATTTGTAACATCCCCAGCCTCACACCACAGTGATCACCCTCTGATCATGCCAAGTCATCATCATTATGCCATAAGAAAAACCATTAAGAAATATTTCTACCTCAAGTTAAAAAATTTAAAATCAAGTCAAATATTTATTTTGCCAAAACTAAATAGTTCATAATTCTGCAAATAATCCATAAGCCCTTATAAAATTGAAACCAACATTTTCTGAACTATAAAAATGTCCCTAGTCTATTTAAATAGTACCAATTCAGCCATTTAATCACTTTTCTACTTATGAAAAATTCAAATGATTTCAAAACACTCCCAAACTTTTTGAGACAGTAAGGAATAATGCATAATAATTATAGAGACAAGTGGTACATTTTACAAAGCTATTTATGGAGCCAAGAGAAAATGCATACCGAATCTATAAATAGAAAACAGAAAACAAAACAGAAAATAGAGAAAAAGAAAAAGGGACAAAGGCCTACTGTGCACTTGGGCCGCAAGTGCACAGTAGCCAGCCCAGCCCATCTCGCAGGTCATCCCCTTCCTCTCTCCTCGTGTCGACGCCGGAGCCACCCCGATCGCCGATGCGCCGCGCGTCGCCCATCTGCGGCTCCCTCCGGCGGATAAAGACGGTCCCGAGCCTCCCCTCACCCCCTAGAACCCTACCTCCCACCTCTTCCCCCTCGGCGCCGCTCTCTCTCTCTCTTGCCCCCCCCATTCTCACCAAACGCCGCCGCACTGCCGTTGATGGCGCGGCCAGAGAGCATCCCGCGCCGCCTAGCCGTGTCCAGGAGGACCGCGACGCTCGTCCACTTCGATCGAGACCACCAGACCAAGCCAGGACCATCTACATCGCCGGCAATGCCCTCCTTCGTCAATCTCCGGCCGCTGCACGTCGCCGCCTCGAACCGCCTCCAACGGCAGCTACTAAGCCCCCGAGGGACCTCCGTGCATCCACGCGGTGAGCACCGCCGCTCCTGCCTTCCCCTGAGCTTCGGCTCCTTCCCTAGCTAGCTAGCCGCAGGCGCCGGCTCTGCCGCCCGCCATTGCTGTCCAGCTACTCGCAACCGAGCTCGTCCGTGCGAACGGACGGCGCCAGCATGCACCTGGTGAGCTCCTGGTTCACCTTAGCTAACTTGCGCGTTCGGGAACGGCCCGTAGCCGTTACCCCTCTTTGAATCGAAGCTCACCGCCGCTGTGGTTCGACGCCGGCAGCCCTACCGGCCATTTCTGCTCGTCCCGACGCCGTAGAGTGATGTGCGGTGGAGAGGCCGATCGATAGCACCTAGCCGCGTCGCGAATGGCGCCCTGTGGAGTAGATCCGACGCTCGCCGGCGTTCGGCCGTCGTTTTGGAGCTCGTCGGAGCGTTTCCGACGCCGGCGTTCGAAGAGGCACCGCGTGGGGCCTGCGTAGAGTCACTGCCAGTGGGCCCTGACCACGGTTGACCGCGTTGACTACGGTCAACGCCGCTGACATGGCTGCTTAAGCCACTGACAGGTGGGTCCCGGTAGACTAATTACTGTTAGAGGTTAGATAGTTAATCTGTTCATTAGGTCAGACGCTGACAGGCCGGGCCCACTGCCTAAATAACCCTGTTAATTTAAATTAAGCCACTGTTAGCCCACTGTGGCTGACATGTGGGGTCCTCTGGTCAGTTTGACCAGGTCCGGCCCACAGTTGACTTGCTGATGTCATCGTGACACACTGCTGCCGCAATAATCAATTTATGATAATTAAATAAATCCAGTAATTTACAGAATATTGCTAAAACTTTAGAAAATCATATAAAATAAACCGTAGTTCAGATCGAAAAACTTTGTACATGAAAGTTGATCAGAACGACGAGACGAATCTGATCGTGTCGTCTGTTTCCATGCCGGAACCCCCTACGTATGTGAACCCGCAACTTTCTACCCGTTTCCGGTATATGAATAGTGCATATACACCGGATAATAAATCCAACTTAAATCCTAAAATAACTAAAATGACTTAGACATACTTTAGGCAACCCTGCACCGCATCCTAGGCATGGCATGCCCTGTATTGCATTGTTTGCTTTGTATTTATATGTTTCTTCCCCCTCTTCTCTCTCGGTAGACCCCGACGTCGACGTAGCTTCCGAGACTGACGCAGCTCCGGAGGTCGACTACGCCCCTGACGACCAGACCCTTGCCACCGAGCTTCCAGGCAAGCACCCCCTTTTTGAGCATTCCGATATCGCCGACTCTCTTCCATCTTATGCTTGCATTAGAAGTTACTGCTGCTGCTGTTATCCTATATCTGCTGCATAGCCTGTTTATTGTAACCTGTTATTGTTACCTACCTGCTTATCCTAAACTGTTTAGTATAGGTTGGGTAGAGACCCAGCAGAGACCCCACTTTATCCCGACTGCCCCGCTGGATTATCAGAAGACCCGATCAACGGGATCGAAGACCAGGCCCCGGCACCGCACATCACTTTCCACTTAGATGCTCGACACTACTGGGTTACTATCGAGTGCCGAGGGTGATACCTCGTCAGCACTTCTGATGATAACCTTGTAGGTTAGTTATTCAGTCATGGTCAGCGAGGGTGATTCCTCCTACACCACCCCCGATAACGACATCGTCGTGCAACTGCTCAAGTGTGGACCTCGAGGGTGATGCCTCTTTAGTTCACCTTGATGTTTATGTCAGGTGGGAGTCCAACGAGGGTGATGCCTCGGATTCCTTCTTGATATGGTGGCCACACGGATGCCTTTACATTATTGTTAACACTGCTTATTCTGGATAAAGATAGGTCGGCCCTGAGGGGTACCCGCACGAAATTATGATGAGAGTGATATGGAGTCGGTGTTGGGTAACGCAGCAGAAATTTTTTTTTTCCGACCTACGCACCAGCCCAGGAACACTATGGAGACTGCATACAAGGTTTGATCATTTTCGTTACCGACTCGTAGCGCAGCGGAAGTAGAGTCGATGACGATCGTCGGTGCAGATCCCCGCAGCTAGGATTTACAACCTCCCAACCGCGAGGATGTATACCCTCATCCGCCACACGGACAGCCCTTCGGGAGGCGGTTGGACAGTCCCCCGTACGGTGTCGAGGACAGCCCTTCGGGAGGACTCACAGAACTCGGACCGTCACTTGGACAGCCCTCCGGGAGGCACTCACGAACAGCCCCACGGGGACTAAGATCGAAACTACGACCTCTCTACAGAGTTGCACACATACGGTGTCATCTATCCGGCAGGGCTTCGCCGTCCAGAACTAGTTCCCACCGGAACCCAGACAGCCTTTCGGCACTACGAAACTATTTCGTGGGAGGGAGAGAGAATGCCAGATCATGCATGGCTTATGTGAGAGAGTTGGAGTGAGGATGGAGAGCTCCTCTCCACCTTCTTTTATAGGGGAAGGAGGGGGTGGGGTGGCTGAAAATTTCAGCCACAAAACATGTGGGGCCCCCCCACAAAACAAGCTCCCACCAAAGGTGGGGAGTTGTCTCATGGGCCCCCCCCCTTTGCCCCATGGCGCCCCCATGAGGGGCTGCCACCTCCTCCCAACATATCCCATAATATGTGGGGGCTGCCCCCCACCATGGGGGCCCCCCCCAACACCTTGTCCACCAACAAGGGGGCTGCCCCCCCCAAAAACAGCCCCCACGAAACGTGGGATCTTGTCCCCCCTCGCTGGGACAAGATGTTTTCCCGCGTGTAATTTCCAGAAAAATTCCCGAAGGTCCCAGAACATTTCCGGCACCCTCTAAAATTATCCGGACGCGCTCCGGAACATTTCCAGTATGGTGTTTTAATTTAAAACCATCTTCGTTTACCCGGTAAACAATTCCGGCAGCTCCGAAAACTTTTTCCGGTTTTTTCTCCAGAAAAATTCCAGAAATTACCAGACCTATCTGGCAACCCCCAAAACATTCCCGGTGCTTGCCGAAACCTTTTTGGATCAATGGTTTTATCTGAAACAACTTTTCGGTTTTACCGAAACTTTTTCGGTGTTCTCTCCGGAACTTTTCCGTTGTCTCTAAAACTTTTCCAGTGACTTTTCTCGGACTCCTTGTCTAGTATTCAGCAGATAGATGACCCTTAAGCGTGTGACCCTATAGGTTCGGTGAAGTATAGACTTGACCAGAACACTTTCCGATCAATGATCAGCATCGGAGCCGTGGACACCCATATTGACCCCTATACCCACACGAATGAATATTCGAGTGAACCTCCAGTTGCCGTGTGCTATTCCTGTTGCTTCGCGATATGTTACAAATACCCGAGGTGAGACATGTTGGCATTCCCGTGGATCAACAACTTGTCCACTAAGCCAGTTACCTCGTTACCGGTATTGTTCTCTTTTCTCGTTACCGTGTTCCGGCATCTCTGTGATCAAATCACCCTGTGTCTGGCCAGACGATGATGGATACCATAACACCGAGAGGGCCCAGAGATATCTCTCCATCGCCGGAGGAGCAAATCCCAATCTTGAGCTATCAAGTTACTTGACACACATTTCCATGAACCCGTAAGCCGCCGTAATAGCCACCCATTTATGGATGACGTTTAACAAACCCCAAAGTTCATGAATCAAGCATGAAGAAACTCGATACTCTCATGGTCTGAGGAATCATGCAAACGTTAACTATCTCTGTGTTATTAACCATTAACTCATGACGAATGTATCTCATAGCATAACATCAATTCGGGTCGATTCAACACAAATGTCCTTCCTGACATTGTGCCCTCAAAGTTGCTGGCATAGACATGCCCATGATTGGGAAAACATAATCATCATACAACACTTGAGCTAGTCTTAGAGGCACGACTAGGAATACATTTTACCATTTATTATACCACACGTGCACATGGGTTTTCCCCAGAGCCTTTATGGATATACGGGCTCGGGAACCATAGTAGTTATAGCATGGAATATAAACTTAATTATGAACAGGGAGATAATTAATAACATTTATTATTGCCTCTAGGGCATATCTCCTACAGACTCCCATTTGCACTAGAGTCAATAATCTAGTTGATGCTAATGCACTTTACACCTGTGGCACACCGGTGTAAATATGCTTCGCTTGTGGTATAGCCTGATGTCCAACGGATCTGACGACTTCAGCTCCGTGTGTATCTTTGCATATCCTCGCGTCTTCACGCTTTAACAAAATCCATATTTTGTGTTGACTTGGCTTTGTATGTATGTGAATCACAGGTCGAACCTGGATTCCTCAGACTGAGTTATGGAGCAACTACTTGCAGTAGTGTCCCATTGACAAAAGCCATCTTGGAACCATACTAAGTTCATGAATGAACTATATGATTCAACATCTTCTTTGTCGCTTTAAAAGCGGCAATATACTTCGCCCCTGTTATAGAATTCGCCACAGTAATTTGTTTGGAACATTTTCCAACTAACTGTGCCACCACATTGTGTGTTACAAAAAACCCTCAATTTAAATTAAAAATCGCATGGAGCATTGATGAAGACTGTATCGATGTAATCTTTTACAACGAACTCTTCATGATCTCCGTTTGCGAGAAAACATGTCATCAGTGCTACTATGGTACTCAATGACCCTTTTTCACTGTTGTCCCATGATCAGTTCTTTTGATCACTTTCGTATCTATACTCGCAACACCTTGGGAGTATCGGACATATCTGGTTGTTACATACCATGGAATACATGATTAATCCAAACACAAGAGTGTGTGGAATCTCCATCATGTATTTTGCTCATCAGTGTTTTGGGACACCGAGTCTTGCAAAAACTCTTTCCATGTGACTTCAGCAAGAATCACTCCTTGGTGTTTTAATGCTAAAAGATTTTAGCATCTTGTCAATATGTATTTATTGCTTAGCCCCATTAGGTAAATCTATCTCCATAGATTATCATGCCTAACATCAAGGCTATTTAGCCCAAGCACTTCATCGAAAAAACTATTTTCAAATGAAGTCCTAATTCGTGTCAAGAAATTTATTTCCAATTACCAATGTGTCAAGCACACAAGGTTTTTAGAAATATTATTATGCTCCCACTTACTTTCTTGAATTACAAGCATCTTCGTTACCCATTGATGAAGTCAAAACCCTTTTTGACCATTTCATCAAAACACGAAGATTCTAACTCCATTTTGCTCTCTTCTGTCCATCGCTGGAACTCTGAAGTTTGCATACCTACTAGCATCCTCTGGATCGACAAATTACTTTGGACTGTATCACATACAAGTCCTAGGTTTTATTTCCATCAGATGGAAATCCTTTTGTCATCCATGTTTCATATCTCATGATTGAAAGATGTCATAATTGCTAATTCAACCCGAACCGACTTTAAGCATCGCTACGGTGAGACAATCTCATCGTAGTCAACTCCTTGAACTTGTTATTGCAACAAGTCGAGCTTTATGGATAAAACATTTTTATCCGTATCAGTTTTAAGTTCCATAAATATTCGTTAGACTCTAAGTCTTCCGAAGGGTGTATCAAGGTTTTAATCTTGAATCACTTATATGGAAACTAACTCGGATTGTATTGGCATTTAGCCAATTCTGGAGTCAGGGCCCATCAACGCTTCCTTGTGTATTGTAGGTATACTGTTGTCTAACAACAATATCTTGTTTGCGCACCTGAGAGGTTTGCACGAGCCTTGCCCACGTGGTTCAGCTGCAAGTTCGATCGAAGTCCATACATTTTATTGTAGAGACTTCCATATCAGTCGCAGTAGGAAACTCTGGAATCACTTCCAAGGTCTCTTTCCTTTGAACTGATGACGAAGATACTGTTTATCCCATCGAGTTGCATTGTTCTCCCACTCACCTTTTTGAAAGAACCATTTTCTTCAAAAAGCATACCATTCTTTGTGGCAAACCTATTTGCCTCGGTATAGTGGTGGGGGAATACCCAATGACTTGGGATAACCTACAAAGTAGCACTTGTCTGATTTGGAATAGGTTTGTAACCTTTTACACAAGCCCCATATTCCAAATGTTAAGAAAAGATATAACATGGTTGGGCGTACCATACCATGGCGTCATTTCAACAGACCCGATGGAGCTCTTTTCAGTGTAAAAGCCATAGTCTCTAAAGCATCACTCTATAAAAGGGATAATGGCAAATTGATTTATGTCATCTTTGATCGTACCATGTCATAAATGGTTCGATTACATCTTCACGGACTTTCCACTTGCAGTGGTGTTCCAGGAGGTGCAAGTTATGAAACCCCTTTCACAACTCATCATACATTCGCTAAACTTGTAACTCAAATATTTCTTTCTGCAGTCGAATTGTAGAAACATAATTTTCTTGTTACAATAACTTCTACTTCATATTTGAAAACCTTTCGAATGATTTCAAAAGATCCAGACTTACGTCTCATCAAGTAAATATCCACATATCTACTTGAGTCATTTCTGAAGATAGATAAATCCACTACTTGCAACAACCTTTATCGGACTACACACATCAAATGTATGATCACCAATAAGTTTGTTGTCCGTTCCTTATGGCCTGTGAACGGTATTTCAGTCACTTCTCTTTTCGGAGGAAAGTTGCAAGCGTCGGATGATTCAAAATCAAACCACTTCAAAATCCATCATAATGGAATTTCCATGCGGGTTTCTCCAATGTGACCAAATGTAGTGCCACACTTGTGTGGTATTCTTTTAGTCTTGCGACATTTAGCGTCAGTGTTATGGATGTATCATATTACCATCAATATTCATAACATACATCCCATCTAGGATGGAAGCATGGCCCTTCATGTTATTCATAATACTGAACAACAATTGTTGTTTTTATGAACAACTCTTTTGCAACAAACATTGTGCAATGGGCTAGAGTGTATGAAACTCTAAAATGAATTATGAAAGTAAACCCAGAGGTAATGTATTATTATCAATATTCATAACATACATCTCATTCTTAATGAAAGTATGGCCCTTATGTTATTCATAACACCGAACATCAAAAGTTCTCTTATGAACAACCTTCTTGCAAGATTCCTTATGCAATGGGCTAGAGTGTGTAAAACTCCAAATGAATTATGAAAATAAATACATACGGTAATACACCGATGGAAGGTATAGTAACATTTACTATGTTCCCTATGTATACCTAAACCTCATTCCTGGCTAGTCTTTCAGGCCATAGTAGTTCTTACATCGAGTTGCAACAGAATGCAATCGAGCGGGTATCTTTGTGATTAACTCACAATACCCAAAAATTAATGATTAACATGTTTAACCATAATTCCCAAGAACTATATCTTTGACCAGCCTTCTATACATCAAAAACTTGTATGACATTCATACATGAGCTGGATATTCCAGTCTTGTTTCCTTTTTGCCATTATACTTCTAACAGTTTAACTTTTAGTATTTCTCCTACTCTCAGAAGAAGCACAGAACTTAAGAGTGGCGTTAGCCCCGGACTTCCTAGGTGTGTAAGTCACACTAACATCCTTCGGACACTTCCTTTCTCTTTAAGTTGTTGTTTTATTCACCTTTCATCATATGACAGGCGTTCTTCTGGATCACTCTCTTATCAGTCTAATGCATAGTAAACTCCTTTACTAATAGTTTGCAAACAAACATTGCTTTGGATATCTCATATCTTTTAGCCTTTGTCTGTCTCTGAAAATGATTTTCATATTCCATGAATATCACATAACTATCCAAACTATCGAAGTTCGGGTCTCATGGAAGCAAACATATTGCACTTGACTGAAAACGGAATTCTAGCTTTTGGATCGAAGGACGAGAGTCACATGATCCATAGCATAAGAGAGAGAATACCGAAAGTATAAAGTATTAACCAGATATTTAACAGCTATTCAATTTTAACAGGGAAGGTGGAAACGCGAGCCATTATTCTACAACTATTAAGCAAATCACACTTAGATAATGTTCAAAATTAATTGCACTGAGAATTAAAAGAATTAATTCTACAGCGCGCTCCCACTCAAATCAATATCTCTCATAATTGATTGTGAGTGATTCAAGACCCGTGTTTTGATTATTCGTCATTGATGTTAGTCACCACTGATGACGAAAATCTCAACCGGTAGGCCAACCTGCCAATCACATCTCTATGCGACTCTTGTTCATCTTTCGATGGGCGTGTTCCGAGCTCATGACTGTCATGCCTGAACGTCAAAGACAACCAAGTGATCTCGCTGCAAGGTCTGAACTCACCCGCCTCACACATCCCTAATCGTTCGTACCCATGTTAGTCATGGCGCACCCCGAAAAGTTAGGTGCCGTGACGGTGCTACACTTGGGAGAACACTATCAACTATGATATTTTTGTGAGAGATCACCCTAATAAAAAGTGACTACCGCACAATCAAGAAGGGTGCATCATAAGGGATAAACATCTCAGGCAATTCATAATAGCATGATATGGTATAGCCCTTTCTGACGGAGAAGTCTTGTATTTCTTCATCTTCGGCATTCGCGTCGGTGTTCACCTTCGCGAAGATTGCCACCACCTTGTCGATGCACCAGATAATATTGCTATCTCTATAGCTAATAAAATAATGCATTACACAAGGTTGACACGCAGGTCATTTAAAGTGCAATCATATGGCTCCAGCCATCATGCCAAATCATGACACGCAGGTCATGTTAATCAATTTACATTATATAGACATCTCATACATAATCAAATTAATTTGAGCACTGCTATACCACATCACATGCACATGCAAACCCTCCTGCAAAACCAAGTTAGACGTCTCTAATCGGTTCATGCAAAAAATTGTTTTTCGTGGCTTCTAAGGTTTCGAAACAAACCGAAGCTACCAACTACCATCATCAAGTATGATAATTCAAGTCGCTAGATTAACAATGCGGGGTGTATGAAGCACGAGATAATAAAATCTCGAACCCCATACTAAACTTCGTCATACGCATGACCCCCGTGCAGATCATATCTGCATTGCCCTTTCGTCTGCGAAATTTCATCTTTCTTTTTAACTACGGTGGAATTCAATGAACTGTTAGCACTTCGTTGATCAATCAGGATCGCGGATTGCCAGAACATTGAAACTCCACCATACTGTTATCAAGATCAGAAATATGCAAATTCCAGGGAAGCAACAAGAACATCGGGTAACAGATTTCATCTGCTACCCGCACAAATAATTTTCAGTAATAGAACTCATCTACTACCTAATTATATTGTGCAACACCCATACATCTCATGTATTCTAGATCGCAACCTGCATCTACGCATAGCACGGCTCATGATGCCACTGTTGGGTAACGCAGCAGAAAACAAAAATTTTCCGACCTACGCACCAGCCCAGGAACACTATGGAGACTGCATACAAGGTTTGATCATTTTCGTTACCGACTCGTAGCGCAGCGGAAGTAGAGTCGATGACGATCGTCGGTGCAGATCCCCGCAGCTAGGATTTACAACCTCCCAACCGTGAGGATGTATACCCTCATCCGCCACACGGACAGCCCTCCGGGAGGCGGTCGGACAGTCCCCCGTACGGTGTCGCGGACAGCCCTTCGGGAGGACTCACAGAACTCGGACCGTCACTTGGACAGCCCTCCGGGAGGCACTCACGAACAGCCCCACGGGCACTAAGATTGAAACTACAACCTCTCTACAGAGTTGCACACATACGGTGTCATCTATCCGGCAGGGCTTCGCCATCCAGAACTAGTTCCCACCGGAACCCAGACAGCCTTTCGGCACTACGAAACTATTTCGTGGGAGGGAGAGAGAATGCCAGATCATGCATGGCTTATGTGAGAGAGTTGGAGTGAGGATGGAGAGCTCCTCTCCACCTCCTTTTATAGGGGAAGGAGGGGGTGGGGTGGCTGAAAATTTCAGCCACAAAACATGTGGGCCCCCCCCACAAAACAAGCTCCCACCAAAGGTGGGGAGTTGTCTCATGGGGCCCCCCCCCCTTTGCCCCATGGCGCCCCCATGAGGGGCTGCCACCTCCTCCCAACATATCCCATAATATGTGGGGGCTGCCCCCCACCATGGGGGGCCCCCCCAACACCTTGTCCACCAACAAGGGGGCTGCCCCCCCCAAAAACAGCCCCCACGAAACGTGGGAACTTGTCCCCCCTCGCTGGGACAAGATGTTTTCCCGCGTGTAATTTCTAGAAAAATTCCCGAAGGTCCCAGAACATTTCCGGCACCCTCTAAAATTATCCGGACGCGCTCCGGAACATTTCCAGTATGGTGTTTTAATTTAAAACCATCTTCGTTTACCCGGTAAACAATTCCGGCAGCTCCGAAAACTTTTTCCGGTTTTTTCTCCAGAAAAATTCCAGAAATTACCAGACCTATCTGGCAACCCCCAAAACATTCCCGGTGCTTGCCGAAACCTTTTTGGATCAATGGTTTTATCCGAAACAACTTTTCGGTTTTACCGAAACTTTTTCGGTGTTCTCTCCGGAACTTTTCCGTTGTCTCTGAAACTTTTCCAGTGACTTTCTCTCGGACTCCTTGTCTAGTATTCAGCAGATAGATGACCCTTAAGCGTGTGACCCTATAGGTTCGGTGAAGTATAGACATGACCGGAACACTTTCCGATCAATGATCAGCATCGGAGCCGTGGACACCCATATTGACCCCTATACCCACACGAATGAATATTCGAGTGAACCTCCAGTTGCCGTGTGCTATTCCTGTTGCTTCGCGATATGTTACAAATACCCGAGGTGAGACATGTTGGCATTCCCGTGGATCAACAACTTGTCCACTAAGCCAGTTACCTCGTTACCGGTATTGTTCTCTTTTCTCGTTACCGTGTTCCTGCATCCCTGTGATCAAATCACCCTGTGTCTGGCCAGACGATGATGGATACCGTAACACCGAGAGGGCCCAGAGATATCTCTCCATCGCCGGAGGAGCAAATCCCAATCTTGAGCTATCAAGTTACTTGACACACATTTCCATGAACCCGTAAGCCGCCGTAATAGCCACCCATTTACGGATGACGTTTAACAAACCCCAAAGTTCATGAATCAAGCATGAAGAAACTCGATACTCTCATGGTCTGAGGAATCATGCAAACGTTAACTATCTCTGTGTTATTAACCATTAACTCATGACGAATGTATCTCATAGCATAACATCAATTCGGGTCGATTCAACACAAATGTCCTTCCTGACATTGTGCCCTCAAAGTTGCTGGCATAGACATGCCCATGATTGGGAAAACATAATCATCATGCAACACTTGAGCTAGTCTTAGAGGCACGACTAGGCATACATTTTACCATTTATTATACCACACGTGCACATGGGTTTTCCCCAGAGCCTTTATGGATATACGGGCTCGGGAACCATAGCAGTTATAGCATGGAATATAAACTTAATTATGAACAGGGAGATAATTAATAACATTTATTATTGCCTCTAGGGCATATCTCCTACAGTCGGGTGGACCTGGATGGTGCCCGAGAGTTTAACACGAGGCGTGGCCGGGCATTCCTAGCCCTTGCCGCAAGTCCTCGAGACGGGGTGACGGGGTCACATCTTTCGTGAGTCTCTGCTCGTTATCGCACCACCAACAAACTAATGGTTTGGATATTTGATCCGAGGGGCCTCTGGCCTGATAACACTAACCATCACGTGGGCATAGTATGGGCGTTCTGCGTCGTATACTTCAGCCGGAGCTTAATATACGTCAACGACTGAGCGGCGCGCGCTGGGTTGGACTGGTAACGCCCTGCGCTTGTATAAGGGGGGCTAGGTCTGCTCACCGGCCGCGTTCGCAACGCGCAGGAGTTCCCGGGGCGATGGCCCAAGACCCCTGGGGGCATAGGGTTAGTCCGGCGTGCTGACCTCTCTGTTAGGTATTTGGTCGGGTTGCGGCGTATCGTTTGGCCGAGGCCGGGCATGACCCAGAAAAGTGTGTCCGGCCGGAGTTAAGCGAGCGTGGTGGGTAAGTTGGTGCACCCCTGCAGGGAAGAAACAAACTATCGATAGCCTGTCCTACGGTAACGGACACTCGGAGTTGTATCTCGATCGGTACAACTAGAACTGGTGATTTGAGATGATACTGGATAGTATGGCTCTGGGATTGCTTTCTCGCAGGGAGTCGAGGAAGAATATCTGGGCGAGGTTGATAACATTACTACTACTTTACATTATGTTAATCTGTACTCTTCTAATGCTGCAAGATCGATGAAGATGCTTGAATATGCTAGTCTTCGATAGGACTAGGCCTTCCTCTCTACTCTGGCATTTCTGCAGCCCAGTCCACATATACAACCCTCCTTTGAAAATGTTGCATATGTAGGTGTAGATCCTTGCTTGCTGAGTACTTCGAATGAGTACTCATGTTTGCTTTACTTTCTTTTTCTCCCCATATCCATATGTCGCCACCAGATGACGGAGCCCCTGAGATAGCTGCCCCCGTCGATGACTACGGCTACTACTACTACCCTCCCGGCGAGTACTACTACGAGGAGCCGACCGACGACCAGGAGTAGGTTCGGAGGGTCCTAGGTAGGAGGCCTACGCCTTTCGATCGTAGTATTTTATTTTGCCCCGCCTTTCTAAAGGCCTATCTGTAACTCTGCTATATCTGTACCCAGATATCTGATGCTTCCGCTGACACTTGTATGCCATCGAGCTATGTATTCGAGCCCTCGAGGCCCTGGCTTGTAATATAAAGCTTGTATGACTTTATTTATGTTTTAGAGTTGTGTTGTGATATCTTCAAGTGATTCCTTAGGCTTGATCGTGTGCAATTGCGTGTATGGTTAGTGCACGATTAAGCCGGGGTCGTCACGTACTCCATCAACTATGCGCTCACGGCGGTGCACCCCGTGGGCGTGCGCAAGATTGGCGAGCTGGAGCTGGGCATCCGCTTCACCTGTCCATCCCGGCTCACGCTGATGAATGCGTATGGGATCCTGATGCTGCCACGCATGCACTACGTCAAGCTGCTGGGCCCGGCGCAGCAGGACGTGCTGCGCCATACCGCCATGCGCATCGTGTCAGGCTGCCTGGCGCGGTCGGAGCTGCCGCTAGGGCCGGAGGTGGTGCAGTACCTGTTGGACACGGACACACACGCCTGGAGCATGCGGTGGAGCAAGGCCAATTGGTTCCGCGTTGTCGGCTGCCTCTCGCACATCGCCACCGTGGTGCGTTGGGGCCACCGGGTGCGCACGTGGGAGCACTCGCCCACCACCGTGCTCGTCCACATGCTGCTCGTCGCCATCGTGCTCTGCCTGGAGATGATCCTGCCCGTCGCCTGCCTCTACCTCTTCCTCGTCCTGCACTGGCACTAACACTGGCGGCCACGCGAGCCGGTCAGCATGGACCCGCTCGTCTCCCACGTCGACAACGTCAGCCCTGATGAGTTGGACGGGCTCCCCTCGGCGTGCCCCACCGATGTGGTGCGGATGCGGTACGACTGGCTGTGCGCCGTGGCCCTCATTGCCCCCTAAATGACATGGAAGCACCGTAAGGACTGCGTCTTCAATAGAGGACGACTGTCGGTGAATTACCTGCTCACGAAGATCAAGGATGAGGCCTCCCTTTGGGCTGGTGCCGGTGCATTAGGGCTTAGAGCCAACACCCCCCAAACATGGGACGTCCACTAATTTTGCTCATGAGCATTGTAACTGCCTCCTAGGAGGATTGTAACCCAAACTCTCTCTTTTCAATGCAATGAAACACAAGCTCTCTTGCATTTTCTCGAGAAAAAAAAAATAGAAGCAAGCGAGACAAATATCAAACATGAGATTCCCCAACTATACGACACGTTAAAAGCTTGTATTCAAGAAACACTAGTAGTATGCCCGTGCATTGCTACGGGCTACAATGCATATATATTTGAGTGGCTAAACAACAATCGTCATGTAAACCTATATATCTCCATCTCTTCCGTCCTCCACACCCTTCCTCCCACTCTCTCTCTCTCGGGACTCCCTCATAAAGATTCTTTCCTAAATTTTGTCATCAGCCCCTCTTTTTTTATTTCAACCATATTTCTAAATTTTCTATATTTTATAAAATGATATTACTCTCTCTCTCTCTCTCCCTCTCTCTCTCTCTCTCTCTCTCTCTCTCCTCTCTCTCCCTCTCTCTCTCTCCCTTTCTCGTCAGCCATAAACTAAGCATAGCGACTTGAAAAGTGTTTGCCCATGAATAAATGAAATATGTCTACTAAATAGTTTGTATTTAGTTTACATTAGTGAGGCATCAGATAAATATTGCCTTGTATCAACAAAATCTACATCATGCAATAATTAAGTGAGGTAGGCTACATGCTTGTATTTCACCTTAGAAAGGAATAAAGAATTGTCTTCAACATAAATGCTACCCACAAAAATAAAAGACCTGATACCTGCAAAATAAAAGACATGCTGAAGAGGAAGGTTGTTGTTACATATGATGCCCTGTAGTACTTGTAGATGGCCAGATGTAGTAAACACTCGAAAATGGTGAGCTATTTTTTTCTGAACGTTATGTCTCAGACTGATTTTTTGCTTTATTTCCTGCCAAATATCTTCTTCTCCGTTCTTCCAGTGTCTGTCTTCCCCAGCCCTACCTCGGCTCCTCTCCACTCCATGACAACCTAATGTGGCATGCAAATTCTGATCATGTCTATCATTCATATACCAAGTTCCCCACCATTGTGTCCCCCTCCTACCCCATCTCGACAAGTGTCTCTGAGCATCGCGCTCCCATCACGCCTAGCACAATCAGTATTGTTGTGTACTGTTGAACAAACATAACAAAAAAATTATTATCAGGCAAAGCACCTTCCTGACAAATGAACTACAACAATTGGGAGTCATATTAGAGGGGTAATGGAAAGGTATTATATGTGAAGGACAACATAAATAGCACAAAAACATACATAGAAGCTTGATAAGTTCAAAGACGAAAACACATTAGTTTACAATAGTATTTGTAGATACTCCCTCCGTTCCTAAATATTTGTCTTTTTAGAGATTTCAAATGGACTACCACATACGGATGTATATAGACATATTTTAGAGTGTAGATTCACTCATTTTGCTCCGTATGTAGTCACTTGTTGAAATATCTAGAAAGACAAATATTTAGAAACGGAGGTAGTAGATTCTAGAATGATACATGATCAGCCCATACTACATCATTCACAGAAAAAAGACGAGGAAAATGAAAAAAAAAGTGCTACCCATACTACTTTCTACACCGAAGTGGGAATGAAATGAAAGTGGGCAACATCCTATTGCAACACGAACCGAAGAGAAAGCCTAATCAGACACACTCGGACAATTTACACTTAAACATCAAATATAACGATGAATCACATAAGCAGGCATCAATAGTGATTGACCCGGTTTTAAAATTTGCTGGGAACATATGTGGCCACCAGTTTATGACAGAAATGTGTTCGCGATAGCACAAAACATGAAAAAATCACTGTTGGAGAAGAACGCTAATAAGTTTTGTCTTATTGACTATTCATTTTTCTATTACCCCATGTTGGTAGAATGTGAGATGGGTAAATTCATTACACATGGATGGAAACATACCAAGAACTGTTCTATTGTGAGGAAACATACCAAGAAACCTGATAATCCAAATACAAATCACAATTTATTTCATGTATGAATTAGTAAGAATCTGATGCCACATTAGAGTTTGCTACTACATTAGACGCATCTATAATTCTAATATCACATTATAGATTGGTTGCCAAGTGGCTCGGGCTTTTAGCAGTAAGCACATATGTGCAAATATTATGATAAAGTGTGTTGGGGGAAATAAATACCTTGTTGTTTCGCATATATGAATTTTGATCTCTTGCTAGCATTATCTGGTCACCGCCGTTGAACCTTATAAGTCATAATTATAAGAACAATTTCCTTGCGCCAAGGGTGATGACATTGCAATTCATAAAAAACAAGTGAACCTTCTCATCCTCATCGAAGCGCGGACTAGGCACATTTGGAAGACAAAGCCAGGTTGCCCCAGCTCTAGGTGGAACTGCCTGTAGCTCCTCTTCTTGTTGAGGACCTTGTCACTCCTGCAACACTTGGGCCTCTTTGCCTCCATTAGCCAACCGGCATGCAAAATCAGAGGACAAGGAAGCTTCTTGTAGAATCAGCCAACTGGGCTGAGGGTGGCGGCTCCTGTTCCCGGACGAATTCTTGGTGTGGATACTGATAGGCCTGGCTGCAAACAAAGTGAAACATGAGCACAACTGAAGAAAAGAAAACCACAAGATGAAAACATAGATCGGGAGCATAGACAAAAGATAACAGAGTCAGGTCAATAAAATAACTCTTTCTCCTCAATCTGACATGGCAGAGTATGCATATCTACTAAAAGTACTACACAGATCCAATGTAGTTCCTTTAAGATTCAATGCGTACCACTGATTAATGGAAGTGGTGATGTGGATAGATCATGCCTAGTGCATGCATCAGACAAGAACTTAACTGAAACAACAAAATTTAGAAGGATCATTCTAATTATTTCCATCAATCTGTTTTAAGAATCCCTATTATGGTTACTAAGAATTCATGTACAAGAACACAAGTTTAGTTAATCTAACCTAGTTATAATCTATCCAGCAAACAAGAAGTACAGGCAAACCAACTAACCTTTACATGAAGAGAGAAATATGCACAACCATAGCCTCTAGAGCCTTCCTTTCTTATGTATTTATGAATGGAACCATGCATCAGGAGACAACTCAGAGCCTATGCGGTGTTAAGAATTATTATAATCATTCTAAGCCGCTGAAGGGCATGACAATGGTTATTCAGTTCTACCTGAACTTCACATGCTACTTGAACGACGCATAGAAGTACAACTTCTATTGTAGTAGCAGAAGCCAGAGCCTGAACTTGAAAAAAAAACTTTGTTGAGCAATGGTGAACTAATTAGGACATAAACATGAAACGCTTTGGAGTAGTGCATTCTGTTACCAATGAGATGGTACTCCAGCAAGCTTCCTTTATCAAAGAAAATTTATATGCTAACATAACAAAAAGAGGAAAGATATCCAACGCACTGACAAACATCCTTTGGCGTTGTAAACTGCACCAAATCAAAACAATAGAAACCTAGCTGCACCAGACACCTATTTCCATCCAATAGATTTTCCCGTGTATGCATGTTCCGTGTGTTACATGTGTGTGCTCATCCAGTTGGAGATTAACTAATCAAGCTAACTTTCTGTATTAGCGCATCTGGCCGGAATCAATTAGCGAATGTATGTTGTTTGCATGTGAGTGTACGGGAAGAAGTAATCAACAAGAAAGCCTGCTATCAGGCCGTGCAAACAAAATTAAGAAAATTACTCAGCTTGATCGATCCACACAGCTCGCCGATTCCTTTCCGGCCAGATGGGCATGTCTGGCTGCTGCGCTATACAAAGCAAGCAAACCACATCGGATCAGGTTTTCAATGAATCACAGGGAAGAGGGAGGGGAGGAGTAGCTGACCCACTGATTGATGTCGATGTTGAAGACATAGAGGGTGACGTGGGCGACTGTGATGAGTACGTCCTCGGTGGCGGGGTCGAGGCGTTGCAGGACGGTGAGGTTGAGCAGGCGCACCCGCTTCGCAAGCAACAACAGCTCCTCACTCCAGATCGCCTTGAGGGACTGCGTGGACAACAACAGCAAGAACACGGTGAGGAGGTGGGGCAGACGGCGGAACCAACCGGAGCACTTGGCCGTTCTCCATGGCCGGCCGGCGAGACGAATTGGGAGGGGCTCGGACGGGCGACATCAAACCTCGCACGGTCGTTGTGGAGATCGGGCGCGAATGGGGCGTCGCAGCTCTATGGCAGATGGAGGCGTGGGGAATCACGGCTACGATGGCCTCCCTACCGTGAGCTCCAAATCCATCCCGTCACCCGTGTTCCTCCCTCGTTTGGCCATGGAGCACAGCTCATCATCTCCTTCCCACTTTCCAGATCGAAACTTGTGAGGGCACACAATTGGGTGGGGGTGGGGGAAAGTGAGGAGAGGTGGCGGCAGGGCAGCGAGGGTAAGAAACCCTAGCGGCGGCCGATTGTGGAGGTGGGGGTTTGTCGCACATCAGGAAGGACTGGCCAGATCATAGGAATCGCGAACCGGGATGAGCAGACGGACAGGAAGGAGTAAAAAAGTCAGTGTGGGATAAGATGGACGAAAATAAACCAGGTTAGGGCTGGTAGTGTTTTTTTGCGGAGAAAGAAAATCGGTGGGGGTGGGATCGATTGATTGATTGGTACCAGACGAAATGAAACGACAACGTACTCCTCCTTTAGGAGTAGAGATGATCATAACTAAGCCAAAGAGTACATCAATCTTTCGGCTGAATCTATACTTTTTTGCACCAAATATGTTCTTGATATCTTGGAAGCCTTCAATTTGTAAGGACACAAGATGGTCTCTTTACCCTTTACTTTTCCGGACTGAAGATGTGTAAAGGCGGATATTGTTTTCTGATAGACATGAACACAAGAAAAAAACAGGAACCAACAAAAACAGCAGAACAATACCATAATGAATCGTTTTTCTCAGCTGTTCTATATGTCTTTGTTGGTTCCCGTTTTCCACTGGTAATGGACCTCATGGAGCATGTATCTGACCGATAATACTACGCACACGCGCAGTAAACAACAGACTCTATGGACCCCCCCCCCCCCCCCCCCCAACACAACATGCCCTATCTAATTGGCCCCTCCTGATTTTCAGGTGTGGGCCCGCCTCACTTAATTTAATTCCACCCAATTAGGACCTAATCACCCTGTAGATCCCCCGTAAATGGTCCATGCGCCATGCTTGGAATCTTATGTCATGCCGATATATCTATTGGTGTAGCACATATTCATCTGCGCCAAGAACATATATCTAGAAAGGAAAAACGAGATTGCAACACAAGCTCTTGACTTCACATACAGGTCCAAGTGCCCGTCGTTGTGTGAGTTGTAGACTTGGAGTCGCCGCCACCGCCGTCGCTGGAGGAGAGGCGCGCGCGGCAGCAGCTGCCGTGGAGGTGTCCGCTGACGCAGACAAAGTACTCGAGGCGGCCGTCGTGTGCGCCGTGGCGTCGGCACGAGCCCCGTGCCGGTCAAGCTCCAGACGCCCGCGCCGCAGCAGGGGCAGCGCAGGTGGGGCTCCAGCGGGGCGTGTCTGCCCACCAGGCAGGCGCGCGTGCGGGAGCGCATGAAGCCGCCGAACACGCCGCGGTACGCGCCCACGTCGTCGTCGTCCTCGTCCGCGGCGGCCATCTCGTGCTCGCACGGGTCCGACACGTACAGCAGGTCCCCGGCGAAACGGCGCGACAGGAAGCTGCGCCCCGACGTCTTGGAGAAGCGCGAGAAGGCGGTGAGGTGGCCCGGGACGCCCGCCCCCGCCGCGCAGCAGCAGAAGAGGAGCAGCTTGGCGAGCGCCGGCGACGCGGCCCGAGGCGGACGACGGCCCCGTGGAGAGAGCCGCCACCATCCGTGGCGCCCGCGCGACGCAGAGCTCCCGCCACAGCACGCGGTCCGCCACGGCCTATACATCCGAGTCTCAATCATAGTCAGAAAATGAAATTGCTGGGGCCACAGCACAAACACGCCGAGAAAAGAAAAAAGAAACATAAAAGGCCACCAGGGGCAAGCTAAGAGGCAGACGAACGGTCGAAGAGCCGGCGCGCGGAAGTCAGCAGAGCGTTAAGAGAGAGCTCAAGCCGGTCACGGTCTCTCGGTCTAGCGAGCGGATGCTAGTGCTGCAAGAAGGCAAGAAATTTGAAGAACGAGTCAGAAGCACGCCGCGGGAAAACCCGCTCAATCACCATCTTATTGCGAGTGTTCCAAAGAGTCCACGTCATAGCCACGAAGATGAGCCAGAACAGTCGGCGCTTACGGCCAACCTGAGTGGCCCTTACCTGCAGAAACTCTGCAAGGTCATGGGCCTCCCACTCCGGCCCAAGGGCCTCACGAACAAAGCACCAAAGTGCCTGCGCTGCTACGCATGAGAACATAATGTGCGTTTTCGTTTCCGGAACGAGGCAAAGGGGGCAAAGACCATTGCCCGGACCATGGCGTTTAAGCACCTCGGTCCTTGAAGGTAAGTAATCTTGCAGAAGCTGCCACACGAAAATCTTGATCTTAAGGGGCATCGG
Source organism: Thinopyrum elongatum (assembly GCA_011799875.1). NCBI lineage: Eukaryota > Viridiplantae > Streptophyta > Magnoliopsida > Poales > Poaceae > Thinopyrum > Thinopyrum elongatum. The sequence continues at coordinate 12,078,983 of CM022300.1, read as the reverse complement.
CGCCTTCCACAGTGGGGATAACCACTGGAGAACCGGCTGCGGACACAACGCCTGATAAGCCGAGCTAATGGAGAATTCTCCCGAAGGAGAGAGACTCCAAGAGACAGTGTCAGGACCCTGGGACAAAGGACGAGGGACTACTTCCCTCAAGTTTGCCCATTCCTGCACCTCTTCTGGTCCGAATGAGCGGCGGAACGCAATGTTCCATCCCTCATCCAAAGTAGCCGCAGAGACAAGAACAGTCGGGTCGTCACAAATCGCAAAGAGCCTCGAAAAACGAATACGGAGTGGCTCCCCATCAAGCCAAGGGTCCAACCAAAACTGGGTCCCAAACCCATTGCCAACCGAGAACCGCAAACCCAGCCTAATCTCTTCCTTGATGGCCTGGATAGATTTCCAGAACTGGGACCCAGCCGAGTGAGAGCAAGCCAAGAGGGGCTGGCCCTGCAAGTACTTGGACTCAATCAGCTGCAGCCACAGACCCCCATCGCCCCGCATGATCCGCCAAACCCAACGAAGCATGAGGGCAACGTTCATGCGGCGGGACGCTGGGATGCCTAACCCACCCCAGTCCTTAGGCAAGCAGATGTCAGCCCATTTCACCATATGGTACTTAGGCCGACCATCCTCTGTCTGCCAGAAGAACCTAGCCAGCTCCTTGTCAAAGGAGCTATGCACACCTTCGGGCAAGATGTACATCCCCATCATATACATGGGGAGGCTGGCGAGGTTAGAGCTAATGAGAACAGTTTTTCTTCCTTTAGATGTGAACCTTCCGCACCAGGGCTCCGCACGGGACGCTACTCATCCCACAAGCGGATCATACCCACTCATCAAAATCCTGGACTCTGCCAGGGGCATCCCCAAGTAAGATAAGTGGAAGGAAGCCAACCTACAATTGAGGTTGTCCGCAATCCTCTGCTGCTCAAGCTCCGAGTAGCCAAGGACCACAACCTTGCTCTTGTCAAAGTTAATCTTAAGTCCAGACATTTCCTCAAAGCAGAGCAAGAGGAACTTAAGATTAACAATGTCCGAATCCGAACCTTCCACCATGATCATGGTGTCATCCGCATACTGCATGTGGGTGACATCCCCACCCGGGATGAGATGACTAACCACACCCTTAAGGTGGCCGGCCAGCTTGGCCTTATCTAGGATGCCCGCAAGGGCATCAACTGCAAGGTTGAAAAGCAAGGGAGAGACATGATCCCCCTACTTCACACCCCTGGAGGCCTAGAAGAAGGGACTAACCTCTCCATTGATGTTGATTGCCGTGTTTCTAGATCTAACCATTTGCATGATCCAGGAGCACCACCGTTCGTCAAATCCTCTTCGCTACATTACCAACCTCAAAAAGGACCAATCCAGACGGTCATATGCCTTCTGGAAGTCCAATTTAAGGAAGACGCCCTTATGACCCTGCGAAGCCACCTCGTGGACAATCTCGTGAAGGGCCAAAATCCCATCATGGATCCGCCGGCCCTTCAGGAACGCGGTCTGAAGGGGGTGGGCAATCCTCTCCGCCACGGGGGATAACCGGGTCGCTCAAACCTTCACAAAGATCCGCTCCAACACATTAATCACCGTGATGGGGCGGAATTGCCTAATATCCGTCGCCCCAACTGTAGGGAAACGCAGCAGAAAACAAAAATTTTCTGACCTACGCACCAGCCCAGGACCACTATGGAGACTGCATACAAGGTTTGATCATTTTCGTTACCGACTCATAGCGCAGCGGAAGTAGAGTCGATGACGATCGGCGGTGCAGATCCCCGCAGCTAGGATTTACAACCTCCCAACCGCGAGGATGTATACCCTCGTCTTCCCTTCGGACAGCCCTCCGGGAGGCGGTCGAACAGTCCCCCGGACGGTGTCGCGGACAGCCCTTTGGGAGGACCTTCGAAACTCGAACGGTCACTCGGACAGCCCTTCGGGAGGACTCACAGAACTAGGACCGTCACTTGGACAGCCCTTCGGGAGGCACTCACGAACAGCCCCTCGGGCACTAAGATCGAAACTACGACCTCTCTACAGAGTTGCACACATACGGTGTCATCTATCCGGCAGGGCTTCGTCGTCCAGAACTAGTTCCCACCGGAACCCAGACAGCCTTTCGGCTCTACGAAACTCTTTTCGTGGGAGGGAGAGAGAAGCCAGATCATTGCAATGGCACTTGTATGTGAGAAGGGATGAAGGATTGAGCAGCCCCCTCTCCTCCTTATATAGGAAAACCAAGGGGTAGGATGGGCATTCAAGAATACCAAAATACCCATGAAGGAAACTCTTTCCAAGGGCATAAGAGAGAAACCAAAGGACATGTGGAGCTCCAAGGAGGAGCTCCACATGTGGCCGGCCACCCCCTAGGGGTCCCCCCCAAGGGGGCTCTCATCCATCCACATCACCTTCTAGAAGCCTTTAGCAAAAGCCCTAAAAGGTGGCTTTCCAAAAAATTCCAAAAAGCACTTTCACTATTCACGACGACATTTTTCAGCGTCCGTTCGAACTGAAAATATTTATGTGGGCTTAGAACATTTCCAGTACCCACTAAAATAATTTTCAACGCGTTTTGGAACAATTCCAGTTTAGTGATTTCATCTGCGAAAAGCATCTGAAGCGGTTCCGGCAGCCCCGGAACATTTCCGGTTTTTCTTCCAGAAAATTCCCAGAAGTTTCCAGAATGATTCTGGCATCCTCCAAGAATTATCAGGCATGTGCCGAAACCATTTTGACTTAATGGTATCCCCTGAAACAACTTTTCAGTTTCACCGGAACTCATCCGGTGACCTCTCTCTGCCGAACTTTTCCGCTGTCCGAAACTTTTCGGTGTCCGAAACTTTTTCGGTGATTTTCTCTCAGACTCCCTGTCTAGTATTCAGCAGATAGATGACCCTTAAGCGTGTGACCCTATAGGTTCGGTGAAGTATAGACATGACACGGAACCCCTTCCGATCAATGATCAACATCGGAGCCGTGGACACCCATATTGACCCCTATACCCACACGAATGAATATTCGAGTGAACCTCCAGTTGCCGTGTGCTATTCCTGTTGCTTCGCGATATGTTACAAATACCCGAGGCGAGACATGTTGGCATTCCCGTGGATCAACAACTTGTCCACTATGCTAGTTACCTCGTTACCGGTATTGTTCTCTTTTCTCGTTACCGTGTTCCGGCATACCCGTGATCAAATCACAAAGTGCCTGGCCAGACGATGATGGATACCTTAACACCGAGAGGGCCCAGAGATATCTCTCCATCGTCGGAGGAGCAAATCCCAATCTTGAGCTATCAAGTTACTTAACATACTTTCCCATGAACCCGTAAGCCGCCGTAATAGCCATCCAGTTACGGATGACGTTTAACAAACCCCAAAGTTCATGAATCAAGCATGAAGAAACTCGATACTCTCATGGTCTGAGGAATCATGCAAACGTTAACCATCTCTGTGTTATTAACCATTAACTTGTGACGAAAGAATCTCATAGGATAACATCAATTTGGGTCGATTCAACACAAATGTTCTTCTAACATTGTGCCCTCAAAGCTGCTGGCATAGACATGCCCATGATTGGGAAAACATAATCATCATGCAACACTTGAGCTAGTTTTAGAGGCATGACTAGGAATACTTTTTACCGTTTATTATACCACACGTGCACATGGGTTTTCCCCAGAGCCTTTATGGATATACAGGCTCGGGAACCATAGCAGTTATAGCATGGAATATAAACTTAATTATGAACAGGGAGATAATTAATAACATTTATTATTGCCTCTAGGGCATATCTCCTACAGACTCCCACTTGCACTAGAGTCAATAATCTAGTTGATGCTAATGCACTTTACACCTGTGGCACACCGGTGTAAATATGCTTCGCTTGTGGTATAGCCTGATGTCCAACGGATCTGACGACTTCAGCTCCGTGTGTATCTTTGCATATCCTCGCGTCTTCACGCTTTCACAAAATCCATATTTTGTGTTGACTTGGCTTTGTATGTATGTGAATCACAGGTCGAACCTGGATTCCTCAGACTGAGTTATGGAGCAACTACTTGCAGTAGTGTCCCATTGACAAAAGCCATCTTGGAACCATACTAAGTTCGTGAATGAACTATATGATTCAACATCTTCTTTGTCGCTTTAAAAGCGGCAACATACTTCGCCCCTGTTATAGAATTCGCCACAGTAACTTGTTTGGAACATTTTCCAACTAACTGTGCCACCACATTGTGTGTTACACAAAACCCTCAATTTAAATTAAAAATCGCACGGAGAAAAGGTGAAGACTGTATCGATGTAACATATCACAACGAACTCTTCATGATTTCCGCTTGCGAGAAAACATGTCATTAGAGCTACTCTTGCACTCAATGACACTTTTCACTGTTGTCCTATGATCTGTACTTTTGATCACTTTGGTATCTATACTCGCAACACCTTGGGAGTATCGGACATATCTGGTTGTTTTACATACCATGGAATACATGATTAATCCAAACACAAGAGTGTGTGGAATCTTCATCATGTATTTTGCTCATCAGTGTTTTGGGACACCGAGTCTTGCAAAAACTCTTTCCATGTGACTTCGGCAAGAATCACTCCTTGGCCTTTTAATGCTAAAAGATTTTAGCATCTTGTCAATATGTATTCATTGCTTAGCCCCATTAGGTAAATCTATCTCCATAGATTATCATGCCTAATATCAAGGCTATTTAGCCCAAGCACTTCATCGATGAAACTATTTTCAAATGAAGTCCTAATTCGTGTCAAGAAATTTATTTCCAATTACCAATGTGTCAAGCACACAAGGTTTTTAGAAATATTATTATGCTCCCACTTACTTTCTTGAATTACAAGCATCTTCGTTACCCATTGATGAAGTCAAAACCCTTTTTGACCATTTCATCAAAACACGAAGATTCTAACTCCATTTTGCTCTCTTCTGTCCATCGCTGGAACTCTGAAGTTTGCATACCTACTAGCATCCTCTGGATCGACAAATTACTTTGGACTGTATCACATACAAGTCCTAGGTTTTATTTCCATCAGATGGAAATCCTTTTGTCATCCATGTTTCATATCTCATGATTGAAATATGTCTTAATTGCTAGTTCAACCCGAACCGACTTTAAGCATCGCTACGGTGAGACAACCTCATCGTAGTCAACTCCTTGAACTTGTTATTGCAACAAGTCGAGCTTTATAGATAAAACATTTTTATCCGTATCAGTTTTAAGTTCCATAAATATTCATTAGACTCTAAGTCTTCCGAAGGGTGTATCAAGGTTTTAATCTTGAATCACTTATATGGAAACTAACACGGATTGTATTGGCATTTAGCCAATTCTGGAGTCAGGGCCCATCAACGCTTCCTTGTGTATTGTAGGTATACTGTTGTCTAACAACAATATCTCGTTTGCGCACCTGAGAGGTTTGCACGAGCCTTGCCCACGTGGTTCAGCTGCAAGTTCGATCGAAGTCCATACATTTTATTGTAGAGACTTCCGTATCAGTCGCAGTAGGAAACTCTGGAATCACTTCCAAGGTCTCTTTCCTTTGAACTGATGATGAAGATACTGTTTATCTCGTCGAGTTGCATTATTCTCCCACTCACCTTTTTGAAAGAACCATTTTCTTCAAAAAGCATACCGTTCTTAGTGGCAAACCTATTTGCCTCGGTATAGTGAGGGAGGAATACCCAATGACTTGGGATAACCTACAAAGTAGCACTTGTCTGATTTGGAATAGGTTTGTAACCTTTTACACAAGCCCCATATTCCAAATGTTTAAGAAAAGATATAACATGGTTGGGCGTACCATACCATGGTGTCATTTCAACAGACCCGATGGAGCTCTTTTCAGTGTAAAAGCCGCAGCCTCTAAAGCATCACTCTTTAAAAGGGATAATGGCAAATTTATTTATGTCATCTTTGATCTTACCATGTCATAAATGGTTCGATTACATTTTCACTGACATTCCACTTGCAGTGGTGTTCCGGGAGGTGCAAGTTATGAAACCCCTTTCACAACTCATCAGACATTCGCTAAACTTGTAACTCAAATATTCTTTTCTGCAATCGAATTGTAGAAACATAATTTTCTTGTTACAATAACTTCTACTTCATTTTTGAAAACCTTTCGAATGATTTCAAAAGATCCAGACTTATGTCTCATCAAGTAAATATCCATATATCTACTTGAGTCATTTCTGAAGATAGATGAATCCACTACTTGCAACAACATTTATTGAACTACATACATCAAAATGTATGATCACCAATAAGTTTGTTGCTCATTCCTTATGGCTTGTGAATGGTATTTCAGTCACTTCACTTTTCGGAGGAAAGTTACAAGTGTCAGATGATTCAAAATCAAATGACTTCAAAATCCATCATAATGGATTTTATCCATGTGGGTTTCTCCAATGTGACCAAATGCAGTGCCACACTTGTGTGGTATTCTTTTAGTCTTTATGATATTTGGCGTCAGTGTTATGGATGTATCATATTACCATCAATATTCATAACATACGTCCCATCGAGGATGGAAGCATGGCCCTTCATGTTATTCATAATACTGAACAACAATTGTTCTTTTTATGAACAACCTTTTTGCAACAACATTGTGCAAGGGGCTAGAGTGTAAAACTCTAAAATGAATTATAAATGTAAATCCAGAGGTAATATATTATTATCAATATTCATAACATACATCTCATTCATAATGAAAGTATGGCCCTTATGTTATTCATAACACCGAACATAAAAAGTTCTCTTATGAACAACCTTCTTGCAAGATACCTTATGCAAAGGGCTAGAGTGTGAAACTCTAAAATGAATTATGAAAGTAAATACATAGGTAATACACCGATGGAAGGTATAGTAACATTTACTATGTCCCATGTGTGTATGTCAACCTCATTCCTGGCTAGTCTTTCAGGCCATAGTAGTTCTTACATCGAGTTGCAACAGAATGCAATCGAGCGGGTATCTTTGTGATTGTCTCACAATACCCAAGAATTAGTGATTAACATGTTTAACCATAATTCCCAAGAACTATATCTTTGACCAGCCTTCTATACATCAAAAACTTTGTATGACATTCATACATGAGCTGGATATTCCAGTCTTCTTTCTTATTGCCTTTGTACTTCTAATAGTTTTAACTTTTAGTATTTCCCCTACTCACAGAAGAAGCACCCAACTTAAGAGTGGCGTTAGCCTCGGACTTCCTAGGCGTGAAAGTTTCACTAACACCCTTCGGACACTTCCTTTCTCTTAAGTTGTTGTTTTATTCACCTTTTATCATATGATAGGCAATCTTCTGGATCCCTCTCTTATCAGTCTAATGCATAGTAAACTTCTTTTACTAATAGTTTGCAAACAAACATTGCTTTGGATATCTCATATCTTTTAGCCTTTGTCTGTCTCTGAAAATGATTTTCAGATTCCATGAATATCACATAACTATCCAAACTTTCGAAGTTCGGGTCTCATGGAAACAAACATATTGCACTTGACTGAAACAGAATTCGAGCTTTTGGATTAAAGGACGAGAGTCACATGATCCATAGCATAAGCGAGAGAATACCAAAGTATGCGATAGGACAAAGTCCTTCTTGGCACTCTTGAGGACAATCCTCACATTACGTTACCAACCGTAGAGTTTTAACCAGATATTTAACAGCTATTCAATTTTAATAGGGAAGGTGGAAACGCGAGCCATAATTCTACAACTATTATGCATATAACACTTAGACAGTGTTCACAATTAATTGCACTGAGAATTAAACAAGATAATTCTAAAGTGCGCTCCCACTCAAATCAATATCTCTCATAATTGATTGTGAGTGATTCAAGATCCGCATTTCAATTCAAACGCCATTGATGGTAGCATCACTGATGACGAAAATCTCAATCGGTAGGCAAACTTGCCAATCACATCTCTATGTGACTCTTGTTCATCTTTCGATGCGTGTGTTCCGAGCTCATGACTTTCATGCCTGAACTTCAAGACAACCAAGTGATCTCGCTGCGAGGTCTCAACTCACCCGCCTCACACATCCCTAATCGTTCGTACCCATGGTAGCATGTGATACCCCGAAAAGTTAGGTGCCGTGATGGTGCTACACTTGGGAGAACACTAACTACTTGATATTTTTGTGAGAGATCACCCTAATAAAAGCGACTACCGCGCAATCAAGAAGGGTGCAGCATAAGGGATAAACATCTTAGGCAATTCATAATAGCATGATATGGTATAGCCCTTTCTGACGGAGAAGTCTTGTATTTCTTCGTCTTCGGCATTCGCGTCGGTGTTCACCTTCGCGAAGATTGCTACCACCTTGTCGATGCACCAGATAATATTGCTATCTCTATAGCTAATAAAATAATGCATTACAACAAGGTTGACACGCAGGTCATTTAAAGTGCAATCATATGGCTCCAGCCATCATGCCAAATCATGACACGCAGGTCATGTTAATCAATTTACATCATATAGGCATCTCATACATAATCAAATTATTATGAGCACTGCTATACCACATCACATGCACATGTAAACCCTCCTGCAAAACCAAGTTAGACGCCTCTAATCGGTTCATGCAAAAACTTGTTTTTCGTGGCTTCTAAGGTTTCGAAACAAACCGAAGCTACCAACATCCATCATCAAGTATGATAATTCAAGTCGCTAGATTAACTTTCCAGGGTGTATAAAAACCGAGATAATAAAATCTCGAGCCCCATACTAAACTTCGTCATACGCATGACCCTCGTGCAGATCATATCTGCATTGCCCTTTCGTCTGCGAAATTTCATCTTTCTTTTTAACTACGGTGGAATTCAATGAACTGTTAGCACTTCGTTGATCAATCAGGATTGCGGATTGCCAGAACATTGAAACTCCACCATGCTGTTATCAAGATCAGAAATATGCAAATTCCAGGGAAGCAACAAGAACCTCAGGTAACAGATTTCATCTGCTACCCGCACAAATAATTTTCAGTAATAGAACTCATCTACTACCTAATTATATTGTGCAACACCCATACATCTCATGTATTCTAGATCGCAACCTGCATCTATGCATAGCACGGCTCATGATGCCACTGTAGGGTAACGCAGCAGAAAACAAAATTTTTCCGACCTACGCACCAGCCCAGGACCACTATGGAGACTGCATACAAGGTTTGATCATTTTCGTTACCGACTCGTAGCGCAGCGGAAGTAGAGTCGATGACGATCGGCGGTGCAGATCCCCGCAGCTAGGATTTACAACCTCCCAACCGCGAGGATGTATACCCTCGTCTTCTCTTCGGACAGCCCTCCGGGAGGCGGTCGAACAGTCCCCCGGACGGTGTCGCGGACAGCCCTTCGGGAGGACCTTCGAAACTCGAACGGTCACTCGGACAGCCCTTCGGGAGGACTCACAGAACTAGGACCGTCACTTGGACAGCCCTTCGGGAGGCACTCACGAACAGCCCCTCGGGCACTAAGATCGAAACTACGACCTCTCTACAGAGTTGCACACATACGGTGTCATCTATCCGGCAGGGCTTCGCCGTCCAGAACTAGTTCCCACCGGAACCCAGACAGCCTTTCGGCTCTACGAAACTCTTTTCGTGGGAGGGAGAGAGAAGCCAGATCATTGCAATGGCACTTGTATGTGAGAAGGGATGAAGGATTGAGCAGCCCCCTCTCCTCCTTATATAGGAAAACCAAGGGGTAGGATGGGCATTCAAGAAATACCAAAATACCCATGAAGGAAACTCTTTCCAAGGGCATAAGAGAGAAACCAAAGGACATGTGGAGCTCCAAGGAGGAGCTCCACATGTGGCCGGCCACCCCCTAGGGGTCCCCCCCAAGGGGGCTCTCATCCATCCACATCACCTTCTAGAAAACTTTAGCAAAAGCCCTAAAAGGTGGCTTTCCAAAAAATTCCAAAAAGCACTTTCACTATTCACGACGACATTTTTCAGCGTCCGTTCGAACTGAAAATATTTATGTGGGCTTAGAACATTTCCAGTACCCACTAAAATAATTTTCAACGCATTTTGGAACAATTCCAGTTTAGTGATTTCATCTGCGAAAAGCATCTGAAGCGGTTCCGGCAGCCCCGGAACATTTCCGGTTTTTCTTCCAGAAAATTCCCAGAAGTTTCCAGAATGATTCTGGCATCCTCCAAGAATTATCAGGCATGTGCCGAAACCATTTTGACTTAATGGTATCCCCTGAAACAACTTTTCAGTTTCACCGGAACTCATCCGGTGACCTCTCTCTGCCGAACTTTTCCGCTGTCCGAAACTTTTCGGTGTCCGAAACTTTTTCGGTGATTTTCTCTCAGACTCCCTGTCTAGTATTCAGCAGATAGATGATCCTTAAGCGTGTGACCCTATAGGTTCGGTGAAGTATAGACATGACACGGAACCCCTTCCGATCAATGATCAACATCGGAGCCGTGGACACCCATATTGACCCCTATACCCACACGAATGAATATTCGAGTGAACCTCCAGTTGCCGTGTGCTATTCCTGTTGCTTCGCGATATGTTACAAATACCCGAGGCGAGACATGTTGGCATTCCCGTGGATCAACAACTTGTCCACTATGCTAGTTACCTCGTTACCGGTATTGTTCTCTTTTCTCGTTACCGTGTTCCGGCATACCCGTGATCAAATCACAAAGTGTCTGGCCAGACGATGATGGATACCTTAACACCGAGAGGGCCCAGAGATATCTCTCCATCGTCGGAGGAGCAAATCCCAATCTTGAGCTATCAAGTTACTTAACATACTTTCCCATGAACCCGTAAGCCGCCGTAATAGCCATCCAGTTACGGATGACGTTTAACAAACCCCAAAGTTCATGAATCAAGCATGAAGAAACTCGATACTCTCATGGTCTCAGGAATCATGCAAACGTTAACCATCTCTGTGTTATTAACCATTAACTTGTGACGAAAGAATCTCATAGCATAACATCAATTTGGGTCGATTCAACACAAATGTTCTTCTAACATTGTGCCCTCAAAGCTGCTGGCATAGACATGCTCATGATTGGGAAAACATAATCATCATGCAACACTTGAGCTAGTCTTAGAGGCATGACTAGGAATACTTTTTACCATTTATTATACCACACGTGCACATGGGTTTTCCCCAGAGCCTTTATGGATATACGGGCTTGGGAACCATAGCAGTTATAGCATGGAATATAAACTTAATTATAAACAGGGAGATAATTAATAATATTTATTATTGCCTCTAGGGCATATCTCCTACACCAACTACCTTGAGGATCAGAGATATGACACCATAGTTTATCCTAGCCATATCCAGAGTTCCAATATAAAACTCATGGAACATGGGTATAATGACCGGGCGCAGGAACTCCCAGAATTTCTGGAAGAATACTACCGGAAGGCCGTCTGGCCCCGGGGCCGTCGCCCGCCCCACCTCCTCAGGCGAGAAAGGGAGAGTAAGTTCCGCATTCTCAACATCGGTGACCTGGTCAACAAGCGGCCAAAAGTCGTCGCGGAGGGAGACACCTCCACGCGGCTCAGCCGAAAACAACTCCTTATAAAAGGAGTAAATATGGGCGGTGATGCCCTCTGGGCTCTCCAGAAGGACATCCCCGTCCCAGAGGCAAGGGATGGCACACTTCCTCCTGCGGCCATTGGCTATCGCCTGGAAGCAAGCAGTGTTCACATCCCCCTTAAGGAGCCAGCTTCGCCAGTCTCCCAACGCAAGAACCAGCTTTTCCTTTTCTATACTACTCCCTCCGATCCGATCCTTTTTAGTCTGCATATAAGTTTTGTCCGAAGTATACTATGACAACAACAAGCCAGAGGGCGACAAGAACTTTATCCCTTCCCCCTTTATTTATTAATTTACTGCCTCCGTCCTAAGATGTAAGATCATTTTAGACAATATCTATGATCTTACATTTTAGGACGGAGGGAGTATATTTTAGCAAAGATTGGTCCGGAATGACCTGGAAGCTTCAAGCTTCATCAAATAACTGGAATAATATTTTCTGGGAGAATTTTCTAAGGGACCACTCTCTCTGGTGCGTCCGACCCCGAGCGTGAATCTCAACGCGTATGCTTCCATCCACCATCCTGAGCGAACGCTACAAACGTTTGTTCCCATCCACGCTCCCGAGCGAATGACCTTGTGAGCGGCATTGCATTTTCCTACGATGTAGCATGCCAAATAGCAAAAGCGTGCGCAACATGACATTTTATCCTGCTGTAGCATAGTAATTCATGGATATGCGTGCCAAACTTCTCTTTTGTGCCTACCTACACCCTTATCGACAATGTCAATCCCTCACACCATTTTCTGATCCGAACACGTCGCGGTGAAAAGGTCCGGACGGGGAGAAACACCGGGCGCTCATTTGCATGGGTTGTGCCCAGAGCATGTGCCGATTAGAAAGCGTAGTGCGCGGAGTAAATAGCAACCGACTCCCTTCACACGCTGGCAAAAAAGATCTACTGATAATATTGCCATGGTATTGTTGGAAACGTAGCATGCAATTTCAAAAAATTTTCTACACTCACGCAAGATCTATCTAGAAGATGCATAGCAACGAGAGGGGGAGAGTGTGTCTACGTATCCTCATAGACCGAAAGCGGAAGCATTTGACAACACGGTTGATGTAGTCGAACTTCTTCTCATTCCGACCGATCAAGCACCGAACTTACGGCACCTCCGAGTTCTGCACATGTTCAGCTCCATGACGTCCCTCGAACTCTTGATCCAGCAAAGTGTCGAGGGAGAGTTCCGTCAGCACGACGGCGTGATGACGGTGATGGTGAAGTGATCCGCGCAGGGCTCCGCCTAAGCACTACGTGAATATGACCGGAGGCGTAAACTGTGGAGGGGGGCGCCGCACACGGCTAACAATTGTTGGTGTGTGTTCTAGGCGCCCCCTCCCCACGTATATATAGGTGGGAGGGGGAGGGGAACAGCCTTGGGGCGCCCAAGTAGGAGGAATCCTACTTGGGCCCCTAGTCCAATTCGGCCTCCCCCCTTCCTTTTTTTTAGCCGGAGAGAAAAAGGGAAGGGGGGGGGGGGGGGGCGAACCCCTTCTCCTCCTTCTTCAATTCGGCCACATGCCTAAGGGGGGCGCGCCACCCCTTGTGGGCTGGTGTGCCTCCCTCTTATGGCCCATATCTTCCCCCCGGGGGTTCCAGTAACCCTCTCGGTACTCCGATATGTACCCGATACACCCCGGAACACTTTCGGTGTCCGAATATCATCGTCCTATATATGAATCTTTACCTCTCGACCATTTCGAGACTCCTCGTCATGTCCGTGATCTCATCCGGGACTCCGAACAACATTCAGTCACCAAATCACATAACTCATATAATACAAAATCATCATCGAACTTTAGGCGTGCGGAACCTACGGGTTCGAGAACTATGTAGACATGACCGAGACACCTCTCCAGTCAATAACCAACAGCAGAGCCTGGATGCTCATATTGGTTCCCACATATTCTACGAAGATCTTTATCGGTCGTACCATAATGACAACATACGTAATTCTTTTTGTCATCGGTATGTTACTTGCCCGAGATTCGATCGTCGGTATCTTCATACCTAGTTCAATCTCGTTACCGGCAAGTCTCTTTACTCGTTCCGTAATGCATCCCATAACTAACTCATTACTTACATTGCTTACAAGGCTTCATATTATGTGCATTACCGAGAGGGCCCAGAGATACCTCTCCGATACTCGGAGTGATAAATCCTATTCTCGATCTATGCCAACCCAACAAACACCTTCGGAGATACCTGCAGAGCATCTTTATAATCACCCAGTTATGTTGTGACGTTTGATAGCACACAAGGCATTCCTCCGGTTTCCGGGAGTTGCATAATCTCATTGTCGAAGGAATATGTATTTGACATGAAGAAAGTATTAGCAATAAAATTGAACGATCATTATGCTAAGCTAACGGATGGGTCATGTCCATCACATCATTCTCCTAATGATGTGATCCCATTCATCAAATGACAACACAAGTCTATGGTTAGGAAACTTAACCATCTTTGATTAACGAGCAAGTCTAGTAGAGGCTTACTAGGGACACGGTGTTTTGTCTATGTACCCACACATGTATCAAGTTTCAGGTTAATAAAATTTTAGCATGGATAATAAACATTTATCATGGATAAGGAAATATAAAATAACAACTTTATTATTGCCTCTAGGGCATATTTCCTTCAGTCTCCCACTTGCACTAGAGTCAATAATCCAGATTACACTGTAATGATTCTAACACCCATGGAGTCTTGGTGCTGATCATGTTTTGCTCGTGGAAGAGGCTTAGTCAACGGGTCTGCCACATTCAGATCCGTATGTATTTTGCAAATCTCTATGTCTCCCTTCTTGACTTGATCACGGATGGAGTTGAAGCGTCTCTAGATGTGTTTGGTTATTTTGTGAAATCTGGATTCCTTCGCCAAGGCAATTGCTCCAGTATTGTCACAAAAGATTTTCATTGGACCCGATGCACTAGGTATTACACCTATATCGGATATGAACTCCTTCATTCGCTGCTTCTGAAGCAGCTATGTACTCCGCTTCACACGTAGATCCCGTCACGACGCTTTGCTTGGAACTGCACCAACTGACAGCTCCACCATTCAATATAAATACGTATCCGGTTTGTGACATAGAGTCATCCGGATCAGTGTCAAAGCTAGCATCGACGTAACCATTTACGACGAGCTCTTTGTCACCTCCATAAACGAGAAACATATCCTTAGTCCTTTTCAGGTACTTTAGGATGTTCTTGACCGCTGTCCAGTGATCCACTCCTGGTTTACTTTGGTACCTCCCTGCTAGACTTATAGCAAGGCACACATCAGGTCTGGTACACAGCATAGCATACATGATAGAACCTATGGCTGAGGCACAGGGAATGACTTTCATTTTCTCTCTATCTTCTGCAGTGGTCGGGCATTGAGTCTGACTCAACTTCACACCTTGTAACACAGGCAAGAACCCTTTCTTTGACTGATCCATTTTGAACTTCTTCAAAACTTTATCAAGGTATGTGCTTTGAGAAAGTCCAATTAAGCGTCTTGATCTATCTCTATAGATCTTGATGCCCAATATATAAGCTGCTTCACCGAGGTCTTTCATTGAAAAACTTTTATTCAAGTATCCTTTTATGCTATCCAGAAATTCTATATCATTTCCAATCAACAATATGTCATCTACATATAATATTAGAAATGCTACAGAGCTCCCACTCACTTTCTTGTTAATACAGGCTTCTCCGAAAGTCTGTATAAAACCATATGCTTTGATCACCTCATCAAGGCGTATATTCCAACTCCGAGATGCTTGCACCAGTCCATAAATGGATCACTGGAGCTTGCACACTTTGTTAGCACCTTTAGGATCGACAAAACCTTCTGGTTGCATCATATACAACTCTTCTTTAAGAAATCCATTAAGGAATGCAGTTTTGACGTCCATTTGACAGATTTCATAATCATAAAATGCGGCAATTGCTAACATGATTCGGGCAGACTTAAGCATCACTACGGGTGAGAAAGTCTCATCGTAGTCAACTCCTTGAACTTGTCGAAAACCTTTCGTGACAAGTCGAGCTTTGTAGACAGTAACACTACCATCAGCGTCAGTCTTCTTCTTGAAGATCCATTTATTCTCTATGGCTCGCCGATCATCGGGCAAATCCACCAAAGTGCACACTTTGTTCTCATACATGGATCCTATCTCGGATTTCATGGCCTCAAGCCATTTCTCGGAATATGGGCTCATCATCGCTTCTTCATAGTTCGTAGGTGCGTCATGGTCTAGTAACATGACTTCCAGAACAGGATTACCGTACCACTCTGGTGCGGAACGTGCTCTGGTTGACCTACGAGGTTCGGTAGTAACTTGATCTGAAGTTTCATGATCATTACCATTAGCTTCCTCTCTAGTTGGTGTAGGCATCACGGGAACGGTTTTCTGTGATGAGCTACTTTCCAATTCGAGAGAAGGTACAATTACCTCATCAAGTTCTACTTTCCTCCCACTCACTTCTTTCGAGAGAAACTCTTTCTCTAGAAAGGATCCATTCTTAGCAACAAAGATCTTGCCTTCGGATCTGTGATAGAAGGTGTACCCAACAGTTTCTTTTGGGTATCCTATGAAGACGCACTTTTCCGATTTGGGTTCAAGCTTATCAGGCTGAAGCTTTTTCACATAAGCATCGCAACCCCAAACTTTAAGAAACGACAGCTTAGGTTTCTTGCCAAACCACAGTTCATACGGTGTCGTCTCAACGGATTTGGACGGTGCCCTATTTAACGTGAATGCAGCTGTCTCTAATGCATAACCCCAAAACAATAGTGGTAAATCAGTAAGAGACATCATAGATCGCACCATATCTAATAAAGTACGGTTATGATGTTCGGACACACCATTACGCTGTGGTGTTCCAGGTGGCGTGAGTTGTGAAACTATTCCACATTGTTTTAAATGAAGGCCAAACTCGTAACTCAAATATTCGCCTCTGCGATCAGATCATAGAAACTTTATTTTCTTGTTACGATGATTCTCCACTTCACTCTGAAATTCTTTGAACCTTTCAAATGTTTCAGACTTGTGTTTCATGAAGTAGATATACCCATATCTGCTCAAATCATCTGTGAAGGTCAGAAAATAATGATACCCGCCGCGAGCCTCAACACTCATCGGACGCATACATCGGTATGTATTATTTCCAATAAGTCAGTGGCTCGCTTCATTATTCCGGAGAACGAAGTTTTAGTCATCTTGCCCATGAGACATGGTTCGCAAGCATCAAATGATTCATAATCAAGTGATTCCAAAAGTCCATCCGCATGGAGTTTCTTCATGCGCTTTACACCAATATGACCTAAACGGCAGTGCCACAAATATGTTGCACTATCATTATCAACTTTGCATCTTTTGGCATCAATATTATGAATATGTGTATCACCACGACCGAGATTCAACAAAAATAGACCACTCTTCAAGGGTGCATGACCATAAAAGATATTACTCATATAAATAGAACAACCATTATTCTCTGATTTAAATGAATAACCATCTCGCATTAAACAAGATCCAGATATAATATTCATGCTCAACACTGGCACCAAATAACAATTATTCAGGTCTAAAACTAATCCCGAAGGTAGATGTAGAGGTAGCGTGCCGACGGCGATCACATCGACCTTGGAACCATTCCCGACACGCATCGTCACCTCGTCCTTAGCCAATCTTCGTTTAATCCGTAGCCCCTGTTTCGAGTTACAAATATGAGCAACCGAACCAGTATCAAATACCCAGGCGCTACTACGAGCATTAGTAAGGTACACATCAATAACATGTATATCACATATATATTTGTTCACTTTGCCATCCTTCTTATCCGCCAAATACTTGGGGCAGTTCCCCTTCCAGTGACCAGTCCCTTTGCAGTAGAAGCACTCAGTTTCAGGCTTAGGTCTAGACTTGGGCTTCTTTCTGGGAGTGGCAACTTGCTTGCCATTCTTCTTGAAGTTCCCCTTCTTTCCTTTGCCCTTTTTCTTGAAACTAGTGGTCTTGTTAACCATCAACATTTGATGCTCCTTCTTGATTTCTACCTCCGCAGCTTTGAGCATAGCGAAGAGCTCGGGAATTGTCTTTTCCATCCCTTGCATATTATATTTCATCATGAAGCCTTTGTAACTTGGTGGCAGTGATTGAAAAACTCTGTCAATAACACTATCATCTGCAAGATTAACTCCCAGCTGAGTCAAGTGATTATGATATCCAGACATTCTGAGTATGTGTTCACTGACATAACTGTTCTCCTCCATCTTGCAGCTATAGAACTTGTTGGAGACTTCATATCTCTCAACTCGGGTATTTGCTTGAAATATTAACTTCAACTCCGGGAACATCTTATATGCTCCATGAAGTTCAAAACGTCTTTGAAGTCCCGATTCTAAGCCGTAAAGCATGGCACACTGAACTATCGAGTAGTCATCAGATCAAGCTTGCCAGACGTTCATAACAGCAGCATCTGCTCCTGCAGCAGGCCTTTCACCTAGCGGTGCATCAAGAACATAATTCTTCTGTGCAGCAATGAGAATAATCCTCAATTTACGGACCCAATCCGTATAGTTGCTACCATCATCTTTCAACTTAGCTTTCTCTAGGAACGCATTAAAATTCAAGGGAACTATAGCACGGGCCATTGATCTACAACATAGATATGCAAAAACTATCAGGACTAAGTTTATGATAAATTAAGTTCAATTAATCATATTACTTAAGAACTCCCACTTAGATAGACATCCCTCAATTCATCTAAATGATACGTGATCCAAATCAACTAAACCATGTCCGATTATCACGTGAGATGGAGTAGTCATCAATGGTGAACATCTATATGTTGATCATATCTACTATATGATTCACGTTCGACCTTTTGGCCTCCAGTGTTCCGAGGCCATGTCTGTACATGCGAGGCTCGTGAAGTTTAACCCGAGTATTCCGCATGTGCAAAACTGTCTTGCACCTGTTGTATGTGAACGTAGAGTCTATCACACCCGATCATCATGTGGTGTCTCAGCACGATGAACTGTCGCAACGGTGCATACTTAGGGAGAACACTTATACCTTGAAATTTTAGCAAGGGATCATCTTATAATGGTACCGCCGTACTAAGCAAAATAAGATGCATAAAAGATAAACATCACATGCAATCAAAATATGTGACATGATATGGCCATCATCATCTTGTGCCTTTGATCTCCATCTCCAAATCACCGTCATGATCTCCATCGTCACCGGCTTGACACCTTGATCTCCATCGTAGCGTCGTGGTCATCTCGCCAACTATTACTTCTACAACTATTGCTAACGCATAGTCATAAAGTAAAGCAATTACATGGCATTTGCATTTCATACAATAAAGCGACAACCATAAGGCTCCTGCCAGTTGCCGATAACTTTTACAAAACATGATCATCTGATACAACAACGTATATCACATCATGTCTTGACCATATCACATCACAACATGCCCTGCAAAACCAAGTTAGACGTCCTCTACTTTGTTGTTGCAAGTTTTACGTGGCTGCTACGGGCTTCTAGCAAGAACCGTTCTTACCTACGCATCAAAAACACAACGGTGATTTATCAAGTTTGCAGTTTTAACCTTCAACAAGGACCGGTCGCAGTCAAATTCGATTCAACTAAAGTAGGAGAAACAGACACCCGCCAGCCACCTCTATGCAAAACTAGTTGCATGTCTGTCGGTGGAACCGGTCTCATGAACGTGGTCATGTAAGGTTGGTCCGGGCCGCTTCATCCAACAATACCACCGAATCAAAATAAGACGTTGGTGATAAGCAGTATGACTATCACCGCCCACAACTCTTTGTGTTCTACTCGTGCATATCATCTACGCATAGACCTGGCTCTGATACCATTGTTGGGAAATGTAGCATGCAATTTAAAAAAAATTCCTACGCTCACGCAAGATCTATCTAGGAGATGCATATCAATAAGAGAGGGAGTGTGTCTACATACCCTCGTAGACTGAAAGCGGAAGCGTTTGACAACGCGGTTGATGTAGTCAAACTTCTTCTCGTTCCGACCGATCAAGCACCGAACGTACGGCACCTCCGAGTTCTGCACATGTTCAGCTCGATGACGTCCCTCGAACTCTTGATCCAGCAAAGTGTCGAGGGAGAGTTCCGTCAGCACGACGGCGTGGTGACGGTGATGGTGAAGTGATCCGCGCAGGGCTTCGCCTAAGCACTACGTGAATATGACCGGAGGCGTAAAGTATGGAGGGGGGCGCCGCACACGGCTAACAATAGTTGGTGTGTGTTCTAGGTGCCCCCTCCCCACGTATATATAGGTGGGAGGGGGAGGGGAACAGCCTTGGGGCGCCCAAGTAGGAGGAATCCTACTTGGGCCCCTAGTCCAATTCGGCCTTCCCCCCTTCCTTTTTTTAGCCGCAGAGAAAAAGGGAAGGGAGAAGGAGAGAAGGAAGGGGGGGGGGGGGGGGCGAACCCCTTCTCCTCCTTCTCCAATTCGGCCACATGCCTAGGGGGGGGGGGCGCCACCCCTTGTGGGCTGGTGTGCCTCCCTCTTATGGCCCATATGGCCCATATCTTCCCCCCCGGGGGTTCCGGTAATCCCCCCAGTACTCCGATATGTACCTGATACACCCCGGAACACTTACGGTGTCCGAATATCATCGTCCTATATATGAATCTTTACCTCTCGACCATTTCGAGACTCCTCATCATGTCCGTGATCTCATCCGGGACTCCGAACAACATTCGGTCACCAAATCACATAACTCATATAATACAAAATCGTCATTGAACGTTAAGCGTGCGGACCCTACGGGTTCGAGAACTATGTAGACATGACCGAGACACCTCTCCGGTCAATAACCAACAGCGGAACCTGGATGCTCATATTGGTTCCCACATATTCTACGAAGATCTTTATCGGTCGTACTGTAATGACAACATACGTTATTCCCTTTGTCATCGGTATGTTACTTGCCCGAGATTCGATCGTCGGTATCTTCATACCTAGTTCAATCTCGTTACCGGCAAGTCTCTTTACTCGTTCCGTAATGCATCCCATAACTAACTCATTAGTTACATTGCTTACAAGGCTTCTTATTATGTGCATTACCGAGAGGGCCCAGAGATACCTCTCCGATACTCGGAGTGATAAATCCTATTCTCGATCTATGCCAACCCAACAAACACCTTCGGAGATACCTATAGAGCATCTTTATAATCATCCAGTTATGTTGTGACGTTTGATAGCACACAAGGCATTCCTCCGGTATCCGGGAGTTGCATAATCTCATAGTCGAAGGAATATGTATTTGACATGAAGAAAGTAGTAGCAATAAAACTGAACGATCATTATGCTAAGCTAACGGATGGGTCATGTCCATCACATCATTCTCCTAATGATGTGATCCTGTTCATCAAATGACAACACATGTCTATGGTTAGGAAACTTAACCATCTTTGATTAACGAGCAAGTCTAGTAGAGGCTTACTAGGGACATGGTGTTTTGTCTATGTACCCACACATGTATCAAGTTTCCGGTTAATACAATTCTAGCATGGATAATAAACATTTATCATGGATAAGGAAATATAAAATAACAACTTTATTATTGCCTCTAGGGCATATTTCCTTCAGTCTTCCACTTGCACTAGAGTTAATAATCCAGATTACATTGTAATGATTCTAACACCCATGGAGTCTTGGTGCTGATCATGTTTTGCTCGTGGAAGAGGCTTAGTCAACGGGTCTGCCACATTCAGATCCGTATGTATTTTGCAAATCTCTATGTCTCCCTCCTTGACTTGATCACGGATGGAGTTGAAGCGTCTCTAGATGTGTTTGGTTCTTTTGTGAAATCTGGATTCCTTCGCCAAGGCAATTGCTCCAGTATTGTCACAAAAGATTTTCATTGGACCCAATGCACTAGGTATTACACCTAGATCGGATATGAATTCCTTCATCCAGACTCCTTCATTCGCTGCTTCTGAAGCAGCTATGTACTCCGCTTCACACGTAGATCCCGCCACGACGCTTTGCTTGGAACTGCACCAACTGACAGCTCCACCATTCAATATAAATACGTATCCGGTTTTTGACTTAGAGTCATCCGGATCAGTGTCAAAGCTAGCATCGACGTAACCATTTACGACGAGCTCTTTGTCACCTCCATAAACGAGAAACATATCCTTAGTCCTTTTCAGGTACTTCAGGATGTACTTGACCGCTGTCCAGTGATCCACTCCTGGTTTACTTTGGTACCTCCCTGCTAGACTTATAGCAAGGCACACATCAGGTCTGGTACACAACATAGCATACATGATAGAACCTATGGCTGAGGCATAGGGAATGACTTTCATTTTCTCTCTATCTTCTGCAGTGGTCGGGCATTGAGTCTGACTCAACTTCACACCTTGTAACACAGGCAAGAACCCTTTCTTTGACTGATCCATTTTGAACTTCTTCAAAACTTTATCAAGGTATGTGCTTTGTGAAAGTCCAATTAAGCGTCTTGATCTATCTCTATAGATCTTGATGCCCAATATATAAGCTGCTTCACCGAGGTCTTTCATTGAAAAACTTTTATTCAAGTATCCTTTTATGCTATCCAGAAATTCTATATCATTTCCAATCAACAATATGTCATCTACATATAATATTAGAAATGCTACAGAGCTCCCACTCACTTTCTTGTAAATACAGGCTTCTCTGAAAGTCTGTATAAAACCATATGCTTTGATCACCTCATCAAAGCGTATATTCCAACTCCAAGATGCTTGCACTAGTCCATAAATGGATCGCTGGAGCTTGCACACTTTGTTAGCACCTTTAGGATTGACAAAACCTTCTGGTTGCATCATATACAACTCTTCTATAAGAAATCCATTAAGGAATGCAGTTTTGACGTCCATTTGCCAGATTTCATAATCATAAAATGCGGCAATTGCTAACATGATTCGGACAGACTTAAGCATCACTACGGGTGAAAAAGTCTCATCGTAGTCAACTCCTTGAACTTGTCGAAAACCTTTCGTGACAAGTCGAGCTTTGTAGACAGTAACACTACCATCAACGTCAGTCTTCTTCTTAAAGATCCATTTATTCTCTATGGCTCGCCGATCATCGGGCAAGTCCACCAAAGTCCACACTTTGTTCTCATACATGGATCCTATCTCGGATTTCATGGCCTCAAGCCATTTCTCGGAATCTGGGCTCATCATCGCTTCTTCATAGTTCGTAGGTTCGTCATGGTCTAGTAACATGACTTCCAAAACAGGATTACCGTACCACTCTGGTGCGGAACGTGCTCTGGTTGACCTACGAGGTTCGGTAGTAACTTGATCTGAAGTTTCATGATCATTACCATTAGCTTCCTCTCTAGTTGGTGTAGGCATCACGGGAATGATTTTCTGTGATGAGCTACTTTCCAATTCGAGAGAAGGTACAATTACCTCATCAAGTTCTACTTTCCTTCCACTCACTTCTTTCGAGAGAAACTCTTTCTCTAGAAAGGATCCATTCTTAGCAACAAAGATCTTGCCTTCGGATCTGTGATAGAAGGTGTACCCAACCGTTTCTTTTGGGTATCCTATGAAGACGCACTTTTCCGATTTGGGTTCAAGCTTATCAGGCTGAAGCTTTTTCACATAAGCATCGCAACCCCAAACTTTAAAAAACGACAGCTTAGGGTTCTTGCCAAACCACAGTTCATACGGTGTCGTCTCAACGGATTTAGACGGTGCCCTATTTAACGTGAATGCAGCTGTCTCTAATGCATAACCCCAAAACAATAGTGGTAAATCGGTAAGAGACATTATAGATCGCACCATATCTAATAAAGTACAGTTATGACGTTCGGACACACCATTACGCTGTGGTGTTCCAGGTGGCCTGAGTTGTGAAACTATTCCACATTGTTTTAAATGAAGACCAAACTCGTAACTCAAATATTCGCCTCTGCGATCAGATTATAGACACTTTATTTTCTTGTTACGATGATTCTCCACTTCACTCTGAAATTCTTTGAACCTTTCAAATGTTTCAGACTTGTGTTTCATGAAGTAGATATACCCATATCTGCTCAAATCATCTGTGAAGGTCAGAAAATAACGATACCCGCCGCGAGCCTCAACACTCATCGGACCGCATACATCGGTATGTATTATTTCCAATAAGTCAGTGGCTCGCTCCATTATTCCAGAGAACGGAGTTTTAGTCATCTTGCCCATGAGACATGGTTCGCAAGCATCAAATGATTCATAATCAAGTGATTTCAAAAGTCCATCCGCATGGAGTTTCTTCGTGCGCTTTACACCAATATGACCTAAACGGCAGTGCCACAAATATGTTGCACTATCATTATCAACTTTGCATCTTTTGGCATCAATATTATCAATATGTGTATCACCACGACCGAGATTCAACAAAAATAGACCACTCTTCAAGGGTGCATGATCATAAAAGATATTACTCAGATAAATAGAACAACCATTATTCTCTGATTTAAATGAATAACCGTCTCACATTAAAAAAGATCCAGATATAATATTCATGCTCAACGCTGGCACCAAATAACAATTATTCAGGTCTAAAACTAATCCCGAAGGTAGATGTAGAGGTAGCGTGCCGACGGCGATCACATCGACCTTGGAACCATTCCCGACACGCATCGTCACCTCATCCTTAGCCAATCTTCGTTTAATCCGTAGCCCCTGTTTTGAGTTACAAATATGAGCAACCAAACCAGTATCAAATACCCAGGCGCTACTACGAGCATTAGTAAGGTACACATCAATAACATATATATCATATATACCTTTGTTTACTTTGCCATCCTTCTTATCCGCCAAATACTTGGGGCAGTTCCGCTTCCAGTGACCAGTCCCTTTGTAGTAGAAGCACTCAGTTTCAGGCATAGGTCCAGACTTGGGCTTCTTCCCGGGAGTGGCAACTTGCTTGCCATTCTTCTTGAAGTTCCCCTTCTTTCCTTTGCCCTTTTTCTTGAAACTAGTGGTCTTGTTAACCATCAACATTTGATGCTCCTTCTTGATTTCTACCTCCGCAGCTTTGAGCATAGCGAAGAGCTCGGGAATTGTCTTTTCCATCCCTTGCATATTATATTTCATCATGAAGCCTTTGTAGCTTGGTGGCAGTGATTGAAGAACTCTGTCAATAACACTATCATCTGGAAGATTAACTCCCAGCTGAGTCAAGTGATTATGATATCCAGACATTCTGAGTATGTGTTCACTGACATAACTGTTCTCCTCCATCTTGCAGCTATAGAACTTGTTAGAGACTTCATATCTCTCAACTTGGGCATTCGCTTGAAATGTTAACTTCAACTCCTGGAACATCTCATATGCTCCATGACGTTCAAAACGTCTTTAAAGTCCCGATTCTAAGCCGTAAAGCATGGCACACTGAACTATCGAGTAGTCATCAGATCAAGCTTGCCAGACGTTCATAACAGCAGCATCTGCTCCTGCAGCAGGCCTTTCACCTAGTGGTGCATCAAGGACATAATTCTTCTGTGCAGTAATGAGGATAATCCTCAATTTACGGACCCAGTCCGTATAGTTGCTACCATCATCTTTCAACTTAGCTTTCTCTAGGAACGCATTAAAATTCAAGGGAACGGTAGCACGGGCCATTGATCTACAACATAGATATGC
Organism: Thinopyrum elongatum; assembly: GCA_011799875.1. Taxonomy (NCBI): domain Eukaryota; kingdom Viridiplantae; phylum Streptophyta; class Magnoliopsida; order Poales; family Poaceae; genus Thinopyrum; species Thinopyrum elongatum. The sequence continues at coordinate 12,053,708 of CM022300.1, read as the reverse complement.
AAAAACTATCAGGACTAAGTTCATGATAAATTAAGTTCAATTAATCATATTACTTAAGAACTCCCACTTAGATAGACATCCCTCAAGTCATCTAAATGATACGTCATCCAAATCAACTAAACCATGTCCGATCATCACGTGAGATGGAGTAGTCATCAATGGTGAACATCTCTATGTTGATCATATCTACTATATGATTCACATTCGACCTTTTGGCCTCCAATGTTCCGAGGCCATGTCTGTACATGCTAGGCTCGTCAAGTTTAACCCGTGTATTCCGCATGTGCAAAACTGTCTTGCACCCGTTGTATGTGAACGTAGAGCCTATCACACCCGATCATCACGTGGTGTCTCAGCACGATGAACTGTCGCAACGGTGCATACTCAGGGAGAACACTTATACCTTGAAATTTTAGCAAGGGATCATCTTATAATGCTACCGCCGTACTAAGCAAAATAAGATGCATAAAAGATAAACATCACATGCAATCAAAATATATGACATGATATGGCCATCATCATCTTGTGCCTTTGATCTCCATCTCCAAAGCACCGTCATGATCTCCATCGTCACCGACTTGACACCTTGATCTCCATCGTAGCGTCGTGGTCATCTCGCCAACTATTACTTCTACAACTATCGCTAACGCATAGTCATAAAGTAAAGCAATTACATGGCATAAGGCTCCTGCCAGTTGCCGATAACTTTTACAAAACATGATCATCTCATACAACAACGTATATCACATCATGTCTTGACCATATCACATCACAACATGCCCTGCAAAACTAAGTTAGACATCCTCTACTTTGTTGTTGCAAGTTTTACGTGGCTGCTACGGGCTTCTAGCAAGAACCGTTCTTACCTACGCATCAAAAACACAACGGTGATTTATCAAGTTTGCTGTTTTAACCTTCAACAAGGACCGGTCGTAGTCAAATTCGATTCAACTAAAGTAGGAGAAACAGACACCCGCCAGCCACCTCTATGCAAAACTAGTTGCATGTCTGTCGGTGGAACCGGTCTCATGAACGTGGTCATGTAAGGTTGGTCCGGGCCGCTTCATCCAACAATACCACCGAATCAAAATAAGACATTGGTGATAAGCAGTATGACTATCACCGCCCACAACTCTTTGTGTTCTACTCGTGCATATCATCTACGCATAGACCTGGCTCTGATACCACTGTTGGGAAATGTAGCATGCAATTTCAAAAAAATTCCTACACTCACGCAAGATCTATCTAGGAGATGCATATCAATGAGAGGGGGAGTGTGTCTACATACCCTCGTAGACCGAAAGTGGAAGCGTTTGACAACGCGGTTGATGTAGTCAAACTTCTTCTCGTTCCGACCGATCAAGTACCAAACGTACGGCACCTCCGAGTTCTGCACACGTTCAGCTCGATGACGTCCCTCGAACTCTTGATCCAGCAAAGTGTCGAGGGAGAGTTTCGTTAGCACGACGGCGTGGTGACGGTGATGGTGAAGTGGTCCGCGCAGGGCTTCGCCTAAGCACTACGTGAATATGACCGGAGGCGTAAACTGTGGAGGGGGGCGCCGCACACGGCTAACAATTGTTGGTGTGTGTTCTAGGTGCCCCCTCCCCACGTATATATAGGTGGGAGGGGAAGGGGAACAGCCTTGGGGCGCCCAAGTAGGAGGAATCCTACTTGGGCCCCTAGTCCAATTCGGCCTCCCCCCTTCCTTTTTTTAGCCGCAGAGAAAAAGGGAAGGGAGAAGGAGAGAAGGAAGGGGGGGGGGGGGGGGGGGGCGAACCCCTTCTCCTCCTTGTCCAATTCGGCCACATGCCTAGGGGGGGGGGGGGGGGCGCCACCCCTGTGGGCTGGTGTGCATCCTTTATGCCCATATCTTCCCCCCCGGGGGTTCCGGTAACCCCCCCGGTACTCCGATATGTACCCGATACACCCCGGAACACTTACGGTGTCCGAATATCATCGTCCTATATATGAATCTTTACCTCTCGACCATTTCGAGACTCCTCGTCATGTCCGTGATCTCATCCGGGACTCCGAACAACATTCGGTCACCAAATCACATAACTCATATAATACAAAATCATCATCGAACGTTAAGCGTGCGGACCCTACGGGTTCGAGAACTATGTAGACATGACCGAGACACCTCTCTGGTCAATAACCAACAGCGGAACCTGGATGTTCATATTGGTTCCCACATATTCTACGAAGATCTTTATCGGTCATACTGTAATGACAACATACGTTATTCCCTTTATCATCGGTATGTTACTTGCCCGAGATTCGATCGTCGGTATCTTCATACCTAGTTCAATCTCGTTACCGGCAAGTCTCTTTACTCGTTCCGTAATGCATCCCATAACTAACTCATTAGTTACATTGCTTACAAGGCTTCTTATTATGTGCATTACCGAGAGGGCCCAGAGATACCTCTCCGATACTCGGAGTGACAAATCCTAATCTCGATCTATGCCAACCCAACAAACACCTTCGAAGATACCTGTAGAGCATCTTTATAATCACCCAGTTATGTTGTGACGTTTGATAGCACACAAGGCATTCCTACGGTATCCGGGAGTTGCATAATCTCATAGTCGAAGGAATATGTATTTGACATGAAGAAAGTAGTAGCAATAAAACTGAACGATCATTATGCTAAGCTAACGGATGGGTCATGTCCATCACATCATTCTCCTAATGATGTGATCCTGTTCATCAAATGACAACACATGTCTATGGTTAGGAAACTTAACCATCTTTGATTAACGAGCTAGTCTAGTAGAGGCTTACTAGGGACACGGTGTTTTGTCTATGTACCCACACATGTATCAAGTTTCGGTTAATACAATTCTAGCATGGATAATAAACATTTATCACAAATAAGGAAATATAAAATAACAACTTTATTATTGCCTCTAGGGCATATTTCCTTCGGGTATGGCAATTCTCTCTATGAGAATGGACCATTCTATTTTGAGAAAAGTATGTTTTTTGTCCCTCAAGTTCCCAAAAAGTATATTCTTGGTCCTTCAACATTTTTTGGCACTCATTTCGTCCCTCAACTCTCCAAACCAGTCACTTTTAGTCCTAAATCCGGTTTTGCCAGAAAACCGGACACGTGGATCGGTATTCCCTCTTGTTGGTGTCAAAACCGGCAGATCTCGGGTAGGAGCTCCCGAGCTGTGGATCTTGAATCAATGGGGAATAGGAGACATGGGACACGATGTTTACCCAGGTTCGGGCCCTCTCTAAGAGGTAAAACCCTACGTCCTGCTCGATTATATTGGATGTGTATGACAATTACAGAGTCGATTTAACCCGAGATCAGATGAACCTAACCCTAGGTAGGTGAGTCTGCGGTTGTTCTTCTAGTCTCTACGGACTAATGTGACGCCCCGGCTCAATCGTGCACTAATCATACATGCAAATGCACACGATCAAGCCTAAGGACTCACATGGAGATATTACAACACAACTCTAGACACCAATTAAAGTCATACAAGCTTTATATTACAAGCCAGGGCCTCGAGGGCTTGAATACGTAAGCTCGATGTCATACAAGCATCAGCGAAAGCATCAGATATCTGAGTACAGATATAACAGATAAAACAGATAGGCCTTAGGAAGGCGGGGCAAAACAAAGGCTACGATCGAAAAGGCGCAGGCCTCCTGCCTGGGACTCTCCGAACCTACTCCTGGTCGTCAGCCAACTCGTAGTAGTAACCACCCTCGGGGTGGTAGTAGTAGTCGTCGACGGGGGCAGCTGGCTCCGGGGCTTCATCGTCTGGTCACATCATTCGGGTATGGGAGAAAGAGGAAGCAAAGCAACCGTGAGTACTCATCCAAAGTACTCAGCAAGACTTACATCAGATCTATTCTATGTATGCAACATTATCAAGGGAAGGTTGTATATGTGGACTGGACTGCAGAAATGCCAGAATAGAGAGAAGGCCTAGTCCTATCGAAGACTAGCATCTTCAATAGTCTTGCAGCATTAGAAGAGTGCAGATTAGTACAATATAAAGTAGTAGTAGCATTAAGCATCATCTCGCCCAGAGATCCTTTCTCGACTCCCTGCGAGAAAGCAATCCCGAAGCCATCATATCCATATCTCATCTCAACATTAAGTTCTAGTTGTATCGATCGGGATACAACTCCGAGCGTCCGTTACCAAGGATCCGGCTATTCGAATAGATTTATTCTTCCCTGCAGGGGTGCACCAACTTACCCACCACGCTCGATTAACTCCGGCCGGACACACTTTTCTGGGTCCTGCCCGGCCTCGGTTAAAACGACACGCCGCAGCCATACCTAGGCTCAACAGAGAGGTCAGCACGCCGGACTAACCCTATGTGCTCAGGGGTCTTGGGCCCATCGCCCTTTGCACTCCTGCACGTTGCGAATGTGGCTGTGAGCAGACCTAGCCCCCTTAAACCAGGACAGGCGTTCCAGTCCAACCCGGCGCGTGCCGCTCCATCGCTGACGTCTAGAGAGCTTCGGTTGATGCATACGACGCAGAGTACCCATATTTATTCCCGCGTGGTGGTTAGTGCGAAACAGGCCAAAGGCCTACTCGGATTAAATATCCAAATCGTTAGCGTATTCGGAGCGCGCAGTAACGAGCAGAGACTCACGATCATGTGACCCCGTCACCCCATCTCGTGGACTTGCGGCAAGGGCTAAGAATGTCCGGCCACGCCACGTAGAGAACTCGCGGGTACCGTCCAGGTCAACCCGACTACACATCATCTCGCGGGTCCTCTCCTGGTCACCCGACTCGCAAAAGACTATCGGGAACTCAGGTCCACCTCTACTGGGCGGTACCGCCTGTCCCTCCAGTCCAGCAGTAACAGTAACTCTCGCGGGTCCCCCTCGGGGCCGACCCGTGTTCTAACATGGTTCAGCGTTAAAGTCATAGTAACCGTGTGTCCAAACACCAAGGGGGAAACCCGAGGAATCACCCTCGATGGGTTCCCACTCGATGAAACCGTCAAGGTGAACTTAAGAGGAATCACCCTCGAGGTTCACACTTGAGGTGTTGCACGACAGAGTCGTTATCGGAAGTGGTGAAGGAATCACCCTCGATGACCACGACCGGATAGCTACTCTACAGAGTTAACATCAGAAGTGCTATACAAGGTATCACCCTCAGCACTCGATAGTAACGCTGCAGTGTCGTACCGATAAGGGGGTTGTGATGTGATGTGTCGGGTCATCTGATAAACCAGCGGGGGCAACTGAGACAAAGTGGGGCGTCACAACTAAATCCTCAGGTTTATATAGACACTAGGGGTCCTAGGGTTACACATAGTCGGTTACAAAGAAGGAATAATCACGCCGGGACATCTAGTCTTGCCTTGGAGGACACATCAAGATAATGAAGATCTCCTGTCCGGACACGGGGTCGACCTTTTGGTTGATCCATAATGCGGCCCACCAGTCCGGCCCATAGAAAATAGGCCGGACACTTGGGGACCCCTTAGTCCAGGACTCCCTCAGTAGCCCTCGAACTAGCCTTCAATGCCAGTGTACTCGGAATTCTCATGCTTCGACGGTCTCCGGCTTGCAAGGTGAGTTCCTCCTTCTTCGAATCCTAAGAGCAACTCGTGTGTCAAAAAACTTTAAGGGTCACCGCCCTGAGTCCTTTTTTACACACTACTCAGGCTATGTTCGGATTCCGAACTATTAGTATGGCCCAAGCCTTGAAGGCCAACCGTCCAAGTGTGAACAGTATCTTTTTTCTAATAACTTTTTATCGAAAGGCCGCAGCCGGTCTCAAATACTGAACCGTTCTGCGCACTCGATTCGCGGTTCGAGGCTAAGCCTCTATTGGCACGTCCCATCAATGTGGAGATCGTGCCCGTCCTTTAAGGGATTCGATTAATGATTTCGGTTAACCCACTCGTGCATAACATCACGATTTTATCGGGAAGAGGCGAGGTCTGCGGTGCGGCGAAAGGACCCTTGGTATTTCGACAGCTTATAAGAGGGGAAAAAGCCACCCCTTTTCCTTTCACGCTTCCATCTCCTCGCTATTGTCCCCCAAATCCTCAGAGGCCAGAGGCGAGCATGGAGGAGGAAGTGGCCGCTTCGGCCTGGAGCGCCTCCTCCTCCAGTTCCGCCGTTAGGTCGAGTAGCCGCAGCCGCTGCGTTGATCGGCGTGGTGGAGTTGGGGCTGTGATGCGGATGGGGGTGGGGGTTTGGAGGAGGAGTGGGAGGTGGGGGGGAGGGGGTACTCGTCGACATCGGCGGCAGAGGCGGCGTCCTCGTCCTCGTCGTCGGCCATGGCGGGGGTGGACAGAGATTTACGGATGACATGTCACGGGCTAACATGGCCGTTGGATAAAAAATGGACGGCCCAGATCACTTGCTGTAGCATAAAACACTGTTGAAAAGAGAGGATCAATTACTGTAGCCCAACCGGCGAAGCAATGGTCGCGGGTTGATTGGCTAAAGGCCGGTGATAGAAACACAGGACTCTTCCATGCACAGTCAGAATCGTATTTCATGTTTGAAAGCAGCCGATCGGCCTTTATACTGCACCTGTCCTTTTTCTTCCAGCAAGAGTCAGAATCGTATTTCATGTTCGAAAGCTGCGTAAGATTCAGAATCGTATTTTACTGGAAGAAAAAAGAGAGGTGCAGAATGAGGTACAGTCCTTTTATACGACGCTGTACATGGTTCAGGAACATACAGAGATAGACGCGGTACTCCATCATGTGCCGGCGAAAATTTCTGAAGCCATGAATGGGCGACTCATGCGTCCCTGTACTGCTGAGGAGGCGAAGGGAGCTTTGTTCTCTATGGGTGCATCTAAAGCGCCTGGAGTGGATGGATTCAACGCATGATTTTACCAGCGACATTGGGAACTTATCAAGGAGGATGCTACTTTGGCAGCCCTCGGATTTCTTAGTGGTGGTATTATGCCTGAAGCAGTAAATAAGACGATCATTGTATTGATACCTAAAATTAAGAATCTGAAATATTACTCAGTACAGACCGATTTCTCTTTGCAATGTTATTTACAAGATAGGCTCTACAGTTCTAGCTAACCGGTTGAGTGAAATCTTGGATGAAATAATTGCAGAAGAGCAGAGTGCATTTGTGCCGGGGAGATTAATCACCGATAATGTGTTGATGGCCTATTAGTGCATACACTCGATGAAGAGAAGGAAGGGTAAACTGGTGTGGTGTGCGGTGAAATTAGATATGATGAAAGCTTACGATCGGGGTGGAATGGGCCTATTTGCAGGGCATCATGCAACAACTAGGCTTTGATGAAGCTTGGATCTCTCTGGTTATGTGGTGTGTCTCAACGGTAAGCTTCCAAGTGAAGGTGAATGGCGAGCTACCACCGGCATTTTCTCCCACAAGGGTAATCCGACAAGGAGACCCTATCTCACCATACTTATTCTTGTTATGTGGAGAAGGATTGTCGTGTATGTTGAAGAATTAAGATGGGGGATGGGTTGACCGAGGCATCCGGGTCAGTAATCATGCACCATGGATCTCTCATCTTTTGTTTGCTGATGACTGCTTGATTTTCATGAAGGCACATACACGGAGTGCTATGAGGTTGAATGACATCTTACATGACTATTGTCTTGGGTCAGGCCAAAGTGTAAACAAACATAAGAGCTCAATCTTTTTTTGCCCAAAGTTTGGTGCTTCTATTTGGAGAGAGAGAGGGGGGGGTAAGGAATACAACACAACACAAATATTCAGGGAAGCCCTGTCTGAAAAATATCTTGCCCTTCCAACAGCGTCCGGCAGAATTACAGAGCAACATTTTGAGCATATGAGCGGGCGCGAGGGAAGGTGCAAGGATGGTGCGAAAGAAATTTATCATGTGCTGCTAGAGAAATTCTCCTTAAATCAGTGGTCCAGGCACTACCGACCTATTCTATGAGTTGTTTCAAACTCACAGAAGGTTTGTGCAAAAAGTTGACGACAGTTATGTCAAAGTATTGGTGGGTTGGGTCACTCTGTAAGAAGGGGATGCATTGGTAGTCATGGGATAAGATGGCAATTACAAAGGCTAATGGAGGACTTGGTTTCCGAGACCTAGAAATTTTTAATGATGCTATGCTTGCCAAACAAGCATGGAGGTTACTAGATAACCCCAACAGCTTATGTGTACGAGTACTGAAGGGTAGATATTCTCACTGCAGGGTGCCTCGCGGGAGCTTCCCCTACATGGCGTGCTATCATTAGGGGGAGAGATGTTCTTAAACAAGACTTATATGTCAAGCTGGAGATGGTATGACCACTGAAATTTGGCATGATAGGTGGATTGAAGGCACATACTGTATGAAACCCATGGGTCGTTTGGTAGATTCACCGGTTTAGCTAGTGGCAGATTTAATTGATCATGTTACAGGCTAGTGGGGTTCAGAGCTGACTCGCCAAAATTTTCTTCCACCGGATGCTGATTCTATTTTGACCATGCCAAACCTAGACGAGCTAATCATTATATTTGGGCTTGCGCATGGGAACAATCTGGGTTGTTTACGGTAAGGTCAACGTACCGTGAATATATACAAAATATTAACATCCACAATACCATATTAAGATCACTCCTTATATTTTTCTGTTCATTAACATCCACATTACCATTAAGATCACTCCTTAACATCCACAATACCATTAACATCCACAATTCAAAATACTGGAAATCACATTAACAAAAATAACAAAAAGGAAAAAAAGGAATAAAAGAGAGGGGCGGTCGGAGCGGCCGGAGCGCGGGCGGCGGCGTCGGGGCGCGTGGGGGAAGGAGGAGGAGGGGAACGACGCGATGGCTCACAGTGTTGCAGGGGAGCGGGGGATGGCGTCGAGGCAGGGCTCGGCGACGGCGACGTCGGGGCAGGGCGCGGCGAGGGCGTCGGGGTAGGGCGCGGTGAGGGCGTCGGCGAGGGCATCGGCGAGGGGGGGGGGGGGGACGGCTCGGAGGCGATGGCGATCTTCGGCGCAGCAGCCTGGCGGCGTCGTGCTGTGGTTCGGCATCGGGGGAGAGAATGGGAGAGATTGGGGGAAAAATTTCTAAGTTGTCCTTATATACACAACGCTTTAGTTCCGGTTGGTAGCTCCAACCGGGACTAAAGAGCCCCCTTTAGTCCCGGTGCGAGGCACCAACCGGGACTAAAGCTCGTTTTTAGCAGCCCAAAGGGCGGGAAACCCAGGCCTTTAGTCCCAGTTGGTGGCTCGGACCGGGACTAAAGGGGGGCCTTTAGTCCCGGTCCTAGCCACCAACCGGGACTAAAGGGTGGCACAGCCGTGGGGTGGTAAAAATTTAGTCCCACCTCGCCAAGCGAGAGGTGATCGCACTGGTTTATATACGCGGCTGCGATCTCCCTCCCAAGCTCCTCTCTAAAGCAGGCAGTTAATTGCCTAACCTCTGCCCTGTTGGGCCTACTAGCCCCGCGGGCCTGCATCCTGGCCCATATATAGTTGGGTTTCTAGTCGTATGCAGGTCGGGGTGTCTGCTAGTAGGCGGGTATTTTTTTATTTTTTATGTTATTTTTTGCATATCTTATGTTTTTTTATTTTTTATGTTATTTTTTGCGTATGTTATGTCGATTTTAATATTATTTCATAACCACTATAAAATATATGGCACATGTTATGTCTTTTTATTTTTTATGTTATGGCAATTTTTTTTTGCATATGTTATGTTTTTATGTTATTTTTTGCATATGTTATGTTAATTTTAATATTCTTTCATAACCACTATAAAATATATGGCACATGTTATGTCTTTTTATTTTTTATGCTATATCAATTTTATTTTTTATTTTTATGTTATTTTTTGCATATGTTATGTCAATTTTATAGAGAGGACGGGCTTGAGGTAAAGTCAGAGGTATGTACCTCATTTTTATATAATTTTAAGTTAATATTATTTTGATCATAACTAGAGTTTTATAAAAACTTTTTAGTTGATTCTTTTTGCTATTGAAGAATATTATAGTTTTGTTTTAGTTGATCATAACTAGAATTTTATATAACTTTATTCTTTGACACATCAGGTGGTGGTTTGTCAATATGTTTTTGAAAATATTGTGCAACCAACCGGTGCTCAGAAGACATTCATATTTTGCTTGGACATAATTGCATTGATTAACTCCTCTGTATACTTAAAATACTAAAAGGATATGAATAATTGAAATTTCATTACTTAATAAATAATTATTCTAAAAGCATGTTTCAAATGGCAAAATGCCCTAGTTAGCTCTTACAAAGATTCCCTCTGGTTTGTCCAAAGTGACACTTTCCAGCTAAGTCCGGAAACTCGCATTAGAGAGAAAGTAATGGCGGTGAAGCCGGTCACATCCTAGAGTTGGATCTTTTGGGGTATAAAACTATTTCTTCGCGTGTGTCCCTTGCTTATTGCGCTATAACTATGGATAATCTTCATCATTTAACATGATGCTTGGGTCGGTCTTCACTGTGAAGGGAGGAATTTCATGAAACTTTTCGTAATCTTCTGACATGTCTGTCTTGTCCTCCACTCCTACGATGTTTCTTTTCCCTGAAAGAACTATGTGGCGCTTCAGCTCATCGTATGATGTATTCGCTTCCTTATCTTTTCTTTTTCTCGGTTTGGTAGACATGTCCTTCACATAGAAAACCTGCGCCGCATCATTGGCTAGGACGAATAGTTCATCTGTGTACCCAAGATTGTTGAGATTCACTGTTGTCATTCCGTACTGTGGGTCTACCTGTTCCCCGCCTCCTGTCAGATTGACCCATTTGCACCGAAAAAAGGGACCTTAAAATCACGTCCATAGTCAAGTTCTCATATCTCCTCTATGTAACCATAATATGTGTCCTTTGTCCTATTGGTGTTTGCTGCATCAAAGTGGACACCACTGTTTTGGTTTGTGCTCTTTTTTATCTTGGGTGATCGTGTAAAATACATTCCCATTTATCTCGTACCCTTGGAAAGTCAATACAATCGAAGATGGTGTCCTGGCCAACAAGTACAGATCATATCCAACAGTGGTGTTACCCATGAGATGTGTTTGCAACCAACCGCCGAAAGTCCCCATGTGTTCACGTGTAATCCAGTCGTCTGACTGCTCCGGGTGTTTGGAGTGTAAAATATTCTCATGGTCATTGATATACGGGGCAACCAAGGTAGAATTTTATAGATCTGTCTAGTGTGCTTGTGCCCAAGAATGCCCATCCCTACATATTATTACTTTCGGTCCTAGTGTGCCTTTTCCACCCAGTCTCCCCTCATGCCGCGATTCAGAAACACCAATCGGCTTAAGGCCAGGAATAAAGTCAACACAAAACTCAATGACCTCCTCTGTTTCATGGCCCTTGGAGATGCTTCCTTCTGGCCTAGCACGGTTATGAACATATTTCTTTAAGACTCCCATGAACCTCTCAAAGGGGAACATACTGTGTAGAAATACAGGACCCAGAATGGCAATCTCGTCGACTAGGTGAACTAGGACGTGCGTCATAATATTGAAGAAGGATGGTGGGAACACCAACTCGAAACTGACAAGACATTGGACCAAATCATTCTGTAACCTTGGTAGGATTTTTGTATCAATTATCTTCTGAGAAATTGCATTGAGGAATGCACATAGCTTCACAATGGCTAATCGAACATTTTCTGGTAGAAGCCCCCTCAATGCAACCGGAAGCAATTGCGTCATAATCACGTGGCAGTCATGAGACTTTAGGTTCTGGAATTTTTTCTCTGCCATATTTATTATTCCCTTTATATTCGACGAGAAGCCAGACGGGACCTTGATACTGAGCAGACATTCAAAAAAGATTTCCTTCCCTGCTTTGGTAAGAGCGTAGCTGGCAGGACCTTGATACTGCTTTGGATGCATGCCATCTTTTTCGGTCATACGTTGCTGGTCCTCCCGTGTCTCCGGTGTATCTTTTGTCTTCCCATACACGCCCAAGAATCCTAGCAGGTTTACGCAAAGATTCTTCGTCACGTGCATCACATCGATTGCAGAGCGGACCTCTAGGACTTTCCAATAGGGTAGCTCTTAAAATATAGATTTCTTTTTCCACATGGGTGTATGTCCGTCAGCGTCATTCAGAACAGATTGTCCGCCAGGACCCTTTCCAAAGATTGCTTTTAAATCCTTGACCATATCAAATATATCATCACCAGTACAGGGGACAGGCTTCTTCTGGTGATCTGCCTCACCTTTGAAATGCTTGCCTTTCTTTCTTAAGGCATGCTTGGTCGAAAGAAATTGACGATGTCCCAAGTACATATTCTTCTTACATTTGTCCAAATATATACTTTCAGTCTCATCTAAACAGTGCGTGCATGTGTTGTATCCCTTGTTTGTCTGTCCTAAAAGGTTACTAAGAGCAGGCCAATCATTGATGGTTACAAACAACAACGCTCGTAGGTCAAATTCCTCCTGTTTGGGCTCATCCCACACACGTACACCTTTTATATTCCACATCTGTAAAAGTTATTCAACTAATGGCCTTAGGTACACATCAATGTCGTTGCCGGGTTGCTTAGGGCCTTGGATGAGCACTGGTATCATAATGAACTTCCGCTTCATGCATAACCAAGGAGGAAGGTTATAGATATATAGAGTCATATGCCAGGTGCTATGATTGTTGCTCTGCTCCCCAAAAGGATTAATGCCATCTGCACTTATACCAAACCATAAGTTTCTTGCGTCACCTGCAAACCCCGGCCACTTTCTCTTGATTTTTCTCCATTGCGACCCATTAGCGGGTACTCTCAACATCCCGTCTTTCTTACGGTCTTCCTTGTGACATCCCAACAACTTGGCATGCTCTTTGTTTTTGAACAGATGTTTGAACCGTGGTATTATAGGAGCAAACCACATCACCTTGGGAGGAACCCTCTTCCTGGGGCGCATGCCCTCAAGATCACCAGGGTCATCTCGTCTGATCTTATACCGCAATGCACCGCATACCGGGCATGCATTCAAATTCTCGTACTCCTCACCGTGGTAGAGGATGCAGTTATTAGGGCATGCATGTATCGTCTGCACCTCTAATTCTAGAGGGCAGAGAGCCTTCTTTGCTTCGTACGTACTGTCAGGCAATTCGTTATCCTTTGGAAGCTTCTTCTTCATTATTTTCAGTAACTTCTCAAGTTCCTTGTCAGATAAACCATTCTCTGACTTCCATTGCAGCAATTCCAGTGTGGTACCGAGCTTTGTGTTGCCATCTTCGCAATTTGGGTATAACCGTTTTTTGTGATCCTCTAACATGCGATCGAACTTCAACTTCTCCTTTTCACTTTCGCATTCTCTCTGTCCATCAACGATGACCCGGCGAAGATCATCAGCGGGCACATCGTCTGGTGCCTCTTGATTTTCAGCTTCCCCCGTTGTGTATCACCGTGTTCAGGGTACATAGGATGATAGTTGTCATCATCCTCTTCTTCTTCATTGTCTTCTATCATAACCCCTCTTTCTCCGTGCTTGGTCCAACAATTATAGTGGGGCATGAAACCGGACTTAAGCAAGTGGTAGTGTAGGATTTTTGAGGAAGAGTAATCTTTCGTATTCTCACAGACAACACATGGACAGTACATAAAACCATTCTGCTTGTTTGCCTCAGCCACATCGATAAAATTATGCAGGCCCGTAATGTACTCGAAAGTGCGTCAGTCACCATACATCCATTGCCGGTTCACTTGTATTATGTAATTAAGTATATCAAAAACTATTACAGAACATCATGAATAGAGAAATGACCAAATTAATACAAGTTCATCATCCCATTAAAACCAAAGTAAAGTAGTGATCAAATGTTATTACTGCAAAAATAAATACATAAAGTTCATACATAGTTCTCATAAAACAACATACAACTATGTAAAACATTTAAATGCAACAACAAATGCGATCAAAATCGCAACTAAGGTAACAATTGATCCAACAGCATAATGATACCAAGCCTCTTTATCAATGGCATATTTTCTAATCTTTCTAATCTTCAAGCGCATTGCATCCATCTGGATCTTGTGTAGATCGACGACATCGGCAACATGCAACTCCAATTTCATCTTTTCTTCTTCAATTCTTTTCAATTTTTCTTTCAATTAATTGTTTTCTTTTTCAACTAAATTTAACCTCTCGACAAGAGGGTCGGTTGGAATTTTCGGTTCACATACCTCCTAGATAAAGACATCTATGTCAAATTGGTCGGCATAATTGTCATAAACACAAAATGAAAGAAATAGTTATAAAAGATAATATACCACATCCGAATCATAGACCGGACGAGAGCTGACGGGGGTGGATACCAAAATCATGGCACTATATAATAACAAACAATAATACAAGTAAAAAAATTATACAAGTAGCTATCTAAATCATACAAGTAAGAATTTATTCTTTTAAAAAGAAGATAAGAACAAGAGGCTCACCACGGTGGTGCCGGCGACGAGATCGGCGCGGGCGGCGGCGGTGAGGACGGGGACGGGACGTCACCCTACACATGTGCAAACTAAGAAGTGAGCTAAACTCCCACAAACACTCCTCCACTAAAACCCACAAACCACTATACTTCTAGAGCATATGAAATAAGCTAAACTAGCAGTGAGAGATGAAAGAGGATGAAGTTGCTAACCTTTTAGAACACTTGGATAGTTGCTGCACCGCTAAATCTAGACAAATCTTGGGGAAAATGGAGCTTGGAGGAAGAACAGAGGAGAAAACTTAAGCGTGGCTCGGGCATTTCATCGAACACCTCATGTGCATAGGAAGGCAGGATAGAGCAGCACACACCTGCACACCTCCCACCTTCTACGGCCAAAAAACAGAGGAGAGGGCGGGTAGGGGCAAGGATATATATAGGCATCTTTTTAGTCCCGGTTGGTGTCTAGAATCGGGACTGAAGACAGACCTTTTAGTCCCGGTTGGAGACACAAATCGGGACTAAAGGGTGGCAACCCCTTTAGTACCGGTTGGTGTCTGGAACCGAGACTACAGGTCCAAGTCGAACCGGGACTGGTGCCTGCCGAGGCCCGGCCGGCGTCCTAGCCGCTCGAACCGGGACTGATGCTCTCATTAGTCCCGGTTCGTAGCACGACCGGGACTATTGCTCTGATCTGGCCAGAACTAAAGCCCTGTTTTCTACTAGTGCCAGTGATTTCCTAGCTGGGAGGTGTGCTCCATGCAGTGGCGTGATTGACCCAGAATCAGTCGAGCTTCTGGCATGCCGGGTTGCCCTAGTCCTAGTTGTGGAACAGGACTATCAGCAAGTTCAAGTTGAAACTGATTGCAAGAATATCAAGTTGCTTTGGGACTCCAAACAAGGTGAGCATTCGGCCGGTTTCCATATGCTACGTGAAATGCAGCAGCTAGTAGATAGTCTCCAGGGATTTAAGTTACTCTTCGCTGGACGAGATTCGAACTCGGCAGCTCATGTTAGTGCTAGAGAAGTTTTAGATTCGAATGATGTAATAATTTACTCTGTAATCCCTGGCTTTCTGATTGAGATTATTCAATCAGAGAAGCTTACGCCTAATGAATAAAAGCCGAGGGGCGCAAGCTTTAAAAAAACAGATAAAAAATGAATGCCACAGTCGTTTAGTTTGATCTGCGCGTTGATTCTCAGTCGATCCGCGTGTTGATTCCCCATGGACGGTCGAAAGAAGGACATCTCGCGGTATTGTTCATCAGTGACATGCCCATGGCAAGTCACTGGACTGGGTGTCGGAAGGAGAATTGGCATGGTGTGGCCGGTGGGGTCGGTGCTTTGTCCATATGTTTTTTAAGAAAAAAAAAACAATAGAGGCTAGAAAGGGCGAGAGCAGAATTCGATGATGGCCTCCAAACTCCTCGTTAACACCTTATGAATCCTAGATTTTCTATTAGCTATAACCGAGTAAACACTCATAATTGAAATATCTTTGATTGGGTTATTTGCTAACTCATACACAGATTTGTAATATTTATATTAGATAAAACAAACACAAACAAATATAAACACACTATAGTACATCTAAGTGACTCATAATAGTTTAGATTAGTGTAATTTGTTCACCTTTTTTTGCTTTTCTTATACTAGGCAAACTAGAGACCATCGAAGTGTTCCTAGTTAAAATGTAAAAAAGAAAGATGTTTACTAGTATAACTCAAGTCCAAAAATAGGTATTTTGTACTTATAATGACAAACACTTGAATTATATAACACAAAACGTGGGTCTTATCGTTATGTTTGGTCAATAATATTCAATAAATGTATGAATGAGATTGTATTTTAGAAAACTACTTGGTGACACAATAATCAAGAAATAGGTAAAATAGTTTAGCATAAAAAATGCGACCGGGCCATATCAAGTATGCGATCGCCCTGGACCTGCCATGAAGCCCGACTGAAATCCGCTTTATCCCATCTCCTTTATCACCTCAGAAGAGTTATCTATCGACAACGAGATCTTCATTCTAGTTTCTTTAATATGTGTGCCACAAAGAAGAAATTATTCTTTTGTTTTTGCTGTAATTGTCTTTACCCCAAAATGTTTTCCTAAGTAAGTCAAGATAAAAAAACTATGTTTTGCGATGCCCACCTGTTAACTCCACACACAGAAATTGCTTATGTATTATTCCCTCCATTCCTAAATGTAATGCGCATGGAGAGAAGCCCACGTACCAATGCATGTGCTGGCATCATATTTTGGACGAGAAAGCACCCTATCGATTTGTACCAGACAGCATGTGCCCAATGCGTTAGTAGATTAGAAAATTGGAGTAAAACTACTGCGCCCTCCCATCATCTGGCTCTGTCCCATCCCATGTGTACGAGAGGAAATAAACTAGGGAAGAAGGCGATGCATTGGGTGGGTTGGCAGAGGGTTAGTTTTGTCTAGAATTGGGCTGGACTCGAGCTACGCACTACATTTCGGAATTGTCTCAAAAAACTAATACGCACTATATCTAGGAACAGAGAGAGTACATAGAGAAATGTGTTATTTTAAATCTATGTCGTCAAATTTACCAAACATAAAATCTCTAACTCTAAATCAATGAAGTTATGCGGTGAGAAACTTATATGTTTCCTAGAAATACCATGCACATATTTGTTTTCAAATATTTTTTTCCATATCCAAAGAAAAATACAATATATACTAGACTGTGCGAATGCACTGGTTATTGTCTATTATACATAATTACTACTAGTACATCCGTTTCAGCCTACCCTAATATTTATATTTTGAAATGGAGGGTGGTAACTAATATGTATCCTAAAATTGTAGGCGAGGGCGAGGGCATTTGAGTCCGATCTGGAGCCTTCTGACATAATGACGCAAGAGAAACTTGCCTTAAACAAGCGTGGCGGACTTCCTGAAGTAATAATTGCACTGTATCCTTTGGTGGTCTTTTTAACTTTATGGGCAGTCCATTATCGCGGTAGAAGCTGAATGCCAATTTTATGCCCGAACTGGAGAAGAGGGTAGATTCTGATGGAATACATTGTTTATACCTCCTGTCCCGATTTTTCTGAAGTCATGTGTTTTTTACCTGTCCATTTTCCCTCTAAATTACAACATTTGTCGAACACGATTGTGAGGTGCTGGATTGCCGAGGGCTATTGTATTTCTTTTTTTGAGGGTCAAAGCATAGCTTTATATATTACTGGTGCCCAGACAAATTGCCCAGAGCACGATCAGCCACACTCGCTGGAACATCCGACTCCCACTGCACAGAGTGGTTTGCATCACATAATCGACCAAGCTTAGCAAGCTCATCTGCTACAGAGTTTGCATTACGCTTACAAAACATAACTTCGTGGTGTGAGAACCATAATTTCAGCTGGAGCTTTGTGTCTTCGATGATCGCCGAATACGCGGACGAATCCACCTTTCGTAGGTCCATGGCCTCCGCTAATAGTTGGGAGTCGGTCTCGAATATCACCCGTATCATACCCAGATCAGCCGCAAATGAGACAGCTTCAGCCATGGCATGGACCTCCGCAGCAAACGCATCGCTGATATTCTCCTTCGAGCCTGCCCTTGCACATAAGACAGCGCCCGCCGAATCCCGCTCCACCACGCCCCAGCCCGCATGTAATTCCCCCGGCACATGCGATCCATCCACATTGAGCTTGATCTTACCATTCGGAGGAGGCGTCCAGGCTCCTTTGCTCGATCTGGAAGTTGCTGGTGCAAACACTTCCTTGTATTCCAGGGCGCAGCTCCTCGCCCGCCTAGCCACTACCACAGCTGTGTCCGCTAGCCTAGGGCTATTGTAGGGACTCCATTAATGTGACCGCAGAAAAGAATCGGGATGCATCCTTTGACAAGCTTCTCGGTTAGAGCATGATCTAGAGGCCACCGCAGGTAGTCCACTTGACATGGGGGAGCATGACCTTGTGCCAAGTAAATATTTTTTTCCCGGGAGTACATTATCTCACAACCAATGGAAGATAACATGGTTTTTTCACTAGAAGAGCGTTGCAGCCAAAACTCGCAATACACAGGTCGGCACCTTGTCATCCATAGCAGCTGTGACAGAGATACATACGTTTTTTAAAGTACAGAATTCACCCGGTTACTATCCTTGGCAGTTCCGGAGGGTGGATGTTAGAGTTGTGTCGAATATTGTGTACAAGGTAGGTTACAGTTGGACTTGTAGTTGTGTTGTGTTTAGACAGGATATAGAGTCGTGTCCTAATAGGACACTTGTATTCTAGGCCTCTCATATATAGCGGGGCTAGACACACGATGTAACCTATGCCAACATAATATCACATGTGCGCAAGAGGGAGCCGCCGGCGTGTGCCGGCGCCCGCGTGGCCGGTGTGCGGTATTGTGACTGTGTCACGGGGAGGAGTGCCCGTAGTCAGGCCCCAAGGTAATATCCAAGGAGACCCAAGCGTCTAAGCTTGGGGATGCCCCGGAAGGCATGCCATTTTTTCTTCTAACGATTATCTGTAACACACTTGAGGCTATATTTTTATTCATCACATGATATGAGTTTTGCTTGGAGTGTCTTGTATGATATGAGCCTTTGCTTTGTTTATTTTTAGTTTATCACAATCATCACCTCTGAACACATTTGCTTGAGATGGCCTCACGTCATCATGATTTGTTAGAATTGTTCTTTGTGCTTCACTTAAATTTGTTGAGCTAGGTGGTTGCTCTAGTGCTTCACTTAAATCTTTTTGAGCACGGTGGTGCTTTTGTTTTGAAGAAACTTATTCTCTTGCTTCACTTGTATCTTTTTGAGAATGCTAGTTATTTTGTAGAAATTTACTCTCATGCTTCACTTATATCTTTTTGAGAGTTTGAAAATAGTTATGGTAAATTGTACAAGCTATGAGCTTGGTCCCCATGTGATGAATATTCAAGTGGGATAATGAAAACTAGCATAAAAAATTTATGGGACATGAAAAAACTTGATTCTTTGTAATAGTTTTGAGATATGTAGATGATGATATGTGAGTTATGTTCATGATTAATTATGCTCTAGTATGAATATTGATGTTAAGGTTTATGATTCCCTATGCAAGCACATAAAGTCAATAGTTATGCAATGAAGTTACATCCTACTTGTGGTGCATTATTCGATGTTGGTTATATTTTATGTATGCATGTGCTCATTATGGTTTCTTAGTTGGTCGCTTCTCAATCTTTTGGCTAGCCTTCATTTATACTAAGCGGGAATTCTGCTTGTGCATCCATTGCCTTAAACTTGTCTTGCCAATTGTGTCCACCATACCTACCTATATGTTGTATTTCAATGTCGTCCTAAGTAAATTTGCATGTACCATCTCTGAAAAAAATTCTCAATTTTTTTCTTCTCTTTTGTATGCCCGTATCGCTCATGAAGCGGTGAGGGGCGGCCGATGAATTCCATGTTAGATATGTCATTCTCAAGATGAGTGTTTTTTCACTTATCATTACATGAGAGTGTGGCGGTAATAGAGATGCCCAGTCCCGAATTGCAAAAACTACCAAAAGAGAGAAAAAGGGACAAAAGTCTCAAAACCATGGGACGATTATTGGGAGCAAAACTTTTATTTTCTGTTTGGGAACCGCCTATGATGTATCTAACGTGGAATGTATTGGGAACCTTAAGTCATTCTCGTTGATGAGAAAAGCATGCCTCCCAAAATAATTTTTTTACCTCTTTTAAAACTTGAGCTCTGGCACCTCTGTAAATCAATGCTTCCCTCTACGAAGGGCCTTTCTATTTATTTTTATGTTGAATCTCATCCTTCTCTTTAAAAGCACCAACTAGGGGGTCATGTGATCATGTGTGTGCATGGAGTATGGTTGATATTCGAGTGCGTTTCATGAATGGATCAATGATTAAGCATAATGGGCTAGGGATAATTTTCTTTAGCATTGTTATTTTGAAAAGCATGGTTGCTTGTTATCATCACTTAAATATGTATGCCTTCATGTCAAATATAGACTATTTCTTTGAATCATACAAGTTCTCATGTCTATGCTATGAAAAGAAATTTGATGAGTATGTTGGGTAGCATTCCACAATAAAAAATTTGTTTTGTCACTTTCCTACTCGGGGACGAGCAGGAGTTAAGCTTGGGGATGCTTGATACGTCTCCAACGTATCTATTATTTTTGCTTATTCCATGCTATGATATTATTATTCTTGGATGTTTTTAATATCATTTTATACATTTTTATATCATTTTTGGGGACTAACCTATTAACTTAGTGCCATGTGCCAGTTTCTGTTTTCTGCCTTATTTTTGTTTTACAGAAAATCACTATCAGATAAGATCAAATCGTCCCGAAACTTTTTGGAGATAAGGATAAACCTCAACTTGAGAGCCAAGGCAGAAGCTTCCAGAGGGGGCCACATGGCACCAGGGCCCGGGCGCGCCCTGGTGCCATGTGGCCCCCTGGCTCCGTTTGCCCTACCTCCTCCACTATAAATTCAGAGATATTCCAAAAACCCTAGGAGAGCAGATGAAATACTTTTTCCGCCGCCGCAAGCCTCTGTTCTCACGAGATCCCATCTGGAGGCCTTCTCCGGTACTCCGTCGGAGTGGGAACTCATCACGGAGGGGCTCTACATCATCCTTGCCACCTCTCCGATGATGCATGAGTAGTTCACCATAGACCTACGGGTCCGTAGGTAGTAGCTAGATGGCTTTCTCTCTCTTTATGTTTTTCAATACAATGGTCTCCCTGATCTTCATGGAGATCCATCCGATGTAATGACTTTGTGCGGTGTGTTTGTTGGGATCCGATGAATTGTGAGTTTATGATCAGATCTATTCTTGTTTTATTTGAGTTCTTCTCTGATCTCTTTTATGCATGATTTAGTATAGCCTTGTATTCTTCTCCGAAGTTTTGGTTTGGTTTGGCCAACTAGATTGGATCTTCTTGCAATGGGAAAAGGTGCTCGGTAATGGGTTCGATCTTGCGGTGCTCAGTCCTACTGACAGAAGGGGAGTTGACACACATGTATTGTTGCCATTAAGGATAAAAAGTTGGGATGAATTCTTGTTAGCGTTTATCTTGACTACATCATGTCATCATTCTTTATGCATTAATTCGTTATTTTGGACTTAATACACTAGATGCATGCTGGATAGCGGTCGATGTGTGAAGTAATAGTAGTAGATGCAGGCAGGAGTCGGTCTACTTGTTTTGGATGTGATGCCTATATCATGATCATTGCCTTGGATAGCATCATAATTATTTGCTTTTCTATCAATTGTCCAACAATAATTTGTTTACCCACTGTATGCTATTTTCTTGAGAGAAGCCTCTAGTGAACTCTACGGCCCCCGGGTCTACTTTTATTATATAAGATCTATCTTATTTTCTTATACAAAAATACCAAAAATATTTGTTGCTTATTTTTATCTTTAATTTATTTATCAATCTATCAATCTATCATATACCTTTTAATCTCGTTACTTGACCGCCGAGAGATTGACAACCTCTCGTTTGCGTTGGGTGCGAGGGTTTACGTTTTGTGTGCAGGTGCTGTTTACGTGGTGTTGCTTGGTTCTCCTACTGGATTGATAACCTTGGTTCTTAACTGAGGGAAATACTTACTCTACTGTGCTGCATCATCCTCTCCTCTTCGAGGATAAAAATCCAACGCAGTTCGCAAGTAGCAATCTCCATCATCGTGTCGTCATGTTGTCGTCTCATCAACTATTGCTTATACAACTATTGCTAATACATAGCGATAAAGTAAAGCAATTACATGACGATTTGATAAATTAAAGACAACCCTATGGCTCCTGCCAGTTGCCGTACTCATCGACATGCAAGTCGTGAACCTATTACAAAACATGATCATCACATACATCGACCTATATCACATCACGCCTTGACCATATCACATCACAACATACCCTGCAAAAACAAGTTAGACGTCCTCTACTTTGTTATTGCAAGTTTTACGTGGCTGCTACGGGCAACTAGCAAGAATCGTTCTTACCTACGCAAAACCACAACGGTAATTATCAAGTTGCCTTTTAACCTTCTGCAAGGACCTCCGTAGTCAAATTAGATTCAACTAAAGTGAGAGAAACTAACACCCGCCAGCCACCTTTATGCAAAACAAGTTGCATGTTAGTCGGTGGAACCAGTCTCATGTACGTGGACATGTAAGGTTGGTCCGAGCTGCTTCATCCCATAATACTGCCGAATCACAATAAGACATTGGTGGTAAGCAATATGAATATCACCGCCCACAACTCCTTTGTGTTCTACTCGTGCATATCATCTACGCATAGACCTGGCTCATGATGCCACTGTTGGGGAACGTTGCATGGAAAACAAAAAAAATTCTATGCACGCGGAAGATCTATCCATGGAGATGCATAACTATGAGAGGGGGAGGCATCTACATACCCTTGTAGATCGCTAAGTGGAAGAGTTTATCAACGCGGTTGATGTAGTCGTACACCTTCACGATCCGTTCCGATCAAGCACCGAACGTACAGCACCTCCGCGTTCAGCACACGTTCAGCTCGATGACATCCTCGCCTTCTTGATCCAGCAAGAGGGGCGAAGTAGTAGATGAGTTCTGGCAGCACGATGGCATGATGACGGTGGTGGTGAAGCTATTTCCGCAGGGCTTCGCCAAGCACTACGGTTTTATGACGGAGGACTAAATAGAGGGAGAGGGGGCGCCGCACATGGCTTGGCGATTCGTGGTGTGTGGCACCCCCTCCCCTCCTCACACATATATAGGTGGAGGGGGAGGGGAGGTAGCCCTAGGGCGTCCCCCCTTTCCTTCCTGAGGAGGTGGAGGAGATGGCAGGAGGGGGCCGGCGGCTGCCACAAGGGCACCTGCCTTAGGCGTCCCGCCTTTCCTTTCCCTAGGGCCGACGGCCAAGAGGTGGGCGCGCCAGCCCCCTTGTGGGCTGGCGTGCTCCCTCCTTTGGCCCGTTAGGCCTAGTAAGCTCCCGTGGCCCCCCGGAACCCTTTCCGGTGATCCGATAAATATCCGGTGCATTCCGAAACTCTTTTGGAGACCAAATACTATCATCCTATATATCAATCTTTACCTCCGAACCATTCGAGAGCTCCTCATCATGTCCGTGATCTCATCCGGGACTCCGAACAACATTCGGTTACCAACACAATAACTTATATAATACTATATCCTCAACGAACGTTAAGCGTGCGGACCCTACGGGTTCGAGAATGATGTAGGCATGACCGAGACACTTCTCCGGTCAATAACCAATAGCAGGACCTGGATGTCCATATTGGTTCATACATATTCTATGAAGATCTTTATTGGTTGACCTTTATGACAACATATGTAGTTCCCTTTGTCTGTCAGTATGTTACTTGCCCGAGATTCGATCGTCGGTATCTCCATACTGTAGGAGATATGCCCTAGAGGCAATAATAAATGTTATTATTTATCTCCGTGTTCATAATTAGGTTTATGTTCCATGCTATAACTGCTGTGGTTCCCGAGCCCGTATATCCATAAAGGCTCTGGGGAAAACCCATGTGCACGTGTGGAATAATAAACGGTAAAATGTATTCCTAGTCATGCCTCTAAGACTAGCTCAAGTGTTGCATGATGATTATGTTTTCCCAATCATAGGCATGTCTATACCAGCAACTTTGAGGGCACAAATGTTAGAAGAACATTTGTGTTGAATCGACCCGATTGATGTTATGCTATGAGATACATTCGTCACAAGTTAATGGTTAATAACGCAGAGATGGTTAATGTTTGCATAATTCCTTAGACCATGAGAGTATCGAGTTTCTTCATGCTTGCTTCATGAACTTTGGGGTTTGTTAAACGTCATCCGTAAATGGGTGGCTATTACGGCGGCTTACGGGTTCATGGAAAAGTATGTCAAGTAACTTGATAGCTCAAGATTGGGATTTGCTCCTCCGGCGATGGAGAGATATCTCTGGGCCCTCTCGGTGTTACGGTATCCATCATCGTCTGGCCAGACACTTTGTGATTTGATCACGGGGATGCCGGAACACGGTAACGAGAAAAGAGAACAATACCGGTAACGAGGTAACTAGCATAGTGGACAAGTTGTTGATCCACGGGAATGCCAACATGTCTCACATTGGGTATTTGTAACATATCGCGAAGCAACAGGAATAGCACACGGCAACTGGAGGTTCACTCGAATATTCATTCGTGTGGGTATAGGGGTCAATATGGGTGTCCACGGCTCCGATGCTGATCATTGATCGGAAAGTGTTCCGGTCATGTCTATACTTCACCGAACCTATAGGGTCACACGCTTAAGGGTCATCTATCTGTTGAACGCTAGACAGGGAGTCTGAGAGAAAGTCACCGAAAATGTTTCGGAGACAACGGAAGAGTTCCGAGAGAGAGAACACCGAAAGAGTTTCGGTAAAACCGAAAAGTTGTTGCGGAATATATTATTTGGTCAAAAAGGGTTTCGGCACCGCCTGGAAATTTTCAGAGGATGCCAGAATTGGTCTGGGAACTTCTGGGAATTTTCGGAGAGAAAAACCGGAAATGTTCCGAAACTGCCGTAACCGCTGTTAATGCTTTCCGCTGATGAAAACCACCGCACCGAAAATGTTTCGGATCATGCCCAGAATAATTTTAGAGGGTGCCGGAAATGTTCTGGGACCTTCTGGAATTTTTTAGAAAAAGTTTCGCGGAAAACATCTTGTCTCAGCGCGAGGGGACAAGATCCCACGAATCGGGGGTTGCATGTTTGGTGGCTTTTTGTCTAGGGAGCATGCATGTTTCATGGAGACATGTTGGTGGCTTGTTGGGGGGGCCCCCCCGCATGGGGAGACAAGGTGTGGGCCGGCCCAAGGGCTGCCATGGTGGTGTCCCCTTGGTGCCCCCCTTGTGTTACCATTATGCCCTTTCATGTGTGACATGAAGCTTGGGTATTTTGGTATTTCAACATCCCACCCCACCCCTTGCCTTGGCCTATAAAAGGAGGAGAAGGGGCTGCCATTCTCCCCATCCCTTGCTCTCATACACATGCCAAGATGTTATCTGGCTTCTCTCTCCCTCCCACGAAAAGAGTTTCGTAGAGCCGAAAGGCTGTCTGGGTTCCGGCAGGAACTAGTTCTGGACGGCGAAGCCCTGCCGGATAGGTGACACCGTATGTGTGCAACTCTGTAGAGAGGTCGTAGTTTCGATCTTAGTGCCCGAGGGGCTGTTCGAGAGTGCCTCCCGAAGGGCTGTCCAAGTGACGGTCCGAGTTCTGTGAGTCCTCCTGAAGGGCTGTCCGAGTGACCGTTCGGTTTTCGAAGGTCCTCCCGAAGGGCTGTCCGTGACATCGTCCGGTGGACTGTTCGACCGCCTCCCGGAGGGCTGTCCGAAGGGAAGACGAGGGTATACATCCTCGCGGTTGGGAGGTTGTAAATCCTAGCTGCGGGGATCTGCACCGCCGATCGTCATCGACTCTACTTCCGCTGCGCTACGAGTCGGTAACGAAAATGATCAAACCATGTATGCAGTCTCCATAGTGGTCCTGGGCTGGTGCGTAGGGCGGAAAATTTTTGTTTTCTGCTGCGTTACCCTACAACTACTGCAGGTAGTTGCTCCGTAACTCAGTCTGAGGAATCCAGGTTCGACCTGTGATTCACATACATACAAAGCCAAGTCCACACAAAATATGAATTTTGTGAAAGCGTGAAAATGTGAGGATATGCAAAGATACACACGGAGCTGAAGTCGTCAGATCCGTTGGACATCAGGCTATACCACAAGCGAAGCATATTTACACCGGTGTGCCACAGGTGTAAAGTGCATTAGCATTAACTAGATTATTGACTCTAGTGCAAGTGGGAGTCTGTAGGAGATATGCCCTAGAGGCAATAATAAATGTTATTATTTATCTCCGTGTTCATAATTAGGTTTATGTTCCATGCTATAACTGCTGTGGTTCCCGAGCCCGTATATCCATAAAGGCTCTGGGGAAAACCCATGTGCACGTGTGGAATAATAAATGGTAAAATGTATTCCTAGTCATGCCTCTAAGACTAGCTCAAGTGTTGCATGATGATTATGTTTTCCCAATCATAGGCATGTCTATGCCAGCAACTTTGAGGGCACAAATGTTAGAAGAACATTTGTGTTGAATCGACCCGATTGATGTTATGCTATGAGATACATTCGTCACAAGTTAATGGTTAATAACGCAGAGATGGTTAATGTTTGCATAATTCCTTAGACCATGAGAGTATCGAGTTTCTTTATGCTTGCTTCATGAACTTTGGGGTTTGTTAAACGTCATCCGTAAATGGGTGGCTATTACGGCGGCTTACGGGTTCATGGAAAAGTATGTCAAGTAACTTGATAGCTCAAGATTGGGATTTGCTCCTCCGGCGATGGAGAGATATCTCTGGGCCCTCTCGGTGTTACGGTATCCATCATCGTCTGGCCAGACACTTTGTGATTTGATCACGGGGATGCCGGAACACGGTAACGAGAAAAGAGAACAATACCGGTAACGAGGTAACTAGCATAGTGGACAAGTTGTTGATCCACGGGAATGCCAACATGTCTCACCTTGGGTATTTGTAACATATCGCGAAGCAACAGGAATAGCACACGGCAACTGGAGGTTCACTCGAATGTTCATTCGTGTGGGTATAGGGGTCAATATGGGTGTCCACGGCTCCGATGCTGATCATTGATCGGAAAGTGTTCCGGTCATGTCTATACTTCACCGAACCTATAGGGTCACACGCTTAAGGGTCATCTATCTGTTGAACGCTAGACAGGGAGTCTGAGAGAAAGTCACCGAAAATGTTTCGGAGACAACGGAAGAGTTCCGAGAGAGAGAACACCGAAAGAGTTTCGGTAAAACCGAAAAGTTGTTTCGAAATATATTATTTGGTCAAAAAGGGTTTCGGCACCGCCTGGAAATTTTCAGAGGATGCCAGAATTGGTCTGGGAACTTCTGGGAATTTTCGGAGAGAAAAACCGGAAATGTTCCGAAACTGCCGTAACCGCTGTTAATGCTTTCCGCTGATGAAAACCACCACATCGAAAATGTTTCGGATCATGCCCAGAATAATTTTAGAGGGTGCCGGAAATGTTCTGGGACTTTTTGGAATTTTTCAGAAAAAGTTTCGCGGAAAACATCTTGTCTCAGCGCGAGGGGACAAGATCCCACGAATCGGGGGTTGCATGTTTGGTGGCTTTTTGTCTAGGGAGCATGCATGTTTCATGGAGACATGTTGGTGGCTTGTTGGGGGGGCCCTCCCCCATGGGGAGACAAGGTGTGGGCCGGCCCAAGGGCTGCCATGGTGGTGTCCCCTTGGTGTCCCCCTTGTGTTACCATTATGCCCTTTCATGTGTGACATAAAGCTTGGGTATTTTGGTATTTCAACATCCCACCCCACCCCTTGCCTTGGCCTATAAAAGGAGGAGAAGGGGCTGCCATTCTCCCCATCCCTTGCTCTCATACACATGCCAAGATGTTATCTGGCTTCTCTCTCCCTCCCACGAAAAGAGTTTCGTAGAGCCGAAAGGCTGTCTGGGTTCCGGCAGGAACTAGTTCTGGACGGCGAAGCCCTGCCGGATAGGTGACACCGTATGTGTGCAACTCTGTAGAGAGGTCGTAGTTTCGATCTTAGTGCCCGAGGGGCTGTTCGAGAGTGCCTCCCGAAGGGCTGTCCAAGTGACGGTCCGAGTTCTGTGAGTCCTCCCGAAGGGCTGTCCGAGTGACCATTCGAGTTTCGAAGGTCCTCCCGAAGGGCTGTCCGCGACATCGTCCGGGGGACTGTTCGACCGCCTCCCGGAGGGCTGTCCGAAGGGAAGACGAGGGTATACATCCTCGCGGTTGGGAGGTTGTAAATCCTAGCTGCGGGGATCTGCACCGCCGATCGTCATCGAATCTACTTCCGCTGCGCTACGAGTCGGTAACGAACATGATCAAACCTTGTATGCAGTCTCCATAGTGGTCCTGGGCTGGTGCGTAGGGCGGAAATTTTTTGTTTTCTGCTGCGTTACCCTACACATACCTAGTTCAATCTCGTTACCGACAAGTCTCTTTACTCATTCCGTAATACATCATCTTGCAACTAACTACTTAGTTACTTTGCTTGCAAGCTTCTTGTGATGCTGTATTACCGAGGGGGCCTAGAGATACCTCTCCGTCATACGGAGTGACAAATCCCAATCTCGATCCATGCCAACTCAGCAGACACCTTTGGAGATACCTGTAGAGCACCTTTATGATCACCCTGTTACGAAGTGACGTTTGATACACACAAGGCATTCCTCCGGAGTCCAGTAGTTGCACGATCTCATGGTCGAAGAAACATGTATTTGACATTAAGAAAGCAGTAGCAATAAACTAAATGATCATATGCTATGCTTAACAGATGGGTCTTTTCCATCACATCATTCTCCTAATGATGTGATCCCATTATCAAATGACAACTCATGTCTATGGTTAGGAAACCTTAACCATCTTTGATCAACGAGCTAGTCTAGTAGAGGCTCACTAGGGACATGGTATTTGTTTATGTATCCACACATGTATTTAAGTTTCCGGTCAATACAATTCTAGCATGAATAATAAGCCTTTATCATGATTAAGGAAATATACTAATAACCACTTTATTATTGTCTCTAGGGCATATTTCCAACAATGTCAATAGTGATAATGAGTGACTCCCTGCCTACACTGTTGGTACTATTTCATTCCCATCCTCTACGTCCCTGTCCGATCTTCCTAATCTGAAGGCCTTCGTGCCTTCGAAAATTACGCATCTCGTCGCTTGTACTCCAGGAATATCAATAATGTTCTGTACTCTTGATCGCAGAGTGATTCCCCCCTTCTTACTTTTTTCTCCTTCATGTAATCAAAAGGTTGTATGTTAATGCTCGCCAAGAGTTGTTGCTGATGTGCTATACCAATTATTATGTATGAATTTTAACATCTCCAAGGAGTTGAACTTGGACAAATACTTTTGAGGATTTTCCGCTGTCAGTTTGGGGAATTCCCCTTTAAATATCTTGGGGTACCCCTCCAATTCAAAAAGCTGAGAAGGGAGGACCTCCAATCTATCATTGATATGATTATTAAAAATATTGCTGGTTGGTTGGGTAAGAATTTGTCTCATAGTGGTAAATTGATCTTATTATCTACTTGCATTGCTAGTTTACCTACCTACCTTATGTCCAGTATGAAGTTTCCAAAGTGGGCCATTGATGCTATTTCTTCCCAAATGTCTCATTTCTTTTGGGGCAATATGGATGAGGTCCACAAGTATCACCTTGCTAACTGGGGATTGATCTCCGGGAAGAAGGAATTTGGGGGAATGGGGGTGCCTAACCTTAGGGATTTTAACATGGCCCTCCTTGCTTCCTGGAGGAGAAGATTTCATGATGGTAGGGATAATGATTGGAAGAAAATCTTTTGCTATAAGTATGCTACTGATAACCCTAATATTTTCTGGGCCAAACCTGCCTTGGGCTCTCCTTTCTGGAAAATTGTTACCTGGGCACTAGATGCTGCTAGAAAGTTCATTAAATGGTCCCCTGGGGATGGAAAAAGCATTGCCTTCTAACATGATGTGTGGGTTGGGGATTACTCTTTTTAAACCATGTGTTGGGACCTATTTGAAATCTGTCAACAACAAGATGCCACCCTTGCCTAGGTTTGGGATGGAGAATGCTTATGTCTTACATTCAGAAGATGTGTAGATGATTCTATCGTGGACAGATGGCATAGCCTGATAGATGTGGTTAAAACTTTTACTCCTACTACAGATGTTGATACACCTAGATGGACTCTTGAGCCTTCTGGTCATTATACTATGGAATCCTTTTACAAGATGATCAACTTTGGTGGGATATCTTTTGATATCCAAGACTCTATTTGGAAAATCAAAGTTCCCCCCAACATTCATGTGTTCCTTTGGCTGGGTTTTTTATAACAAATGTCTTACTAGAGATAACCTAGCCAAGAGGAGACATGTGGAGGATCCAACTTGTGTGTTCTATGAGGAACCTGAATCTGTTCAACACCTGTTTTTTAAGTGTATTGTTGCTAGAGAAATTTGGTCAATAGTTGCTGAGGCGTTTGGTATTTCTGTGCCTGTTTCTTTTCGTTCATTATCTCCTTTCTGGAAACAAATAAAGTTGCATGAGGCAATCAATGTTGCTATTTTTGCTACCTTGTGGGGCTTATGGCTTTGGCGCAATGATTTTGTCTTTCAGGGGCGAAAGCGGTGAAAGATACGCTGTATGATGGACCTGGTGGGAGCTACGATCAGGCAATGGAAGATTCTATGTTCGAACGTCTAGGGTGCGCTACTTCTGCGGTGTTTAAGGCTTTTGGATCCTCGAAGAGGGGAATTGCTTAGGATAGCCTAGCGTGCATGATCTTGGGCGAAGAATGGAGTGCTGCTTTTGTATGCTTCAATGTAGAATTGCTAGCCTACACTTCTTCCTTGTCCTGCAAGGTTGGATAATTGTAATATGGTAGTTTAAACCCTTGTGTCTGTCTGTGGCAGCTATTTTGGTTGCTGCCTAGAGCTGCTAAACAGTCTGGTTGCTGTGCTTAGCCTTGGCTTTAATAAACGTTGGGGCAGGGGGAAACCCCTTTCATTTAAAAAAAAAAAAAACTTTTGAGGGAGGATTCATATTTAAATTAGTTACAGCTAGCTTGAGCCAGTGCTATATACGGTTCAAACAGTTTGTTTTATTATAACCACGCTACCGAATTATTATTTTGAATATCTGGAGCCAGTGCTATTTATGTTGTAATAAGTCAATACTATGTTAGTGGTTAGCCTTGTTTTTTTCTTTCAAAAGGGGTTAGCCTTGGTTTAGACTTTATATTAATTTAAATCTGGGTGCAGCTTGCACCTTCATTGGAAAAGAAAAATCGAGCACGTCCTGGTCATGCCTGGACGTTGCCCGGAGGCGAATGAATTCAGTTCACCACCAGTCCATTCGACCATAATTCAGCAACGGAGGCTTGAATTGAGGAACCCATGCGTTGTAGCCACATCTTGAATTGAGGAACCATTATGCGCTTAAGTCTATAAGCCACCAAAGAAGTTCTTGAAGATACGGAAACTTGATCCCGTTTGTATTCCTTCTACCATCTCTCTCGATCAATGAAGCATAAGCAGGAATGTTTCCAAGAAAGAAATGTACATGAAAGCTAAAATCATCAAAGCACATTGTGGCCTCTAATGCTGCTGGAGCTGTTTTTCTGTTTTCTAATAATGCTAAAATCATGAGATGTTTTTACTAACGGTAAAGAAGCAACAAGGGGGTGAATCCAACAACCAATGTAAGAAGTGTTCTATAAACTTACTGTTTTAGTTGAAATTTACCTTTTTTTATTCATACACCAACATGGAAAAAGCACAATGATTAAGCTGTCCCTTATCGATATGTTGACGTTCAAATTTACATGAGCCTTACTTTACATCAACACGTCTTTGATATGAAATTTGGAATATTACTGAAAATAACCATCATATGTTTCACAGGAAACATGGCTAGATAACCAATACATTTTTTATATAATGGTACCCACATGCGAACTTAAGGCCTCCAGACCTATCCCCTAGCATGATAATGGTATTAGACCCCCACACCTCTTGAAGCAAATCAACATAAACATCACCACCATTAGCAGTCCTGGATACTCCTTCCATTCCAAAATAATTGAAGTTCTAGATTTTTCTTCAAATCAAACTTCATTATGTTTGACCATGTCTATATAAAATATATTAACATCTACAACATCAAATTTCCTCCAATAATTTCATTGTGAAATATATTTTCATATTATATAGCAGTATTTGAGATTGCAGATATTAGCATATTTTTATAGACTTGGTAAAACTTGAAGAGGTTTGACTTAGAAAAATCCTAGAATTTCAATTATTTTGGAATGGAGGGAGTGGAAAACAACATAGGCTAAAACTAAATCAATAATGGAATTTCTTATGGGACATGTCTGGTAGGTTGCAAACTGCAATATTCATGTTAGATTCAAAATGGGCCTAGAAATTATCATACTGTTGGAATATAAGAAACAAAAAACAAGTAGTGCAAACAATACCAAGTGTAGTTGACCCGATGATGGACTTCATTTGAAATGAAGTTACCCATTCCTGATATAAAGGTATTCTAAAAAAATATGAAGACATGGCAAAGACCGAGCTCCGGGCACGAGAAGTATGCCGAGTAGTACACTCGGCTTACCTATAAGCCAAGAAGCCCACGAGGATCTCGGCTTACGTATACACCGTGGGTGCCCTACGACGCTCGGCTTACACGAGACACTTGGCTTGCCAAGATGACACGTGGCACCTCCGTTAGCGTCGACTGGCCGTCATGTTGCTTTATTTCACCGAGATCCACTGTTTTGGCCTTGGCTTATAGGTATGCCGAGTGCCTGTGAAATGAATCTCGACCTACACGGTATAATCCGGTCTAATATAAGCTGAGGGGCGTAAGCCGGGTGCAGCACGCAGCTTACCTAAGACGAGGTTAAACTGGCCGTCGTTGAGTATGTTTCATACTCGGCTTTATTCAATTTTCCTGTAGTGTTTCAATGAAAATGTAAACCTAGGCCAAAACAGAATTACCATGCACCATTTTTACATCCTTTGGCTTGTCAATGCCACTACGGTGCCATACAATATCGTTCATCTACAACGCCGCATCTTGATCGACTGTTTAGCCTGATCATGGTCAACACCTAACAGGAAACATGTTGACTGCATCTACTGGCTGTGGCGGATCTAGAAATTCATCTTGGGGGATGCCAAGTCAACACAGAGGCATTCAAGCATTTGTACTAGACACATATTAGCCTAACTAGCATATGCTAAAAAAACATTTTGAAGGGGGTGCCATGGCACCCATGGCATCCCTACTTGATCGGCCACTGTCTGCTGGGGCAACAAATACAGCCGCAAGAGGTGCTTGGTGGCTATAGCTGCTTGCTTATGCTGTTCAGTACTCACTCTTTCCGGGTTTATTAGGTCTCATTTTACTTTGGGCCTAAGTTTGACCATGAATTTAGCTAGTAAAATGTAAACTACATGTCAAAAATTATACCATGGAAAACCTCTTTCAAATATAAATCCAACAACATACTTTTTGTAGCATATACTTTATATTTTGTTAGTCAAGTAGATGGTCAAAGTTGGATCCAAAATACAAGGTGCGCAATAAACCCAGACGGAGGGAGTAGGAGGATACTCCTTGATTAATAAAACCCAACAGGTTGCTAAATGCATCAACACTTTATTGAGGGTTTGCACCTTGTCTTCATAATGGGATCATTTAACTTGGTGCCCTTTAGTTGCTTTGAGCTTCAGGGAAATCGCCGAATCGCAACATGAAAGAGGGTTGTTTTTAAAGAGCCCCTTAAAAATATTAGGGATAAAGGGAGTTTAGTGAATCTGCTAGAGTGAGATTTTGCCCACTTTTCTTTATAACACCGGCTTTCCGATGGCCGGGGAAATTTAGCGAATCTACTAGAGTAGTTCTAAACTCGTACTCACTCCGCCCGAAAATAAGTGTCGCTGATTTAGTACAACTTTAATACAAAGTTGTACCAAGTCTGACACTTATTTTCGGACAAGGGGAGTATTTGACAAAGAGGGCATGCAATAGCGACTCTTCCCACGCACTTTTTTGTGTGGGGTGCCTGTGGAAAGAAGTCAGCGCACCCCCCCCCCCCCCCCCCCCCCCCCCAAAAAAAGAAACCATGTGCTACTCGACACTCTTTTCCCTAGAAAATAAATCCGAGCTTTCAAGAAAATTGAATTTAACCTTTTAACAATAATGTAAGCTTGCAAACAAAGTGAAATCAACTTTCATAACCTTTGGGCAGACATTAAAAAAATGTTGGAATAACTTTCAGAATTTGCGGGCCAACTTTCAGAGAAAATTAACAATCTTTCAAAAGGCCGAATTTAAACTTTCAGGAAAATATTGAACTCTAAATTTGGAATTTTGTGTGTCAACATTTAGAACATTTCTATCCAAAGTTCCATTTTTTGGAATTAATATACATTCCATTTTTCTGAATCTACAAGAAAATGAATCTGCATAGACATTCTTCTTCCTCCTGGCCAAGATGCCAGAAGGACCAAGTGTGGAGCCCATGACGAGCAGCTGTGGAGGTCTCAATGTACCAAGTGGTCTCGTCCCCGGCGTCGGCAAGATTTGTGCCATTCAGGAGTTGTTTAGGACCCAATTGTGTTTTCCACCTGATGTTTGGGATCACATTTTTTTATGAGAAATTTACTACGCATATCCATGAATTACTATGGTACAGGATGACTCGCCATTCTACAGCAGGAAAAATGTCATGCTGCGCACGCTTTTGCTAATTGGCATGCTACATCGTAGGAAAATGCAATGCGACTCACAGGGTCATTGAGTCGTTTGCTTGGGAGCGTGGATGGGAGCAAATGCTTGTATTGTTCGCTCGGGATGGTGGATGGCAGCTTACGTGTTGAGATTCGCGCTTGGGATCGGACGCACTTGAGAGAGTGGTCCCTCAAAAAATGCTCCCATAAAACGTCAGTTCTATATTATTTGACCCATCTTTATTAAAATATACTCCCTCCGTTTCCATAAACATCAGTGTGTATTTTTTTTTGAAAAGTCTAACTTTGTAAACTTTGACCAAGTTTATAGAGAAAACTATTTATATTTACAATACCAAATATATATAATATGAAATTCTATCTTATGATGAATGTAATGATATATGTTTGGCATTTTAGATGTAAATATTATTCTCCACAAACTTGGTCAAAGTTGGTGAGCTTTGACTTCTAAAAGTTTTATATGCACTACAATATGAAACGGAGGGAGTACTCCCGCCATCCTAAAATATAAAATCCTTTTTGACACTATCATACTGTAAAAAATGATCACAATTTGAGACATAGGGAGTAATAATTAATAAAGGGGAAGGGCATAAATTTCATCTTGTTTCTGTCGTAGTACTAGTAGTACACAAAAGGAAAAACTGGTTCTTCCACTGATGCGCGAAGCCGCTTCTAGTCGTACCCGTTTGCGCAATAACGGTGTTGCCTGTTTGGGCAGAAATTTAGTACTCCCTCTGCTCAATAATGTAGTGCATATAGATTTTTTTTGAAAAGTCAAGCATCACAAACTTTAACCAAATTTGTGGGAAAAAAACATTTACATCTTTATAAGATGAATTTTCATACATTATATATTTGGTGTTGTAGATATAAAAAGTTATCTCTAAAAACTTGATCAAAGTTTTCAAAGTTTGTCTTTTCAAAGAATATAACGCATTACATTATGGAATGGAGGGACTACGTATCAGATTTAGTATCGGGCCGATCGGTCGACAGTAGAGTATAGTATATATATAGTACTTATTGGTCAAGCTACTGCAGGCAAAAGTCAGATGTGCCTTGAAAAGATTCTCGCTGCACGCAAGGAATTGGTGCTGATGATGATGGAGATATTTGTTACGTTACGATGGCGATCGATCGACAAAGATGGCTTTTTTATCGCGTCTGCCGACTGGCGTCCAACTGCTTCGCCATTCGCCACGGGATCGCACATTAACTATTGATTGTTTTGCATGGGTCGGAATGAGACACGGAATGAGACGCTCTGGTTTTCAATCTTTTCCTGCCCAAAAAGCTCTCGTCAACGTTTCGTTTTCATCTTCCCCCGCCTCGTCTTTCCTCTCCACCTCCGTCCGTCCGCACGCCTTGCATTTCCATGGGCGCCGACGAGGTGCTTAGCTCCGGCACGGCCGGCCAACTCTCGCGATCCAGTCCCCACAAGTGGGATGGAACTATGACCATGAGCAAGGCCATTGCGGCCGACGAGTGGAGCAGCGGAGGGCGGTGCATTGGGGCGCGGATTCGCGGGGTCAACGTGGGGATCCTGGACGAGCAGGTGCTGACGCTGGTGTTCCGGTCCATCGGCTGGGACCCGCGGGCGCTGTGCGCGCTGGCGCGGGCCAGCCGGCGCCTGCGCGCCGTGGCAGAGCGCGTGCTGTGGCGGGAGCTCTGCGTCGCGCGGGCACCGCGGATGGTGGCGGCGCTCTCCACTGGGCCATCATCCGCCTCGGGCCGTGTCGCCGGCGGCTGGCCCGCCCTCGCCAAGCTGCTCTTCTTCTGCTGCGGCGCGGCGGGGGCGGGCGTCCCTGGCCACCTCGCCGCCTTCTCGCGCTTCTCCAAGACGTCGGGGCGGAGCTTCCTGTCGCGCCGGTGCGCCGGGGACCTGCTGTACGTGTCCGACCCGTGCGAGCACGCGATGGCCGCCGCGGACGACGACGACGACGGCGACGTCGGCGCGTACCGCGGCGTGTTCGGCGGCTTCATGACCTCCCGCACGCGCGCCTGCCTGGTGGGCGGACACGCCCCGCTGGAGCCCCACCTGCGCTGCCCCTGCTGCGGCGCCGGCGTATGGAGCTTGACCGACGCCGGGCCCGTGCCGCGCAGCGCGTGTCGCCGCCTCGGCGCACACGACGGCCGCCTTGAGTACTTTGTCTGCGTCAGCGGACATCTCCACGGCAGCTGCTGGCTCGCGCGCCTCTCCTCCAGCGACGGCGGTGGCGGCGACGACTTC
Organism: Thinopyrum elongatum; assembly: GCA_011799875.1. NCBI lineage: Eukaryota > Viridiplantae > Streptophyta > Magnoliopsida > Poales > Poaceae > Thinopyrum > Thinopyrum elongatum. The sequence continues at coordinate 12,016,683 of CM022300.1, read as the reverse complement.
AAGTCTCCAGCTCGATCACACAACGACGGGCACTTGGACCTGTATGTAAAGTGAAGAGCTTGTGTTGCAATCTCGTTTTTTCTTTGTACTGTACATATGTTCTAGGAGTATATACCCTTTTGGGGAGAGGATTTGGGGTACGTGGATCCTGTGCCGTTGATCTGCGTCAAGATTCGCGTATTCGGTCATGTATATATAGAGTTTGATTTTCCTTTTTTTTGTGTAATGCATTCATATATCATTACCGGTATACCTGTTGGTATAGGGTTGGATACCTGTTCCTTGGTCCCTTAACAGTGGAAAACAGAAACTAACAAAGGCTACGATTCATCATGGCCTTGTTCTGCTGTTCTTGTTGGTTCCTGCTTGTTTTTGTCTTCCTGTCCATACAAAAAACAGCACCCGTCTTTAGGCATCTTCAGTCTGAAAAAGTAAAGGTATCATATTGTGTCCTTCCAAATTGAAGGCTTCGAAGATATCAAGAACCACATCAGTATATTTGGTGCAGAAATGTATAAATTCAGCCGAAAGGCTTCATTTTCTTATGTACTTGTTGGCTTGGTTACGCTCATGTCTCTTCAAGTACAAGCTTTTAATGTGCCGTACAGTTGGGGTATCCCATGTTTGATATTTGTCTTGCTTGGTTCTGTTTGATGTAGTTAATCGTTATCTTGGAACAACTTTTCTTCCGACATATTGAGCCATTCTAATATGAAATTATATGAACTGAAATCTTATGATGCAACCGAAAACAGTAGCACTAGATAGATGTGTATAAAATCTGTTCAAATAAGTTACAAATCTTGAAACTTCATTTCATGAAGGTTTAAAGAAACATCACTCCTAATTAAAGTTACAGTTAAAATAGTACTTCTCTTATCAATTTATTATTATTGTCGAAATCATTGTGACGTGCGGCTGTTTGGAGTTGTTAAGATAATAACTTTAATACTACTTGAATCTTATTGATCATATTTATGTGTTTTTACTTTGTGTTATTGTCCTCATGTTTTGTCAACACGAATATTACATGAACACTGCTGTTGTGGCAGAGATATTGACATACAGTATAATGCAACATTATGATCAGGAATATTACAATACCCAAAAAAAAAACAGTGGGGAGTACCTTTATTTATGTATAAATAGTTGATTTATGCTACTCGGTCTAAAATTTAGATCTATATAACTGAATTGTGAATATTTTTTTTAATGAAACTTAAGTATTTCATAAATTTGATTGATTCATAGTTTATTATCATAATATCATTAGTAGTAAATATAACTGTGTTGAGTCATTGACAATAATTTTGTTTTTGATGGTGAAAAGTTTGTACCGAAAGAACGTGTATCGGGCCAGAGGATTCGTTCAATAGAAATCAAAATATTACAAATTCTGAAGTTCTTTTGAGGAATGTAGAGCATTGCTTAGATATGAGAATTGCACCGCGTATTTTGAATGGAAAGTTCAGTGATGACCTAAGATATACTTATCTAGAATTGGTAAAAGTCCACCTGTATAGTTTAGTTGTTCTAGTTATAATTTATTCATTTTACAACGTATGTCATCTTTCACGGTGAGACATTCTGTAACTCAAGAATTCAAGCTGAGGCATGCAAAAAGAATACGTGAGTGGAATATGAAGAAGGATCACATAGTGAGACAAGATATTGAATTTATAGATAAAGTGTTCTCAATGTTGAAGAAGTCTTGCATGTGTTGCACTGAAAAAAGGTGCTCTGAATGTCTGCATGAATGGGCAAATAACCCAACATGTATTGCAGGAAAACGGGGTATTATATATTGTTTTCAATTTTAAGTTATTGATATTATATAATGTTTCATATTTCAATTATTTTCTTCTTTATCTATTCAGTTTATCAAGTTCCCAAGAGTATTTCGAAACAAGTTTCTGTAGTGAGTACTCTTGATACACTTTCAAAAGGTAATATTTGTTGTATGCTAGTTTGTGTTATGTCTTTTACTTTAAATGTGCTTGAGATATTTTGCTATAGCAAATTAAGCTTCAATGTGTAACAATACTATTTCTAAGAAAAGACATTGTATTGAAATAATTTAATCAAATGTTGGAAATACATTGAGCGAGAACATATGTTGACAAACAGAAATGGTAAAAGTGTTGCTTGTACGGCTAACTTCGTGTTTGCACAAAGAAGCGAGTGTCCTAATTAATAATTACATTGCAGGTTTAAATACAAATATGTCAATTGTTAAATAAGAGCCAGTTTGTAATGTAAGTATCAAGATTGATGAAAAGTATATTATTTGTACAAGAGAAGATTTACAAATTGGTTTAAACTTGTACAAGAAGGTCAAGCAGTATTATAAAACATATAGAAAGTACCGTACCTGGAGATAATAATTTTAGTGATTTCTCTGATTCTGATATTGCCTAGAGACAAGTGATTTCTATTGAATTGAAATGTAATTTAGTGTTTGATACAATGGGCTCAAAGATGGCAACAAAGATAGTGTGGAAATCTTGAGGAATGCATTTTATGGACTGGAAAAGAAGAATTTGACTGGTACTTAAAGTATACTTTATATATGTTGAAGTTCTATATTACGTAACTATTACTATTGACAATATTTGTTGCTCTGGCGTTTGGATAAAACATTATCAGCCAAGGTATTTGAAAGTCTACGAAAGTGGCATAGAAGAGCAACTCATTGGGACAGAGAGTGTGGATCATGAGGTAATACTGCATGTGTGTGAACGCTAAGTCAAATGGACGGTCAGAATTATAGATGGACTGATTTAGTTTGCTCAAGGATTTTTTTGAGCCAGAATTCGCTGTAAGTATAAATATGTAATTCTCCATGTGGTATCTGAATTTACACAAAGCAAAAAAGGTCAACGATCAAAACTAACCACAAAGGCGATATTAGATCCTAATAATGGACCTAGCACAAGTAGTGGGAAATTGTAGAAACATACTCGGCTCTTTCCAGCATGTGCCATGGCAGAGGACCTAGAACACTCTCCATCATCGTCAAGTGCTCCAAATTCTCATAGGCCTGGAATAATGTCTCACCTTGTACAATGAAAATCAGATGCCAGTTCAATCAACTTCCAGCAGGGTGCAGTGCAGTACGGCTGCCGGCGGTGAAGGTAGGGTGTCTGGTGCAAGTTATATAACCTGAAGACGGTCCAAATTCAGAGTCTCCGTGCAACTTGGTTCAGAGTTAAGGGAAGCTTCAGCAAGTTCAGAAAACGCTTCAGTAGTGCCCAGGACTGAGTTTTGTTTGACATTGTTGCTGGGTTTTGTAACGACGGCATCAACCGTCAAATGATCAAGTTTTGGAAGCCAAACTAAACCAACTCATGTGCATCTAAGTGAAATTATTCCATGCTTCTGGAGGCGTTGAGATGTCCAGGGCCGATGCATCGCTGCAACATAGGTGGTGTGGTGGTGGCGGCAACACAACGACGACATTTGTTCCATGCTTCTGCATCTGCAAAGGAGCTTCCGCAACGGCTATTGGGTGCTGCAAACCTGCAACCGAGATGGGCCGCGCCGACAACCACCCCCGCCAGAACATCCCACAACATTGAGGTGTTGCGGGTTGCGCTGGTGGTACGAGCTTGACAGAGGGGTGTTGTGGACAACGTCACGGCGACTACAGTGTGGATGATGTTGTGAGCGCAACAAAGGCGACATTTGCATAATCACGAGCGTAACATAGGGGATGTTGTGGTGCATCAGACGGCCGAAACGAGTGTTCAACCGAGCGCAACACAGCTCATGCATGTTGCAAACTTCTTGGCGTAGCGATCGGTTGGCTATTGTGCGGAGCATCGTATGGCTGTGAAGGCGGACGATCCGATCAAAATATCATCCGACCGATGCACAACGCTGTCCTACTATATCACAGCGACCCCATTGTGATGGGCATGATGGGCGGCGGCAGCCTCAGGCACCTGAGCTTGGGGCGTTTGTCGAGGACATCGCAGAAGACGATGCTCTGCCATAGATTAACCCAGGCCACAGTGCCTTTGTTTTCTCCGATGGTGACTGTCTTGGATGTTAGGTGGTGGTGTGAATATGACTTGACTGCCACCAGCTTCTTGCTCCAGGTCTTGGTATCAGAGTGATAAATGCAGAGTTGTTGAGAAGTTTTCAGATGTCATTCAAACATAAGAGCTTGCGCAACAACGACGTAGCTGCCACGGTCATGGTCGTTCTCCTCCTGGCACTGGCAGTGTTCATTGCACTTGCGCACGATGGAAAGTGTGTACTCATTGAATACATGTTGGCAGCTGGGGTGTGGGAGGTGATCGTGCTTAGCAGCGCGTGGGTTGTAGATGAAGTATTCTCGTCTGCTGATCCACCCGCGTCGGTTTGGGCTTTGTGTGTGGTCTCCTGCCGTGTATAAATACATGTGCAGCCGACGTCCGTGCGTGCGTTGCTATGTTTTCGAGCTTAGCTATGTGCTGTCCTTGATGATTTCATCAAGTATGTCGAGGTAGCTGCAGCCCCGGCCGTGTCCATGGTTGGAACTTGGAAGGCTGCAATATGGAGCATCAAGAGTTCAAGACATTGTTCCTTATGCTCGTACATTTCATATTATAAGGTGCATCAGTGTCGATGGTCTTCTTGAAGAAAACAATTGTTCTGAAGCATGTTGTACGTTTACTCCACGACTCTCCTCAATTTACAGGTACAACTGAATATTATTGCCAAATGGTGATAAAAACATTAATGTGTTTCTATGATCGAATAAGCCTTGGACTTGGGAATAAACATACATAAGTGTTTCAAGATTTCTTTTCAGCTTCGAACAAAAATCTACTCAACGATGCGGTCGGTCGCTTGTCTGTGTTATTTCTGCTGAAGAAGTTCAAGTACAAATATCCAAATAAGGAAATTTAGAGGCCATATTAGAGAGGAAAAAAAGGTCAACAATCAAAATTATCTTAAAGGCTATATTAGGTCCTAATAACAACAATTGCACAGGCGGTAGTGAAAAACTGTAGAAACATACTCGATTCTCACCCTACGGCAGTTAATCGCACTGTGCAAATTGCATCGCACCGTGAGACTTACTTCATGTTGCACGTTTGCCCTCTATGATTCCAACATCACTTGGTTAATTCAGCTAGTACAACAAGCGAGCCAATATGAAAATCCTAGTAAACATCAAATCGTCGAGAAATGAAGTCGATGTCACCTAATAAACATGAAACGTACGTGTAGCTCGTTGTCCCATATCTGTGCAGAAGACATGACAACATACACCCTGCAGCAATCAACGGGCAATGTATATTGTACTGCATTTCTAAGAAGTATCCATCTGTAAACTAATATAAGATCTTTTAGATCACTAAAGTCTTATAGTAGTTCTAACTAGATATGCCAGTGAAGGACTAGCCTTGCACATCATATGACACCCGGATTAATCATCGGCTCGCCCAGCACCATATATCATGCACAGCACACTCCACCTGCCCAAGCTGCGCCTTCTTGTCCCGGCAATCATATGGCATCCCTGGCTAGCTAGCTTGTTTGGAGATATCTGGAGATCCTACTTGCATCGTAGTAACGGCATCTCTGGTCATTTCGGTATTAATTTGCTTTTGTACCTGGCGCATCAAATTTAGCACAAATCTTCAGTAATAGTTGGGAAGAAACAAAAAGCTGATCCATAAACGACTACGTAGCACAGCCCTAATATCTAACCACCACTTTGGGCTTCCTTGTGAAACGCAAAGCTGGAAAAGTCCAAACTTGTTAGAAGATGTAAAGCTCTATAAGTAAATCAGCAAGAGTATCATTGACCTAGTTCTTATTTCGGTTGAACTCAAGAGTATCCACCCTAAACCCTAAACTGTCTATGTGTGTGATATGATGATACAGACCTTGTAATTTAGCATGTACTGGAACTGGAAGACAGTAAGGCAGTGGTGGAAAAAGTTACCTGGACCAACTTTGAGATATTTGGAGATCGTACTTGAATCGTAGCCCCTGACTAAACCATGACCCTCTTGGGGCTAAACTCGGCCACTCTCTGGACAATCTTGTTCTTCATGTCAACAGTCAGCACCCACGCTGTGTGCTGCCTGTCACGGTAGTCAATCTTGGCTAGTAAGTAAAGAATGCCATCATCTGGCAGGCTCAGCTTGGGCAGGCCAATGTGGAGAGTCGACAAGGTAGGCTGAGCTGTGACACCTTCAGGGAGCTTCAGCTTAGGCAGCGACGGTTCGGGTATATCAGAGGAGTTGAACTGGTAACCGACGCGCCAAGCCTTTTTGGAGAAGATGCCAGTCTTGATGCTCCATATTGTGGCCTTCCAACCATCGGCGCGGTGCTGCAGCTCGACCATCTTGATGAAGCCATCAAGGACGGAAACATCCCGAACAGCCGGCAATCCACCTGCATTCGTCGGCTCGATCGGTAGTCTTAGAAAACAAAGCTTGGGGCGTTTGTCCAGCACGTTGCAGAAGATGATCATATGCGAGAGATCGACCCAGGCCACTGTTCCTTCATCTCCTCCGATGGTGAATGCCTTGTATGTGATGAACTTGTAGGGGACTGAATCAACATGCACTTTGCTCCAGGAGTTGGTACCGGAGTGATACAGGCAGAGGTGGGCAGAAGGATTGCGGCATCCGAGCACACCAGCTTGTGCGGCGAGGACGTAGCTGCCGTCAGGTTTAGGGTTGCGCACAATGGCAAACGACTGCTCAATGATTCGGTGGTCGTTGCTGGGGTGCGGGAGGTGTTTAAGCGAGGGGACGCTGGCGTCGTAGATGAAGTAGTGTCGTTTGTGGGGAAGCATGGCATCGGATGGATGGTCACCGACTACGACGCATAGGAGGACGAGGCCGCCGTCCGTCTCCGCAGCGACTATGTGAGGCCGGATGGCGAACACAGGGTGGTCGTAGGCAGTGGCGTGGACGCAGAGGTAGGAGACCTGCGGCGGTTGGGCGGTGCAGAAGGTGACCTCGATGTTGCCTCGGAGACGGAGACCCTGCATGCCGCAGCCGGCGGTGGTGGCGTTGCGGCGGTCGGCAAAGTAGGCGTATGGCTCGATGAAGACGAAGCGTGGCTGGTCGCCGCCGCCGCCGGGGTAGCCATAAGCAGGGGGGTTCAGGGACGGGGAACCCTGTGATGGATTGCTGTCAGGCTTGGTGAGGGGATCCTCCTCGTCGAGGCGGCCATACGCGGCGGCAGCAGCAGCTAGGTCTAGGAACATGGATCCCAGATCGAGTGCCATCAAGCTGTTACGATCCGCTCCTCGCCGGTGTACGTGTGGATCGATCCCAGATCCGCCTTGGGTGTGGGTGTGTGTGCACGTGGATGGATTTATCTTATCTTAATCTGGGCTGGGGAAGCGAAGGGAAGGTTGGGGCGACAGATGGGAAGGACAGCGCTGTGCATCGATCGGATGATATTTTGATCGGGTCGGCCGCCTTTGCAGCCATTGGATGGCACACGCGGCAGCCGTCGGATCACCGCGCCGAGCAGTGTGCAACATGAGTTGCATTGCCGCGCCGAGCAGTTTGGAACACTAGATGATGCCCCGTGCGTTGCTGCGGGAATTGGTTGTAGTATATTTAAGTGAGATTTTTTTAATATTTTGTAGGAGTATGAACATTGGCAATAAAATGACAATCGGAACTGAAAATTACACTGTGATTTACTATACTTGATTGTTATTGTATAGTTTAAAATATCCATTACATATAAGTAGTATAATAGAATGCATGGTGGGTCTGTATCCATGCATGGATTAGCCAGACTCCTTTCAGCAAAACAAAGTGAATAATTGGCTTAGCATAGTAACATAACTAAGTGCAATTTTGCATAGCATAAGGCTTATAATAGAAATATAGGATCCATGGAATTCCATATGAAAGACTTATAAGCTAGAATTGACAAACCATATTTCTGAATGAAAACAAAATATAAGTTAAGTGTCTTCCCGACAGAAGTTCTACAATGATAAAAATTAGCTTGATGCAAGAGTAGAGAAAAAAAATCTTCACCCGTCAGTCATATGTTGGATTCTAATCCAAGGGCAGAGAAGGTTGTCGGCCATCAGTGTTGTGTGAGCTCATATTGATATGGGAATAATATAAAAGAATGCCTAGACTGCAATGTGTACATGTATTGTTAAAAAAAAAAGAGGTGCCTGCATAGAGCCATATCAAAAGACAACAGAAAAGAAAGATGATGGATCCAGATGCCATGGCAAAGAGGAATAGAGGGATTATAACATTCGGAAAGGAATTATGACATTAACGAACCAATCTTGATTTATCGAATCTTAATTACTCAGGAAGGATACTTCACGTGCAAAGCTTCGTTATCTGAAAATTGTCAAAGGAAAAAAAAATCGACAACTTAGCTGGTGTGTGCAGCAGAAACGTCTATTGGAGGAGCTGCTTCCGATATGGGTTTCTGGTGGCTGTGCAGGCGGCTTGCCCAGCACAGATGACCGAGGGAGGTAGAAACGCCTGTATGGATGCAAGAAGAGGCTCTTATATTTGATATTTGTGATTGATTTTTACCCTATTTAGCAGTAAATTTTTTTTACGGCCATGTGAGGCAAAAGCAGCATCAGTAAGTAATACCAAAATTCCTGTACCCAAAACAAATTGTTGAGCATCAAGCTGAATGAAAAAGCATCGGGCATGAATGATTAATAAAATAGAAAGAAAAACCTGAGTATATGATCACAGACACGCAAAAGAAAAGGAGAGGAATACGTGTGCGAAGTGACAGAACTTTACTGTGTCATCGGAGCTGCATCATGGACATGGTAAGGGAAACAAATGCCTTTTTGGAGCCCTGTAGGGTGGTTATTGCCCCTGATACTTAGACCATGTTCCTGACCATCAGAGTTAGGAAGCTCCCTTTGCCTTTCTAATAATGACCACGGATAGCTGTATGTAGTTTAATTTTACAAATTTCTGTCTAATGCACTTCTGTATTTCCTACTCCGCACAAAGCAACAATTAGAAATTATAAGAGAAAAGTCCACATTTCAATTCTGGACTAATCACTCAGTTTGATTTACAACCCTCATCTTTGAAACTGGTCATATTGCACCCTCAACTTACCACAAAGTTCAAAAGACAACCCTGGTCTTGGTTTTGGGCTGGTCAACCGGTTTTGACCGAAGTCAAAATTGTTTGGGCACTGCCAACTCAGCAATCAATGCCACCCAGGCATCTCGGAAATATCAAGCCATCACTCGAGCGCTCACCAGTCCCCGCCGCCACCGCCTGGGTGGCATTGGCTGCTGAGTTGGCATGCCCAGTCAGCTTTGACTTTGGTCAAAACCGGTTGACCAGTCTAAAACCAAGATCAGGGTTGTCTTTTGAACTTTGTGGTAAGTTGAGGGTGCAATGCGACCGGTTTTAAAGATGAGGGTTGTAAATATAACTAAGTGGTTAGTTCAAGGTTGAAATGTGGACTTTTCTCAAATTTTATAATGAGCATGATGTATTGAGATATGTATTTACCTTAATCTGATGATCCATGTAGCCACTATTTTCATGACAACATGCAGGCAACACTTTAGGCGTACATGAGTTGAAACATAATTATTTATATACTGACTTTGATTGTCCTTGGTAGTCTCGATTCTTGAAAGAAACTGATATAAAGAAGAAGAAAAACTCCTGGTGAAGCCGAGACATGATGGTGAGCGGCATATGCTTGGAGATCTGGAAGTAAACTTTAAAACATAGAGCTAGAGATACAATCTGCAGTCCTCAAGAATTACTTGAACTGCTTGACAATCTAATCTAATATTTTTCCTGTTATGATATAGTGCATGTCAGAGCTCCAAACCGTCCTAGTATCATAACCATCTATACTTCTTGCACTGATGCAGGAAATTGGATAGCACAATTCGACAGTAATCCAGAAGAAGAAAACAATAAACATGCATCATTGGGGATGCAAACATTACTAACACATGCATCACTATGCTGTAGTGTTAATCTCATCATACAAATCCATAAACAATGCAAACAATACGAAAATCCAGAAGACCCGCGAACGCCTAATGCGGGGAGGGGAAGTTGAGCGGCGGATGCGCGGCACCGAGCAGGGTTGGCCACTCCATGAGGAGCCTTCCCGGCCTTCTGTAGAGGCACCCGACACGCGACGGCAAGGAAATCACCGGGAGTGGCCGGGGTCGATGTCGGCGTAGTGGCATCCGCCGCGAGGCGCTCTTCTTCCAGGGTAGGGGGTGTAGGGTAACGCAGCAGAAAACAAAAATTTTCTGACCTACGCACCAGCCCAGGACCACTATGGAGACTACATACAAGGATTGATCATTTTCGTTACCGACTCGTAGCGCAGCGGAAGTAGAGTCGATGACGATCGGCGGTGCATATCCCCGCAGCTAGGATTTACAACCTCCCAACCGCGAGGATGTATACCCTCATCTTCTCTTCGGACAGCCCTCCGGGAGGTGGTCGGACAGTCCCCCGGACGGTGTCGCGGACAGCCCTTCGGAAGGACCTTTGAAACTCGGACGGTCACTCGGACAGCCCATCGGGAGGACTCACAAAACTCGGACCGTCACTTGGACAGCCCTTCGGGAGGCACTCTCGAACAGCCCCTCGGGCACTAAGATCGAAACTACGACCTCTCTATAGAGTTGCACACATACGGTGTCATCTATCCGGTGTCATGTGGTGTCCACGGCTTAGAACATTTCCAGTACCCACCATAATAATTTTCAACGCGTTCTGGAATAATTCCAGTTTAGTGATTTCATCTGCGAAACGCATCTGAAGCGGTTCCGGCAGCTCCGGAACATTTTCGGTTTTCATCTCGGAAAATTCCCAGAAGTTTCCAGAATGATTCTGGCACCCTCCAAGAATTATCAGGCATGTGCCGAAACCAATTTGACTTAATGGAATACCCCGAAACAACTTTTCAGTTTCACCGGAACTCATCCGGTGACCTCTCTCTGCGGAACTTTTCCGCTGTCCGAAACTTTTTTGGTGTCCGAAACTTTTTCGGTGATTTTCTCTCAGACTCCCTGTCTAGTATTCAGCAGATAGATGACCCTTAAGCGTGTGACCCTATAGGTTCGGTGAAGTATAGACATGACACAGAACCCTTTCCGATCAATGATCAACATCGGAGCCGTGGACACCCATATTGACCCCTATACCCACACGAATGAATATTCGAGTGAACCTCCAGTTGCCGTGTGCTATTCCTGTTGCTTCACGATATGTTACAAATACCCGAGGTGAGACATGATGGCATCCCCGTGGGTCAACAACTTGTCCACTATGCCAGTTACCTCGTTACCGGTATTTGTTCTCTTTTCTCGTTACCGTGTTCCGGCATCCCCGTGATCAAATCACAAAGTGTCTGGCCAGACGATGATGGATACCGTAACACCGAGAGGGCCCAGGGATATCTCTCCATCGTCGGAGGAGCAAATCCCAATCTTGAGCTATCAAGTTACTTGACATACTTTTCCATGAACCCGTAAGCCGCCGTAATAGCCACCCATTTACGGATGACGTTTAACAAACCCCAAAGTTCATGAAGCAAGCATGAAGAAACTCGATACTCTCATGGTCTAAAGAATCATGCAAACGTTAACCATCTCTGTGTTATAAACATTAACTTGTGACGAAATTAACTCATAGCATAACATCAATCGGGTCGATTCAACACAAATGTTCTTCTAACATTGTGCCCTCAAAGTTGCTGGCATAGACATGCCCATGATCAGGAAAACAGGACCATCATGCAACACTTGAGCTAGTCTTAGAGGCTAGAATAGGAATACATTTTACCGTTTATTATTCCACACGTGCATATGAGTCTTCCTCCGAGCCTCGTGGTCATTGTAGACTCGAGAACCATAGCAGTTATAGCATGGAACATAAAGCTAATTATGAGCATGGAGATACATAATAACATTTATTATTGCCTCTAGGGCATATCTCCTACAGAATCCCACTTGCACTAGAGTCAATAATCTAGTTAATGCTAATGCACTTCACACCTGTGGCACACCGGTGTAAATATGCTTCGCTTGTGGTATAGCCTGATGTCCAACGGATCTGACGATTTCAGCTCCGTGTGTATTTTTTGCATATCCTCACGTTTACACGCTTTCATCAAATTCATATTTTGTGTGGACTTGGCTTTGTATGTATGTGAATCACAGGTCGAACCTGGATTCCTCAGACTGAGTTATGGAGCAACTACCTGCAGTAGTGTTCCATTGACAAAAGCCATCTTGGAACCATACCAAGTTCATGAATGAACTATATGATTCAACATCTTCTTTGTCGCTTTTAAAAGCGGCAACATACTTTGCCTCTGTTATAGAATTCGCCACAGTAACTTGTTTGGAACAATTTCCAACTACCGTGCCACCATATTGTGTATTGCACAAAACCCTTAACTTAAATCGAAAATCGCTTGGAGCATGGATGAAGACTGTATCGATGTAACCTTTTACAACGAACTCTTCATGATCTCTGCTTGCGAGAAAACATGTCATCAGTGCTACTATAGTACTCAATGACCCTTTTTCACTGTTGTCCCATGATCAATACTTTTGATCACTTTGGTATCTATACTCGCAACAACTTTGGGAGTATTGGACATATCTGGTTTGTTTTTACATACCATGGAATACATGATTAATCTAAACACAAGAGTGTGTGGAATCTCCATCATGTATTTTGCTCATCAGTGTTTTGGGACACCGAGTCTTGCAAAAACTCTTTCCATGTGACTTCGGCAAGAATCACTCCTTGACGTTTTAATGCTAAAAGGTTTTAGCATCTTGTCAATATGTATCTTTGCTCAGCCCCATTAGGTAAATCTATCTCCATAGATCATCATGCCTAATATAAAGGCTATTTAGCCCAAGCACTTCATCGAAAAACTATTTTCAAATGAAGTCCTAATTCGTGTCAAGAAATTTATTTCCAATTAACAATGTGTCAAGCACACAACGTTTTTTTTTAGAAATTTTATTATGCTCCCACTTACTTTCTTGAATCATAAGCATCTTCGTTACCCATTGATGAAGTCAAACCCCTTCGATCATTTCATCAAAACATGAAGATTCCAACTCCATTTTGCTCTCTTCTGTCCATTGCTGGAACTCTGAAGTTTGCATACTTACTAGCATCCTCTGGAATGACAAAATACCTTGGACTGTAACACATGCAAGTCCTTGGTTTTATTTCCATCAAATGGAAATCCTTTTGTCATCCTTTGTTTCATATCTCATGATTTGAAATATGTATTAATTGCTAGTTCAACCCGAACCGACTTTAAGCATCGCTACGTTGAAACAACCTCATCGTAGTCAACTCCTTGAACTTGTATATTGCAACAAGTCGCGCTTTATGGATAAAATATTTTTACCCGTATCAGTTTTTAGTTCCATAAAATTCGTTAGACTCTAAGTCTTCCGAAAGGTGTATCAAGGTTTTAATCTTGAAACATTTATATGGAGACTATCTCGGATTGTATTGGCATTTAGCCAATTCCGGAGTCAGGGCCCATCAACGCTTGCTTGTGTACCGTAGGTATACTGTTGTCTAACAACAATATCTCGTTTGCACACCTGAGAGGTTTGCACGAGCCTTGCCTAAGTGGTTCAGCTGCAAGTTCGACTGAAGTCCATACATTTTATTATAGAGACTTCCGTATCAGTCGCAGTAGGAAACTCCGGAATTACTTCCAAGGTCTCTTTCCTTTGACCTGATGACGAAGATACTGTTTATCTCGTCGAGTTGCACTATTCTCCCACTCACCTTTTGCAAGAACAATTCTCTTTAAAAGCATACCGTTTTGTGGCAAAAACCTTTGCCTCGGTATAGTGAGGGAGGAATACCCAATGACTTGGGATAACCTACAAAGTAGCACTTGTCTGATTTGGAATAGGTTTGTAACCTTTTACACAAGCCCCATATTCCAAATGTTTAAGAAAAGATATAACATGGTTGGGCGTACCATACCATGGTGTCATTTCAACAGACCCGATGGAGCTCTTTTCAGTGTAAAAGCCGCAGTCTCTAAAGCATCACTCTTTAAAAGGGATAATGGCAAATTTATTTATGTCATCTTTGATCTTACCATGTCATAAATGGTTCGATTACATCTTCACGGACTTTCCACTTGCAGTGGTGTTCCGGAAGGTGCAAGTTATGAAACCCTTTCACAACTCATCAGACATTCGCTAAACTTGTAACTCAAATATTCCTTTCTTCAATCGAATTGTATAAACATAAATTTTTTGTTACAATAACTTCTACTTCATTTTTGAAAACCTTTCGAATGATTTCAAAAGATCCAGACTTACGTCTCATCAAGTAAATATCCATATATCTACTTGAGTTATTTTTGAAGATAGATAAATCCACTACTTGCAACAACATTTATTGAACTACACACATCAAAATGTATGATCACCAATAAGTTTGTTGCTCGTTCCTTATGGCCTGTGAACGGTATTTCAGTCACTTCACTTTTCGGAGGAAAGTTGCAAGTGTCAGATGATTCAAAATCAAATGACTTTAAAATCCATCATAATGGAATTTTTTATGCGAGTTTCTCCAATGTGACCAAATGCAGTGCCACACTTGTGTGGTATTCTTTTAGTCTTGCGACATTTAGCATCAGTGTTATGGATGTATCATATTACCATCAATATTCATAACATACGTCCCATCTTGGATGGAAGCATGGTCCTTCATGTTATTCATAATACTGAACAACAATTGTTGTTTTTATGAACAACTCTTTTGCAACAAACATTGTGCAATGGGCTAGAGTGTATGAAACTCTAAAATGAATTATTAAAGTAAACCCAGAGGTAATGTATTATTATCAATATTCATAACATACATCTCATTCATAATGAAAGTATGGCCCTTATGTTATTCATAATACCGAACATCAAAAGTTCTCTTATGAACAACCTTCTTGCAAGATACCTTATGCAATGGGCTAGAGTTTGTGAAACTCTATATGAATTATGAAAATAAATACAGACGGTAATACACCGATGGAAGGTATAGTAACATTTACCATGTTCCCTGTGTATACCTAAACCTCATTCCTGGCTAGTCTTTCAGGCCATAGTAGTTCTTACATCGAATTGCAACAGAAAGCAATCGAGCGGGTATCTTTGTGATTAACTCACAATACCCAAGAATTAGTGATTAGCAATTTAATCATAATTCCCAAGAACTATATCTTTAACCAGCCTTCTATACATCAAAAACTTGTATGACAATCATACATGGGCTGGATATTCCAGTCTTCTTTCTTTTTGCCTTTATACTTCTAACAGTTTAACTTTTAGTATTTCTCCTACTTCCAGAAGAAGCACCCAACTTAAGAGTGGTGTTAGCCCCGGACTTCCTAGGCATGAAAGTTTCACTAACACCCTTCGGAGACTTCCTTTCTCTTTAAGTTGTTGTTTTATTCACCTTTCATCACATGACAGGCGTTCTTCTGGATCCCTCTCTTATCAGTCTAATGCATAGTAAACTTCTTTACTAATAGTTTGCAAACAAACATTGCTTTGGATATCTCATATCTTTTAGCCTTTGTCTGTCTCTAAAAAATGATTTTCAGATTCCATGAATATCACATAACTATCCAAACTTTCGAAGTTCGGGTCTCATGGAAATAAACATATTGGACTTGACTGAAACGGAATTCTAGCTTTTGGATCGAAGAACGAGAGTCACATGATCCATAGCATAAGCGAGAGAATACCGAAAGTATGCGATAGGACAAAGTTCTTCTCGGCACTCTTGAGGACAATCCTCACATTACGTTACCAACCGTAAAGTTTTAACCAGATATTTAACAGCTATTGAATTTTAACAGGGAAGGTGGAAACGCGAGCCATTATTCTACAACTATTTTGCAAACCACACTTAGACAGTGTTCATAATTAATTGCACTGAGAATTAAACAAGTCAATTGAAAAGTGCGCTCCCACTCAAATCAATATCTCTCAAAATTGATTGTGAGTGATTCAAGATCCATATTACAATTCAACGCCAAGGATGTATCCATCTCAAGTGACGAGAATTGCAATTGGTAGGCCAACTTGCCAATCACATCTCTATGTGACTCTTGTTCATCTTTCGATGCGTGTGTTCCGAGCTCATGACTTTCATGCCTGAACGTCAAGACAACCAAGTGATCACGCTGCAAGGTCTCAACTCACCCGCCTCACACTTCCCTAATCGTTCGTACCCATGTATCCATGTGATACCCCAAAAAGTTAGGTGCCGTGACGGTGCTACACTTGGGAGAACACTAACTACTTGATATTTTTGTGAGAGATCACCCTAATAAAAGCGACTACCGTGCAATAAAGAAGGGTGCATCATAAGGGATAAACATCTCAGGCAATTCATAATAACATGATATGGTATAGCCCTTTCTGACGGAGAAGTCTTTCATTCCTTCGTCTTCGGCATTCGCGTCGGTGTTCACCTTCATGAAGATTGCCACTACCTTGTCGATGCACCAGATAATATTGCTATCTCTATAGCTAATAAAATAATGCATTACAACAAGGTTAACACGCAGGTCATTAAAGTGCAATCATATGGCTCTAGCCATCATGCCGAATCATGACACGCAGGTCATGTTAATAAATTTACATTATATAGTCATCTCATACATAATCAAATTATTATGAGCACTGCTATACCACATCACATGCACATGCAAACCCTCCTGCAAAACCAAGTTAGACGCCTCTAATTGGTTCATGCAAAAAACTTGTTTTTCGTGGCTTCTAAGGTTTCGAAACAAACCGAAGCTACCAACGTCCATCATCAAGTATGATAATTCAAGTCGCTAGATTAACAATGCGGGGTGTATGAAGCGCGAGATAATAAAATCTCGAACCCCATACTAAACTTCGTCGTACGCATGACCCCCGTGCAGATCATATCTGCATTGCCCTTTTGTCTGCGAAATTTCATCTTTCTTTTTAACTACGGTGGAATTCAATGAACTGTTAGCACTTCATTGATCAATCAGAATCGCGGATTGCCAGAACATTGAAACTCCACCATACTGTTATCAAGATCAGAAATATGCAAATTCCAGGGAAGCAACAAGAACATCGGGTAACATATTTCATCTGCTACCCGCACAAATAATTTTCAGTAATAGAACTTATCTACTACCTAATTATATTGTGCAACACCCATACATCACTATGTATTCTAGATCGCAACCTGCATCTACGCATAGCACGGTTCATGATGCCACTGTAGGGTAACGCAGTAGAAAACAAAAATTTTCTGACCTACGCACAAGCCCAGGACCACTATGGAGACTGCATACAAGGTTTGATCATTTTCGTTACCGACTCGTACCGCAGCGGAAGTAGAGTCGATGACGATCGGCGGTGCAGATCCCCGCAGCTAGGATTTACAACCTCCCAACCGCGAGGATGTATACCCTCATCTTCCCTTCGGACAGCCCTCCGGGAGGCGGTTGGACAGTCCCCCGGACGGTGTCGCGGACAGCCCTTCGGGAGGACCTTCGAAACTCGGACGGTCACTCGGACAGCCCTTCGGGAGGACTCACAAAACTCGGACCGTCACTTGGACAGCCATTCGGGAGGCACTCTCGAACTGCCCCTCGGGCACTAAGATCGAAACTATGACCTCTCTACAGAGTTGCACACATACGGTGTCATCTATCCGGCAGGGCTTCGCTGTCCAGAACTAGTTCCCACCGGAACCCAGACAGCCTTTCGGCTCTACGAAACTCTTTTCGTGGGAGGGAGAGAGAAGCCAGATTATTGCATGGCACTTGTATGTGAGAAGGGATGAGTGTGGAGGGTTGCCCCTCCACCTCTATTTATAGGAAATCCCAAGGGGTAGGGTGGTTTTACAATAAAACACAAAAGTACATGAATGAAGTCCTTCCACCAAGGGCATAGAAGTGAAACCAAGGAACAAGAGGGGCTCCATGGTGGAGCCCCAAGTGTGGCCGGCCACACCCCTTGGGGGGCCCCCAAGAGGGCATCCCAATCCATCCATGTCATCCCTAGATATTTTGGGATAAAGCCCAAACAAGTGGCTTTCCAAAAAGTAACCCAAAAAGCACTTTCACTATTCATGACGACATTTTCAGCGTCCGTTCGAACTGAAAATATTTATGTGGGCTTAGAACATTTCCAGTACCCACCATAATAATTTTCAACGCGTTCTGGAATAATTCCAGTTTAGTGATTTCATCTGCGAAAAGCATCTGAAGCGGTTTCGGCAGCTCCGGAACATTTTCGGTTTTCATCTCGGAAAATTCCCAGAAGTTTCCAGAATGATTTTGGCACCCTCCAAGAATTATCAGGCATGTGCCGAAACCAATTTGACTTAATGGAATACCCCGAAACAACTTTTCAGTTTCACCGGAACTCATCCGGTGACCTCTCTCTGCGGAACTTTTCCGCTGTCCGAAACTTTTTCGGTGTCCGAAACTTTTTCGGTGATTTTCTCTCAGACTCCCTGTCTAGTATTAAGCAGATAGATGACCCTTAAGCGTGTGACCCTATAGGTTCGGTGAAGTATAGACATGACACGGAACCCTTTCCGATCAATGATCAACATCGGAGCCGTGGACACCCATATTGACCCCTATACCCACACGAATGAATATTCGAGTGAACCTCCAGTTGCCGTGTGCTATTCCTGTTGCTTCGCGATATGTTACAAATACCCAAGGTGAGACATGATGGCATCCCCGTGGGTCAACAACTTGTCCACTATGCCAGTTACCTCGTTACCGGTATTTGTTCTCTTTTCTCGTTACCGTGTTTCGGCATCCCCGTGATCAAATCACAAAGTGTCTGGCCAGACGATGATGGATACCGTAACACCGAGAGGGCCCAGGGATATCTCTCCATCGTCGGAGGAGCAAATCCCAATCTTGAGCTATCAAGTTACTTGACATACTTTTCCATGAACCCGTAAGCCGTCGTAATAGCCACCCATTTACAGATGACGTTTAACAAACCCCAAAGTTCATGAAGCAAGCATGAAGAAACTCGATACTCTCATGGTCTAAGGAATCATGCAAACGTTAACCATCTCTGTGTTATTAACCATTAACTTGTGACGAAAGTAACTCATAGCATAACATCAATCGGGTCGATTCAACACAAATGTTCTTCTAACATTGTGCCCTCAAAGTTGCTGGCATAGACATGCCCATGATCAGGAAAACAGGACCATCATGCAACACTTGAGCTAGTCTTAGAGGCTAGACTAGGAATACATTTTACCATTTATTATTCCACACGTGCATATGAGTCTTCCTCCGAGCCTCGTGGTTATTGTAGACTCGAGAACCATAGCAGTTATAGCATGGAACATAAACCTAATTATGAGCATGGAGATAAATAATAACATTTATTATTGCCTCTAGGGCATATCTCCCACATGGGGCCCTACGCCGGGGAAGCCAGAGGCAAGGCGGGGAAGACCGCCTATGGATCTCATCGCAAGGAGGGATGACCGCTAACGCATACCTTGGGTCTGGAGATATATACCAGATGGTAAGAGCAACTGAATCGATGGAGTAATTGTATAGTGGGATTTGATGGAGATTGGAGAAGATGAATAGGGAGGGGAATCCGCTGCCTTGGGGAATTCGTGACTGGTGAGGCGTTGGCCACAGACATAAAGAGACGTACATTTTTTTTTAGAATGAAAGAGACGTGCGTGGGCAGCCTCTCTAGTCGGTCCTACTAGCAGTAACTGAAGCTATTGTGGCTGTTTTGTCCTGCGGTGGGTCCCATGTGTAAGCCTCTAACTAAATGCTGATGTGGCAGTGTTGCTGATGTGGATAGGCTGCATGTTAAGAGAAATAATATAGTGGGGATGAACTATTTAGGTATTATAGATGAGCTATATTGTGCTCGGGTGAACGCCCGCTTGAGCTGTCTGATGCACCCCGCCATCGCAACATCACTTGTGTTACCGTCGTGGCTATGCAAACGTCTCCGTTGTTGCACTCATAAGTTGTCCACAATGCCCCTCTGTCGAGCTCGTACCACCAGCGCCTCCGGCCACACCTCGGATGTTGTGGCGGAGGCGGTGGTCGGCGCCGCCCATCTCGGATGCAACACTTAGTAATAGTTGCAGAAGCATGGAACAAGTGTCATCGTCGTTGCGTTGCGGCCACCACCGCATCGCCTGTGTTGCAGGGATGCAATAGCCCCTGGACATCAACGCCTCCAGAAGCATGGAATAATTTCACTTAGATGCACACGAGTTGGTTTAGTTTGGCTGATGCCGCCGTCACAAAACTCAGCAAATAGTGTGAATCAACTCGGTCCTGGACACTACTAAACCGTTTTCTGAACTTGCTGAAGCTTGCGTTAACTCTGAACCAAGTTTTTTTTTTTGAAAAGGAGGTTAAACCCCCGGCCTCTGCATCAATCGATGCATACAGCCATCTTTATTAATTATTCTACAAAGGTCTGACATAAACATACATCAATTCACCTGACGCCACCACTCACATCTACAAACTCGATAATGTGGAGTGCTCTCATCACTTCCCATATCTAAAACCGGTGTCGTCGCTGATCCATCCACATAACGTATCGGGACCAACAGCCGATATAGCCTACCTAAAGCGCACACCACACGCCATCGGACCACTGACCCATCTTCAAGAGAGAGATCCGCATCATCCTTGCCAGTCCGGACATCCGTCGAGAGGAAAGTTAAGTAAACCCAACTTTTCAATGAGCCACCTGGAGGAGTACTCGACTGTGTAATTAATTTTCAACATGATATTTTATTTAACAGCATGCCTGCATAGACATCAAACACAAACAGATGGATATCCACAATTAGCTTTTTGACTATTGTGCATGTTGCAAATTAAAGCTCCATACAACCGTTGCTTTACATAGGCCGGCAAGCAATATGAGAGAAAATCGAAAAGCAGCTCTTAATCCAACCAAGTCATCTATTAGTGCTCAAGGTTTAATCGTATGATATGCTATGATGTCATTTTGAATATTACTTTTGGACAACCACTTGTAGATGACAGGTTGAAATTAATATCCCGAAGACCTTGTTGATCTTTAGGACGACATGTCGACATCTGCATATGTATGCGTCTGGTGAGTAAAGTTGCAGAGTAGTGAGGTAGGATAACTATGTTGCGAAAGAGTAAAAAGATGGGATAACTATGGGCTGAGCACCTCCAATCAATCCCTGTAACTTAACTTTTCTTTATACGCATATCACAGGTAGATATATGGAGTACACACTTAAAAGTTGCAGTCACAGTCACAAGGTACCAATCAGAAATATTTGATACACATAGCCATTGCTCATAGGTTGCACTTTACTCTAACGGAGTAGTATTAGGTACTCCTGATTAATAGCCAATGGACACACGCCTACCGTTGATTGGCCAGCTGCGGCTATAAACACCAAGCTGCGAAGTGCTCGTGGAAGCAATCAGCTGGCCATCCATCTCCCACTGCATACCATCACGTTAGTTGCCAGCCATGGCGATGGGTTGTCACTCTTCCTCTAGTCTCATATGCATCATCTTCCTCCTCGTTGTCATTGCCGTGGCAGCGGAAGGTGCAGGATGCGTGCATGCGCGACAGCGGAAATTACAGCAGGTGCCGGTGCCACCGCCAGTGCCGCTGCCAAATCCGAACACACAACCTTTGCCTACTCCAGACCCAAACCCGCAGCCATTACCGTTGCCTTTACCGCAACCACTGCCGGGCCCAATCCCGCAGCCACAACCATTACCTCAGCCTCTGCCGGACCCAAGCCCGCAGCCACAGCCATTACCACAACATCTGCCACAACCGGTGCCCGACCCAAACCCACAGCCACAACCATTACCACAGCCTCTGCCACAACCACTGCCAGGCCCAAACGTGCAGCCTCTGCCACAACCACCGCCGGGCTCAAACCCGCAGCCACTGCCGCAACCAGACGTCCAAGGCTCGTATCCGCAGGTACAACCATTAGATTCAAACACGCCCGGGCGACAATATAACTCACTACAGGGACCGCAACCACTTGGTGCAGCTTCAACTTTATATTCATGTGGTGCTACATACAAACATATTTTTTTCATGGGTTTATTGTTGTACTATTTTGTTTAGATAAAGCGATGCTTGTTCATGTAAATAAACCTATCATTTTGTAGACTTTGTATCTAAAGTGATGTATCGGTCTGGCATGATTTCTCCGTATTCACATTTGTACTATGGATATACTATATGCAATAAATTTTTATATGATTCTATAAGTAGTTTGTGTACTTAGAAAAAACAGCACTACTGGAATCGCGCTGTACGCCGGGTGCCACGGACCCTCGGCAAACGGCCAATAACCGCCGGCACAGCCTTTACCGAGAGTTGCACTCGGCAAAGACCACCCGGCGTACACTTCTCCAGCAAACATATTTTTGCCGAGAGCCATTTGTCGGACACTCGGCAAAGACTTTGCCGAGTATCAAATGCAACTACTCGGCTAAAAAAAGTGAACAAACGGACGGAGCAGACGGCACCGTAGCCACGTGGCGCAGGTGCTCTGCCGAGAGCACCACTCGGTAAAGGGGGTCAACAGAAAAAAAAATAGCGCCCAATCCCATCTCAGATCCAATGGTGCCAAATCCCAGCGCCGACGCTGCTATGGTCGCGTGCACCGCTGCTAATGCTGCTGGCTTTCCCATGCGCCCCGCCATGGCCCCGTGCTGGTCACTGCAGTGCAGTCACCGGCTAGTGCTGCTTGCCGTCCCGTGCGCCCCGCCATGGCCGCTCGACATGTGGCGCACCAGCGATGCGCATGCCCGTGACCTGCTGGCTGCCGGTGGTGGTGCGCGTGCAAGGCCGTCCAGAGGGCCGCGTCGAGGTCGTCTCCCCGTCGCCGTCGTGTAAGGCCGTGTCGCCGTCCTGGAGCGTCGCGTCTTGGTCGCCGTCGGGGAGGCCAAAGAAGACCGGAGCCGCACACTTCACAGGCCAATAGCTAGCTAGCTAGCACACGAGTAGCTGGATGCATCCAGCTGCTTGTGTGCTAGCTTGGCCGCTGCTAGCTTGCATGGTATGCTGGGAGATGTAGCACGGTTAGCTGCGCGCGAGATGCAACACGGCCAGCTGCTTGCCGACGCGCAGCAGCCAAGGCTGGGTTGGCCGGCGGTGGGAGGCGTCGGGATGCGGTGTCATTGGATGTGCCGTCGATGAGGCTGGGTTGGCCGGGGAGGCGTCGGTATGGGTGTGGTGGCAAGATTGGGGAGAAGGGAGGAGAGATAAGAGGAGACGAGAGGATAAGAAGAGAGAGGCGTGAGGATAAGAAGAGAAGAGAGAGAGGTGGAGCCGTTTGATCTGCATCATCGAACGGCTGATATAAGCCATGTCATCGATCCGTGTCTCGTTCTCTCAGCCAATCATAATGTTTCTCTCTCTGCCGAGTGCGACACTCGGTAAAGACTATATATTTTTTCTCTTTCTACTTTTCTTTTTCTTTTTCTGGTACAAGTTATAACAATCAGGGAAAACTATTGGCAGTTCTTAATTATAATGACTATTTTTTTTTACTTGTTTCACTAAAAATACTCAAGTTTGACACTTAGAAAATGGAAAATTATTATTTTTTATTAAAAAAACAGGGAACTCTATCTGGCAGCATTGTTTGTAATGGCAAGATGCACCTCACTACCGGAATAACCATATATGCCTACGGCCTTATCTATGTCGACGGCTTTTTGTCGGGGCCGTCAGCATAACTCGAGCTATGCCGACGGCCTGGGAAAAGCCGTCGGCATAGAGAAGCCGTCGGCATACCTCCATCTATGCCTACGGCAGCCGTAGGCATAGTTAGGCCGTCGGCATATATCGATCTATGTCTACGGTGGCCATAGGCATAGTTTGGCCATCGGCATAGATGTGGCCCTGGTGGCCCAGGGACAGACGGCGGGCTGACGCCATCAAATCTATGCCGACGGCCCTGATGGCGGCCGTCGGCATAGATATTATCTATATTTTTTACTAGGAGCTGCCACGTGGCAAAGCTATGCCGACGGCAAAGCCGTAGGCATAGTTTTCCATCTACGCCTACGCATATCCCCGCCACGTGGCGCCTCCTGGCAGCCCCTGTCCTAGAACTATGCCTACGGCATGGCCGTAGGCATAGATATTATATGTTTTTTATTTTAAATTATTTTATTTTTTAAGTTAGAATTTGTTTAATTTAAATCTAACTTATCTAAACTTAAACATACACAAATTATACATCGATTTGGGGTAGAATTTTCCATATATTATGAATATCCAGTTTGTTTTTGTTTTTGAGTATGTTAGAAATGTGACCTCATGTACTTTTGCATATAGGTCCTTATGCTTTGTTAAAATCATAAGTAATTGATACTTGGATCGATTTTGACAAATTTTATATGTTTTTTATCAGAATCTTGAAGGGATTATGTGCTATACTATGTTTCAAATTTTTACAAACTTAAATCATGTTTGCTTCAGATTTACAGAAAACACCCTTTTGTTTAACTTTTTTGTATATTTGTCATTCCTTGGCCAAACGAGGCAAATTTTATATCTACATCCATCAGATTGTTTCAAGGATTGTGGTGACAGGTGCAAACACCCGGCAACTGGCTCAGGAGTGTGACCCTTCATGGACGCCAATGCCGCCGTCACTTGGAGGGAGGAAACGGCCATGTCGGGTCGACACGAAGGGATTCTTATGGTGGGTTTGGCCCAGACCTTGTTGTCAAGTGTTCCTATGGGCCGATCTATCACTACCAGGTGAAAACGTCCATTGGTCAAAACTCGTCTGGTGAAAGTCAAAGGCGTAAATCTCTGGGTCAACTTGTCCAGGGTTAGGCCGGCCGGGGGCCTTGGGGGAGGGAAGGGGTAGCAATGCCACCAGAGCATCGTGCCGGGTCCTCATACATGTCTTAAGGTGTGGTGGCATGTCTGAAGAGGAAATACGCGGCTCCGGTCTGAGGTTCGCCCTCATGAACGGCGATGAAATCGAAGTAATCCTTCTGCGTTTTTGGCGTTGCATGAATATTCCTGAACACTTGGAGCGTAATCAATTCATGATATTTTTACACAGTGCAGACACTTGTGATATAATATGCGTGGCAATTTCTTATATTTTTTTAAGATGCAAGAGTATGTGAAAAAAATCCCCCACCACGGATTGTTCTTCGCGTGTCTACGAGTGTGGTCGGGTGCCTTTGGGGGCTAGCTATACCACCAAATCTTGCGCCAGGTCCTCTTACATGCCTGGAAGTGTGGTGTCAGGTGCAAACAAACGACATGCAACTCCGAAGTGTGACCCCCTTCACGGAAGGCGCTGCCGTCGGCACTTGGAGGGGGAAATGGCCGCATCGGGTCGACACGAGGGGGGTCCGGCGGTGGGTTGGGCCCAGACCTTGTTCTGAAATGTTCCTATGGGCTGACCTGTCACAACCAGGTGGAAAAGTACGTTGGTAAAAGGCCGTCCGGTGAAAGTCAAAGGCCTAGATCTCTAGGTCAACGGGGCTAGGATTAGGCCGGTCGGGGGCCTTGGGGGGTAGCAATGGCACCCAAACTTGCATTGTGTCTTAATATATGTATACAAGTGTGATGGAGGGTTGGAATAGCCAACGGAGCAACGAGCAGTCCACTTCCTTCACAAAACTGGGCACGTTCTCTCTCGATAGCTAGATACTACCTCGGAGATGGTGCAGTTTACAGGAGGCCTTTGGTTAGGCTTCTGCGAATGCGCTCAAACTTTTACCACAACCTACAAGGGCCACATGATGCCACCGTGCTAGGTCTCGAGAATTTCTGGCATCGTATGATTTTCCGTGGATTTTAATGTCTAGATCTGGCATGTCGCTGCGGCACATTCACCCTCCGGTGGTGGAGCCTGCCCCTCCTTTGGTTGCACTAGGCCTACACATACCTCAAAGACATCATATATGATTTGACAAACAACTTCTGGACATCATTTCAGGTGGTCGCCATGCAGATCTGTAACTTCCCACATTGAAACCCTACGGATGCAATAAATGTCTCAAATATTGCAGGCGGCCCCAAAAAATGCCATGTCCTGCCACGTGCCATGCAATGGCCCCCTTTGTGATCACGAGAAGTTTCGAGGTCAACGGAGCAACGGGCAACACACTTCCTTCACAAACCGAACACGTTCTCTCTCGATAGCTAGATACTACCTCGGAGATGGTGCAGTCTACAAGAGGCCTTTGGTTAGGCTTCTGCGAAATGCGCTCAAACTTTTACCACAACCTACAAGGGCCACATGACACCACCGTGCCAGGTCTCAAGGATTTCCGGCATCGTATGATTTTCCATGGATTTTAACGGCTAGATCCGGCATGCCGCCGAGGTGCATTCGCCCTCCGGTGGTGGGCCTGCCCCTCCTTTGGTTGCACTTGGCCTACACATACCGCAAAGACATCATATATGATTTGACAAACCACTTTTGGACATCATTTCAGGTGGTCGCCATGCTGATCTGTAACTTCCCGCATTGAAACCCTACGGATGCAATAAATGTCTCAAATATTGTAGGCGGCCCAGAAAAATGCCATGTCCTGACACGTGTCATGCAATGGCCCACTTTGAGAATACGAGAAGTTTCGAGGTCAACGGAGCAACGGGCAACACACTTCCTTCACAAATCGGACAAGTTCTCTCTCGATAGCCATATACTACCTTGGAGATCATGTAGTTTACAAGCGGCCTCCGGCCAGGCTTCTAGGAAACGCGCTCAAACTTTTATCACACCCTACAAGGGCCATATGATGACACCGTGCCAGGTCCCGAGGATTTCAGGCATCGTATGATTTTCCGTGGATTTTAACGGCCAGATCCGGCATGCCGCCGAGGTACATTCACCCCCAGGTTGTGGGTCCTGCCCCTCCTTTGGTTGCACTAGGCCTACACGTACCGCGAATACATCATATATGGTTTTACAAACCACTCCTGGACATCATTTATCACACCCTACCGTGGCGGGCTCCGGTAAGGCTTCTCCGAAACGCGCTAAAACTTTATCACACCCTACCGTGGCGGGCTCGGCCCGGTCAGGAAGCATGGGAAGGAGCGAGCCATTTAGACCGATGCCCTTCTCCGAAGTTGTTAAGTGTTTACTCTGAATAAGAAGAGAAAATACAATTGCAATAGCTTAATTCTCATTGGTGGAACCAATTGTGGCATGGATTGATGACATGGCTCACATCTATCCATCCATCTCTCCACCCCACATGCCACATCCATCCATCTAAAGAAAAGGATGAAAAAAAGAAAAAGAAAAACAAGACAGAAACCCACCGCACGCCTCTCCCCCTCCCTCTCTCGCTCGTCTCTCCCTCCCTCCCCCCCACCCACGAAACCCTCGCCGCCGCTGCCTACGCCGCTCGATTCCGGCGTGTTCCGGCGGCCCTCGCCGGCGCGCAGCACAGATCCGTGCTCCCCTGCCGCCGCTCTTCCCTTCCCTCCGGCCAGATCCGCCTCTCGCGGCCCCGAGAGCTCACCCACGACCCCTCCCCATGGCTAGGGTTTCGAGGGTGGCGTCCCCTCCAACTCTGGTGTGTCGCTGGCGACTCTGCTCCGCCCTCTCCGATGCCCACCGCAAGTCCCACGGGCGGCTCCGCCTCGTGGTCGGTGCTCCTGCAACCGGTGGCTGCGGGGCGGACGCACGCAGTGGGTAAACTCCGGCGAGACGACGGCTCCCACCATGGCGTGACGGCGGTGCACTGCATCAGCTAAAGCACCCCCATGGTGAGCCCCTCTGCACTCCTCTGTTCCCCCTTTTCCTTGTATAATGATGCTTCACATTGCTTGATATGAATATGATTTTGGTCAATCTTCACTTCTGCCTAGCTAGCTAAAACAAACGTGTGTTTGTTTATGTATATGATATAACAAATCACGTACGTGTATGCTGGCTAAAAGAAGCAACCAAGCTAGTAGCTTAATTGATATACAGGAAACTAGCTAGATGTGCGTCTCTAACAATGTGTTCATCAGGCTGCTCTCAGGTATCGTTTGAGTGCGCCAATTAGTTCGGCCAGCCTCTATGATTTATTCTGATAGCTGCTGGAGTGCTTCTATTTGTGAAAAATTCGACCCAACAAAAAAAATGTTAATCAGTCCGCTCTCTCAAAGTCAAGTTTGGGCTGCTGCATATGAATGGATTGTTTTCTCAGTTTGGGAGCTAGGTACCGATGGAGTTGGTGTATCCATAGATAGCATACACTTGCGCATTTTTTTGAGTTCTTCTGTTGCGAATGGAAACAACCATCATGGATCTCCTCTGTTTTCAAGCAGCTTGCTTCTCCATGTATGTCTTATGCAGCATATACATCTTGCTCCTATTTTATTCAGTAGCAATGGAAGTTGATGAAATTTAAGTGTCGTGTTGTTCTAGAGATGGAGGGAGGGAGGGACGTCCATGGATTGGACTGCAAGGATTGGATGCAAACCAATGCACATGAGGAGGAGAGATGCAAGCCATGCCATGACCTGAAGGTCCCTGCCGTGAACCCCTTCCCTTTCACGTGTATAATCATGCTCAACATATGATTTTTTTTAATCTTCAATTCAGCCTAGCTAGCTGTTGTAGTACTTGCTTGTCTCCTTCCAAATGTTGCCCCAGTCCGTTGAGTTTCTTATTGCTCCAGGTAGTACTGCTATTTTTCTGCTCTGCGATTTGACGTGCATGGTTCCAGGCTCCCAGTCTACCACTTTTGTTGCTGTGATGTCGAGCTCTGCTTTCTTTATTATCACGAGTTGCAAAATTAGTAGGAAGTAAACTTTTGTTAACTTGTTGGCTGAACCACTAGAACTACTGTTATATTTGATTTGTTGCTCAACTAGTGCTGCAATGATTGGATCGAATGATTGCATGACCCTACTGTTGGTCTATCATTGCAATTATCTTGGTCTTATAGATGTTATTGTTCCTGTCATATAGCACATGCTAGTTTCTTTATTAGTTGGCTGCTGGTTCTATTTGTTCATATGTATATAAGTGCTACTGTTTCTTTGTTATCTTATAAAGGATATATTCCTTCATTTGTATATAGTTGTAACTCTCTTATTGATCAACATATACTGATTCATCTCTTTACTGCAATTACTCTCTGTAGTTCATGATTTGCTCCCGTACTGGTATAAAATTATAGTTTCTCTTTCAAGCCGGTATCTGTGTTTGATATATACTAGTCTTTATCTAAATACCATGTATTGGTATTTCTTGTATGGTTTAGTACATCATCTACTGATGGTTTAGTTGTATATTGTACAGGACATAGTCCTGATGGTTGCATGTAGTGATAACTCTTTCTTTGCATTAGCTATTTCATATGTTTCAGATGATTTAGATGCATGCTTATACTCCTATCTATACCAGGTGCATGTGTTGTGCTTGTGTACCTATATACAGAATAGTACCCATGTGTAAGTGGGTGTATGTGTTCTGCTTACAGCAGATGTTTTGTAAATGTGCTATCAATGGCCTATTTCTTCTTGCAGGTTATGGACTATATCTTTCCTTGCCAATTCCCTCTCTCTTAAATCTGATTTGAACATATACTACACTGCTACATTGGTCTCTTCACTTTCTTTCTTTCTCTCCTACTCTCACTGATAAGAACAGGTGCTCCTTAATCTTGCCATGCCAATGATGGTGTCCTGAGGCTCTCACCGTTACATAACAACAGATGCTGCACTACTTGATCCAATGATGCAATAGTCCTAGCACTACTAGGCTGCCTGAGGACAATCCCTACTTCAAACCCTACCTCTGGGTTAGTTGATTAGTAGTGGGTTAGTTGGATTTCATCCGAAAACTAACCCAAGCTTAATTGAGGGATCCCCTAATCATGGAGTTAGTGCTAATTTGAGTTGATCTTTGGGTTTGGCTTTGATCTATACTTTGCTGGCTCTACTTCTGTCTTGGGTTATTGGCTCCATTTACGCAGTGTTGGCTCTCTTCTACTGTTTCTTTGATCAACTTAATCTGATTGGGGTTTGACTAATGTTTCCAAACTCCTAAGTGCTAGCTCCTACAGCAGAGGCATTTTGCTAAGGGGAATGCTACATTTTAACCTTAATCAAGTTTTTCCTGTTTGTTGTTTCTTGTTTTGCAGGTTGATGAACTGGAAGAAAGAAGCAGAAGGTGAAGAACTAGATAGTTTAGTATAGGTTTAGTTTAGGACTTTTTCTTTCTTCTTTTATTTCTTTTTCCTCTAAGTGTAATTCCTGAATGCTTGTAATTGACATTTATATTAATAAAGTCTATTGTTTATTATTCAGACCAAATAATTGTAGTGTTCCATATATTATGAATATAGTTTCTTTTATTCATTTTTTGCAATATCACTTGTATAATTTATTCATCAATATACGTTTGCATCTATGCCTACAGCAAAGATGTCGGCATAAATGCCATGTGGTAGCTCCTGGCTGAGGACTATGCCTACGGCAAAGCCGTCGGCATAGATCATCTTTGCCTACGGCTTCGCTGTAGGCATAGTACTCAGCCAGGAGCAACCATGAGCTGCCACGTGGCAGGACTATGCCGACGGCAAAGCCGTAGGCATAGTTTTGCCACATGGCACCTCCTGGTTGGTTGGACTTAGCGACGGCGCCGTCAGCTGCCGTCTCATCCCTTTTTTTGCCGATGGTGAAACTATGCCGACGGCTGTACGAAAGCCGTCGGCATATGCAGCTATGCCGATGGCTTTAGTACGCCGACGGTCTGACAAGAGTACACTAACGCATTCTATGCCGACGGGGGTATGCCGACGGCAGCCGTAGGCATAGGCCTATGCCGACGGCATTGTGGCCTATGCCTACGGCCTTGGGCCGTAGGCATAGCCGCTGATTCCGGTAGTGCCTATGTGAACAATTTCGCCACGTTATCAGAAACTATGCAATGAGTATGGCCATCGCCGTAGTCATTTGGCTTGAAAGTCACGAAGATTCATACTTGATAGCTCGTTTTGTGAAGGAATTTTTTTCAAAATTGTCATATTGAAAGTTTGGTATTTTTCCTCGCAACTAGTACACATAAAAGGACTCTATGCGAAAGGATTGCATTTTTTAAACTTGTATTCCTTTTCTTTCATTTTTTCAAAACATAGTCAAAATGGTCGGCATGGCTATTCATCACAAGGGGTTGAATCTTTCAAAACTCTAAGTGGTTCTCCCATATAATGAATTATGACAGAGCTATCACACACTTGCAGTTCAAATTTGAATTACTTGCGGGAAATTGACATAAAGTCATTTAAATGTGTGGAAGTAGCTAGAAAGCTAGAAAATCCATGAAACTTGGGTATTGTGCATAAAATATGGTCTACTTGCAGTGATAATTAGAGTGATGTCATTTTGCACCCTCGTTTTTGTACTTGCTTCACAAAAAACACCCATTTTTGACACTTCGAAAATGAAAATTGATTGTTTTATACAAAATAGTTAGAAACTCTATTAGGCAACATTATTTGTAATGTCAAGATGCACCTATGTGTCTAATTTGGGAACATTATAATAAACTATGCCATGAATATGACTATCACCTTGGTCCTTTGACTTCAAAGCCATGAATGTTTGTACACGATAGCTCGTTTTGTAAATTTTTTTTTTTCAAATTTGTTATATTGAAAGTTTGGTATTTTTCCTTGCAACTAGTACACATAAAAGGACTCCATGCGAAAGGATTGCATTTTTTAAACTTGTATTCTTTTTCTTTCATTTTTTTTCAAAACGGGGTCAAAATGGTCGGCATGGATATTCATCACAAGGGGTTGAATCTCTCAAAACTGTAAGTTGTTCTCCCATATAATGACTACTTGTGTACCTGAAAATATTTTTTGCTCATTTTTATGACAGAGCTATCACACACTTGCAGTCCAAATTTGAATTACTTTCAGGAAATTGACATAAAGTCATTTAAATGTGGAAAGTAGATAGAAAACTAGAAAATCCATGAAACTTGGGAATTGTGCATAAAATATGGTCTACTTACTGTGATAATTGGAGTGGTGCCATTTTGCACCGTGGTTTTTGTACTTGCTTCACAAAAAACACCCATTTCTTACACTTAGAAAATAAAAATTGATTGTTTTTGTACAAAAAGTAGGAAACTCTATTTGGCAACACTTTTTCTAATGTCAAGATGCATCTATGTGTCTAATTTGGGAACATTACAATAAACTATGAAATGAATATGGCCATCACCTTGGTCATTTGAGACTATATTAATATTTGGCATGCCAAAAAGTGTAATTAATATGGCCTAAAATGAAAAGGTTCTCAACATGGAAATTGTCCGTCTTGTCAAAATAAAAAACTTTAATTTTTGGACCATCTTCATCCGAGGTCGTATGCAACCTCTACGGACAAAACCATGTAGTTTAGCGAAGACCCCTTTTGCCGAGTGTGACACTCGGTAAAGACCCCTTTTTGCCGAGTGTAGCACTCGGCAAAGCCCTGTTTGCCGAGTTTTGTTGTTTTACCGAGCATTTTTTCCACGACACTCGGCAAAGTACCTGTTTGCCGAGTTTCGCGTTTTTGCCGAGTTAGGTACTCGGCAAAGATACTATTGCCGTGTGCCCGACATAATCCACTCGGCAAAGAGCCTAACACTCGGCAAAGAGGAAAATTTCAGTAGTGCAGAACCATTTGTGTACATATTTGGTACACATGTTGTTGTGATGTCTTTAGTTATACTGCTCTTACCAGACTGACTTGCGTATGGTAAGCATGCCTTATCGAATATTGTATGTTCAGAGTAAGGTGTGCCTGCATTTGGAAATTTGATTTTGGTCTTTTTTTCCCTAAAAATACATGATACCAGATTGATATCACTGGATCCATATCAGTCTTGACTTTTCACTAAGTTAATCCCAAAGACGCACCGGAGCTCCCAGCCACACGGCATTCCTTTTCCCCAATTTTCCCTCTCCCCGGCCCTTACGGCCCTGCCTTGCTCAGCTCGTCCATAGAGACAACCCGCCATGGCCTGTCCTAGTGCCACCCTCAGCTGGACGGCTAGTCAATGTTCAAACCACCAAGCATACAAGAAGAGGTATATATTCTTGATTTGACAACCCTCTTTCTCCATCTCCAAATTGGATAGTCTTCTAGTGGTTTGTGTTCAATATTTCTAGGATAATCAATTAACCATGGCCAAAATAAAAGAAAGCCTGCAACAATTCATTCTTTTTTCTGAGATGAATTAATGGAAGAGTTGACGGTCCAGAACAGCTTAATTTAGTTGATGTGCCTCCCTGAGTGGATGAACAAGAACATGTAGAAGAAATTTTAATTTCAACAACACAACCTTGTGTTCAGAGAGGTAATGATGATTCTGCTGTTTTGGTAGTAGAAAGGGAATCAGGTCTGCGGTGCCAAAATTGGGATTATCCTCCTAATGATCAAGAAAAAGCTCGAATGTCATATATGAAGCATGCGCCATATCATTTTCGCATGGATGAGTATCCTCCCAATGAGTTCTCTATCTTCTATTGTCTCTATTTTTCTTTTGTGTGATGTACAATTCAAAAATTGTATATCTTTTTGTTATCGATGGTGAATGGTGGTATAATCAATGATTTTTTTTATTACACCTGTTCCGTTATTGTTTTGGAATTTTTTGTACACTAGTAGAAAACAGGCCTTTCGTCCGGAGCATTAGTCCCGGTCGGGTTTTGGACCGAAACTAATGTGACCACTAGTCCCGGTTCCAACGGCTAGGCTTTAGTCCCGGTTCATTTGTGACATCTAAAGGGGTAGTGGCAGGCTAACGTCTGGCTGGGATCCCTGCGAGCCCCTTTAGTCCTGGTTGGTATCATCAACCGGGACTAGAGATGGACCTTTAGTCCCGATTGGTATCACCAACCGAGACTAAAGATATCACTATATATAGTGCTTCGTCCAGCCCGAGCCCAAGCTCTCCTTTCTCTGTTTTCTCCTTTCTCTCCTCTATTCTTTTCCCCTTGCTCGAGCTCATCCTTCATTTTTGCCAAGATTTGTCAAGATTTGAGGCACCCCATCTATCCAAGTTTTCACAAAGGTTAGCAACTTTGTTCTTTCATCTCTCATTGCTAGATTAGCTCGTGCAATGCTCTATATGTATAGTGATTTGTGGGTTTTAGTTTGAGAGTAATTATGTGGGAGTTTATTTGATTTATATGCAATTCGAGCTCATTAGAGTTGACGAGGGAACTGTTGAAGTACTGGACTCACTAGGTAAAGACCCTGAAGAATACATCAGCCAGTTTTTGATGCTCGACAGGCAATTTCAATCATTATCGCACTATGTCGGTCTCTTTAGTTTATTTCCTGATATCAAGTAATTAATAACTCCTTTATTCATTTTCTTTGCTGGGCAGGGTTTGGAAAAAGTTTATCAAAGAGGTTGTCGGTGAATGGAAACCACAGCTGAAATGGCGACGATCCAAGGTAATTAAGTGATACTAGCTACATCCGCACATCTCTTTAATTCTAGTTTCAATACCATTATCATGCTTGATTATTATCTGATTGAATTTTATTCTCGTAAAGTGTATCTGGCAGGAAAAGGGGACTAATTTATGTGCATACTACATTTGCGAGAACATTCGCTTTATGACCGAAAGGAGTGGAGATGCAAGTCATCTTTGGGTACGTAAACACTATTCACATTTTTTTTAATCATAATCTAATATATATACACACAACTAATATATTCATATTGATCTCCTTCTTTAAAGATGGTGGAGATGCGGGATAGGCTCCTACCAAAGGACCGCATACGAGCATTTCAAGAAAAAATGACGGGATTTTTACTTGAGCAGGTCATATCTCCCGACGGAGAATACCATTTCACCTACTGCCTGCATGTAATGATCTGTAAATTGTAGGAGAAATTGTATATATATGTGTATGCATGGTCATACGAGAAATTATATGATATATGATTGGTTCTACGAGAAATTCTATTATATATGCATAACGTGTACAGTATGTAGTAGCGTAAAATATGTTTGAAATAAAAAAGAATTAAATGGAAAACACAAAATGAAAAGGAAAAATAAACAATAAACCCTAAACCCCTAAACCTTTAGTCCTGGTTGGTGTCACCAACCGGGACTAAAGGTCCCCAGCCCCCGGCGCGCGCTGCCGGCTACGTGGCAGGGATTTAGTCTCAGATCGTGGCCAACCGGGACTAAATGGTGGGGGCCTTTCCCACAGAATGCATCCCCGACAGTTGTCCTCAACCATGGAAGACATGCAAGAGGAGGAACAAACAGCACCCGTATGCTGCTCATAAGCATTAGAGTGAACCTCCAAAATGCCATAACGCCAGATGTCGGACGCCCTAGAGGCAAACCCAAACCTAGACCTAGCTCTAGACCTACTATATACATAGACGAGCCGACCTTCTCACCCATACCTACTTCGACCAGTGAGGCCACCGGAGGAGAAAAGGAGAGAAGTGGGGGAACCTCTAGTGACTCTCAAAAAGAGAATGAAGCAGAGAGAAATGAAGGGGAGAAAATAATGCACCGTAGCATAGCTTGCATGCGTGTGTAGGCAATTAAACTATGAGATGTGCATATCGATTGTATTCTTTGTATATGGCACTAACGATTGAATAGTTGGACCAATTTCATAAGAGGAAATTCGTTGTTTTTATAAACCGGCGATATTGAACATTGATTCTTGACATAAAGGTCTATCGAGCAATTTCATATCTTAAAATGATATGTGTAGCTTTCAATTTAGAGAGATATATAGTTGGTTAGCTGCACATTTGTTGAATGAGAAATAATAGTGTTGTCGAGGAATAGCAAGTCTTTTTTTAATCGTAGACCCTGTTTGAAAAACATAAAAAATGTAAGAATTTTGCAGGATAGAATTCATATAATTTTATTCTTCTTTTGTACCATTTGTAACAAAGGACTTGCCACCCTCAATTGATCTTAGCTTCCTACGGACTAAAGAAATTCTAGAGGAAAATCAAATATAATGTGCCACCTCATCTTTTTATTTATTTTTGCGTCGTTCTAGAATATTTTTGTCTAGAATTCATATTTTTATTTTGATACATGACTTCCAAGCGATAGTTTTCATGTTTTCACATCATCTTTCCTCCTACGGTGGATCTCTTCGACTGTGAGCTCTCTGTTTCCACCATCTTGGAGATGCTTTCTATGGGGAAAAGGCAAGGTTGACCTGGTGCGGAGTGTACCACATCTCAATGACATCTGTGCAACAAAGACTTGTTGTAAGAACATGTTGTGCATCTCCACATACCTTGACCAATCTCTCTTGACACCAATGCAAAGGTGCCAGGCATTGCTGTAGGGTAACACAGCAGAAAACAAAAAATTTCCAACCTACGCACCAGCCTAGGACCACTATGGAGACTGTATACAAGGTCTGATCTTTTCGTTACCGACTCGTAGTGCAGCGGAAGTAGAGTCGATGACGATCAGCGGTGCAGATCCCCGCAGCTAGGATTTACAACCTCCCAACCGCGATGATGTATTCCCTCATCTGCCCCTCGGACAGCCCTCCGGGAGGCGGTCGGATAGTCCCTCAGACAGTGTCACGGACAGCCCTTCGGGAGGACCCTCGAAACTCGGACGGTTACTCGGACAGCCCTTCTGGAGGGCACTCAAACAGCCCCTCGGGCAAAAGATCGAACCTACGACCTCTCTACGGGGTTGCACACATACGGTGTCATCTATCCGGCAGGGCTTCGTCGTCCAGAACTAGTTCCCACCGGAACCCAGACAGCCTTTCGGCACTACGAAACTATTTCGTGGGAGGGAGAGAGAATGCCAGATCATGCATGGCTTGTGTGAGAGAGTTGGAGTGAGTTGGAGAGCTCCTCTCCTCCTCCTTATATAGTGGTGGAAGGGGTGGAGGGGGGCTGAAAATTCAGCCCACAAAGCATGCATCCACCAAGCAAGGAAAACATGTTCCCACCAAACATGGAGAAAACATGTTCCCTTGTCCATGGTGTTCCCACATGGGGCCCCATCACCTCCCAACACTTTCCACCATTTGTGGGGGCTGCCCCCCCCTACCATGGGGGCCCCCCCAACACCTTTGTCCAGCCACAAGGGGCTGCCCCCTCAAGGGGGGGCGCCCCAAAAACAGCCTCCACGTATCGTGGGATCTTGTCCCCTCACGCTGGGACAAGATGTTTTTCGCGACTATTACTTCTGAAAAATTCCGGAAGGTCCCAGAACATTTCCGGCACCCTCTAATATTATCTGGACGCGCTTCGGAACATTTTCGGTATGGTGGTTTAATTTAAAACCATCTTCGTTTACTCTGTAGACAATTCCGGCAGCTCCGAAACTTTTTTTCGGTTTTTTCTCCGGAAAAATTCCAGAAGTTACCAGACCAATCTGGTAATCTCCAAAAAGTTTCCGGTGCTTGCCGAAACCTTTTTGGATCAATGGTTTTGTCCGAAACAACTTTTTGGTTTTACCAAAACTTTTACGGTGTTCTCTCCGGAACTTTTCCGTTGTTTCTGAAACTTTTTCCGATGACTTTCTCTCGGACTCCTTGTCTAGTATTCAGCAGATAGATGACCCTTAAGCGTGTGACCCTATAGGTTCGGTGAAGCATAGACATGACCGGAACACTTTTCGATTAATGATCAACATCAGAGCCGTGGACACCCATATTGACCCCTATACCCACACTAATAAATATTCGAGTGAACCTTCAGTTGCCATGTACTATTCCTGTTGCTTCGCGATATGTTACAAATACCCGAGGTGAGACATGTTGGCATCCCCGTGGATCAACAACTTGTCCACTAAGCCAGTTACCTCGTTACCGGTATTGTTCTCTTTTCTCGTTCCCGTGTTTCGGTATCCCTGTGATCAAATCACAAAGTGTCTGGCCAGATGATGATGGATACCGTAACACCGAGAGGGCCCACAGATATCTCTCCATCGTCGGAGGAGCAAATCCCAATCTTGAGCTATCAAGTTACTTGACATACCTTCCCATGAACCCGTAAACCGCCGTAATAGCCACCCAGTTACGGATGACGTTAAACAAGCCCCAAAGTTCATGAATCAAGCATGAAGAAACTCGATACTCTCATGGTCCGAGGAATTATGCAAACATAAACTTCTCTGTGTTATTAACCATTAACTTGTGACAAAAGCATCTCATAGCATAATATCAATCGGGTCGATTCAACACAAATATTCTTCTAACATTGTGCTCTCAAAGTTGCCGACATAGTCATGCCCATGATCAGGAAAACAGAACCATCATGCAACACTTGAGCTAGTCTTAGAGGCCAGACTAGGAATACATTTTACCGTTTATTATTCCACACGTGCATATGAACCTTCCTCCGAGCCTCGTGGTTATTGTAGACACGAGAACCATAGCAGTTATAGCATGGAACATAAACATAATTATGAACAGGGAGATACTCAATAAAATTTATTATTGCCTCTAGGGCATATCTCCTACAGACTCCCACTTGTACTAGAGTCAATAATCTAGTCAATGCTAATGCACATTACACCTATGGCACACTGGAGTAAAATATGCTCCGCATGTGGTATAGCCTGATGTCCAACGGATCTGACAACTTCAACTCCGTGTGTATCTTTGCATATCCTTGCATTTTCACACTTTCATAAAATTTATATTTTGTGTGGACTTGGCTTTGTATATATGTGAAGCACTGGTCGAACCTTGATTCCTCAGATTGAGCTATGGAGCAACTATCTGCAATAGTGCCCCATTGATCAAAGTCTTCTTGGAACCATACTAATTCATGAATGAACTATATGATTCAACATCTTGTTTGTCATTTCGAAAGCGGCAACATACTTCGCCTCTGTTATAGAATTCGCCACAGTAACTTGTTTGGAACAATTTCCAACTAACTGTGCCACTATATTGTGTGTTACACAAAACCCTTAATTTAAATCGAAAATCGCATGGAGAAATGATGAAGACTATATCGATGTAACATTTTACAACAAACTCTTCATGATCTCCGCTTGCGGGAAAACATGTCATCAGTGCTACTCTAGCACTCAATGACCCTTTTTCACTGTTGTCCCATGATCAGTACTTTTGATTACTTTTGTATCTATACTCGCAACAACTTTGAAGTATTGGACATATCTGGTTGTTTTACATACCATGGAATACATGATTAATCCAAACACAAGAGTGTGTGGAAACTCCATCATGCATTTTGCTCATCAGTGTTTTGGGACACCGAGTCTTGCAAAACTCTTTCCATGTGACTTCGGCAAGAATCACTCCTTGACATTTTTAGTGCTAAACAATTTTAGCATCTTGTTAATATGTATTTTGCTTAGCCCTATTAGGCAAATCCATCTCCATATATCATAATGCCTAATATCAAGGCTATTTAGCCCAAGCACTTCATCGAAAAACTATTTTCAAATGAAGTCCTAATTCATGTCAAGAAATTTATTTCCAATTAACAATATGACAAGCACACAAGGTTTTTCGAAATATTATTATGCTCCCACTTACTTTCTTGAATCACAAGCATCTTCGTTACCCATTAATGAAGTCAAACCCCTTTGACCATTTCATCAAAACACGAAGATTCCAACTCCATTTTGCTCTCTTCTGTCCATCGCTGGAACTCTAAAGTTTGCACACTCACTAGCATCCGCTAGATTGACAAAATACCTTGGAAAGTATCATATGCAAGTCCTTGGTTTCATTTTCATCAGATGGAAATCTTTTCGTCATCCATGTTGCATATCTCATGATTGAAATATGTATTAATTGCTAGTTTAACCCGAACCGATTTTAAGCATCGCTACGGTGAGAAAACCTCATCGCAGTTAACTCCTTGAATTTGTTATTTCAACAAGTCGAGCTTTATGGATAAAACATTTTTATCCATATCAATGTTTAGTTCCAATACAATCCGATATACTCTAAGTCTTCCGGAGGGTTTATCAAGATTTAAATCTTGAATCATTTTATGGAAACTATCTCGGATTATATTGGCATTTAGCCAATCCCGGAGTCTGGGCACATCAACACTTCCTTGTGTATCGTAGGTATACTGATGTCTAACAACAATATCTCGTATGCGCACCTGAGAGGTTTGCACGAGTTTTTCCTACGTGGTTCATTTGCAAGTTCGACCGAAGTCCATACATCTCATGTAGAGGCTTCCGTATCAGTCGCAGTAGGAAACTCTGGAATCACTTCCAAGGTCTCTTTCCTTTGATCTGATGACGAAGATACTGTTATCTCGTCGAGTTGCACTGTTCTCCCACTCACCTTTTTAAAAGAACTATTTTCTTCAAAAACATACCATTTTTTGTGGCAAACCTACACTAGTAGAAAAAGGCCCATTTGTCCCGGTTCATAAGGCCCATTTGTCCCGGTTCGGGAACCGGGACTAAAGGGTCGGGACTAAAGCCCAACACCTTTAGTCCCGGTTCTTATACGAACCGGGACAGATGGGGCTCCACGTGGCCGCTGCGGCGAGCCCAGAGAGGAGGGCCTTTAGTCCCGGTTGGTAACACAACCGGACCAAAGATCATCCACGTGTCAGCAGCTCGAGGCTGGGGTTTTTGTTTTTTTTTGAGGGGGGGGGGGGGGGTTGGGGTTTTGTGGTTTTTGGGGTTTCATATATTGTGTTAGCTGCTTAGGAGATGTCCTCTCTTTCTCCGTGCTGGTCGCACGCTACGTAGCTCTACGATATAGAGAGGACTCGACACGCTAGCGAGTAAGCAAAAGAAGGAAACCATTAAGTACACAAGATCGTCATGAACATATACAGAGAGAAGTGATCGACCTCCTCCTTCTCCGAGAGATTGGTCGAACAACAAGTTTTCGTATATCTATCCGATGCTACTAGCTACATATATACAATATAAGATCCCTAACATCTGATGTCAAGTTCCACATGGTATTCTCCGGCTGGATTGATGACGTGGTCAAGAAAGAATCCAGCCAATTCCTCTTGAATTGCCTTTAAGCGATCTTGTGGTAGGAGTTCATCCCGCATCTGCCAAATCTAATTTGAAGAAGGGGGTCAATACATATATATGAATGAAACTCAACACAAATGATGGTAATAAAATAAAATTGTGAATATTATTGCTTACGCACTTCATATTGTTTTTCAGAGTAGCCCCGCTTAGAGGTCATTGTGTTGTAGATGTACTCGCAAACGTAGTATCCACAAAAATTATTCCCGCCTTCCTGCCACAACCACTTTACGAGAAATAAAGGTCAATCAAACTGATAATCAAGCATTATAAATGGTATTGATGAAACTAGCTAGAATCAATGGGAGATGCGCGGAACTAGCTAGTAGTACTTACTTTCGGGTGTGTAAATCGCAGATCCCCCGGCAGTCCCGGAACTTCTGCGGTGAACACTTTCCAAACCCTGCGAGACAAAGAAAATAATTACTTGATATCAGGAAATGAACAAAGTTGCCGATATGGTGCGATAATGATCGATTGAACTTACTTCTGGAGCATTTCAGTCATGGCCGCATACTCCTTGGGATCTTTTCGTCTTGAGTCTAAGACGGTTACTAGTCCCTGCTCAAGCTTAATCTCTAGGAGAATAAAGTGGAAGCTGCACACGCATGCATAACTCATCAATTACATTACTATAACCTCGAGTAATAATGGAAACCGAATATGCAGAAGACAGTAACACTCACTTGAAGTTGTAAGGAAAGAGTATTTTATCTTTGTTTTGATTTTTAAGCAACGATTGTAGCAAGTTGGCCTCGGTTTCTTTCGGATTATATGTAACCGTCCATTCATCTATGAGATTTGTGTTAATGAACCCAATATCATAGATTTGTGCATTTCTACATTCGACGATCTTCAATCTGCATAATATAGTGAGGATAATTATATATACATGCAATGAAAGAGCTGAGCTATATATAGAGACTTAATTACAGAAGTATAGTACTTACAGACAGTAGCAAGTGATGATTATTTTATCGAGGTCCTTTTGATTGAAAAACTGGAAGAACTCCTCAAATGGAACAGACAACAGATCAATTCCAACGAGGTCGTGCTCCTCTTTAACTCTCAGCGTCAAAATATCCTTCCCAGACTTGCAGGTGTCCATGTACCACTTATGGAATCTTCGCATCATCGTTGTTAGAGGAGGATCACCAGGTCTGACGAGAGGCTTCCCGTACTGGTATTTGTATTCGTCTACCTCCATTGTATCAAAATGTGCATCGTCGGGCAGGTAATCACCAGGATTGGTACCGGGCAGCATCCCCGGCAGATTTGCGATGATATCACTAGACACCTTGAGCGGGGGGCACGATTGGTTTGCCTGTTCGCCGAGCTGGGGAATTTTGTTCCCACTTCTTCGTTCTTGTAACCTTTTGTCAGTTGAAGTAGTTCCCGACCGACGCGCTCCTTCCACTGCCTTTTTAAGAGCGCGGACATGGTTGTCATCCGGCGGAGGCGGTGGTGGTCGCTTCAGGTTCTTCACAGTGCGCTTCAATTTCACCGGATCCATCTTCTCCTCCGGAGGTGGATTTTTCTTTGCAAAAAAGTCCCTCACTTGGGCTTTACAGATCTCCGCGTTTTCCTCGTCGGTCATCTCGTATGGTAACTTCTCTAGAGGCGTGAGAGTCTTACCGAATCTGTATTGCCTCCCGCCTCTGGCTGTACTGCTAGACGCCGGAGGAGTCGGAGTGGCTGTGGCTGTCTTCCTTCGTTACTTACGAGGCGGAGAAGGAGGCGGAGTGCTACGACGCACCGGAGCAGCCGGAGCGGCGGCGGCTGTCTTCCGCTGTTGCTGACGAGGCGGAGAAGGAGGTGGGCTGCTCGGACGCGCCGTCGCAGGCGGAGAAGGAGGCGGAGTGCCCTGATCACTCACCAGAGGAGGAGGCGGAGGAGGAGGCGGAGTGCCCTGACTCACCGGAGGAGGAGGCGGAGGAGGAGGCGGAGTGCCCTGACTCGCCGGAGGAGGAGGCGGAGGCATCCAGTTCGGAAGGTTGATGAGCTCCTTCCGCCATAGACATGGAGTCTTCAGAGCAAGACCCAGCTGAGTCTCCCCTTCACCGGTAGGGTGGTCAAGCTGGAGCTCCTCAAATCCCTCCGTTATTTCATCGATCATCACAACAGCATAGCCTTGTGGAATCGGAAGGCAGTGAAAAGTTGCGCCGGGTTGAGGAGGTCTAACAGAGCCGACAGCCGCCTTGACTTTGAGGTGCTGCCATTGCGTCATAAGGTGGCAATCTTGAGCCTCCGTGATAGCATCCACGGGGTAGCTGGGAGCCGTGAAGTCAGGCTGCTGAAGGACCTCGGTGGAAGCCACGCTGCTTCTCCGCTGAGATAGAGGGGTAACTTCTGGGGTAGCTCCGGCAGGTCGCTGGCTCTGAACTAGTAGTGCTTGTTCCTCTAGCGCTCGTACCCTTGCATTCAGCGACCGCAGTTCCGTCTGCTCCACTTTCCTCCTCCTCTCCCGGGTTTTGTAACCGCCTGCGCTGGGAAACCCAACCCTCCACGCAACGGAGCCTGCCGTGCCTCGTGTTCGTCCTGGGTGCTCAGGATTCCCGAGGGCCTGTGTGAGCTCGTCGTTCTCTCTGTCGGGAACGAACGTCCCTTCCTGCGCTGCGGCGATATACTTCTGAAGCTTCTTGACGGGTATTTCAAGTTGCTCCTTCGTCCAATGGCACTTCCCTGTTTCAGGGTCCAAGGTTCCCCCAACCCCGAAGAACCAAGTCCTTGAACGGTCTGGCCAGTTCAATGTCTCTGGTTTGACCCCTTTATCAAGCAGGTCCTTCTCAGCCTTGTCCCACAAGGGCCGGGCTTTGAGGTAGCCACCTGACCCCGTGCGATGGTGATACTCCTTCTTTGCAGCATTATTCTTGTTTGTCGCTGACATCTTCTTACTCTTCTCCGATGTCTTGTGGGCCACAAATGCGGGCCAGTGATCTCTTATCTTCTCAAATCGGCCGGTGAATTCTGGAGTCTTCCCTTTGTCGACAAACGTTGATTTCAACTCATTCTTCCACCTCCTGAATTGATCTGCCATCTTCTTAAGAGCATGAGCCTTGACCAATGGCTCTATAACTGGCTTATCCGGATCCTCCTCTGGCGGTAGGGTGAAATTTGCCTTCAGCGCGGTCCAAAGATCATCTTTCTATCTATCGTTGACAAAAGACACTTGAGGGTCTTCGCTCTTAGGCTTATTCCATTGGTCGATGCTGATCGGGATCATGTCCCTAACAAGAACCCCGCACTGAGCAGAAAATGCTTCCTTGGTCCGGCTGGGTTCAATCGGTTGGCCATCGCCCTTGATTGCTGTGATCGTGAACCTTTCATCCTGGCGCAACCTTTTCTTCGGGCCTCGTCTCGTTACCGAAGTTTGGCTCGATCCGGAGGGCTAGAAAAGAAGAACGAAGAGAGTTAATATGTGTACATACCAAAACAATTAATGCATCAATTAGCTAGTTAGCACAGGCTTAATTAATATATATACCTCGCCGGACTTTGCAACAGCTCCTTCCTTCGTTCGCTCATCGGAGCCATCATAATCATGTCCTTCCACCTCCATTGTTCGATCACCGGAGCCTGCTTCACCCTCTCCTTCCAGACCATCGGTGTCGTTGAGATACGACAAGATATCACCTCCGCCGAGGATTATGTCCCGCAACAACTGTTCTGCTTCGATGTCTCGGTGCTCCATAGTTTCTGCAAATATTACAACATGGCAATTAATATACAAACATGACAGATGGATATATTACTGCAAACGTAGACCTAGCTAGCTCGATGCTTCTACGGTTTGGGGTGGCCTCGACAACTCTTCTACGGACCGCCTCTCTCATGAATGTCCGACGTCCGGACCGACAAGGGATTTAACAAAATG
Source organism: Thinopyrum elongatum (assembly GCA_011799875.1). NCBI lineage: Eukaryota > Viridiplantae > Streptophyta > Magnoliopsida > Poales > Poaceae > Thinopyrum > Thinopyrum elongatum. Next base: position 11,971,745 of record CM022300.1, on the reverse strand, counting down.
ACGCCATTCTGGATGTGCAGAAAATGGTCCATATTTTTCCTGATCTCATCTACCCTTCTATATGTCACGTTGTCTAGTGTCAAAGAATTCAAGAAAACCATGACTTCATCATTAGCCGGAAATGACAGGCGTATAATGGTACGAAGCTCTTCAAAGTTGTTTTGGAACGGAGTTCCCGATAGAATAATTTGCTTTTTGGTACAAAGTTCAGCAAGAGCCTTCCGAATATCGCTATTTGGAAGGCCTTTGCTGAAATTCATATCAAAAGGAGAATTATTCTATCAGGAACTCCGTTCCAAAACAACTTTGAAGAGCTTCGTAGCATCATACGCCTGTTACTTCCGACTAATGATGAAGCCATGGATTTCTTCAATACTTTCACAAACAACGTGACATATAGAAGAATATATATATAGATGAGATCAGAAAAAAAATTGGATCAACTTGTGCACATCCATAATGGGGGCATTCTTGATAAATCTATATATGTCAAAATTCAAACTTTGACATATGATCAAACTTTGACATATGATCAAATGTTGCATATTTCAAAATTCAAACTTTGACATATGATCAAACTTTGATATATGTCCACCGCGATATAAAATAATATATAGACTTGTTCGGGCGAGAGGGGGTTGATCGACGTCCCCCCTCATGTCGAAGTTACCGGAGTTATCTTCTAGTGGTTTGGGTGGCCTCGAGAGTTTGTCGAGTAGGGGCGGGAGGGGGTAGGAGATCGACAACGCTTTTTTATATATGTCCACCGCGATATAAAATAATACATAGACTTGTTCGGGCGAGAGGGGGTTGATCGACGTCCCCCCTCATATCGAAGTGAATGAACAACTCTGATTTTTTTTACATGTACTCCTACAACATGAAAATTTCTAAGTGATTGCCAAACTGTTTGCTAAACTTTTATGCTTCATTTATATGAAGATCAATTGTCCAATATAACTATGTTCGCGATATGAGGCATTGGACATTATCTAGATCACATGCCTCAAAATCAAAGGAAAAACTCCTCTCACAACTATCCGCGGTGCCCAACAATATGAAATCATTCACAAATATTGATGTTGGACTCGACTAAATATGCACTCCATAGTCCAATCAAGTATATAAGTCCGCGGTGATCAAACACATACAAGTTACAAAAATTTCTATGCTCACAAAAATATAAGCCCGAGGGGAATTGAAGTTATCGGGGTTATGTTTATACAACGAATGGACAACTCATCTCATTTCATCTCATCTGAAAAAACATAGCACATGTAAAAAAAATACATACATACATGGAAAAAAATTGCTATGAACAAAAAAAAATCATATATGAACATTTTCTATATCCATCCATCCATACATACATACATTGAAAAAAATGCTATGAACAAACACATCCGTAGTAATCGGGGAGGGGGTATATCGACCCCTCCCCCTCATGTCAAAGTTATCGGGGAGGGGGTATATCGACCCCCACCCCCCTCATCATGCATATATAGCTACCACATACATATATACATTGAAAAAAATTACATTATATATATATGAACAAAAAAATTACATCATATATATACATATGTATATCGACCCCCACCCCCCTCATCATGAACAAAAACATGGTCTGAACAAAAAAATTAATACATTATGAACATCTACATACATATAGGCACATACATAAATATATACAACATATATATATATGAACAAAAAATTAATCTAATAAAAAATGAAAAAAAACAGAGACAGGGCGGCGCGGCGGCTCACAGCGGGGGCGGCTGGCGACGGCGATGGCGACGGCGACGACGACGACGACGGCGACGGCGGGGGTGGGCCGGGGCAGGGGCTTGGGCGCGGGGCAGGGGCCGGTGCGGCGACGGTGTGGTCGGGGGCAGGGGCGCTGGGCGACGACGACGAGGTGCGGGGAGCGGGCGGCGACGGCGTCGAGGGCTCGGGGCAGGGGCGGCGCGGCGACGACGTCGGAGGCAGGGGCGACGACGGCGACGGCGACGAGGAGCAGCGCTGGGGCATCGGGCACGAACTGGCGATGGAAATCTGAAAATTTCCTAAGTGCTGGCTTATATAGCAAAGGCTTTGGTCCCGGTTAGTGGCACCAACCGGGACCAATGCCCCCCTTTAGTCCCGGTTGGTGCCACCAACCGGGACCAAAGGTCTTTTTTCAGCAGCCCAAAGGGCGGGAAGCAGGGACCTTTGGTCCCGGTTGGTGGAACCAACCGGGACTAAAGGGCGTGCATTGGTCCCGGTTGGTGCCACGAACCGGTACCAATGCACACCTTTAGTCCCGGTTGGTGCCACCAACCGGGACAAAAAGCCTTGTGTTGCCCGCGTCGCGGCCAAAAGTTTAGTCCCACCTTGCTAGTTGAGAGAGCTCGAGAGTGGTTTATAAGCGCTGCTGCGCCCACTCTCTCGAGCTCCTCTCAACTGCAGGCTTTCGGGCCTAAATTCGCACTATGTGCCTGTGGGCCTACTGGGCCTGCTGCGGGCCTGAATCCTGGCCCATGGTTGGGTTTCTAGTCGTATTCAGGCCGTGGTGGCCCAGTTGGCGGCACTTTTTTTATTTTTATTTTGTTTTTTTGTTGCTTTATTTATTTTATTTTGTTTCTACTTACAACAAAATACTTACTGTTGCTATTTTTATTTATTTTATTAAATTTTATTTTATTTTATTTTGTTTCTACTTATTTATTAAAGTTTATTTTGTTTTTACTTATTTATTTTATTTTGTTTCTACGTATTATTATTTATTTTATTTTTTGCTTTATTTATTATTTTATGAAAATATTTTTCTTTAATGTTTTGAAGAGAAATACATTGATAATTTAGTTGTATAAATTTATATTAATTTTAGTTTCAATAAACAAGAGGTTTAAAGTTGTAGTTGATTCCTTTAGTATTAAAGTTTTCTAGTTCATCTTTTTCTATTAGAGTTTCATCAAAGTTTTCTAGTTCATTCTTTTAGTTTATTATTTTTGCTATTAGAGTTTCATAAAAGTTGAGAGGGTGACGGCAAAAACTGGATGCACTTCGTGTACAAAATGGACAATCTCTTTCCTAGTATCAGGGTTTCGGACGAAAACTCATCTGTTACAAAGGGATTTTATTTTTTTGAACTTATTTGAACTCCACACTTTTTGTGTGCTCAAAATGAACCATTTAAAGCAACATCATCAATTTTCAACCCTTTCTGAGTTCATCTGTTATTTTACATGCATTTACTAATTTTTTTGAGCTAAATGACCCTGAAATTGAAAAGCACTTCAAATGAACTCTGAAGAGGTTGAAAATTGGCATGATATCATCATTTCACCCACATAGCATGTGCTAAAAAGTTGAGAGGGTTACGGCAAAAACTGGATGCACTTCGTGTACAAAATGGACAATCTCTTTCGAAGTATCAGGGTTTCGGACAAAAACTGACCTGTTACAAAGGGATTTCATTTTTTTGAACTAATTTGAACTCCAGACTTTTTGTGTGCTCAAAATGAACAATTCAAAGCCACATCATCAATTTTCAACCCTTTCTGACTTCATCTGTCTTCACTTTTTCTTCGCTTGTGTCCTTTGCTTATTGCGCCGTAACCATGGATATTCTTCATCGCTTAACAGGGTGCTTGGGTTAGCCTTGACTTTGAAGGGAGGAATTTCATGAAACTTTTCATAATCTTCAGACATGTCTGTCTTACCCTCCACTCCCACGATGTCTCTTTTCCCTGAAAGAACTATGTGGCGCTTTGGCTCATCGTATGATGTATTCGCTTCCTTATCTTTTCTTTTTCTCGGTTTGGTAGACATGTCCTTCACATAGAAAACCTGCACCACATCATTGGCTAGGACGAATGGTTCGTCTGTGTACCCAAGATTGTTCAGATCCACTGTTGTCATTCCGTAATGTGGCTCTACCTGTACCCCGCCTCCTGACAGATTGACCCATTTGCACTTAAACAAAGGGACCTTAAAATCATGTCCATAGTCAAGTTCCCATATGTCCACTATGTAACCATAATATGTGTCCTTTCCCCTCTTGGTTGCTGCATCAAAGCGGACACCACTATTTTGGTTAGTGCTCTTTTGATCTTGGGCGATCGTGTAAAATGTATTCCCATTTATCTCGTATCCTTTGTAAGTCAATACAGTCGAAGATGGTCCCCTGGACAACGAGTACAGCTCATCAAAAACAGTGTTGTCACCTCTGAGATGTGTTTCCAATCAACTGCCGAAAGTCCTGATGTGTTCACATGTAATCCAGTCGTCACACTGCTCCGGGTGTTTGGAGCGTAGAATGTTCTTGTGTTCATCGACGTACGGGGTCACCAAGGTAGAGTTCTGTAGAACTGTGTAGTGTGCTTGAGACCAAGAATGCCCGTCCCTGCATATTATTGAGTCCCCTCCTAGCGTGCCTTTTCCTGTCAGTCTCCCCTCATACCGCGATTGAGGGAGACCAATCTTCTTAAGGTCAGGAATGAAGTCAACACAAAACCCAATGACATCCTCTGTTTGATGGCCCATGGAGATGCTTCCTTCTGGCCTAGCGCGGTTACGGACATATTTCTTTAGGACTCCCATGAACCTCTCAAAGGGGAACATATTGTGTAGAAATACGGGGCCCAGAACGACAATCTCGTCGACTAGATGAACTAGGACGTGCATCATGATATTGAAGAAGGATGGTGGGAACACCAGCTCGAAACTGACAAGAAATTGCGCCACATCACTCCTTAGCCTTGGTATGATTTCTGGATCGATCACCTTCTGAGAGATTGCATTGAGGAATGCACATAGCTTCACAATGGCTAATCGAACGTTTTCCGGTAGAAGCCCCCTCAATGCAACCGGAAGCAGTTGCGTCATAATCACGTGGCAGTCATGAGACTTTAGGTTCTGAAACTTTTTCTCTGCCATATTTATTATTCCCTCTATATTCGACGAGAAGCCAGACGGGACCTTCATACTGAGCAGGCATTCAAAGAAGATTTCCTTCTCTTCTTTGGTAAGAGCGTAGCTGGCAGGACCTTCATACTGCTTTGGAGGCATGCTGTCTTTTTTGTGCCAACGTTGCAGGTCCTCCCGTGCTTCCGGTGTATCTTTTGTCTTTCCATACACGCCCAAGAAGCCTAGCAGGTTCACGCAAAGGTTCTTTGTCACGTGCATCACGTCGATTGAAGAGCGGACCTCTAGGTCTTTCCAGTAGGGTAGGTCCCAAAATATAGATTTCTTCTTCCACATGGGAGCGCGTCCCTCAGCGTCATTCGGAACAGATAGTCCGCCGGGACCCTTTCCAAATATTACGTGTAAATCATTGACCATAGCAAGTACGTGATCACCGGTACGCATGGCGGGCTTCTTCCGGTGATCTGCCTCGCCTTTGAAATGCTTGCCTTTCTTTCGACATTGATGGTTGGTCGGAAGAAATCGACGATGCCCCAGGTACACATTCTTCCTGCATTTGTCGAGGTATATACTTTTGGTGTCAGCTAAACAGTGCGTGCATGCGTGGTATCCCTTGTTTGTCTGTCCTGAAAGGTTACTGAGAGCAGGCCAATCATTGATGGTTACAAACAGCAACGCATGCAGGTCAAATTCCTCTTGTCTGTGCTCATCCCACATACGTACACTGTTTCCATTCCACAGCTGTAAAAGTTCTTCAACTAATGGCCTTAGGTACACATCAATGTCGTTGCCGGGTTGCTTAGGGCCTTGGATGAGTACTGGCATCATAATGAACTTCCGCTTCATGCACAGCCAAGGAGGAAGGTTATAGATACATAGAGTCACGGGCCAGGTGCTGTGATTGCTGCTCTGCTCCCCGAAAGGATTAATGCCATCCGCGCTTAAACCAAACCATACGTTCCTTGGGTCACCTGCAAACTCAGTCCGGTACTTTCTCTCGATTTTTCTCCACTGCGACCCGTCAGCGGGTGCTCTCAACTTCCCGTCTTTCTTACGGTCCTCTCTGTGCCATCGCATCAACTTGGCATGCTCTTTGTTTCTGAACAGACGTTTCAACCGTGGTATTATTGGAGCATACCACATCACCTTGGCAGGAACCCTCTTCCTGGGGGGCTCGCCGTCAACATCACCAGGGTCATCTCGTCTGATCTTATACCGCAATGCACCGCATACCGGGCATGCGTTCAGATCCTCGTACGCACCACGGTACAGGATGCAGTCATTAGGGCATGCATGTATCTTCTGCACCTCCAATCCTAGAGGGCATATGACCTTCTTTGCTGCATACGTACTGTCGGGCAATTTGTTATCCTTTGGAAGCTTCTTCTTCAATATTTTCAGTAGCTTCTCAAATCCTTTGTCAGGCACAGCATTCTCTGCCTTCCACTGCAGCAATTCCAGTACGGTACCGAGCTTTGTGTTGCCATCTTCGCAATTGGGGTACAACCCTTTTTGGTGATCCTCTAACATGCGATCGAATTTCAGCTTCTCCTTTTCACTTTTGCACTGTCTCCTTGCATCAACAATGACCCGGTGGAGATCATCATCGGGCACATCGTCTGGTTCCTCTTGATCTTCAACTTCCCCCGTTGCAGCATCATCGTATTCAGGGGGCACATAGTTGTCATCGTCCTCTTCTTCTTCGCTGTCTTCCATCATAACCCCTATTTCTCCGTGCCTGGTCCAAACATTATAGTGTGGCATGAAACCCTTATAAAGCAGGTGGGTGTGAAGGATTTTCCGGTCAGAGTAAGACTTCGTATTCCCACATATAGGGCATGGACAACACATAAAACCATTCTGCTTGTTTGCCTCAGCCACTTCGAGAAAATTATGCACGCCCTTAATATACTCGGAGGTGCGTCTGTCACCATACATCCATTGCCGGTTCATCTGTGTGCATTATATATAATTAAGTGTGTCAAAAACCATTACAAAACATCATGAACAGATAAGTGACCAAATTAATAGAAGTTCATCATCACATTAAAACCAAAGTACATACATAGTTCTCATTGAACAACATATAGCTCTTCAGAGCATCTAATTAAACCATACATTATTGAAACTATGTAAAACATTTCAATGCAACAACAAATGCGATCATAATCGCAACCAATGTAACAATTGATCCAACGGCATAATGATACCAAGCCTCGGTATGAATGGCATATTTTCTATACTTTCTAATCTTGAAGCGCATTGCATCCATCTTGATCTTGTGATCATCGACGACATCCGCAACATGCAACTCCAATATCATCTTCTCCTCCTCAATTTTTTTCAATTTTTCCTTCAAGTAATTGTTTTCTTCTTCAACTAAATTTAACCTCTCGACAATAGGGTCGGTTGGAATTTCCGGTTCACATACCTCCTAGATAAAAAAAATCTATGTCACGTTGGTCGGCATAATTGTCATAAACAACAAATGAACCAAATAGTTATAAAATATAATATATACCACATCCGAATCATAGGCAGGACGAGGGCCGACGGGGGCGGATACCAAAACCATCGCACTATATAATAACAAACAATAATAAAAGTAAGAAAATTATACAAGTATTTATGTAAATCATACAAGTAAGAATTTTTTTCTTTTAGAAAGAAGATAAGAACAAGAGGCTCACCACGGTTATGCCGGCGACGAGATCGGTGCGGGCGATCGACGGCGGTGAAGACGGGGACGGGACGTGACGGACCGCTAAACCTAGACAAATCTTGAGGAAAATGGAGCTTGAAGGTCGAGTTTGGAGAGGAGAAAGCTTAAGTAGTGTTGCTCGGGCATTTCATCGAACACCTCATGTGCATAGGAGGTGAGCTAGAGCACCACAAACACCTCCCCTCGCCGGCCAGAAAAAACAGAGTAGTGGAGTGCTCTGCTCGCGGGCGAGGGGTCTATATAGGCACAACATTGGTCCCGGTTCGTGGCTGGAACCGGGACCAAAGGCCCTTTGGTCCCGGTTCGTGGCTGGAACCGGGACCAAGGCCCTTTGGTCCGGTTCCAGCCACGAACCGGGACAATGGATGTGGGCCAGGGCGAGGCCCATTGGTCCCGGTTCGTGTCTGGAACCGGGACCAAAGGGTCCAGACGAACCGGGACCAATGCCCCACGAGCCCCGGCCGGCCCCCTGGGCGCACGAACCGGGACATATGCCCCCATGTGTCCCGGTACCTGACTGAACCGGGACTAATGGGCTGGGCTGGCCTGGACCAAAGCCCTGTTTTCTACTAGTGCTATTTGCCTCGGTATAGTGAGGGAGGAATACCCAACATTTTGGGATAACCTACAAAGTAGCACTTGTCTGATTTGGAATAGGCCTGTAACCTTTTACACAAGCCCCGTATTCCAAATGTTTAAGAAAAGATATAACATGGTTGGGCGTACCATACCATGGCGTCATTTCAATAGACCCGATGAAGCTCTTTTCAGGTGTAAAAGCCGCAGTCTCTAAAGCATCACTTTAAAAGGGATAATGGCAAATTTATTTATGTCATCTTTGATCTTACCATGTCATAAATGGTTTGGTTACATCTTCACGGACATTCTACTCATAGTGGTGTTCCGGGAGGTGTAAGTTATGAAACTCTTTTCACAACTCATCAGACATTCGCAAAACTTGTAAATCAAATATTCCTTTCTGCAATCTAATTGCAGAAACATAATTTTCTTGTTACAATAATTTCTTCTTCATTTTGAAAACCTTTCGAATGATTTCAAAAGATCCAGACTTACGTCTCATCAAGTAAATATCCATATATCTACTTAAGTCATTTCTGAAGATAGATAAATCCACTACTTGCAACAACATTTATTGAACTACACACATCAAAGTGTATGATCACCAATAAGTTTGTTGCTCATTCCTTATGGCCTGTGAACGGTATTTCAGTCACTTCACTTTTCGGAGAAAGTTGCAAGTGTCAGATGATTCAAAATCAAACGACTTCAAAATCCATCATAATGGAATTTTTCCTTGCGGATTTCTCCAATGTGACCAAATGCAGTGCCACAATTGTGTGGTATTCTTTTAGTCTTGCGACATTTAGCGTCAGTGTTATGGATGTATCATATTTCCATCAATATTCATAACATACATCCCATCTTGGATGGAAGCATGGCCCTTCATGTTATTCATAAATACTGAACAACAATTGTTCTTTTATGAATAACCCTTTTGCAACAAACATTGTGTAATGGGCTAGAGTGTGTAAAACTCTAAAATGAATTATGAAAATAAATCCAGAGGCATCCCCGTGGATCAACAACTTATCCACTAAGCCAGTTACCTCGTTACCGGTATTGTTCTCTTTTCTCGTTCCCGTGTTCCGGCATCCCTGTGATCAAATCACAAAGTGTCTGGCCAGATGATGATGGATACTGTAACACCGAGAGGGCCCGCAGATATCTCTCCATCGTCGGAGGAGCAAATCCCAATCTTGAGCTATCAAGTTACTTGACATACCTTCCCATGAACCCGTAAGCCGCCGTAATAGCCACCAAGTTACGGATGATGTTTAACAAACCCCAAAGTTCAAGAATCAAGCATGAAGAAACTCGATACTCTCATGGTTTGAGGAATTATGCAAACATAAACTTCCTCTGTGTTATTAACCATTAACTTGTGACAAAAGCATCTCATAGCATAACATCAATCGGGTTGATTCAACACAAATATTCTTCTAACATTGTGCTCTCAAAGTTGCCGGCATAGTCATGCCCATGATCAGGAAAACAGAACCATCATGCAACACTTGAGCCAGTCTTAGAGGCCAGACTACGAATACATTTTACCGTTTATTATTCCACACGTGCATATGAGCCTTCCTCCGTGCCTCGTGGTTATTGTAGACTAGAGAACCATAGCAGTTATAGCATGGAACATAAACATAATTATGAACAGGGAGATACTCAATAACATTTATTATTGCCTCTCGGGCATATCTCCTACAATTGCTCCCCTGACAATTGGATGCTTACTTTAGAAGTCTCTTAGCAAATATCATCAGCTGACACGCAAGTAACAATGAAATAGGAGAAACTTAACATTTTGAGCCATGCAACGTGCTAAGTGATCAATAGGGTACAAATTTGCACATCATGACATTTAGATCCGTGATCTTGACAATTGCACAAGTAGGTCCTTAAGCTTGCATAAAAACATAGGGTCAAATCGTGTTACACTTAAGTAGACAAGAGAAAATTGAACCAACCCTAATAGATCAGTATTTTCCCCTGGCACTACTACTAAGGAATCCCAATTAGGGTCTGTATCCTGCTCCAATGCAGCATTTTCTTGGTAATCATTTTGGTAAATTTGCCCCCAATTAGAAGGTAGGCATGATCAAAGGCAAATGCAAGTAATGAACTAAACCTGACAATGCGACAATCAGAGGTAAAAACATCGGTACAACATAATTCTTAGCCTATCTAAATATATCATGGTGTTAAACTTTGCAACCATGTTAGCTCTGGAGTTCGGACTCCATGGAGCCCTCTATGAAAAAAAATTCGAATATCATGTTTTCAAGTTTCAGTAAATTCAAAAATAAAATCTACATGTATCTTCAAATGTGTATAGACTTTCATAATGAAACATTTTTAAATGTGAGCTGCAAAATAGAACAATATATATATATATATATATATATATATATATATATATATATATATATATATATATATATAGCACACATACTGTTCACTATTAGAATCCACAATTTGTTTTGTAACACTTTTTTGAAACTTAAAACATTAATTTTTGAGCTTTTTGTTATATAAAAAAGGAACCACGGAGTCTGAGCTCCAAAACGCCTCTCTCCTACCCCTCTGTCTCGGTTTAGAAGGCGTGGATCAAAATTTCTGATGGACAAAAAAATGTAAGGCTTGTCTCATATTCTCATATCTTGACTGTAATAGTGAGCCAACGCATGCAGCCTATGCTGCAAAGAAAATAGTAGATGGCTATCACATCACAAAATAGTAAATGGCCATCACATTCACATCTTAGCGATCAACCGGGATTTCTTTTACATTGTGAGTTGAACTGCAGCGGTCGTCCTTTTACTTTGTATTGCACTAACGTGTATACACGGTGGCTCGTGATTTCTAGATGATGGCTGATCACATAGACGTATGAGCAGGGGACAGTGCAACTAACATAATTTTCTGCTTGCGGGAGACAACTAACAGAGTTAAAATATTGTTACCCTCCTGCTATCATCGCATGGAGACACACACGCAAAGTCCAGCTGTGCTTATTAACACCTTGTAGGTACGTACATTGGTTGCTTCATTTGTAATTAACCAATATAACTTCATTGCCATGTTACGCAATACTCGTCACTCCAGCTAGCTAGCTGCAATGTTAATTGATGCAGCCTCCAGATATGCTTTGTTTCGCCCACCCTATAAAACCACACAATATGTATCTCCAGTTCTCCACACAACACACACGCGCACACACACACAGCACAGCAGGTGCAACACTGGCTGCAAGCACAAGAAGTAGGCAGCAATGGCGAGGCATCGCTTCCTCGCTGTGCTCCTCATCGGGGTAGTAGCAGCCTCCACTTTCCACCAAGCAGCCGCTGCTGGCCGAGGCCTTGCTGCCGTCGAGAAGTTTGCAGAGTCAGAGCCAAAGCCAGAACCCAAACCAGAGCCAATGCCAAAACCTATGCCACACTCAGAGCCGGAGCCTTGCAAACCTGAACCGATGCCCAAACCCAAACCAAAGCCTGGATCCAAGCCTGAGCCCAAACTCAAGCCCAAGACGATGCCAAAACCGAAGCCAAATCACAAGCCCGAGCCCTGCTCCAAACCAAAGCCAGAGGCTAAGCCCGAGCCAATGCCGAAACCCGAACCAAAGCCGGAGCCCAAGCCTAAACCTGAACCGAAACCGAAGCCGCCTCCCAAGTGCAAACCACCGACAACTCGCAATTGATGGGATACTGATATATGACAGTTGATGGAGGAGACCCCTTATGGAGCCACACTCTGCTATTTTCTGGAATAAGTGGTGTAGTATTCCCTGTATTCAATTTATTTATATAGGTCCATGCACGTGTGGCGAGTACTCGTACTTTGTAATTATTATTTGCTTGTTGGTATATGTTCATCTACTTTGTATGTGACTCGACTCGTTCTTTTGAGTATCTACACATGATTGTATCCTTTCACATGAATGAGCTATTTTGTCCAGTCTATCTTGTTTTCTCTATAGCGTGCAGTCTCATGAACATGTATTGCATCTTAATAAGTTAATGAACGGGTCCTCTAAAAAAATAAGTTAATGAACGGGTATTTTTCTCATTATATATGCCTAGTCGACATATATATGTACCACAAGAAAAAAAAGTACATATATATGCCTACTCGACATGGTTATTTAATTCTGTAAACTTGACACGATTATAAGTATAGCAATACATATTGACGATTGAGAAGGGAAATCGATCCCTGGTCAATGCTCATACATCCACACTGAAATATCAATATAACCTTAACAACACAATGGATGGTATCACACACAAGCAATCCTATTGCAATATTATACGTACGTGTAGATAAAACAAACTCTCAAACCAAGTGCCTGGCAACTTAAGTAGCATGCAGGTGGTTGCCGTTATTATTCTTGTCCCCTTTCCAATTTGCTAGCTGATATAGCAGAAGATAAGACGATATTATTCCGCACACGTGCTTGTGCGTGTGTTGTCATGCATTAATTCATGGACGATGGTGGCTGCCATTCGGTGCTTGAAGGAGGGGCCTTCTCGAGATCCTTGTCCACATGCCCAGCGGCCGCGCCGGCAACGTTGCCGTCCTCGCCGGAGATCTCTTCGAGCGATCGGCCCATCGTCTCAGGGACGAGGAAGGTGAAGAAGAAGCCGAACATGTTGGTCACAGAGAGGAGGATGAGCGCCTGCTTCATGTGCTTGGGGTCGCCCTTGAGGGTGAGGATCTGCACCCCGAAGGCCGCGACGATGGCGCCTGCCTTGCCCGACGCGGCGCTGATGGCGTGGCACGTAGAGCGGACACGCGTCGGGAATAGCTCGGCCGGCAGCACGAAGGTGGTGCTGTTGGGCCCGAAGTTTGCGAAGAAGAATGTGAGCGCGTACAGGATGGCGAATAGCGCGTGGCCCTTGTCCTTGAGGTATTCGTATTGGATGCCCATAACTAGCATGAACAAGGACATCATGAAGAAACCAAGGAGCTGGATCAAGTACCTGCAGTCAATTCATGGATGCTCAAATTAATGTGTAGGTGTAACAAAACTAACCAAGTCGGTCGCGCATGAGCCATGCATGCATATAGGTACGTACTCCCTCCAGCCTTTTTTACTTGGCATATGTCCAGTCAAACTTTCCAAAGTTTGACCAAATTTATATTAAAAAATATCAACATCTATAATATCGAATATATACACTATGAAACTTCATTTTAAAATGAATATAACAATATTGATTTGGCTTTGTGAATGTTGATACTTTTTTCTATAAGTTCGATGAAAGTAGAGATACTTTGACTTCGGATAAAACTTATATGCTGACTAAAAAGGGCCGAAGGTAGTACATACCTTCCCATCTTGTCGATGAGGGCCACGGTGACCCAGTAGCCGGGGAAAGTTCCGAAGAGGGCGATGAGGAACATGGCTCGTGATATCACGAACACCTCTTTGAGGGCATTCATGGAGCCCGCGGTGCCGGTGAGGTTGATGGCTGGGAAGATGTCCTTTTGTGTCAGGTTCTGGCTGTAGAAGGCGATGTCGAGGAGGAACCACGTGGTGGTGGTGCCGATGAGGTGCAAGCCGTGACGCCGCGCGAACTCCATGGACAGCAGAGAGTATTCGTTGGCCGCCCTAAACTTGGAGAGCTTCTCCTGCTCCTCGTCGATGCGGATCTCCAGCACTTTCTGCATGTCGTTGGTAGCCTGTTTGGCGTTACCCTCGATGAGAGCAGTGTACCTGGCGGTCTCGGGCATCTTCATCCGCCAGTAGAAGGTGGCCAATGCGGGGAACGCCCCGAGCATGAGCACGACGCGCCACATGTAGTCCGCCGCGTGCCACTGATCTTCAACCGACTCGCGATGGTGCTCATCCCACGACGGTGCGGGGTTGTAGTGGAGGAAAATGGCGGAGACGATCATGGACACGAGGCCCGCGAAGATGATGCCGACGCCCTGCATGGCGAAGACGGCGGCGATGAAGGCGCCGCGGGTCTTCTTGTTGGCGTACTCGGACATGATAGTGGCGGACAGCGGGTAGTCCCCGCCGATGCCGAAGCCGAGCCAGAAGCGGAAGAAGCAGAGCGTGCCGATGACGGCGCCAGGGGTGCGCCCGAAGGAGAGGCCGGAGCCGATGGCGCACGCGGCCATGAGGACGAGCGTGATCCCGTAGACCCGCTTGCGGCCCAGCTTGTCCCCGAAGTAGCCGAAGACGAGCTGGCCCATGAGTGTGCCGACGAGCGCGACCCCCGTGACCATGTTGTTGATGCGCACGGGCATGGTGCCGGGCACGTTTTTGCCGATGTCGGTGTTGGTGTCCGGGTAGTAGAGGCGGCCGAGCAGCTTGGAGACGGTGGTGATGCAGAAGAGGTCGTAGGCGTCGGTGAAGAAGCCCATGCCGGCGATGACGATGGCCTTCATGTGGTACATCTGAGTGCGTGCCGAGTCCAACGCGTCCAGCACCGCGAGGTTCTGCCCCCCTCCGCCGCCTGCCCCATTCTCCGCCATCTCGGTCCCAACTTTTTTCGATAAAGGGCGCTTTTATGAGACTGTGTCTCAACTCTCAACTCAACTCCCGTGTTTGGTGCTTTGCTGCTTGCTCGCCCTGGTTCTTATAATTGTGCTCTGGTCGGAGATTATGACGATGAAGCAGAGGACGGCGGCAACGAGGGAAAACTGTCGTCGTCGCTCGTATGCTCCGTCTGCCTCGTGCTGGTTGGCTGGCAGGATATTCCGCATACTACTCGGATCATACATTTGTCACCGACTGGACACACACGGGCATACTTCTGCAAGGTTAATACACCGGGACAAACATACACGACAGAATAATACCCTTGACAAAGACGAAAAATAAAGCTGCCGTGACAGAAGCAGCCGTTCCCATCTAGAAAATGGCCGGAAGCGAGGCGTGTGCTTATTTTGTCTCTCTCGTGAAATTTACTTGGAGGCTAGTGCTGGGGAACGCACCTCGACATGGTAGGAGCGAAGGTAACTAAGGCACAAATGTGTCTTTTTGGCAGGATATTCCACAACCAGTGGACCCCTTGCTGATTGGGGATAGGTAGGTACCGTAAGAATTAAGAGAGGTCCAGCTGTCAACATAGTTTTCCAACGGTTGCAGGCCAAATGTCTGAATCATCAGTGTCGTGTGTGGTAATAAAAAAGACTGCTTTGCTAGACCTCAGTCAGTCAGCTGAGATTTAGCAGAGTCCCGGTCAAGTTCATGGCCATTCGATCAAATGCTTTGAGATTCGTGTGTCGTGCAACGTATTTTGGCAAACCGTTTCCCACCTTTGTCTGCGCCTCGTCGCAGATATAGATTGTGCAGCAAATCTCGTTTCCCTTGTAACGGGCTGACCCATCAAGCTTACCGACTTTTCAGTTTTTGGAACCTTCCACCAGTTTTCGGAAGTTTACACCGGTTTTGAGAAGCTTCTGGCCATTTTTTTCTTCATTTTTCTGCCGGTTTTACTCGTCTTATATAAAAAACATTACGCATCATTTCAAAATGGCCATTCTAAATTTTGTGAGTATTTTTCAAATTTATTATTTGAAAAATCATGATTATTTTAGAAAATGCGTTACTATTTTTAAATTCATGAATATTTTTAAAATTCGTGATTGTTTTAAAATTACTGAACATTTTTTAAATTTGTGAACACTTTTGAAAATTGTTGAAGACCTCTTATATTCATGATCAATTTTTTCCTGATTTCATAAAAAAATATCCAAAAATAACAAGAAAATCGGTAGCCTTCTTCCCCATGATAATAGAGTGGCGATAGCAAAAGGCGAGCAACAAAAAAAAAAGAACAAGAGCCTGAGTGAGCGAGTTATTGGGTTGGCCCATGTCGATTGACCTGTGCATTATAGGTACAAAAGGATCATGAGGCGCCTGTTGACGTATAAATATATTGCCTGGTCTCTTCCATCAAATCGGTCTTTTGGTTGCATTGGCTAGAGCATGCACTTATATATCGTATCGGAGCCAAGAGGTATTGAGTTCAAGACCCGGCTGGTGCAATTAAATTGCAGCCCACTTTCAGACCACATTTAGGCCTGAGGGAGCCACATGTGAGGGGGAGTGTTGACGTATAAGGGGCTGTTTGGTTGGCGACCTGAGGACCATGCCTGAGAAAACTAGACGCTTGACACTAGCCGGAGATTCTCATGACTTTTGCCTGACCAGGCAGCTTTGGAAAGACGATGTTTGGTTCATGCCTGAGCCTGAGAAATTAAAAAATAATATCACACATTATTGCTGCATGTGTGAAGTACAGGAGTGGACCATTAAAGTGCGCTCATGCGCTGCCTGAGTCTCAGGCCTGCGATTTTGAGCGCCTGGCTCCGGCTAATTGCATGCCTGGTGCTCTCACGTCAGGCTAGATAGAAAATGCTCAGGATGCCA
Organism: Thinopyrum elongatum; assembly: GCA_011799875.1. Lineage (NCBI taxonomy): Eukaryota > Viridiplantae > Streptophyta > Magnoliopsida > Poales > Poaceae > Thinopyrum > Thinopyrum elongatum. Next base: position 11,955,141 of record CM022300.1, on the reverse strand, counting down.
ACCAAACAAGGTCTAGGCCAGTGTCCGGCTTGCATCTGGCCAGGCAAATGCATCTTCGGGTGGCAATCAAACAGCCCCTAAATGTATTGCCTAGTCTCTTCCATCAGATTGGTTTTTTGGTTACATTGGCTAAAGCATGCACTTCTACAACGTCGAATAGGAGCACCAGATTTATTACGCCTCAAGCAGTCTAGCCTATTTTGTTGGGTCGGTAGCTGCACATTTTGGGGCCTGTCATTCTTTATATGAATGAGTGAAATGAATTTCTCTTATTCTGCCCAACATGGGCAAATTGCACATGCATAATGATTTTGTGTATTTTCTTGGACTTTGATGGTTTCACCGTTTTTTTTCTGTTTCCTTTTCTTTATGTAGTTTTCTTCATGATTCCTTCCGACATTGCAGTTATCATTTCATTTCTTTTCTCCTTTTTGTGTTTTTTTCTTCCTCTACTTTTTAATACAAGAGTATTTTTATGAACATTTTTAAAATTTATATATTTTCATAAATTAATGAAACTTGTCAAATTCGTACATATTTTTGAAATTAAATTGAATATTACAAAAATCCATGAAATTTTAGTAGTTCATGAACATTATTTTTAAAACTTGTTAACATTACAATTTTTTGAACATTTTCTATATACATGAATACTTTTAAACATTCACAATCATTTTATTTTTCTTTATTTTCATAATATATTAATTGATATACTTTTATAACAAAAAAATCCTTTGAAATGAAAAATAATATGGAAACAAATACATTATTGGGCCAGCCATTCAGAGGCCTCATTGGAGAACTCGTGAGTGAAAGGACTAAAGGCCTAAAGATGAATAAAGGAAACTTGCCTTTTAAAACCTTTTTTGAAATCTACTCTTTCCCTTTGAAAGTTGAAGAAAAAATATTTTGGATTCACACGGGCACAACATCAGCGTGAACTTGACTCTCTTTATTTTTACCATTTTTAGGGATGTAAAATTATGCGTTTTAACGGTTTGTTTGAATTGAGGGAACATATAAGAGTAAAATTACAAGATGTTTTGAATTCCCTTTCAGCTATACTACATATGAGGACAAGGCCACAACACACGAAGAATCTTCTCAGCTTAACTATAGCCACTAATAGGAGATCCACACACTACGCTCAATCTTGTTATTTCCTGGCCACAAGCCTGCAAATTCTCATAGATTTTTGTCGGTGTTTGGGCCTTCTGTGAACGTACAACATCGTCGATGGTCTTGTGGTGCCTCCTAAAGAAGTGACAACTCATGGCTTCCTGAGTTGCCAGTCAAGCCGAAGGGTTGCACGCTAGGAGGTCCTGCAGCAGACAAATCAAGTCTCCCATAGTGTGGTCCACATGTTGCATCATTAGGTTCTGCATTGTAAAATTGGAAGACGTAGATTATAAAATAATTGATAAAGTTCAGCAATTATGTGCCATTGCTGCGGCGGAAAGAAGAGAGATTGTGCATCTCACCCCTTAAACTTGAGCCAACATGTCTATTCTAATTCTCACTATTTTGAAGCCCGATCCGTTGAACAATTGTTGTACGGTATTTTCATTAATAATAAAAGTTATGTACAGAAGTCTGAACTAAGAAAAAAAAGGCAGTACAAAAGGTTATCTAATTCCAGTTTTCTCTAACATATTAGTATTTAGGAGTGATTCTATAGATTATCAATGACTCAACTCACTGATCCAGGCTGTTGAGATTCTTATCTTTAGTTCTGATCTTGACCATCTACAGGCCTGCTTGAGCTATAATTTCCATGACCTTACTACAGGAGTCTCATTCGTAATGATCTACCCACTTTGCATCCAAATATACTAGCAACCCAAAATGATAATATCCATAGCAATCTTCTTAGGAAGTGTATATGTTAGAAGAGTAATTCATCAAAAGAGGAAATGGCTCTATGTCTTAGGGATAATGGAACCCCGTCAGCTGTGAGCAAAAGAGGAGTCACGGAGAAGATGTTGTGTTGTTTCCTCCATATTTTCATTATTGAATGCACAATCATAAAGTCCATGTGCATGCCTTTGCGTCTGAGTAGACTTCTGGATTCTATCGTGAATAATTATCCAAAAAAAGTTTTGTGTCTGAGTCCGCTACCTGCTTTCCAGAGCCATTTTTATAAAGAAAGCATGTTGGATATTTTCTTAGTAGTTATCTTTATTTATTGGTAATAATGTTTTTCATATACTCAGAATAAGGTGGATATTTAGTAACACGAGTCGAAGGAATTTGCAAACGAAGTGTTTTAAGCAATGCAAGAAATTTTGCAAATCATTTTTTCATGGCCTTGACAGCCGATGAATGCATCAGAAGTTTTTCTTAGAAAAAGGTCGTTTAGTAGATACCAGTGATGTGATATAGTCATATCCCCCTTTTTGCTTCTTTTTCTTCCTTTTTTATGAAGAAATTATTGTATTACTCAAAAGTCTCGAGATTTACAGTCAAGTTCAAAACATCTAAAGCGCTGGGGGAGGGGGGGGGGGGGGGGGTGCTGATCCAGGCCAAACAACAGTACGCCGCTGAGATCTACCAAAGTTTTGCCATTAAAGTGACTACAATTATTCTGGCATCAGCAAATATAAGTAATACAAGAATTACGTTCCTTCAAGCTTCTCTTGATTTCCTGGAACAAAAAAACATACTTCGATTTGTTGCCATCTTCACTCTTGATCATAATGACCGTCTCAAGGCAATCACTTTCAACATCAATAGGCCGGGTACTCCATTGAAGCGCCAAACTCAAACCTTCATGGAGAGCTAGAAGCTTTCTAACCTATAAGGCCTTATACAATGCTAGGTGCTTAGAAAAATTAACCGGGTTTTTCTGAAGCACCAGTGCCTATCTAACATTTTTAAGAAGTTGCTCCCCACTTCTACCTATTCTCTCAACATGCACACTGTCCACATCAACTTTATGCCACATCATCAATCAGTTTGCAAAATCAGCCAATCAGCCTTATTCCTCCTACAGTCAGCGGTCGATTGTGTGCAAAGAAATCACGTTAGGGTTCAGTTACCACAAGGAGAAGGACCCACCGTAGGCTGACCACGGGCTCCCTTGTAGGCCGATCCTCGCAAATTTTTGGTGGATCAGATCTACAGCCGAAGAGTTGACCTCTACCGTGCTCCACACCTCTCCCGTTGGGTCTTCCTTCCTTGTCTTCTCACCTCCCGATAACTCCATCGATTGATTTTACAACGTTTCTGCCGTCCTATCGTCGCTCCAATTAACTTCCTCACGATTGGTTTCCCATTACTCTCGACAGATGATCTTCATCTTCACTGAGATAAGGGAACCGGCTCCTCGTGAGCGAGGTCATCGGCGCCCTCGAGGGTGCTCCCGGACGACACCATGGTGCGCGCCCGCGAGAAGAGCGGCTACGACACCTACTCGGGCGGCAACTCCATGAGCAATGACGACAGCGGCACGACCACCGTCACACTCGTGACCGCCGGCGTGTACTACCTCATTTGCGACATCCCCGGCCACTGCGCTAATGGCATGAAGCTCGCCATCATTGTCACGGTCGCGGGGGGCTCAACGACGGGAGGTACCGTCCCTGCCGGCTGCGGCACCGCCGGGGAGCGGGCCGGCGATGGGGGCCGTCGTCGCTGCCGCCGGGGGGGCTCTGATCATGCTCACACTGTTTTGATGAAGCCTGTCAACGTCGCTAGCTTCTGGCCAGATCGATGGATTGGCGGCGACGGTGCTCCGGAACACTTCGCTGTATCTGCAGATGAATATGGCGCTAGCCATCCTCTGCAGGTTCTAGCTCGTGAAGGGCCACGCCGTCAAGTACCAGATGATGACCAATTGACCATCTAATCCATTGTGTACAACCTCAACCTCAAGTTGCAGATTGGCTACTGACTATTCCATTTTTCTCTAGCATATTCTGTCAATCGTGTAACTTAAGGTAACTCCAGTCCCTCAGTTTTGTTACCAGGATTACACTGATTTTCCAGTAGACATGTGAAATTAGCTTGCAATATCCTTTGATGGTATGGCTTCCATAATCTTCTTTGTCGTTCATCACACCATCTATTGTGATTACTAATGTATTCTGCATGTATCTCTACTCTACATAATTAAAATAGTGTTTGCAGGTTAATTTTGTTGTTAAATTCTTCTTAATGATGGGCAATTCTGGCCTTCTAGCCACGTTATGGTGATACAAATCTCCTTTGATGCATGGTATGGCTTCCACACACCTCCTTTGTCGTTCAACACATAATCTGCTAACGTGTGAAGAAATTAGCTTGCACAAATCTCCTTTGATGGTATGGCTTCCATAATCTTATTTGTCGTTCAACAAATCATATATTTATGATTACTGATGCAGTTCTAACCTGCTAGACACGGAATACATTTTTATTTTTCAAGCGAGTTGTGTATGAAATGGTTTTACTTTAGCTGGAGACAACATGCTTACAGGTGTTCCAAATTATTTATATTTTCTTTGTCTAATATATCCAATTTTTTCTACTACAATTTCCACAGCAACACGCGGGGTATCATCTAGTTTCTACAGGAGAGATGCCTAATTAAGTGTCTACCCTGTACAAATAAGCACCGGTGCTTAAGAAAAGACTGGTTTATTTCTCTAAGCACCTCTATCACCTTGCATTGTACAAGGCCTAAGGAGGCTAGCCAAGTTGCCTCCATGGAGCTCCCTGACTTCCTGCACTTATGGCCGTTGGATCCGGTCAATCTGGTCTTCAAATCATTCTGGGACGTTGGATCTGTGTCATTTATTTTTACCTCGTTTTAGTTTCGTAGGACCAATGACTGGTGGGCTCGCGCTTTCTTGCGATTGGTTGGGCGAGCCGTTCGTGGGTGCGAGCAAGCCTGTCCTCGCAGCCTCGCGTCGTGCGGCCTTGCGTCCATTGGTTAGCGATCACTCAGTCCCCACAACCGCACCCCTCCATCTTTCTCCCTCGACAACCGCCAGAACACGAACCCTAGCCCGCCTTTACGGCCGTACACGGGACACAACCACGGCACAAGGACTTGTTGACCTCCGTGATTGCATGCTGGATTCAAATGTGGAAAGCATGTAGTAGTGACTCATTTCCCTTTGATCGTATAATTCCGTCTGTTTATATCGTATTGAGGTTTTTCCTCTCTTAATGAATGAAAGCACCACTGCTGATGGCTGCGTGCATTATTCACCTCGTTCGGAATCAGAAAAAAAAAACGAAAGAAGGCAGCGCTGGTAAATTCGGTCAAACTTAGCTGAACTATAGGCAGATGCTGGGGTCTAATCGCCAACAACACAGTCCAAAAAATTGGGGTGTTCCGAGAATAGAACTCGGGACCTCTCGCACCCGAAGCGAGAATCATACCACTAGACCAAACACCCAATTTTGTTGTCATTAAATCACCAAGTCCTTTAATTAACTGCAGGCATATTATTTGTCATCCTTCCCCGTTGATGAGCTATTATAGGGAATGGCTATTAGGCGCTTGTTCACGTAGAGCAGGGCCAGCAATGAATTTACTGTTCACCGTGGAATAGATGAGTTGGGTAGCAGCTATGAATTTAGGACGTGACTAGCCAGCAACCATTGGCTGGCTAGCGGTCCAGGGCACACACCCTAAAATTGGTAGTGGACCTCTTCCTAGATCCAACTGACTAACCAAAAAAAGGAAAGAAACAGTCCCTCGCGCACATGGCCTCCAAGGGAGAATATTTCATGATCGTAACTGTTGCTCCCCCTAACGTCTTTAGCGAACATGACAGCCGACGCACCAAACCCTCCTAATGGTCATTAGCGCTCGTAACCATTAGCGATCATGGCCCACTTGGTCTCAATAATTGTACCTCACGCCGCTTCCCCCTTCCCAGCCACAGCTCCCCAAACCTCCCCTTCTCCATTGCGACAACTGTTGTCCCTCGCTTTGGTGGCCATGGACCTGAAAGGTGAGCTTCCATCTTGATGTGCCCTCTCAGCTCCTCTTTTACAAAACTCTGTGGAACAAAGGGTTTACCAGTGAGGGAATATACAACAACATGGCAGATAATGTTTGTGGAACTACAAAAAAGAAATACTAAGACGTTATGCATGCAAAATAATGTGTTTTTGGGCAAGTTGATATGATGTGCAGGCAAGTCTGGAATGATTTCCAGGCAACTCGTGCTGAAAACACAGGAAAACCCTCTCTTGAAAGTACTATTCTAGTTTATGCATGGATTTTTTTGCAAGTATATCTACAGACTGTTGTAGGTTGCGCGAGGCTGCTGTTTTTTGATTGATCTTCAAGCTTGGCAAAGCTTTTGGGCAAGTTATGTATATGTGCAGGCAATCAGGGAGAAAAAAATGCAGGCAACTCATGTTTCTTGTGCGGTAGAAAAATAAATTAAGGAAAAAAGAGGTCTTGAAAGTTACACGGTTTGGCTATTACTAGTGAATTTTGTGGGCAAATATCTCCTTGAACTACAGGTTGCGCAATTGTAGAAGTAGCTGATGTGGTTCGTTGTGAATTTGCTACTAAATTTTGGACAATGTAGCTGTCCGGGTTTTGCTGTAAGTGTAGCTGCTGTGTTGGTTGTGCTTCTGGCTGTTCACATATCTAGGCATGTTTCTATAATGTTTGGGCAAGTAGGGAATGGTTTAGAGGCAACTCATTTTGTTCGGTTGTGTGAAAAAAAAACATAACCCTCTTGAAGATCTGGTTTTAGCTTTTGCTTTGGATTTTGGACATGTATCTCCTGGGGCTAATGTTGTGTATGCAGGTGAAAAAGCAGATTGATTTATTGGCCACCCATACTCAAAACACCAAGAAGCGAAAAACAGATAAAACGTTTGCACCTTTATATGGGTTTCTTCTAAGCAAAAACTCAAGCCAAAATTCACCCATTTTTTGCTAGTGCAATATTTAACTAACCAACCCACATATCGAATCAAGGAATAGAGCAAGCTATTGGGGGCTTTCTGAAGTTTACCTTGAAGTGTAGTGAAAAATATTTCTTCCTTGCTAAACATGAACCAGGGTGCAGAGGAGGAAAAGAAAGAGAAGGTTTGATTTTTTCCTCACCTTGTTCATCCTGATTGCAACTCTTTTTCCAGTGTTTTCCCCTTTTCTTTCTTCCAGCACAAGCAGCTAGTATTGATTTTTACTGCACCTATTGCAAGAAAACGGTAAAAAGCAACTAGTGAGCAACTATAGCGCCTTTTTAAGCAAATCAAGTATTGACAAAACGCTAGTCCTGTCAGTACATGAAAAATGTTTGATCTTCCTTTCTCCAACAAATGGCTGTTGCACATTTGGAGAAACCCCTTGACAAAAAGCTAGTCCTGTCAGTACATGAAAACAAAAAAAGGAGCCAAGTTTTAGGGCTTGTTTAAGCAAAATCATTATTGACAGTAAGCAACCCTTGTGTGTTTAAGGCAAGTCCTCTTTCTTTTGCTGAAACCAAAAAGTTGAATAGCTTTGTGTGAAGCTTACCTGGAAGTGGATGTTCAAGCTTCTTGCTTCAGCGTGTGCACAAAACCTCAAAAATGTTGCTTTAATTTGACACCGTTTTAGAATTTAGTGAGGCCCTACAAATAAAACAAACAATTTGTTTAGGCAAGAAATATCTACGAAACCATATTTACGAAACTTAGGTGATTTAGGCAAGTATTATATGTAGACAACTTATCCTATTGGAAAATAAATTTTTTGTGCAAATAAAATTAATTTTTTGCCAACAAAATTCTCTGGGCATCTCGCGTCAGCCTCTCTAGCAACTAACTATCATGCATTGGGCAAGTTTTGGGCGAAATAAAACCCAGCGTTCTCGGGAGCGGATCTTTGGACAACTCACGCCAACATCTCTAGCAACTATATATCATGCGTTGGGCAAGTTTTGGACACTTTCGGCTCAAATCATTGACGATTCCAGCCCCCGCATCTCGGCAGCGGATCTTTGGGCAACTCACGCCAGCATCTCTAGCAACTAAATATCATGAGTTAGGCAAGTTTTAGACACTTTCGGCTCAAATCATAGACGATTCCAGCTCTCTCGGGAGCGGATCTTTGGGCAACTCACGCCAGCATCTCTAGCAACTACCTATAATGCGTTGGGTAAGTTTTGGATACTTTCGGCTCAAGTCATTGACGATTCTAGACCAAGCATCTCGGCAGCGGATCTTTGGGCAACTCGCGCCAACATCTCTAGCAACTACCTATCATGTGTTCGGCAAGTTTTGGACACTTTCGGCTCAAATCATAGACGATTTCAGCCCCCGCATATCGTGAGCGGATATTTGGGAAACTTACATCAGCATTTTTAGCAACTACCTATAATGTGTTGGACAAGTTTTGGGTACTTTCGGCTCAAATCATTGATGATTGCAGCCCCCCCTCCCCCCTGTCTCGAGAGCGAATGTTTGGGCGAATTATGCCAGCATCTGTAGCAACTAACTATCATGCGCTGGGCAAGTTTTGAAAACTTTTGGCTGAAATCGTAGACGATTCCAGCACCCACATCCCCAAGTCGCAAACCACCTGCGCGCTCAAAATCATTGATTCGCCCATAAACATGGGACCCCCACACCCCTCTTCAACCTCCCTATTCCGCCTCTATGATATAGAATTGTAGATGTGAGTAGAAAACTGCATGCTTAGGGGGTCGATTTCGAGATACTTACCGGCGATTTGCGGCCTAGTTCATCGACCACTCGAGACAATGCTTTCCCGGATCTAGCTCCACACCGCTAGGTGGTCATGGCGCATGGATGATGCTGCCCCATTGGCTCTTCCTCTTGCTTCCCTTGATGGTCGACAGTACTCCGTCACCTTTCTCCTCCCCTCTGCTTGCTGGTTGCCAAATCTATATTTTAGGAAACTTTCTGACATTATTAGGCAAGTTAGTGTAGAAATTATTGACTAGAAGAAAGCATGTTTTTTGGCTAGAACTCAATGCGCAAAAAGGCTATAGATTGACTAGAAGAAAGCATGTTTTTTGGCTGCTGACTTTCTCTGCCTAAAGTACAGCCCGTCGCTTCTTACTTTTGCGTGTTTAATGATGTACTAATGGCTAACAGAAGTGCCAACAGGGAAACTGGAAGCAGCTCCAACTGAGGAAGGAGAACTGGTGAATTGATAAAACAGATGGAACTGCCAGTGCACACATCAAAGCAATATCCTGTTATTAACTACATCTTGTGTGTGTGGCATCAACGACCACTGAAAGACAGAGAATCTTTCATTCAGATACAGTGTTGCTTTCCCCTAGGAGAGTTCACTTTTATGTGTACCAAAAATAGCATGACAATAATGCTATGTGATAATCCTTTGTAAAATAAATTTGATTCTGGCGGCATTATTCAGCAAGCACTGATGTGCTTCTACTTGCACACATATCTTGTAGTATTAGAAGTTTAGAACCGACGTAGTTGTAATTGTATAAACCAGCCAAGCAGGCCTTTTTCATTATTGAATTAATGTGTTCCTGTACAAGTTTCAGTCTAGCTGATATGGATACCATATTCAATAGAAATATTTGACTAGGCAGATAGACATATCAGGCAACAACTAACAAAATCATTAGGCAAGCAAATCATTACACTAGTAGAAAAATGCCCATTTGTCCCGGTTCCAGAGGACCATTTGTCCCGGTTCTGGAACCGGGACTAAAGGATCGGGACTAAAGCCCAATACCTTTAGTTCCGGTTCGCCTACGAACCGGGACAGATGGGGCTCCACGTGGCCGCTGCGGCTTGCCCAGGCAGGAGGGCCTTTTGTCCCGATTGGTAGCACCAACCGGGACCAAAAAGCATCCACGCGTTAGCAGTTCAGGGGCTGGGGTTTTTTTTTAAAGGGAGGGGTTTGGGGGTTTTGGGGGTTTTGTAGGGTTAATTTAGGGGTTTCATATATTGTGTTAGATAGCTAATAAAGAGAAGTGTCCTCTCTTATCTCCGTGCTTGGTCGACGCTACGTACTATACATATAGAGAGGACTCGACACGCTAGCTAGTAAGCAAATGAAGGAAACCATTAAGTACACAAGATCGTCATGAACATATACAGAGAGAAGTGATCGACCTCTCCTTCTCTGAGAGATTGGTCGAACAACAAGTTTTCGTATATCTATCCGACGCTACTCGCTACATATATACAATATAAGATCTCTTACAATTCCCTAACATCTAATGTCAAATTCCACATGGTATTCTCCGGCTTTATTTATGACGTGGTCAAGAAAGAATACCGCCAATTCCTCTTGAATTGCTCGTATGAGATCTTGTGGTAGGAATTCATCCCGCATCTGCCACATCTAATTTGAAGAAGGGGGTCAATACGTATATATGATTGAAACTCAACACAAATGATGGTAATAAAATAAAATTGTGAATATTATTGCTTACGTACTTCATATTGTTTTTTAGAGTAGCCCTGCTCACAGGTCGTGTGGCGGATGAACTCGCAAACGTAGTATCCACAAAAATCATTCCCGCCTTCCTGCCACAACCACTTTACAAGAAATAGAGGTCAATCAAACTGATAAACAAGCATGCTAAATGATATTGATGAAACTAGCTAGAATCAATGGGAGATGCGCGGAACTAGCTAGTAGTACTTACTTTCGGGTGTGTAAATCGCAGCTCCCCCGGCAGTCCCGGAGCTTCTGCGGTGAGCTCTTTCCAAACCCTGCCAGACAAAGAAAACAATTACTTGATATCAGGAAATGAACAAAGTTGCCGATATGGTGCGATAATGATCGATCGAACTTACTTCTCGAGCATTTTAGTCATGGCCGCATACTCCTCGGGATCTTTTCGTCTCGAGTCTAAGATGGTTACTAGTCCCTGATCAAGCTTAATCTCTAGGAGAATAAAGTGGAAGCTGCGCACGCATGCATAACTCATCAATTACATTACTATAACCTCGAGTAATAAGGGAAACCGAATATGCACAAGACAGTAACACTCACTTGAAGTTGTAAGGAAAGAGTATTTTATCTTTGTTTTGATTTTGAAGCAACGATTGTAGCAACTTGGCCTCGGCTTCTTTGGCATTATATTTAACCGTCCATTCATCTATGAGATTTGTGTTAATGAACCCAATATCATATATTTGTGCTTTTCTGCATTCGACGATCTTCAATCTGCATAATATAGTGAGTATAATTATATATACATGCAATGAAAGAGCTGAGCTATATATAGAGACTTAATTACAGAAGTAGTACTTACAGACGGTAGCAAGTGACGATTATTTTATCGAGGGCCTTTTGGTTGAAAAACTGGAAGAACTCCTTAAATGGAACAGACAACAGATCAATTCCAATGAGGTCGTGCTCCTCTTTAACTCTCAGCGTCAAAGTATCCTTCCCAGACTCGCTGCAGGTGTCCATGTACCACTCATGGAATCTTCGCATCATCGTTGTTAGAGGAGGATGACCAGGTTTGACGAGAGGCTTCCCGTACCGGTATTTGTGTTCGTCCACCTCCATTGTATCAAAATGTGCATCGTCGGGCCGGTAATCTGTAGGATTGGTACCAGGCACCATCCCCGGATGATTAGCGACGATATCGCTAGACACCTTGAGCGGGGGGCACGATTGGTTCGCTTGTTCACCGAGCTGGTGAATTTTTTTCCCACTTCTTCGTTCTGCTAACCTTCGATCACTGCAAGTACTTCCCGACCGCTCCGCTTCCTGATATGTCCTTTCAATAATGCGCTCATAGTTGGTTTGCGGCGGAGACGGTGGTGGTCGCTTTAGGGCATCGAGAGTGCGCTTCGCTTTCACCGGATCTATTGTCTCCTTCGGAGGTGGAGGTTTCTTTGCAAAAAAGGCCCTCACTTGGGCACGAGAGATGTCCTCGTTTTCCTTGTCGGTCCTCTCATATGGTAACTTTTCCAGAGGCTCGAGAGATGGACCGTATCTGAATTGCCTCCCACCTCTGCTTGTACTGCTAGCCGCCGGAGCGGCGGCGTTTCTCTTCCGCTGTTGCTTACAAGGTGGAGAAGGAGGCGGAGTGCTCCGATGCGCCGGAGGAGGCGGAGTGCTCCGATGCGCCGGAGGAGCCGGAGCAGCGGCGTCTGTCTTCCGCCGTTGCTGACAAGGCGGAGGAGGAGGCGGATTGCTCGAACGCGCCGGAGGAGGCGAAGGAGGAGGTGGAGTGGCCTCACGCGTCGGAGCAGCCGGAGAAGGAGGCAGAGTGCCCTGATCACTCGCCGGAGGAGGAGGAGGAGGAGGAGGCGGAGGCGTCTAGTTCGGAAGCTTGATGAGCTCCTTCCGTCATAGACATGGAGTCTTCAGAGCAAGACATAGCTGAGTCTCCCCTTCACCGGTAGGGTGGTCAATCTCGAGCTCCTCAAATACCTCCGTTATTTCATCCACCATCACAACAGCATAGCCTTGTGGAATCGGACGGCAGTGAAAAGTTGCGTCGGGTTGAGGAGGTGCAACAGAGCAGACAGCCGCCTTGACTTTGAGGTTCTGCCATTGCGTCATAAGGTGGCAATGTTGAGCCTCCATGATAGCATCCACGGGGTAGCTAGGAGCCGTGAAGTCAGGCTGCTGAAGGAGCTTGGTGGAAGCCACGCTGCTTCTCCGCTGAGATGGCGGGGTAGTTTCTGGGGTAGCTCCGGCAGGTCGCTGGCTATCAACTGCTTGTTCCTCTAGCTTTCTACCCTTTCATTCAGCTTCTGCAGTTCACTCAGCTCCTGTTTCCTCTTCCTCTCCCGGGTTTTGTAACCGCCTGCGCCGGGAAACCCAACCTTCCATGCAACGGAGCCTGCCGTGCCTCGTGTTCGTCCTGGGTGCTCAGGATTCCCGAGGGCCTGTGTGAGCTCGTCGTTCTGTCTGTCGGGAACGAACGTCCCTTGCTGCGCTGCGGCGATATACTTCTGAAGCTTCTTGACCGGTATTTCAAGTTGCTCGTCCGTCCAAACGCACTTCCCTGTTTCAGGGTCCAAGGTTCCCCCAACCCCGAAGAACCAAGTCCTTGAACGGTCTGGCCAGTGCAATGTCTCTGGTTCTACCCCTTTATCAAGCAGGTCATTCTCAGCCTTGTCCCACAACGGCCGGGCTTTGAGGTAGCCGCCTGACCCCGGACATATTTCTTTAGGACTCCCATGAACCTCTCAAAGGGGAACATATTGTGTAGAAATACGGGGCCCAGAAGGACAATCTCGTTGACTAGATGAACTAGGACGTGCGTCATGATATTGAAGAAGGATGGTGGGAACACCAGCTCGAAACTGACAAGACATTGCGCCACATCACTCCTTAACCTTGGTAGGATTTCTGGATCGATCACCTTCTGAGAGATTGCATTGAGGAATGCACATAGCTTCACAATGGCTAATCGAACGTTTTCCGATAGAAGCCCCCTCAATGCAACCGGAAGCAGTTGCGTCATAATCACGTGGCAGTCATGAGACTTTAGGTTCTGGAACTTTTTCTCTGCCATATTTATTATTCCCTTTATATTCGACGAGAAGCCAGATGGGACCTTCATACTAAGCAGGCATTCAAAGAAGATTTCCTTCTCTTCTTTGGTAAGAGCGTAGCTGGCAGGACCTTCATACTGCTTTGGAGGCATGCCGTCTTTTTCGTGCAAACGTTGCAGGTCCTCCCGTGCCTCCGGTGTATCTTTTGTCTTCCCATACACGCCCAAGAAGCCTAGCAGGTTCACGCAAAGGTTCTTCGTCACGTGCATCACGTCGATTGAAGAGCGGACCTCTAGGTCTTTCCAGTAGGGTAGGTCCCAAAATATAGATTTCTTCTTCCACATGGGTGTGCGTCCCTCAGCGTCATTCGGAACAGATAGTCCGCTGGGACCCTTTCCAAAGATTATGTGTAAATCATTGACCATAGCAAGTACGTGATCACCGGTACGCATGGCGGGCTTCATCTGGTGATCTGCCTCGCCTTTGAAATGCTTGCCTTTCTTTCGACATTGATGGTTGGTCGGAAGAAATCGACGATGCCCCAGGTACACATTCTTCCTGCATTTGTCCAGGTATATACTTTCGGTGTCAGCTAAACAGTGCGTGCATGCGTGGTATCCCTTGTTTGTCTGTCCTGAAAGGTTACTGAGAGCAAGCCAATCATTGATGGTTACAAACAGCAACGCATACAGGTCAAATTCCTCCTGTCCGTGCTCATCCCACACACGTACACCGTTTCCAATCCACAACTGTAAAAGTTCTTCAACTAATGGCCTTATGTACACATCAATGTCGTTGCCGGGTTGCTTAGGGCCTTGGATGAGTACTGGCATCATAATGAACTTCCGCTTCATGCACAGCCAAGGAGGAAGGTTATAGATACATAGAGTCACGGGCCAGGTGCTGTGATTGCTGCTCTGCTCCCCAAAAGGATTAATACCATCCGCGCTTAAACCAAACCATACGTTACTTGCATCACCTGCAAACTCCTCCCAGTACTTTCTCTCGATTTTTCTCCACTGCGACCCGTCAGCGGGTGCTCTCAACTTCCCGTCTTTCTTACGGTCCTCTCTGTGCCATCGCATCAACTTGGCATGCTCTTTGTTTCTGAACAGATGTTTCAACTGTGGTATTATAGGAGCATACCACATCACCTTCGCAGGACCCCTCTTCCTGGGGCGCTCGCCGTCAACATCACCAGGGTCATCTCGTCTGATCTTATACCGCATTGCACCGCATACTGGGCATGCGTTCAAATCATCGTACGCACCGCGGTAGAGGATGCAGTCATTAGGGCATGCATGTATCTTCTGCACCTCCAATCCTAGAGGGCATACGACCTTCTTTGCTGCGTACGTACTGTCGGGCAATTCGTTATCCTTTGGAAGCTTCTTCTTCAATATTTTCAGTAGCTTCTCAAATCCTTTGTCAGGCACAGTATTCTCTGCCTTCCACTGCAGCAATTCCAGTACGGTACCGAGCTTTGTGTTGCCATCTTCGCAATTGGGGTACATGTGACGCCCCGGCTTAATCGTGCACTAATCATACACGCAAATGCACATGATCAATCCTAAGGACTCACTTGAAGATATCGCAACACAACTCTAAAACATAAATAAAGTCATACAAGCTTTATATTACAAGCCAGGGCCTCGAGGGCTCGAATACATAAGCTCGATGGCATACAAGCGTCAGCGGAAGCATCAGATATCTGAGTACAGATATAAAAGAAAGACAGAAAGGCCTCAAGAAGGCGGGACAAAAGAAAACACTACGATCAAAAGGCGTAGGCCTCCTGCCTAGGACCCTCCGAACCTACTCCTGGTCGACAGCCAACTCATAGTAGAAGCCATCCTCGGGGTAGTAGTAGCGATCGTCGGTGGGGCAGCTGTCTTAGGGGCTCCGTCATCTGGTCTCGACAAACTGATATGGGGAGAAAAGGAAAGCAAAGCAACCGTGAGTACTCCGAAGTACTCAGCAAGCAAGGATCTACACTACATATGCATCATTATCAAAGGGAGGCTGTATATGTGGACTGGGCTGCAGAAATGCCAGAATAGAGAGGAAGACCTAGTCCTATCGAAGACTAGCATCTTCAAGCATCTTCCAGCATCTTCGAGCGTCTTGCAGCATTTAGAAGAGTACAGAGTAGCATAGTATAATGTAGTAGTAGAGGTATCAACCAACAGTCTCACTCAGAGATCCTTCCTCGACTCCCTGCGAGAAAGCGATCCCGGAGCCACATATCCAGTAATCATCAAAAGTTCTAGTTGTTTTGATCGGGATACAACTCCGAGTGTCCTTTACCGTAGGACCGACTATCGATAGATGTGTTCTTCCCTGCAGGGGTGCACCAACTTACCCACCACGCTCGCTTAACTCCGGCCGGACACACTTTCCTGGGTCATGCCCGGCCTCGGCCAACCGACACATCGCAACCCTACCTACAGATCAGCAGAGAGGTCCCCGCCGGTCTACATCCTAAGCGCAAGGGGGTCTTGGGCCATCGCCCCTCGCCCTCCGGGTCGTTGTGTGCAGGGTGGATACCAGCACCGCCTCGGAAGGCCGGTACGATCCGACCGTGCCACAAAGCTGAACTGGACGTCTGACAGAGCTTTCGGTTGATGTTACGATGCAGAACGCCCATACTATGCCCACGTGATGGTTAGTGCTATCAGGCCAGAGGCCTGCTCGGATCAAATATCCAAATCGTTAGGACTAGGGGCTTGCACTACAGGAAACTGCTAGTTTGCCGTCAGGGACGTACAGACGGCAAAGAGGGAAATACAGACGGCAAAGAGTTTGCCGTCAGTCAGTAGACGGCAAAGTCAGACGGCAACGCCTAAATCGGCAAAGGACTGCTTTGCCGTCTGCTCTTCGTCGGGGTGACGGCAAAGAATTTGCCGTCAATAATTTGTCTTTGCCGTCAGCGAATCCAACCAGACGGCAAAAAAAAATGACCTAACAAAACTCCACCCCTAACCAACAGCGTCAGTTGCTTTGCCGTCAGATACATAGCTCAGCGGACGGCAAACCAAGCAAGCTTTGCCGTCTTGCGTGGTACAGACCAAACGGCAAACTGTATGCTTTGCCGTCTTGCGTGGTACAGACCAGACGGCAAACTTTATGCTTTGCCGTCTTGCGTGGTTCAGACTAGACGGCAAACTGTATTCTTTGCCGTCATGTGTAACTCAGACCAGACGGCAAACTGTATGCTTTGCCGTTACCTCCTGTGCTTCCAGACGGCAAACCCCTGCTAAGCCCCGCCAGACCAACGGCCAGACAACACAGGCTGCTGACACGTGGCTGGTTTGCCGTCTAGGCCAAGACGGCAAACGCTCATCTTTAAAAAAAAAAATCAAAAAATCAACATTTTAGTACATAATATATATATATGACATCACAGTATATATCACAACGAACAAAATTCCCCTGATCCATACCAAATCACAGTATATATCACAAAGATCCATATCACAATATCACGATGAATAAAGATCCATATCACAATATCACGATGAATAAATATCCATATCACAATGAACAAAGATCTTTATCACAATATATATCACAAAATGAACAAAGATCCATATCCATAGCATAGTTCCATAACAAAGGTCCATAGCAAATAATAATACACAAAGAACAAAGATGGCATCAGTACGTAAGATTTCGCACTACAACAAATGTCATGTCCACATCGTAGTACAAAGAGCATCCGCATGGCAACCTACAAGATGAAATGGTGTCTGTCACATTTTGGTACAACAACAAAATAACGTGCTCGAAATCATTAATATGCCAAATAGACAAAAGAAAGTATTTTGACACAACATACGCCACACAAAAATTAATTGGACTATGACATAGTCCCACATAAGAAGTGGTGGTCAGAACCGGCAAGTCCCACAATGCCCAGCGAGCTGTCCATTTACATCCTGAATTCCTAGTGAGTTTCGAAAATAAATAGCTTCTACCCCATGTTAATTTCACAATGTAAATCATGAAGATCTTCAAGAATGGTCTTTTAAACATTAAATGAATAGCTACTTGTCTCTACTTATAAGATTGGTTCAATTTAACACTCTAAATCATGAATATCTTCGAGTGCTCTCTAAATCATAAAAATGATTAGCTTCAAGTGGTCTCTAAATCATGAGAATAAATATTTTCAAGAATGCACATAGCTAATTAAGATCATGGTTGAAATGATTCAAATGGATCATGGTTTCAAATGGTCTCTACTTGTCTCTACTTATAAGTTTGATCTTCAAATGGTTTAAACGATCTCTACTTAAAAGTTTATAAATCATGGAGATCTTCAAATGGTCTCTAAATCATGAAAATAAATAACTACTTGTCTCTAAATCATGAATATCTTCAAGTGGTCTCTAAATCATGAATATCTTCAAAGTGGTCTCTAAATCATGAAAATTAATAAGTAGCTTCAAGAATGCATATAGCTACATGTCTCTACTTTGACAAATTTGAGACATATGTGAATGAGTCAATGAGATATGTAGGGACTAACCATGCTCGATCTCAAAGAATCGGAGAACCACCAAGGTTATTGCCGTTTGGGCCTGGTGCATGTGAAGATCGATCATTGCTTGATCCATGGCCTGATTGATGCTGCATGAAGCATTACATGGTTAGCACGACACTCGGACTAAGAAATGCAATAATGGTGCATGCAAGTGTTTCAATTAACTGACCGTTGGGGGCGGAGGCGGAGAAAAGGCAGGCATCTGCGGCATACCATTCTGGGTACAATAAGCCTGCAAATTATGTTTGAGGAGTGAAGGTTAACTACGGATAGTAAAGGACTACATGTACATGCTTGGCTGTTAAGGAACTAACCGCAAACATTGCAAAGCATTGACTAGTTTGTGCCAACAACGCCTTCTCCGTCCTCTCATCAGCCAGTCGCCTCTCCTCCAGCAACCTCGCCTCCAACCTCTCATCCAGCAGTCGCCTCTCCTCCGCCATTTGCCGCCTCTCCTCCGCCAGGCGGGCCTACAAAATATGGCATTGCAATCGCATATTCAAATCCAACACTAAGTAAGAATTAAAAAAGCATATATAGAAGGACTTGTATAGAATATACCTCCATCTCAACCATAACTGGAGTCGAGCGTTTACATGTAGTAGTATTTGAGATACCTAACCGAGCTTTGTACTCAGGGAGAGAGCGACGAGAGGACCTAGGAAACATGCCTCCTGCAATCGCTTCCTTGCCATTTTTTCTACCACCTCCAGAGATCATAACCAACATGTGGTCAAGGGGCTCCGATGTCACATCATACTCAGGCCCTTTCAACTCTTTTGCCTTCCCTTTAAATTTGTCCATCCGATCGTATGCGGTCTTGCTGGTATACGCGGAAGATGTGTCACTCTCATTATAAGGCGTGGCTGATCTGAACGTTCCCTTATGGGCCAAAGCATACGAGACGAAAAGGTTGGGCAACGGAGCTTTATTGTGAGACGCCTGCAACCAAAGCAACATGATTAAGATTTCATCACAAGGATTGGCAACATGTATGCATAGTTTGTAATATATTAAGAGTTGTATGCTGTAGCAGTACTAAACTTTTAGTTCCTATAATATAGGCAATATAGCTGGGGACGCGGATTTGTAGCACATATGTGTTTGTTTATGCGTAGAAATTCAAGTAGTAGGCTGATACTATATATATTTGGGGGCGAGGCATAGATCAGATCAGATTGTCAGTATGCCAGCCAGATAGGTAAAAATAGATAGAAAAGGGTAATAACAATGAGTTTATTTTCCAGTGGAGCCAAACAACCTATTAGCAAGTCCAATTTTCTAACTCTATTAGCAAGTCCATTTTATTATTTTGTTTGCAGCAAGCTTATGAAGAACAAATCGATGAGAAGGAAGGCATACCCAACGTTCCCCGAACTCCATAAGGTTCAAGTTGCCTTGATGGTGTGGTGGATCCTGCATTGCGGCTCGCCGTTTTCTGTAATCTTTGTTTATCGCCTTATACTCTTTGGAACACCAATAGTCCACGATCCGCTCCCAGCACTCCCCCTTATCGGCGCACCATCTCGAAGTAACCTAATTAATCAATTGCGTCTCATATACATCAAAAAGAAATTGAGTGACAGATGGTTAAGGAATAACAAGCATGAAAATGCTTTACCTGCATGTACTCGTCCTTGACAAGATGTTTTCTCCTACCGGCTTTCTTATCAAGACTCTTATAGCCTTGAAGTGTCATATAAGTGCGGACAGCTAAAGGGCGTGCCTCGTATATCAGATTGTGCACAAGCTTGGGGCAATGTCCGTTGACAATCGCTCGTGCCTCCTCCAACTTTCCATCCTCGCATCTAAAGAAATCCTGCAAATACACGCGAGATCAATCGAGATTAGGCAATTGACTACCTATGGATTATATATATGCAGTGTGTGAAGAAACTTAATGATTACCCAAAGTTCGGCAAAGACCCGCTCGGCTTTGTTGTGAAACTCGATGCCGTTGGCTACACCAGTATCATTACAGGCTTTGAAGTGGTCCCAAGTTCGTGCTGGCTCCGGAACTTTGCCCTCCCCAGGCAAAGTAACCATGCCAGGGTAATGCTCCTTAATGAGGATCCCAAGGACACCGTTCACGTGCCGGTACTTCTTACCCTGGACATCTCCAACTTTCTTCCAACCGCTGCATAATGAGAAGCCAAAGTTATTAGCAATTGTTGCATAAATTGAAGGTAGAAAATGGGAAGCCAAAGTTAGTTACCTTTCTCCATATGGACCAATACATGGCCTCTGCTCGACAGGAAGATCTCGATCAGGGGCAGTTGACGAACCACGCATGTACACGGTCTTTCCCTCCTCAACCTGGATGAAACCAACATCCTCCTCATCATCCTCCTCCTCCGACGACATCCGGTAGTCCTCCTCCGACGACATCGGCCCATCCACCATCTCCTCCTCAAACACGTGGGAGTGAGGCACCGGCTCGTCCGCCACCCTCTCAACCTCAGGCGATGTCGCGACAGGTGGTGGCGAGGGAGGCCGAGGAGGATCGGCGAGTGAGACCAGAGCAGGCGATGTCGCGGCAGGTGATGGCGAGGGAGGCCGAGGAGGATCGCCGAGTGAGACCAGAGCAGGCGATGTTGCGGCAGGTGGTGGCGAGGGAGGCCGAGGAGGATCGGTGAGTGAGGCCAGGTTTCTCTTAGGCTTTCGTCCACCCGCACCTTTTCCCCGGCCTCTTCCTCTTCCTCTTCCTCGGAGAGCCTGAGAGGGAGCCTCAGGAGGATCAGCAACATAACTGTCAAGCAGATTTCTCGCTAGGGGGAGTGGGGCCTTAGTTGCCGGGGAACTCCTTTTCCGATGCGTGGCCACCATGCTTCACTCACCTGGTATGACAAATAGTAAAGCAATTAGTACAAATACAACATTATAGTTCAATAAAAAGCAAAAGTTGAAAAAAATACGCACTGAGAATTAGTAAGGCAATTATAGTACAAAAACAACATTATAGTTCAAATAAATAAGCATAAGTTCAAAAATATTACAAATTCAACATTACAGCATGTTTGAGATCATGCAGGTCATGGTAAAGCAACTAGTACAAAATCAACATAACAGTTCAACACTATGACTAAAAATAGTCGGGGTCATCTGGATCACAATCTGTCTCTTCTTCGGGGTCAGTTCGAGCCTCATCATCAGTATCGCGCGTGTCATCAAGGATGTCGTCCTCGTGTCGACCGTCATCGTCACCCTCATCGGCAATGCCTAGACGTAACCGTTCAAGCATTGATAGGTCTTGCACGTTCATAACCTCTTCTTCTTCCGCCTCTTCTTGTTCTTCTTCATTGTCAATGTGTACTTCCATGCGTGGATGGATGTTGAGACGGCCTCTAGGCCCATGTTCCTCTTGGAAGAATTCTCCATCATATGTGTCGGGGTCGATGTGAGGTTGATAATCCTCTTCATTGGGGGAAGGATGCTTCCCATGTGGCGGCACTTCATACACGACATCCCAACCCTTAAGATACTTCTTCTTTTGGCATGCGTACTTGAGATAAAAAACTTGTGTCGCCTGCTGAGCCACAATATAGACATCTTCACATTCTAATTTGCTGTCTTGTCGAATTTTGACTAGCCCAATATCATCTCGCCGCCTAACCTTCTCCGGATCGAACCAATGGCATTTGAAGACAACGACTGTCGGAGGATTTGCCCCAAAGTAATGCAGTTCGTATATTTCATCAAGTCTTCCATAATACTCAACTCCATTGCAAATAGCAGACACTCCCGTGTTTCTTGATTTTAGAACGTCCCGACGCTCCTCGTTCCCATGTGTGCGGAAGCGATACCCGTTGATGTCGTATTTATCGAACGTACCGACCTTATAGTCTAACCCATTAGCAACTTGTTTCAACTCTTTGTCCAATATTGACGCACCCTACAAGTTTAAGTGGGAAGGATTGGTGTATTAGTCGCACGTAATACCTACTTGAAGTCTTCCAAGAAGTATACCTTACCTTTTCTCTGAACCAAGAAATGAAACCGTAATTGCCGTCTCCTTCGCCAGCAAGAAGCTCATACTCTTCGAGTGAATCGCGTTCGACCCTTCCATTCGAGAATTGGGCAACGAATTCACTGCCCAATGATAAATGAGCGGAGTTAGAGAGAAACATGTGAGTAAATGTTACATAATGTACCAATCACTTACTCAATGTACGGCCGCACTTCTTTTAGGTTGGTGAGGATATACAACGTAAGCGATCTCCACTCTTTCGGATCCAAATTCTTTGAACCAGAAGCACCCACAGGTCCGAGTTGCCCTTTGAAGAGGCTGAGCTTGGATTCATGGTTGGGGTTGCCAGTATTGTATCGAGACTTTGTATTATGCAAGCTTGGAATATTGGCTGCATATCGTGATGTCGCGAAGTTTGTAATCTCCTCCGCCAAGAATGCCTCGGCTATGGAGGCTTCAATTCTACATTTATTTCTACATTTAGCTCGAAGAGTCTTTTGCATTCTCTCAAGTCCATAGCACCAACGGTTCTGCACAGGGCCACCCATTCTTGCCTCGGAAGGGAGGTGTAAAATCATATGTTCCATTGGATTAAAGAAGCCCGGTGGAAAGATCTTCTCTAGCTTGCAGAGCAACTCGGGGGCCTGTTTTTCCATCTCATCTATCACAGTAGGAGATACTTCTTTAGCACAAAGAACACGGAAGAAATAGCTAAGCTCTGCTAATACTTCCCAATCGTCCTCAGGGATATAGCCTCGAATCATCACCGGCATTAACCGCTCAAGCCATATGTACCAATCATGACTCTTCATCCCGCCAAGCTTCAATTTATCAAGATTCACCGCCCTCATAAGGTTCGCAGCATACCCATCCGGGAACAACAAAGTTTTGAACCACATGAGTATCTCCTTCTTTTGTTCCCTTGTAAGAACAAACCTGGCCTTGGGCGTCCTCCAATTTTTCTTGCCCTCGGGTTGCCGTAAGTTTTGTTCGGGTCTATCACATAGCTTCATCACATCAAGTCTAGCCTTGGTATTATCCTTCGTCTTCTCAGCAATGTTGAACAATGTGCCAAAAATGGCCTCGGCGATATTTTTTTTAGTGTGCATTACATCAATGTTATGTGGAAGCTCGAGCTGGTGAAAGTAGGGGAGATCCCATAAGCATGGCTTATGAGTCCATGCGTGTTCTTCGTTATATCCCAAGAAATACCCTGGACGTTTGGGATCAGGCTGGAGAGCATTTAGTTGATCACCAATTTGTTCACCCGTCATCTCAGGTGCTGCCGAGTGTTCGACGACTTCACCTTTCATGAAGTTCTTCTTGTCCTGTCTGAATGGATGGTCAGGAAGCAAATGTTGTCTGTGGAAATCGAAGCAAGAATACTTGCCACCATGCTGCAGCCAATGGCACTGCATGCTTGCCTTGCACCTTGGGCACGGGAACCTCCCATGCACAGACCACCCCATGAAAAGTGAATACGCCGGTAGGTCATGAAATGAGTACTGGTACCAAACATGCATTGTGAAGTTTTTTTTGCTAGCAGCATCATATGTCCGTATCCCATTCACCCAAGCTTCTTTCAACTCGTCTATCAGTGGCTGCATGTACACACTTATATTCTTCCCCGGATACTTGGGCCCTGGAATTATCAACGACAGGAACATGTGCTTGCGTTGCATTATGACGCCAGGGGGGAGGTTGAGGGGAACAACAAACACGGGCCAACAACTATATGTCTTTGACACCATACCAAATGGATTGAACCCATCGAGTCCGATGGCAACTCGTACATTCTTTGCCTCTTTTGCTTTCTCATGATGTATTCGATCAAAACTCTTCCATGCTTGGGCACAAGACGGATGTATCATCATCGGTCTCCCATGATCATCCTTGTCGCGCCGTATCCCATATTTGTGCCATGTCATCTGTTTGGCCGTATCTTTGTTCAAGTAAAGCCGTTGAATTCTTGGCAAGATTGGAAAATACCGAAGAACATTTGCGGGGACTTTGCTCTGCTTCTTCGCACCATCACCGAGGTCTCTCTCAACGTACCTAGAGGCTTTGCACTTGGCACAGTACTTGTCGTCTGCATATTCTTTCGTAAATAAGACACATCCGTTTGGACAAGCATGTATCTGCTCATAGGGCATCTTAAGTGCACGGAGGATTTTCTTCGCTTCATACCAGCTTTTAGCCAGTTTGTGACCTTCAGGGAGAGAGCGACCCCAAGACGTCACCATCGCGTTAAAGCAATCTCTGCTCATGTTGAACTGGGTCTTTATAGACATTGCTTGTGCGATGGCATCCAGCTGACATTGGTCTGTGTGCTCATGAAGAGGTTGTTGTGAGGAATTCAACATTTCTAAGAAGTCCCTTGCAGACTCCTCCGGTTCTTCCTCTGATCCCTCTTCAAGCGCATCGTTGAAGTCAGCTACCATGTCAACGATCCCGGTACCATTGTCGTCGGTTCGCCGACGCACCACCTCCTCTCTGCTACGTTCAGGCTCGCCATGAAGGGTCCACTTGGTATACCCACGCTTAAACCCATGCTTCTGGAGGTGTACACCCATCGTCTTCTTCGACTGTTCTTTGCCGTTGCCGCACTTTAAGCAGGGGCACCAACTTTTTCTTTGGCCTCTAGCAAATGCTGCCTCTACGAAATCATTGGTCTTAGTCAACCATTCAGTGGTCATGCCAGCCTGACTAGGGTGGCCAGTGTACATCCACTCACGATCATCCATACTAGAACTTGCACGATCATCCATACTGGTACTTGCACTGACAGTAGGGGCACCAAATTCATATTCATCAAGTTATGTATAATGCAATTAAGACTAGATACACAACTAATTACTTTTGTCATATTATTTACGCCACAGTTTTATTTTTTACCATACAGAAGGGAAACGGGCAGTCATGGATTGAATCCTATCTCTAATAGGTAAAGATGGGTCCTAATCCCACCCGAGTACGTGTAGATTGGGTTCGTTTCCCGTGCTCTACTCCGGCCCGAGGCAAAATTTCGACAGCACCACCCCGCTGTTCTCCAGATACACGTCTCGGCAACAAGCCGAGAGAATGTGTACCCGGAGAACAACGGGGCGGTGCTGACGAAATTTTGCCTCGGACCGAAGTAGAGCACGGGAAACGAAACCCAATCTACACGTACTCGGGCTGTCCATGGATAACGTGGACAATTCGAAAGGACGATGGTTATAAATATGCAAATACATGCATATTTATAGATGCCACCCTTTCGAACGGGAGACGCCTAGGTTACGTGACTTCGCATGAAAATAAAATCTAGTGGCATCGGAACAACGACCGGAACAGAGCAAATAGGGGAGGGTCGGGGAGAAGATGATAGTCGAGCTCACCCTTAGACCGTAGAGGCGGTAGTCGAATGACGATGACAACGGCAACGGGACCGACAGTGCTCCTAGAGGTGAAGAGAAGATCCCTGCACATGAAAAGCACCGGCACAACGAACATAAGCACTCGCACAACAATCTAATAAAAACATCATCAACATCATCTCGCAGTTCAACAACATCTAACCTAAAGAAAATAAGCAAGAAAGAAAATAATTTGTTTTAATGAAAATCCACACATTTTTAGAGAAAAGACGCAGACGAGCCCGAGTAGGGCGCTAGCCGAGCCCGAGTAGGGCGCTAGCCTAGTCCGACTTTGAATTAACAAAGCCATCAACCGGCCAGGATACAACCGCAACTTACAACAGTGAGCAAGAACAGAAAACGGCAAGATACAGAGGCGCTGGAAAGCAACTTACAAAGCCTCGAACACTTCGCACAGGAAGGATCTACATTGAACACATAACTGAAGAAGTCGAGGTCCTCCAACGCGACTAAACAAGGACGGAAGCAATGCCGGCATTGCAGAGGGATTGAAGATGCACCTACATGACATGCCGTCACCAGACACTAAGGACCTCGGCAAGACACACCCATCCAACTCCGTCTTCGAAGGAGGCCACAACCTCCTCGCCGTCGAAGAACGGAAAGTTCCCCACGAACATGGACGGGGGCTGCCGGACCGTCCCAAAGAGCGGATCAGAACACACCAAATGTGCGGACGGAGCTCTACCATACATCAACCCAGACATATATATAGCATTCATCCATGTACTCATACATACATCTACACAGCATCCATCCATCTATCAATACATAGAACAAACCATCCATCAGCAAATCATCCAAACATCCATCTATCCCTCCATCTATATCCATCTAAAAAAATACAAACAGAGAAGAGGATGCTCACCGTGGGGTGGGGCAGAGGGGGGAGGTGGTGCACGGCTTCGGTGACGAGCAGCGGCGGCGGAGCTGCCCACGGCAGCCGTGGCGCTAGGGCAGGGCAGGAGGCCCCAGTGGCGGTCTCGCCATTGGAGGAGGAGGGGTGGGGGCGCGGTGGAGGCGGAGCCCGATGGCGGCGTAGTGGAGGCGGGGACCTGCTGCGGCGGCTCGGTGGAGGCGGGGACCGGCGGCGGAAGCGCGGTGGAGGCGGGGACCGGAGGCGGCGGCGCGGCGGCGGCGGGGACCTAGCTCTAGCGCGCGGTAGGGTGAGAGGGTGCGGGCGGTGCGGGGAGGCCGGGGGAGTGCTTTTTTTTAAGTGGAGTGCCATGTGCGGTCGAGAGGGGGGGTGCCGGGTGGGAATTTTTTTTATTTTTTCTTTACGTTGCCGTCAGGATGCCAATACCCAAGACGGCAAAGCAAGTAATTTGCCGTCTGCTTTGCGGAAATTATGACGGCAAAGCCAAGGCACCGTTACCGGACGTTAACCTGGACACGTGTCCCTCCTTTGCCGTCATCCATAGAAAACTCAGACGGCGAAGTAGCAGTTTGCCGTCTAGCTAAATTTGCCGTCATCCGTCATCTAGCTTTGCCGTCTGCTTTTCTCTCCACAGACGGCAAAGTGAAGTTTTGCCGTCAGCTTTACTTTGCCGTCTGCTTATGACGGCAAATTTGCTCTTTGCCGTCTACCCCGATGAAATGCAGACGGCAAAGAGGCCCATAGACGGCAAACTAACTGTTTCCTGTAGTGTTGCGGAAACGAGCAGAGACTCACGAAAGATGTGACCCCGTCGCCCCGTCTCGAGGACTTGCTGCAAGGGCTAAGAATGCCCGGCCGCGCCTCGTACAATAACTCACGGGTAACTATCCATCATTCACCAAGTAGCAGTATCATTAGTTATGTAAGGCATCCGTGTGGCCGCCATATCAAGGGGGGAATCTGAGGCATCACCCTCGTTGGACTCCCACCTGATGTAATAACGAGGTGGACGTAGTAGGAATCACCCTCGAGGTCCACACTAGAGGTGTTGCACGACTTCGTCGTTATCGGGGGTGGTGTAGGAGGAATCACCCTCGCTGACCACGACCGATTAACTACCCTACAAGGTTATCATCAGAAGTGCTGACGAGGTATCACCCTCGGCACTCGATAGTAACCCAGTAGCGTCGAGCAACTAAGGAGGAAGTGAGGTGCGGTGCCGGGTCCTGGTCTTCGATCCCGTTGATCGGGTCTTCTGATACTCCAACGAGGCAGTCGGGATAAGAGGGGTCACTGATGGGTCTCTAGCCAGCCTATACTAAACAGTCTAGGATATCCAGGTGGGTAACAAAACAGGTTACAATAAACAGGCTATGCAGCAGAATAGGAGCAATCAATTACAGTAGCAAAATCTAATGCAAGCATGAGATAATAGAATAGGCGATATCGGGATGATCAAAGGAAGGGGGGGCTTGCCTGGTTGCTCGGCGGCAAAGGCAAGGTCGTCGGTGGTGTAGCCAATCACCGGAGCTGCGTCTGTCTCGGAGACTACGTCGGCACCGAGATCTAACGAGAGAGAAGAGGGGGAAGAACAGTAAATACAGAGCAAACAAGTGCACCACAACGTATGGCATGGCAATATGCAGTGCTGGGTGTGTCCTAACGTAAGGTTGCACGTCATCGAGGAAGGAGGAATCCATCCAGGAATGTTTTCCCGGTTCCGGACATTTGTCAGACAGATGATCGGAGGGGATCGGTTCCATGTTCGAATAGTTAGGAACGTGTGGCGGACGAACGGACTGCATATCCGGCTTCGTCTCGTCATTCTGAGCAACTTTCATGTATAAAGTTTTTCCATCCGAGCTACGGTTTATTTTCTACGATTTTCTAAAGTTTAATCAACATTCTGAAATTGTTTTAATTGCTAAATTCGATTTATCCAAAACAGTGTCAAAACCTTTTTATACCCAGCAGTAGCTAGCCACTGAGTATGACAGGTGGGGCCAAAGTCAAAGTCAACAGCTGACTGGGTTGGATCATAACCATTTAAACTGTAAATGGGGCCCACATGTCATTCTCTAGATCACGTTTAGGTTATATTTTTAACAGGGGGGTTATTAGGCGGTGGGACCCGGTGTCAGTGTCTATTAACAGTTAGAATAGCCACTAATCTAATTAGTTGACAGCGGGCCCGGTGAACAGTGATCACCGGCGGCTAAACGTCGGCGCCACAGCACGCGGCGGCGATTCATCGGAAGGCGCTACACGCGGCGATTAGCGACGGGGCTAGGCCCATTTGAACGGGCGCAGCGCTGCGCACCAAGTGGGGGCATCAGCCAGAGAAGGGGACGCCGGAGTTGACCGGACGTCGAGCTGCACGGCGGCACGGCTACGGCCGTGGGGAAGAACGAGCGCACGAGCTCGAAATCGAGCTCGGGATAGGGGGAAAAATAGCGCGCGCTCACAGTGCTGCGGCAGGGGATGGCAATGGGCTCGAGGAGGGCGCGTTGGAGCCGGAATCAACGGCGAGGCTCGTCGGGACCGATGAAGAAGACGACAAGGTAGGGGTCGATGCAGCGGTACTCGACTCCGTCCAGTGGTACGGGAAGACGCGGCGGACGGCGGCGGAGCTTTAGGGCATCGCGGCGAGGTGAGAGGCGGCCGGTGGCCGCGAGGTCGGCGGGCGCACGGCGGCGGCTGTGTTCGGGAAGGTAGAGACAGAGGAGGGAAGGGCGAGAGAGAGACGAGGGCTAGGGTTTGCCTGGGGGCGCCATGGGGTCGTTCTTATCCCCCCCCCCACGGCGGCGACAGCGTCGGGGGATGGCCGACGGGTGTCCCTCGCCGGATCGGGCTCGTGCGGCATCGACACGGCGACGGAGGAGGGAGAAAGGAGAGGTGGGCTGGGCCACTGTTGCCAGCTGGGCCGTGGCGCCCAGGTAAGTCAGGTAAGTGGCCTGCGGTCTTTTCCTTTATTCGGTTTTCTGTTTTACTTTTTTTATTAAACAGAGAAGGAAAAGATTTATTTGAGCGTCTATTGCACTTGGGAAAATATGGGAAGTGCCCCTTTAAATCCCTGGTGAATTTAGACACTGCCACAAATATTTTGGGAGTCATTGGAATTCATTTGCATTTTGCAAAAATGAATTTGCAATTTAAAATGGCTGACATAGCACTGTTTAAATGCTACTGCTCATTTTAACATAGAAGTGATGTTGTGTTCCTTAACAGCAAATAGTTTTAGATTTTTTGCTAAAAGGTGAAAAATTTTCCAACAGGATTTGAGCAACTTTATCTTGCACTTTGAATTTGAATCTATTTCAGAGAGGAGTTTGAAATGAAGTGTTTAACCACTGTGATCTAGCATTGCAAATGGGTATGACTCGGCATGATTATCATTCTATCACAGTGCTTATTACACAGGGGTGTTACAATTCTCCTCCACTAAAAGAAATTCTCGTCCCGAGAATTCAGGAGGTAGAAGGAAAGAGGTCGGGGTATTCCTTGCGAAGATGATCCTCGCGTTCCCAAGTGGCTTCATCTTCAGTATGATTCGACCACTGCACTTTCAGGAACTTGGTGACCTTCTGACGGGTTCGACGTTCAGCTTCATCAAGGATGCGGATCGGATGCTCCTTATAAGATAGGTCATCTTGCAATTCGAGCATCTCATGATCCACTGCTCTGTGCGGAGACTCCTTGAAGCATTTGCGAAGTTGCGAGACATGGAAGACGTCGTGGATATGGGAGAATTGTGGCGGCAACTCCAATTTATAAGCCACCTGTCCACGTCTGGCAACTATGCAAAAGGGACCAATATAGCGAGGAGCTAACTTGCCCTTGATTCCAAAACGATGAGTGCCCTTCATGGGAGTGACGCGCAAATAAGCTTGATCACCAGGTTGATAAGTCAAACCCCATCGTTTGCGATCGTAATTGCTCTTCTGGCGGTCCTGAGCCGCCTTGAGATTTTCTCGGACAATGCGGACTTGCTCTTCAGCGTGTTGGATAATATCCGGACCCACGAGCGGTCGTTCCCCAGTTTCTGACCAATTCAGAGGGGTTCGACACTTACGTCCATAAAGTACTTCAAAGGGGGCCATCTTCAAGCTGGCTTGATAGTTGTTGTTATAAGAGAACTCGGCATACGGAAGAGATTCCTCCCACTTCTTGCCGAAAGAAATAACACAAGCTCGCAGCATGTCTTCAAGCACTTGATTGACTCGTTCGACTTGGCCTTGGGACTAGGGGTGATAAGCTGAACTCCAGGTAATATGAGTTCCCATAGCTTCTTAAAAACTTTCCCAGAATTTTGAAGTGAAAAGACCGCCACGGTCCGAACTGATCTCCTTCGGGATACCGTGGAGTGAAACAATTCTGGAGATATACAACTCTGCTAACTATTTAGCAGTGATCGTCTCCTTGACAGGCAGAAAATGTGCAACCTTGGAAAGTTGGTCGACGACGACAAGAATAGCATCGTGACCCTTATGTGACTCGGGAAGGCCAGTGATGAGATCCATTTGAACCTTATCCCATTTCCACAATGGAATAGAAAGTGGTTGCAGAATTCCAGCAGGCTGTTGATGCTCTGCTTTAACGCGACGGCTAACGTCACATTCCGCATCAAGCATTGACATTGTATGGGATCATTCATGAAGTAATCATGCACGACAGAAAAGAAGTGCAATAGATACAACATCATAGTCGTCATGACATACAGATCTGTACATAGGTTCGGTTACAGACCAGCGCTACAACGGCGTAGAAGGCAAGCTAGGCAACTAGGCGGCACATAGGCACGCGGTGTAGAAGGTTCAGATGGATTTCAACAACGTGGCATAGCGACATGCTACTTCAACGTCGATAAAATAGTAGGAGCGAGGAATCTGCAAGTGACAACACAGGGTGCCCTCGATAAAAGGATCCTGTAAGCAGAACCTGGCCCTCAATCTTGAAGCAAGGGGGATAACTTCAGAACTCCGGGTGGATGTGATCACGAGAACCTAATGTTGGAGTTAGTAGAATTCTAACCCGAAAGGAGGAGAGATCAGAGTCCCAGAGTAAAGGTCGAGGAGTAAAAGATCCTAATACCACCCAATTGGTGACGTGGGCCCGTAAGCCACACAGCCAAGTTAGTAAAACAGTTTTGGACCACTAGACTCAACTTCGGCCAAGGAGTTGGGAAGGGGGATTCCTAGAGGCAGTCGGCTCTGATACCTACCTGATCAAAGGGGGGGGGCTCTGTGCGGTTGCTCGGTGGCAAAGGCAAGGTCGTCGGTGGTGTAGCCAATCACCGGAGCTGCGTCTGTCTCGGAGACTACGTCGGCACCGAGATCTAACGAGAGAGAAGAGGGGGAAGAACAGTAAATACAGAGCAAACAAGTGCTACACAAAGTATGGCATGGCAATATGCAGTGACGGGTGTGTCCTAACGTAAGGTTGCATGTCACCGAGGAAGGAGGAATCCATCTGGGAATGTTTTCCCGGTTCCGGACATTTGTCAGACAGATGACCGGAGGGGATCGGTTCCATGTTCGGA
This sequence comes from Thinopyrum elongatum, assembly GCA_011799875.1. NCBI lineage: Eukaryota > Viridiplantae > Streptophyta > Magnoliopsida > Poales > Poaceae > Thinopyrum > Thinopyrum elongatum. The sequence continues at coordinate 11,923,383 of CM022300.1, read as the reverse complement.
TAGTTAGGGACGTGTGGCGGACGAACGGACTGCGTATCCGGCTTCGTCTCGTCGTTCTGAGCAACTTTCATGTATAAAGTTTTTCCATCCGAGCTACGGTTTATTTTCTCTGATTTTCTAAAGTTTAATCAACATTCTGAAATTGTTTTAATTGCTAAATTCGATTTATCCAAAATAGTGTCAAAACCTTTTTATACCCAGCAGCAGCTAGCCACTGAGTATGACAGGTGGGGCCAAAGTCAAAGTCAACAGCTGACTGGGTTGGATCATAACCATTTAAACAGTAAATGGGGCCCACATGTCATTCTCTAGATCACTTTTAGGTTATATTTTTAACAGGGGGGTTATTAGGGCGGTGGGACCCGGTGTCAGTGTCTATTAACAGTTAGATTAGCCACTAATCTAATTAGTTGACAGCGGGCCCGGTGAACAGTGATCACCGGCGGCTAAACGCCGGCGCCACAGCACGCGGCGGCGATTCATCGGAAGGCGCTACACGCGGCGATTAGCGACGGGGCTAGGCCCATTTGAACGGGCGCAGCGCCGCGCACCCAGTGGGGGCATCGGCCAGAGAAGGGGACGCCGGAGTTGACCGGACGTAGAGCTGCATGGCGGCACAGCTACGGCCGTGGGGAAGAACGAGCGCACGAGCTCGAAATCAAGCTCGGGATAGGGGGGAAAATAGCGCGTGCTCACAGTGCTGCGGCAGGGGATGGCAGTGGGCTCGAGGAGGGCGCGTCGGAGCCGGAATCGACGGCGAGGCTCGTCGGGGCCGATGAAGAAGACACCGAGGTAGGGGTCGATGCAGGGGTACTCGACTCCGTCCAGTGGCACGGGAAGACGCGGCGGACGGCGGCGGAGCTTTAGGGTATCGCGGCAAGGTGAGAGGCTGCCGGTGGCCGCGAGGTCGGCGGGCGCACGGCGGCGGCTGTGTTCGGGGAGGGAGAGACAGAGGAGGGAAGGGCGAGAGAGAGACGAGGGCTAGGGTTTGCCTGGGGGCGCCCTGGGGTCGTTCTTATCCTCCCCCCCCCCCCCCCCCCCCGGTGGCGACAGCGTCGGGGGATGGCCGACGGGTGTCCCTTGCCAGATCGGGCTCGTGCGGCGTCGACACGGCGACGGAGGAGGGAGAGAGGAGAGGTGGGCTGGGCCACTGTTGCCAGCTGGGCCGTGGCGCCCAGGTAAGTCAGGTAAGTGGCCTGCGGCCTTTTCCTTTATTCGGTTTTCTGTTTTACTTTTTTTTATTAAACAGAGAAGGAAAAGATTTATTTGAGCGTCTATTGCACTTGGGAAAATATGGGAAGTGCCCCTTTAAATCCCTGGTGAATTTAGACACTGCCACAAATATTTTGGGAGTCATTGGAATTCATTTGCATTTTGCAAAAATGAATTTGCAATTTAAAATGGCTGAAATAGCACTGTTTAAATGCTACTACTCATTTTAACATAGAAGTGATGTTGTGTTCCTTAACAGCAAATAGTTTTAGATTATTTGCTAAAAGGTGAACATTTTTCCAACAGGATTTGAGCAACTTTATCTTGCACTTTGAATTTGAATCTATATCAGAGAGGAGTTTGAAATGAAGTGTTTAACCACTGTGATCTAGCATTGCAAATGGGTATGACTTGGCATGATTATCATTATGTCACAGTGCTTATTACACAGGGGTGTTACAGTACAATCCTTTTTTGTGATCCTCTAACATGCGATCAAACTTCAGCTTCTCCTTTTCACTTTCGCACTGTCTCTTTGCATCAACAATGACCCGGGAAGATCATCATCGGGCACATCGTCTGGTTCCTCTTGATCTTCAGCTTCCTCCGTTGCAGCATCACCGTATTCAGGGGGCACATAGTTGTCATCATCCTCTTCTTTTTCGCTGTCTTCCATCATAACCCCTCTTTCTCCGTGCTTGGTCCAAACATTATAGTGTGGCATGAAACCCTTATAAAGCAGGTGGGTGTGAAGGATTTTCGGTCAAAGTAAGACTTCGTATTCCTACATATAGGGCATGGACAACACATAAAACCATTCTGCTTGTTTGCCTCAGCCACTTCGAGAAAATTATGCACGCCCTTAATGTACTCGGAGGTGCGTCTGTCACCGTACATCTATTGCCGGTTCATCTGCGTGCATTATATATAATTAAGTGTGTCAAAAACCATTACAAAACATCATGAATAGATAAGTGACCAAATTAATAAAAGTTCATCATCACATTAAAACCAAAGTACATACATAGTTCTCATTGAACAACATATAGCTCTCCAGAGCATCTAATTAAACCATACATTGAAACTATGTAAAACATTTCAATGCAACAACAAATGCGATCATAATCGCAACCAAGGTAACAATTGATCTAATGGCATAATGATACCAAGCCTCGGTATGAATGGCATATTTTTTAATCTTTCTAATCTTCAAGCGCATTGCATCCATCTTGATCTTATGACCATCGACGACATCCGCAACATGCAACTGCAATATCATCTTCTCCTCCTCAATTTTTTTTAATTTTTCCTTCAAGTAATTGTTTTCTTCTTCAACTAAATTTAACCTCTCTATAATAGGGTCGGTTGGAATTTTCGGTTCACATACCTCCTAGATAAAAAAACTATGTCACGTTGGTCGGCATAATTGTCATAAACAATAAATGAATAAAATAGTTATAAAATATAATATATACCACATCCGAATCATAGACAGGACGAGGGCCGACGGGGGCGGATACCAAAACCATCGCACTATATAATAACAAACAATAATAAAAGTAAGAAAATTATACAAGTATCTATCTAAATTATACAAGAATTTTTCTCTTTTAGAAAGAAGATAAGAACAAGAGGCTCACCATGGTGGTGCCGGCGACGAGATCAGCGCGGGCGATCGACGGCGGTGAAGACGGGGACGGGACGTGACGGACCGCTAAACCTAGACAAATTTTAAGAAAAATGGAGTTTGGAGGTCGAGCTTGGAGAGAAGAAAGCTTAAGTAGTGTGGCTCGGGCATTTCATCGAACACCTCATGTGCATAGGAGGTGAGCTAGAGCACCACAAAGCCCTCCCCTAGCCGGCCAGAAAAAACAGAGCAGTGGAGTGTTCTGCTTGCGGGTGAGGGGGTATATATAGGCACCTCATTGGTCCCGGTTGGTGGCTCCCGGTTCCAGCCATGAACCGGGACCAATGGATATGTGGGCCAGGAGCGAGGCCCATTGGTCCCGGTTCGTGTCTGGAACCGGGACCAAAGGGTCCAGACGAACCGGGACCAATGCCCCACGAGGCCCGGCCGGCCCCCTGGACACATACGTCCTGGTTCGTTACTGAACCAGGACTAATGGGCTGGCCAGGCCTGGACCAAAGCCCTGTTTTCTAGTAGTGTTAGGCAGATATGGACACCATAATCAACAGAAATGTTTACATTGGGTTTTAGAGTGCTAGCTCGTATGCTCCAGCACGCGAAACAAGTACGTGCAAGCTAACTTCAACCAAGCAGACTAGCAGCTTAATCGATTCTAGGTTAGCTAGCAGTTCATGGACGTGCAGTAGATTAATTCACAGGAGCAACAACGTTTTCTATCAGTTTTCGTTCGCAAGCTAATGTGAGCTCCCTCGAGAGTTCGTTCTGTTCAAAATTCGAATGCTAGCTCGAAGGTTACTACGTACAATGAGGTTGCGGCTACTGTTAATCAATCAAGCAGCCTACCTGCTTGCTTGTTTCCTTGCACGTACTGCTGCTGTTGCTCCGGTGAATTGAGCTATCGATCAAAAACCAACAGTTTAATAACCATCCAAGCAGACGGTGTTTCAGTATGTTAGTTGCTAGTTCGGACATATCAGGCAACCAACTAACAAAATCATTAGGTAAGCTTTGGGCAGATATACAAAAACATTAGGCAAGCTACAATATGTAACAAGGCAGTTCATATCTCTATGAGCACATTGGTGTGCACCACAATTTCTGCGTTCTGAGTAATCAAAATTTCCATCAAGTTTTTGTAGCACCTCAATGAGATGGCAAAATTGACGAACATTTGAGGTAACCATGAATAAATAATCAGGCAAGTTCTGTACGACAAAAAGGGACACGTTTTGTGGGAAAGAATCTGGCAACTACTCATACTGCAAACTCTAGCAGTGCACCACATCTCTGTGCAGCTCGCGCTCACGCCCGCCGCAACTCAACACGCGCGCTTTGGCAAATCCAAAAACTGGTTCAGAACGGCTCACCTTATGGACGAAGAGCGGGAGGGGAATCTACAATGAGGTACTGCCCCGCATCCATCTCGCCGTGCTTCTCGCCGCCATCCACATGACCCCTGCAGACATGGTTGTGGATGGAGAGTTTGAGGCAAGGCTTCGAGAGAATCCTCCCTGTACTGCGCGGCCAGGGAGTTGGACGTCAGGGATCTCCGAGGGGCGCGCGAGTAGAGGGGGGCGTCGCTGGCTAGAATCTTCGGGGTGCGGCCGGAGCAGCCGCTGCCTTCTTTTGTTGTCATTGTTGGACGAGAAGGGCCTGGATCCAACCAGAATCGAAGGTCCCAGCCGCGGGATCCATCGGCCCGTCGAGGGATCGACGCGGCGGAGTGTAGGACGACTCCGGGAGGGAGAAGCAGGGCGTGGGGTCATGTCGCCGACGGTCTGGGGGCACGGGAGCGCGTCTGCTCGCGCGGGGTGCTTCGCTGCCAGGTCCATGGAGGCGAGCGCAGTAGATCTTGCCGGGCGTGGAGGAAGGTGTGTGCGGGTGTAGGGAGAAGGTGAGTTCGTGGGAGAGTAGTGGGTCATGGGGAACGGGCACACATCGGCACGGGGCAGAGAAACTGCGTGAGTGGATTCATTTGTTCGGCCCGACCACCAACACCTGGAGGACACGATTTCGATCGAACGGCAGGGAAAGGTGTGTGCTCGGAAACTCTAAAAAGTGCAGCTGCACTTTTTAGAATTTAGGATGAATTTATGATCGCTCCCCTAGTAATTATTTTCATTGTAGCAGTAGGGAGTAATATATATACATCCACATATGTATGTTTATATATGCATATGCATGTCGTTCTGTACCTACCAGCAAGGCCGCAACTGCTCGATACACCACAACAATACAGACCACATATATCCAGTGAATTGTAGTGAAGCGATTGCCCTTACATTGCATAGACGTGTGAGCAAGGGAAAACACAACTAACGGAATTTTCTGTTTTGCGGGTGGCAAGTGATGAATGAAAGCCAGAGCCCAAGCCCAAGACAGAGCCGATGCCAGAACCGGAACCGAAGCCCATGCCGACGGCCAAACCAGAACCAATGTCAAAACGCAAACCTAAGCATGAACCATTGCCTAAACCCAAGGGTTCTTATTTTTTTTCGATACCCTTTTTGGGTGGGGCTGGAAGTATCGGTTTCCAGAATATTTCAGAAACTTCGGTATTTTACTGCCCGAAAATTTCAAACAAATTTAAATTTTCTCATGTCCTAATAAAAAAAGTGACTACATAGATCAGTACCTAGCTGCGCTTGTCCCAGTGGCGCATCGGCCTAACTTGTTTCCCGAAGTGTTGTTCTAGTGGTGCGTCTTGCGTTTGCTTCACTACGACACCATTTTTATAGCAAGATAGCAGGAAGGGCCCACAAATCATAGATAATAAAGCGCAAAAAATTGCGGGTCCAGCAAAGAGTTGAACCGGCGCCCCGTTACGCCTTAGAGTGTCGCTTACCACCACACCAAGGCCTAAGGTATAGTTTTATTTCTATACGGAATTTACTTGACCTTTCCAGACCCTTAAATTCAAATTGGTTCGAAATCTTTCAGACGGTAACGAAGTTTCTCGGGAGGGAACAGAAGAAACGGTTTTGCGGTTGGTTTCCAAAATAATACCGACCAAAAAACAACCATGCCTAAACCTGAACCTTAGCCTGAGCTTAAACCATAACCCAAACCCAAGCCTCAGCCAATGCCCAAACCCGAGCTAGAGTTGTAGCCGAAACCCGAGTCGTTGCAAAAACCAGAGCCTAAGCCTAAACCATTGCCTAAGTCCAACCCTAAGCCTGAGTCCAATCCAGAACCCAAGCCCAAGCTTGAGCCAGTGCCCAAACCTGAACTGAAGCCAGAGCCCAAACCAGATTCTAAGCCATAACCATCGCCCAAGCCAGAAACTGGGATAGTTTCCCATTAATGAGATAGGAAAAATACTTCCCCGCAGCGGCACCAGAAAAAAATGTGGATTACCTTTAATCCGGTTTGAGATGTAGATAGTTTCCCTTTTCCATAGAGATGAAGCTAGGTTAACATACCCATGAGAAGCCTTACTACCGAGAAGGTGATTTCTACCAGCAATTGCTAACTAATAGCTCCAGTTTCCCGGACTGGAATCACAAAATTTTAAGGGAGAAGCAATAATACGGAAAATAGGCCAGGGCTTAAGACATTGCTTGCAGATATATACTTGCGCCTGGCATTTTATCCATATATTTAACATGGCTCGGGTAGACACCGTTACAAATGCGTAATTAACATGATGTTTGTGGGAGATGCGTTCAAATAACTTTACGACCGATATGCAGCCGCATCATGGTTTAATTGTCTAACCAAGGGCCTTACCATCTCGCGCGGTTACATCGATTGTTAAGGATGAATCCAGACCAATGGATTGGGCATTTAATGACCGCACCGTTTATATCCCAAAGGATAATTTTCAGCTATATCGTACTAATCTTACTGTCACCAATGTTCGGCATAGCCTTTTGCTCCTCGCTGCATGTAACCTCTCCATGATCGATCTTTGGGATCCCGGAACATGCGGGGCCTAGGAACAAAGTAGAGTCAAGAGAAAAATTTGTTCCACAACACATTGAAATAATGTTACTTCAAAGTACACCAACAATCACATTGCGCGAGTACATGGGGTTGCGAGGCTAGGCCTGAAACTTAGCCTGAGTGGACTACCCACACATCATAAATAAATCACAAGCAAAAGTCATTGTAGATAGTATACTTGAAGATGAATGATTGATAATAGTCTCACAATGCCTCTATATGCGAAGTACTCTTGATTACAAACTTATGGCTAAAGTTATGGAGACGAGGGCTATGGGGATGAGATGGCGAAGGTAGATGGAAGTGGCCGCGGCTGGATGGCTAACTTGCTGACTCCTAGCTAGCTAACCCCTCCAACGAAAGGGTTTCCTTCTCCTTATATTCATTCTGGCACATATGAAGATTTTTTCATGCAAGGTGGAATAAATTGCAATAACATATATATGACATTTTTTGCAACCTGTAGACCTATTTTAAGGTGTATGAACATTTCCTAACATACAATGGCATTTTCCGTACAAAAGGAATGAAATACCGGCACAAGTACCTTGAGTTAGGTAAACATTTATTTTACTTACATGATCGTTGTTCATACTTGAATGAAGAATTTCCAATGAAGATTGGTTCATTTTCACAAGCTAGGCAACTTTTTTTTTGTTGTTATAAATTTGTGGATAGTTGAAATTGTTGTGGTGTATAGAGACATTTATCTTGAGTTGCACATTAGCACTAAATCATTAGTGTATTTTCTTTTGTGGGAAAATTCTGATCTATTCATCAACTGCTATGGCAGTACAAAGAACACCAAAAGTAACAGAAATTACATTCAGGTCCGTACACTATATAGAGATAACTACAAGTAGTCACGCGGTTTTTAAGTTTATATGATACAAAAACATGTAGTAGCTCTTGTAATTTTGTTGTTTATGTACAAGAGTGATGTATGTTCGAAAGGTCAAGCTAGTGGAAGTGGACTATGACTCTAAAACCTAAGACTGCCTTTGACGTTGCACTTGGAAATTATGATTTTCTAAAAATCATGCTTTGAGAAAGGAACACATAGCTGCAGGCTGTAGCTTTTTTTTAGAGAAAGAGAGGAACACGCATAGCTGCAGTTCTGTAAGTATATGTATATTTGTAGCTGAGATCGTGTGTCATATGCCGCATCTCAAGCACAGCTGGTGCCCTGGTGGTACCATGACTGCTCAGTACTTTTTTAGTCGAGATCAGAATATCCACCCTAAACCCTACACTATTTATGGGTGTGATATTCTGATAATCACTAGTAGAAAACAGGGCTTTCGTCATAGCCGGATCGAAGCATTAATCCCGATTGCATTACGAACCGGGACTAATGTGAGCATTAGTCCCGGTTCGAGCGCGCAGGCATCAGTCCCGGTTCGAACGGGACCTTTAGTCCCGGTTGGAGACACCAACCGGGACTAAAGGGTTTGCGACCGGCTTCGAACGATGTCAGCCCCTTTAGTCCCGGTTGGTAACTCCAACCGGGACTAAAGGTCTATCTTTAGTCCCGGTTGGAGGTACCAACCGGAACTGAAAATAATTTCAATTTTTTTTTCAATTTTTTTTTCAAATTTCAATTTTTTTCTCCCAGCCCTTTAGTCCCGGTTGGTGCCTTTAACCGGGACTAAAGGTCTATCTTTAGTCCCGGTTGGAGACACCAACCGGGACTAAAGCCTTTTACCACATTAAAGTTGGAAAAATCATAACTAAATCATCCTAATTCAGAAAAATACAAATAATATATCAAAATTTGCAGAAAAAAAAGAGTAATCCGAAGAAACTACAAGTTTTCCGTTTTGACAATTTTTTAAAATCGTCAAATTCCAAAGGGAAAATAGAGTTTTTGGATGTTTTAGACGTTTTTAGGGTTTAGGGCTAGGAATTAGATTTCAGAGTTTAGGGTTAGGTTTTATGGTTTGAACCCGAGGTGTTTACTGTTTAGAATACAGTTTCAGACGTTTTAAGTCCTGGGTTTAGGGTTTAGTACAATTTTTTTAAATCACCAAATTCCAAAGGGAAAATAGAGTTTTTAGACGTTTTAGACGTTTTTGGGGTTTAGGGCTAGGGTTTAAATTTCAGAGTTTAGTGTTAGATTTTATGGTTTGAACCAGAGGTGTTTACTGTTTAGAATACAGTTTCGGACGTATTAAGTCCCAGATTTAGGGTTTAGAACAATTTTTCAAAATTACAAAATTCCAAAGGGAAAATCGAGTTTTTGGACATTTTAGACATTTTAGGGTTTAGGGGTAGGGTTTAGATTTCAGAGTTTAGGGTTAGGTTTTATGGTTTGAACCCGAAGTGTTTACTATTTAGAATAAAGTTTCGGACGTTTTAAGTCCTGAGTTTAGGGTTTTCACAGTTCATTTGTAGTGCTTTTCAATTTCAGGCTAATTTAGCTCAAAGAATCATAAAATGCATGAAAAAATAGCAAATGAAGTCAAAAATGGTTGAAATTTAAGGATATGGCTTTGAATAGTTCATATTGAACACATAAAAATTCTTCAGTTGAAATAAGATTAAAAAAGAAATGTCTTTGTAACAGCTGAGTTTTCGTGTGAAACCCTGTTACTTCGAAAGAGATTGTCTAGTTTGTACACGAAGTGCATCCAGTTTTTGCCATAACTCTCTCAACTTTTTAGCACAATCTTTTTGGGTGAAATGATGATACCATGCCAAGTTTCAACCTTTTCAGAGTTCATTTGTAGTGCTTTTCAATTTCAGGCTAATTTAGCTCAAAGAATCATTAAATACATGAAAAAAATAGCAAATGAAGTCAAAAAAGGTTGAAATTTAAGGATGTGGCTTTGATGGTTCATATTGAACACACAAAAATTTCTAGTTAATATAAGTTTAAAAAAATGAAATGTGGTCAAACTCTTGTCAAACAATGGTCAAACTACTTATTCAATAAACATTAGTGTTACAAAATAATTATTGTTTTTTAGAATAATAATTTCAAATTCAAACGGTGAAGCGTGTGACATCATGGTCACATTTTTCTGATAATAATGGATATATTATTTGTCGAATTTCGATTTACAGATTTAAAGATATTAAATAAATAAATGGCATAATAATAATATTATTATTATTACTTATATTTTTTCATTGAAATTCAATATTATTATTAATTATTTTATTTTGAACTTTTTGTATTATTTTGGATTTTTTGATTTTTTTTTTGTGATAATTTTTGATTTTTTTGTAATTTTTTCCTTTTTTTTGAAGTATTTTTGAGTTTTTAAATTAATCATTGTTGTTTGTTAATCATTGTTGTTTATTTTAATAATTATTTGGAAATCCAAAAATTAAATCATGTGACATCAAGACCTAAGGGTTAACAGCATTGATATATTTCTATTGTCAGTAAAACAACAAGTGCAGATTTGGAAACTAGGGGTGATAGAACCTGAAAGTTAAGCGTGCTTGGGCTGGAGTAGTGAGAGGATGGGTGACCGGCCGGGCAGTGAGGAGGGGTGATTAGAGATTAAATTTTCAAATAATTCAAAGATTTGAAAATCAGAAGAAAAATATTCAAAAAAATGTTACCAACCGGGACTAAAGGTAACACCAACCGGGACTAAAGGTCCTCCAGACCCACTCCAGCCGGCGGCCACGATTCCAGAACCGGGACTAAAGGCCCTCTGAAACCGGGACAAATGCCATGTTTTCTACTAGTGAATTTAGCATGTACTGGAAGTAACAGACAGTTAGGCATCAGTACAAATAAGCTACAATCTTCACACAAAAATTACGTTTGGAGATATACCGAGATGCTGCATGAATTGTAGCCCCGGGCTAAACCAAGAGTCCTCTCGGCGCGAAACTCGACCGCTTGCGTGACAGTCTTGGTCTCCATGTCAACAGCAAGCACCCATGCTGTGTGTTCGCTTTGGCGGTAGTCAATCTTGGCAAGGATTTAAACAATGGCTTCATTCTGCGGGCTGAGGGTGGGCAGGCCAACGTGGAACGTCGACAAGGTTGGAAGGGTACCCGCGGTACCAGAATCAACCTTTATATGGGTGGAATTGAGCTTGCATTCAGTATGCCAATCCTTGGGCCAGGAGTGACGGGTCTTCTTGATGCTCCAAGCTGCGACCTCCCAACGATGGGAGGGGGGCTTAGAGGAGCTTCTATAGGGGTGAGGCAGCATGTCGACATACTTGGTGGTGTTGCCAAGGACCGCAATGTTGTGATGAGACCTTGCATCGCCAACCCCCATGTTGGGGTGGGGCCTGAGGGCCGGTGACAGATTCAGGTAGCTGAGCTTGGGGCGTTCGGCGAGCACGTCACAGAAGATGATGTTGCGCCAGAGATCCACCCAGGCCACGGTGCCCTTGGGTCCTCCAATGGTGAATGTCTTGGTTGTGGAGTGTTTTTCTCGAGATGAATCTATCACCACCGGCTTCCTGCTCCAGGTCTTGGTAGCAGAGTGATAGATGCAGAGCTGAGGAGATTTTTTACCCCAGAATAAGCGAGCTTGTGCGGCAACGATGAAGTGACCGGACTCCGACGGTCCATGGGGGCGTAAGGAGAAGTTATCGTTGTTGGTGCCGGTGCTGGTGCCGGTGCCTTTGGGGTGTTTGTTGGGCTCGCGCATGATGGCAAGCGAGAACCCGTTGATTTCGTGTTGGGGGCCGGGGTGCGGGAGATGGTAAAGTTGGCGGTCGCAGGCGTCGTAGACGAAGTATTGGCGATTTCGGAGAAGCTGGGCATCGGTTGGACGCTTACCGGCGACGACGCATAGGAGGACGAGGCCGCCGTCAGTCTCGGTGGCCACGATGAAGGGCGCGACAGCGAACTCGGTGTGGTCCATGTGGGTGGCGTGGACGCAGAAGTAGCAGACAAGGGGCGGAGCGACGGCGCAGAAGGTGACCTGGAGTTGGCCCTTGAGCTTGGGGCCCCCCATATCACAGACGGCAGTGGTGGCCTCTTGCGGTCGGCGAAGTAGGCCTTTGGGTCGATGAGGACGAAGGGCGGCCGCTCGCCGCCGCCGTCATCGGGGTAGCCGTAAGCCGGAGGAGCCAGGGGCCACTGCATGCCCTCCTCGCCGGCCATCGAGCCCTCACTTGCATCCATCGGTCCTAAATCGTTCTCAGAAGGGATCGATTGCGCTTTGTCTTCGCTGTGCCGAATCGATTGATCCGTCTGCGCGCGGTGTGTGGATCCCTCGAATGGATTTAAGTGGGCGATCGATCCGAATTGCAGTGGGAGTTGGAGTGAATCCCGCTTCGGCCGGGTTGCAACTTGGGACTCTGACGTAGGCATAAGCCGTCTCTATCAAATCAATATAGCAGGTTTTATTGTCTAAAAAGGTTTTTCTTTTTAAGCTCTTCAAAGAAAGTTTGCTTGCCAAGAGATTTATAATCATATAGAGGTTTTATTCGAGAAATATAGAGATTTTATTTAGCCTCCCTCCGCTCCAAAATATGTGATGTATTTTCTTTTTCCTTTCTTGGAAAGTCAAACTTCTCTTTTGTTTATGGAGAAAATATTAATATGAATAATACCAAATCAGAACCACTAGATTCATCATCAAACATATTTTAGTATTTTATTTAGGTTTTTTTTAACACAGTACAGACTCAAGCGCTCATATATACGCGCATACACTCACCCCCATGAATGCACACACGCACACCCTATCCCTATGAGCACCTCCGAGAGACTAAGCTGGCATATCATCGTAAGATTTTACGAAGTCATCGTAGGCGCCTCGTAGTCGACGGGAACGTCTTCTCCCACTGAACGCGCATGGAAATCCTGTAATAAATCTAAGATAAATGCGAGCACTAGGTATTCCATTTAGCTGGTTATCATAGTTATTGGTATCTTTTTCGACAAAATCATACAAAAGTTTGACGATACACCTAGCAAAAAATAGATTCCATAAAACATACATTTAGCCGACTAGTTGAGTGCTAGTGATTTCGAAAGGGAGGCAATTTTTTTCCATGTTTACAATATATTTCAGTGGATTATACTAATGCAAAATGACACATACAATTCCCTCCTGGTCAATATAGTGGATCAAGAAGGCATTTAATGGGATGATTAAACCTCAAATGAATTTTGTTTGATCATTGCATAGATTATTGAGGGGGAGGGGGGTTTGGGTAGGTGAGTTAATCACAGAGATTACTACACTAGATTGGGCCAGCTAACAAAACCAAATTATTTGGTTTTCGTAAAATGCCCTACACACCCATGATGGAGGGAGTATGTAATTTCTACACATATATTTAGTGGATTTCTGGAGGCCTGGGTTGATGATGGTGGCAAGATACTCCTGCTATACGCACGGTAACACCTTGCACAAGTATGAAAGGAGAGCATGCTCATTCCCCAATCCTGACCATGGTCGATGGCTGCATTGGGACAAACAACTTTGGCTCCCGGTGATTCCATCAATTTGGATATCTTTGAATTTTCATTGGGGCATCCATGGGGGTTACTGTCCCACCCTGATTTCTCCTCTTATCTTTGCATTGCCACCTTCCCAAAACGTGTACTATATGGCACCATAAAACAATTAAGGCGAAGAAAGCCAAGCAATATAAAAGAAGGGACCATCCAGCTACCGTTTAGTTGACTGAAAACGAAATTTAGGACAGTCAACTGATCCTAAATTCATTTCCGTCGATCTTATTCCTGCTGATATTATTGTGCCTGCATACATGAGTAGTACTTAGAGCCAACCATGCAAACAAGCAACCCACATGCTTGGCCCATTTAACGAGAGTGTTGACCAGGGCGCAACCCACCTCTCATCAAAATATACATTTTGTAATGCAACTAGTCAAAAACTACTCTGACTCACATAGAGCTCATATTCCACACTAGTACATGTGACCCAGTGTGTAGACTGTAGCTCGGTGAAAAGTTATGAATGTACGTTTCTACAATGGGTGGAAATATCATGAATGAATGCAGAGGATAAACAAAACATACAATAAGCTCAAACTACAAATAATTATTTTTTGGTACGTACTCAACTATCAAATCGTCATATCCAAAAATCATCTAAAAATTCTCCTACATAATCCAAATATTCGATAACGTCCTCACCTTTTTGTACCCCAACTACCAAACCGAGATTTATATACGAGCTAGGCCCACCACATGATGTGATTTTTATTGGAGTATAACCAAATGCAGAGCTAGTTAAGTAGAACATCTCAGAATACCTTGACCCATCGACCAAGATGAAACGAATAATGAAAGAACATTTCAGAAAGGAAACAGGAAAAAATATGAAAAAATTGCATACGTAGAAATCATGGTTTAATATAACATGCAATAATAAGAATATAATAGGGAAATTTTGCAACAATAAAAATGTTTCCTGTGGCATTGGCATTATCCTGAAGATATAAATTAAAATTTAAAAAAATCGAAATAATGATGTTTTCCAAGGAAGAATGAGTTACTGGCATTGGTATTACCTTTTAAGAAAAAAGAAAATAAAAATTAATAATCTAAAACAAAATTTAGGTTAGTCGACTGATCCTAAATTGCACTTCTTACAATATGCACGAACAAGCATATAATAGTGGAATTTTCACACACAACATTAAGTTTCCTGAGAAGATTGAATTATTGGCATTGGTATTACCATTAAAGAAAAACAAGAAGAACAAACCTAAAACAAAATCAAAATAATGAAGTTTTTCTAAGAAATAATAAATTAGTGGCTTTGGTATTACCCTTCCGTAAGAAATGAAATGAAATATAAACAAAAACAAAATCATATTAATTAATTTTGCTAATATAGAATGAATTAGTGTCATTGGTATTACCGAAGAAATGGAATGAATAGAAATTCTGAAACAAACATTGAGAAAATTTGCACATAATTTACACAAAAATTGTGCTTTTTTACAATATGCAAGAACTAGCATATAATATTGGAATTTTCACCCCAAAAATTAAGTTTCCCGAGAAGGCTAAATTACTGGCATTGCTATTATAATTAAAAAAAATAAAGAGAATAAAAACTGAAACAAAATCAAACTAATGAAGTGTTTCTATGAAAGAATGAATTAGTGGCTTTGCTATTACCCTTTCATAAGAAATGAAATGAATTATAAACTAAATAATATCATAATAATGGAGTATTAAAAGAAAGAATGAATTAGTGGCATTGGTATCACCAAATAAAGGTAATGGAAAAAAAATCTAAAACAAACATCGACAGAAATTCCACACAATTTACGCAGAAATTGCATTTATTTTTTACAATATTCAAAAAGAGAAGCATGCAATTCTAGAATTTCACACAAAAAATTCATGTTCCCTGAGAAGAATGAATTAGTGCCATTAGTATTAACATTAAATGAAAATAAAAAATAACTAAAACAAAATCAAAATAATTAATTCTTTCCAAGATGAATGAAATAGTGCTGTGGTATTACCCTTCTAGAACAATTAAAATGAAATATACACTAAAATAAATTCAAAATGAGATAAGAATGAATTAGGGGCATTTGTATTACCCCTTTAAGAAGAAGAATAAATCAAATATGAAAAATTCACACACAATTAAAAGAAATTGTAATTTTTTTTAAGATGCAAGAATAACATATAATGGTGGAACTTTGAAAAAAAAATAAGTTTTCTAAGAAAGATGAATTTAGGGACATTGGTTTTATCTTGAAGGGGAAAATAGAATGAAATAAAAACAAAATAATTAGGTTTCCTAAGAATAATGAATTAGTGGCATGGATACACTTTAAAAATTAGAAAAAAAAAAAAACAAAAAAGACGGGGCAAAATTGACAATAAATTAAGTAAATGGCAAAAATTTGCACAGAACTTACACATAAATTGCGCTTTTTATAATATGTCAGAATAAGCATATAAGAGTGGAATTTAAAAAACGGTTTCCTAATAACAATGAATTGGTAGAATTGGTATCGACCTTAAAGAAGAAAGAAATGAAATAAAAACTACAACATAACCAAAATAATGAACTTTTTAAAGGAAGAATAAATTAGTGATATTGGTATTATCCTTTAAGAAAAACAAAAAACAAAAGAAAAACTTATATTATTTATTCACATGTTATATGATACTGGCCTGTATACATTTTACACTCAACAAACATCCCAAAAAATAACCACAACAAATGACTGCGAAAAAGAGCAAAAAATGAATACGAATAGAAGAAAAATAAGAAGCATGTCGACTATAAACGGGCATCAGGAAACAGGAAATGGGCTCCAGCCCAATAAGAAATTAACTGGCCCAAAGTAGTGGTGTGCCGAAAATTTCAGCCTAAAAGAAGACAACAAATACAACATGAAAAAAAGCATTAATCTTAAAGCAAAAATCAATGGCTCAAAAATCAACTGACCCAAATTCATTTTTCAGGCAACTTACATATAGCTAAAGTGATAAAACAAAATTAGCTCACAAAAGCTTTACTCTTCATTTGGCAATGTTGTCCACTAGAAAGTTTACTCGCAAATTTCCCCATTGTACTTGACAAGTGATTATTTGGTTACCGTGATAATCTATAGGACTTGTGCCAATAGATGTACGAATGTAAACTAGATGTACGAATGTAAACTACTATATTTATTAACTCCATAACCTTTAAACCAACAAACTATTGCGTATGCACGCAAAAAGCGAATGTTGCATAAGTAGTGCTCAGTGCTAGAGGAGCGTCACTTTTAGTAAAACTAGTTGATCTCCCGCGCGCTGTGGCGAGAATTTACAGATTAGTTTTAGATGAAATATGTATGAAGAAAATAATGTAATCAAAAGTTAGTACTTCTTAAATGTATAAATGTTTCATATTTGCACTGTGTGAACAAAGTGTATACCTGAGGTTTGTATAGAGCTATAAAATAGTGTTAGTGGATGCTGACATGGCACACTTGGTGAGGTGGAAGGCCACGCGTTGAGAGAATTAGAGTTAGTGGGGATCAACTATTTAAGAATAGTAGATTTGTCCCCATTAAAAAATACTAAAATTTGATGATGTATATACCACACCAATTGCTAAAATATTATCATGGAGGTCCCACCAGTTCATGTGATTTAACGCAAAGCAAATCAGAGTCCATCTTACGTGAGAATGATTGAGTTGCATTGCAATGAATAGTCTAACTTTCCTGAATTTATCTGAAACTTTAAAAGCAACCCCATGGAACCATAAAAGGTGCCTATGCTAGTTTTGATAATTTTCAGACCACATCTAGATTTTGTAAAACGAATGATAAGATGCTTGTAAATGTTTTTATTTTCTCAAATGCAAATGTGCTAAAATTTTACAAGAGTAATTTAATATGAATTTTGCTAGCATTTAGTGCCTTGTTATATATATAGTTCAAATTTGAATTATATCCACTAAATAGTGAGAAATTCCTATAATGCCTAAATAATAGAAAATGAATCTAGAAAAATTGTCTAAATTGACATGAATAATGTAATGTAGTATGTTCCATGTAGATTTTTTTGGAGCAATTCAGATGTTTTGTTGAAAGATTTGACACAAGGAACATTTACGTGGTATTTCAAAATAGGAATACAAATACTATATAAACCATAAAATATGTATATATTCATGAGTTTATTAAAAAGAAATGTTTACATATGAAAAATATAAAACTTTGTGTATATATATACATATACATACATACACACACATAGTATTTGTATACACACACACACAAATAAATATAGAGAGTATAAATTAATTAAAAATGTTTTTTTTCTAAAAAACAACAAGATAAAACCCAAATTATGAACCAGACTCGTTCAATACTGGGCTAAATTGAACCAAAGCCCATAGGGTTTCCCACCTTTGGAGGAGGTAAAACCCTGCACTCAAATTTGATTCATGGAATGCAGTATGTCCAGGTGTGTTTGGGATATGCTGGATGGAGAGTTAGTTGAATACTTATGTGAGACCATAGAACTAAGTGCCAAACAATGGTTATTTTCTATGATTGAAACACTATCACATATTGCCTTCAGTGGGATGGTGGTCACTCTTTGGCGTTGGGGTGGGCGAGGGGAAAGGCAATTCATGGACTAATCTTCCAAAGTCCATCAGCTACTCACCAATTTATTGCATGTTTCTCGGTTGATCTGGAACTATTGCCAAAGAAGAATGTCCAGCAACGAGGTACATCAGCGACCGTACCCAAAAAACCTAAGGCGCCTCCACAGGGCTTCACCAAGATTCATGTTGACGCTGCGATATCTAGAAACCATGTCCGGAGAGCATCGGCTGCTATGTGTCATGATGGGAATGACAACTTTAGAAGCTCGGCCTTGGTGATTGCTGGAATATTGGATGTCGCGACACTCGAGGCCATAGCGTGTCGGGAAGGTTTAGCACTCACCTAGGACTTGCTACTGAACAACTTCGTGATAGCCTCTGACTCAAAGCAAGTGATCAATGACACTGCCAAGCATTCCCATGGAGAGTATGGAGCAATCATCTCGGAGATCAACCAAAGAGCTAGATCTTTTAATTGATGATAGGTTAGCCAAGTTTTCACATTATCTTAATCAGGGGCGATATCTCTGGCTAGGGCAACCCCATGATCCGACTTGTATTCCACACCATGTGGACTTTGAGTATAAGGCTTGGTTTAACCCCTCATTTTTTTTGTAGAAATCATTTAATGACTAAATAATAGAGAGTAAATTCCTAAATGCCTAAGTTTCCCTGGATAATATAATTTAGTATGGTCCATATTGAATAAATATTTTTTTGCTGTAACATAAAATGTTTTTTGTATTTTTGAAGAAATTCTCGTCTATTTAAAAGCATATATTTATTATCATGTGTTGAAAAAGATATCTTGCCACCGGGATGTTTGAGATTTCTTTTCATTTATTGGACAAGGAATATGGACCCAAGAAAATAAATATAATTTTCAACCCTTTTGGTCCATTTATTCACGTAATTGTAGTTCAGATTTGAATTATATACATTAAATGTCTAGAAATGTACTTAATGACTTAAAAATAGCAAATAAATATTTAAAAACTACATTTTTAATATGGAATATGTAATGCTATATTTTAGTGTAGAAAATATTTCAATGCCAAACGATAAAGCAATTGTCGATTCGCCTTCAAACATGACACAATCCCTTTAAAAACTACGATTCTTCTTCAATGATGGTTGTGTTTCTAAGCATTGTACATCACCTCTTCTATGAAACCATATAAATTTTTTTACTACAGCCTATTGACACCATACCACTATTCCATGCCAAGTTTAATATTTTTCAGACATTGTTAGCATTTTTAATGAAAAAACCAATAAGTTCCCTGCCGTTGCTTAAGTCTTTCCTTCCACCACCCTCCCAATAGTGCATAGCAGTTTTAAATAAATTTGTACTATAAATACCAAGTGCAAATGATAAATTAAATACATCACGGACTTCAACCAAATGCGTAATAGTTTGAAATTTCTCAGGCAAATGTTTGAAATTTTCATTCATGAAACGATAGGAAGAACATTTATTTTCCATAACAAATAGACATGTAAACCGATTCTTTTTAATAGGAAAGTGAAATTAACGTTGTGTCCAAATTACAAGTGCATATGAGCAAGAAATTATTTTGGTGTGCACAAACTTCAAAGTTTTCCTTGGTTTACATGAATCATCTTGAGAAATATACCCATTTGTGAACAATGTATAATCCAATTTTTGTAAAATATTTTAAAAATTTTGTAACAAGTTTATGAACCCATAATGCGTTTCATGACAAATTATAGGATTTTTGACCAAAATTAAATATTATTACCTTTTCCTGGATAGGTTGCAAATAGAAGTTTGAATTATCCCTAACAAGCATTAGATATTTCCATCTATCTCCATGATATAAGATCAAATAAAACATATATGAATTTAAATAGAGTTATTGTGAAAAATCTAAACCTTATTTAAGAAACATGTAGTTTAAATGGAGTTATTTTCAATAAGTATGCATAAATTCATTTAAATTATAAAAAATATCAAAACTAAACAAAAATTTGTGAAATTGCTATAAAACTGAATATATGTGGCATATTACAAGTAAAAAATGTTTTGTGCTATATAAGATACATATGCTTACAAGTTACTTGATCTGTAACAAAATATAAGATGTTTTTTGTTTTAAGTACAATTTTAAGAACGTCTTACATTTTGTTACAGAGGGAGTACTTCACAAGGGTTCTTTAATTTATTAATTAAAAACACAAAAATAACTTTTCATGAGTGGTAAATATAATAATAAGTATAGTTCAAATTGCATGTCACCCTCACCTATTTAGAATGAAGTTCACAAAGGCCCATTAGGGTTCACAACAGAGGAGGCATGTATCTCGGCTGAGGCAAGTCCCGCGTTCTGAATGGCTGCTCTGACCCTCCCACAAATCATGAACGCACACTGTCTGATCCTGCCACATCTAACGGTAGTACTCCCTCCGATCCAAGTTAATTGAACATGGTTTAGTACAAAGTTATACTAACTTTGTACTAAACTGGCGTTATTTAATATGAATTGGAGGGAATAAAACTAGTCCTTCTCTCCCTTCTTTCTTCTGCTTACCACACTAGCCACCGGCAAGCAACTCCCCAATTCACTCTTCCTTGTTCCCGATCTGCCATTCTCTTCCCGCTCCTTCTCCATCCACCCATTCTTCCTAGGCGCTCGTAGACCACAATGAGGTAAGTACCACCCTTGTGACGTCAGGCTGGTCCCACAAAAAATCGTGGTAAAGCGCTGAGCCAGCGGGTGAACTGCACCGACCCATCGTCGGTGTGCTTCGCCTGCCGAGGAGCGCCGCTGACCCAACACCGATGAAGCTGCGCAGACCCGTCGCTATTGTGTCGTGTAGTGCTGGAAGCTTCCATCCAATGGCAAGCGTTGCGATGACATCCACTTCCTGAGTGGCAACATTCCGCATTCTGGACAACTGTTGACGACACTGCAACATATGGTTGATGTTATCGCTAGTAAGTGTTTTCCCCGTGTGTATTGGAAGTCGCCAAGGCAGTGGATACACGGGTCATGACATTACTCATCATGCACTAATGTGTATGCGAGGTACAAGGGCGATGCGGACACGAGAGAGTAGCGCACATACGCAAGTGAAGAGCACATCCATCGAGTATACTGGAGCTGCGCAGGGATGGGGTGCATAGAGTCTCCGACGAGTTCTCAGCCACGCTGGAGGTTGCTTGGGAGCCTATGACAATGGCTGCAGAGGAGATTAGGAGCATGTCTGTAATTTTAGTTTTTAGTAAAGTCTATTTTGCTTTTGCTCCTTGTTGTAATTAGTGTTTATGTAATTCATTTTTCTATTGAATGACATGAGAACAATCCTAAAAACTAATGTGTTTAGATTGTTCATGGACCAAAATTAATGGATATTGGTATGGGTTAGTTTGATGGGCTGCAGAAATTTCTGTCAAAGCTGAACTTATTGGGCAAATGACAAGATAGGAGACAATAGAAAAAATGGGCCAAAACTCTAATTGGACTGATTACTAGATGGCCTCAAACTATAACCAGTGGGCTAAAATTTTAATTGGGTTGATAATTATATAGGCTGCCGCGTCAGATCCATGTTGGTTGTCATGTCACACGATGACATGGCATGCAAGTTAACATCTTACTTGATAGTGATCTATGACAGACAAAGACCGTGACAGATGGGGACAAAACCTGAGACAGTTTTGTTTTTCCACCATGGAGTGCGTCGTGGTATAACTATGACGCAATATACATGAAAATTTTCAAATATGTCACTATTGCCCTTCTAAGACGATTTTGTACTCGTCCATGATTGTTTGAATATGTCACTGATTAACAGATTTCTTGTAGCGCATATAGAAATCATGCTTTCGATCTTTGTTAGAGGGGATGTTTGTGGTATGGTTTGAGGGACTTCAAGAATGATCTACACCAACTCTTCTTCAGCTACAACCCGAAGTTGCTAACGATCTAGTCTAACCTTGTGTGCATCTTCATAGTGATCCTGATTCTTGATTCGTAGGACGGAAGAAAAATTCTACTATGACTCCCACTAGTGGGAGGGGCCCTTGGGTGTCCCCCAGCCTATGTCTTTGCTCCCGGAACCTTCTGGACTTCAGTATTCCGCTGATTTTTCCTGGAATATTTAGTCCAATAAAATTTATTTTTCTGCAAAGTCCAAAAAAATAGAAAAACAACAAATGGCACTCGGCACTCGGCACTAGCTTAATAGGTTAGTCCAAAAAAATAAAAAAATGATTTAAGTAGGTGCCAAAAGTATGCTAATTTAATATAAATATGGCACAAAACAAACAAAAAATTACAGATACATTCGACATATATCAGACACCGCAGGGGAAATCTTCGCAATCTCCTTCACCATCACCAACAACTCTCTCTCCGTTCGCATGGTGATCCATGGGTAGTACATCCTCGAGGCTAAGGCTATTTACTAGCTATGTGTTCTTCCTCTCTTTCTCATGTTCATGTGATTTCTGATCTTGATTGTATCATGCATGGGCTTTGTTAATAAAGTTATATCTTATGATGTTTCTCCCCTTCTATTTATGTGGTTAAGTGAGTCTTGTTCTTTGATGTTTCTTTATGTAGGATTGAATATTTTGGATTTGACATTGCATTATGCATGGCTAGTATAACTTGTGAATACCCGTGGTGACATTGCGGGTACTCTAAGCATATTATAAGGTTAGAATGATAGCTATCATATGGTGTTGTCGTACTACAATTTCTGAGACTACCCATCACACATTGGGGTGTTTAATAGATTAAGATTTGAAAGGTGACTTTGAGGTGGTTTTATGTTAAGCTCACATACGAAATTTCATCCTACTTTCTCCTATAAAAATGGAAACTTTGTAGTGATTCTTTTCTTTGCTGCACTTTTTGAGGGCTTATCATGATGTTTAACTATGTTAATGCCGTTGAGAGTTGGCGCTAGTGAAAGTATAAACCCTAGGCCTTATTTCCAAGCATTGGAACACTGTATTTATTTACTTTTGTTACTTGTTACCTTGCTGCATATATATATTCAGATTACAAAAGGCTACGTCTACCATCCATATTACATATATTTCATCATCTGTTTGTCGAATTAGTGCACCTATATAATTAACAATTGTATTAGGTGTGTTGGGGACACAAGAGACCACATGTATTTGATTGCAGCGTTGTCTGAGAGAGACCACTTTCTTTCTACACCGCCATGGATTGATAAGTCTTAGGTCATTCACATTAGGGAAATTTGTTGTTGTCCTACAAAACTCTACGCTTGGAGGCCCAACAAAGTCTACCAAATAAAGTTGTGTTATAGGCACCAGCACTAGTAGAAAATAGGGTTTTGGTCCAGGCCAGCCCAGCCCATTAGTCCCGGTTCAGTCAGGAACCGGGACACATGGGGGCATACGTCCCGGTTCGTGCGCCCAGGGGGCCGGCCGGGGCTCGTGGGGCATTGGTCCCGGTTCGTCTGGACCCTTTGGTCCCGGTTCCAGACACAAACCGGGACCAATGGGCCTCGCTCCTGGCCCACATCCATTGGACCCGGTTCGTGGCTGGAACCGGGACCAAAGGGTGGCCTTTAGTCCCGGTTCCAACCACGAACCGGGACCAATGTTGTGCCTATATATACCCCTCGCCCGCGAGCAGAGCACTCCACTACTCTGTTTTTTCTGGCCGGCGAGGGGAGGTGTTTGTGGTGCTCTAGCTCACCTCCTATGCACATGAGGTGTTCGATGAAATGCCCGAGCAACACTACTTAAGCTTTCTCCTCTCCAGACTCGACCTTCAAGCTCCATTTTCCTCAAGATTTGTCTAGGTTTAGCGGTCCGTCACATCCCGTCCCCGTCTTCACCGCCATCGATCGCCCGCGCCGATCTCGTCGCCGGCATAACCGTGGTGAGCCTCTTGTTCTTATCTTCTTTCTGAAAGAAAAAATTCTTACTTGTATAATTTTCTTACTTTTATTATTGTTTGTTATTATATAGTGCGATGGTTTTGGTATCCGCCCCCGTCGGCCCTCGTCCTGTCTATGATTCGGATGTGGTATATATTATATTTTATAACTATTTGGTTCATTTGTTGTTTATGACAATTATGCCGACCAACATGACATAGATTTTTTTTTATCTAGGAGGTATGTGAACCGGAAATTCCAACCGACCCTATTGTCGAGAGGTTAAATTTAGTTGAAGAAGAAAACAATTACTTGAAGGAAAAATTGAAAAAAAATTGAGGAGGAGAAGATGATATTGGAGTTGCATGTTGCGGATGTCGTCGATGATCACAAGATCAAGATGGATGCAATGCGCTTCAAGATTAGAAAGTATAGAAAATATGCCATTCATACCGAGGCTTGGTATCATTATGCCGTTGGATCAATTGTTACCTTGGTTGCGATTATGATCGCATTTGTTGTTGCATTGAAATGTTTTACATAGTTTCAATAATGTATGGTTTAATTAGATGCTCTGAAGAGCTATATGTTGTTCAATGAGAACTATGTATGTACTTTGGTTTTAATGTGATGATGAACTTCTATTAATTTGGTCACTTATCTGTTCATGATGTTTTGTAATGGTTTTTGACACACTTAATTATATATAATGCACGCAGATGAACCGGCAATGGATGTACGGTGACAGACGCACCTCCGAGTATATTAAGGGCGTGCATAATTTTCTCGAAGTGGCTGAGGCAAACAAGCAGAATGGTTTTATGTGTTGTCCATGCCCTATATGTGGGAATACGAAGTCTTACTCTGACCGGAAAATCCTTCACACCCACCTGCTTTATAAGGGTTTCATGCCACACTATAATGTTTGGACCAGGCATGGAGAAATAGGGGTTATGATGGAACACAGCGAAGAAGAAGAGGACGATGACAACTATGTGCCCCCTGAATACGATGATGCTGCAACGGGGGAAGCTGAAGATCAAGAGGAACCAGACGATGTGCCCAATGATGATCTCCACCGGGTCATTGTTGATGCAAGGAGACAGTGCGAAAGTGAAAAGGAGAAGCTGAAATTCGATCGCATGTTAGAGGATCACCAAAAAGGGTTGTACCCCAATTGCGAAGATGGCAACACAAAGCTCGGTACCGTACTGGAATTGCTGCAGTGGAAGGCAGAGAATGCTGTGCCTGACAAAGGATTTGAGAAGCTACTGAAAATATTGAAGAAGAAGCTTCCAAAGGATAACGAATTGCCCGACAGTACGCAGCAAAGAAGGTCGTATGCCCTCTAGGATTGGAGGTGCAGAAGATACATGCATGCCCTAATGACTGCATCCTGTACCGCGGTGCGTACGAGGATTTGAACGCATGCCCGATATGCGGTGCATTGCGGTATAAGATCAGACGAGATGACCCTGGTGATGTTGACGGCGAGCCCCCCAGGAAGAGGGTTCCTGCCAAGGTGATGTGGTATGCTCCTATAATACCATGGTTGAAACATCTGTTCAGAAACAAAGAGCATGCCAAGTTGATGCGATGGCACGGAAAGGATCGTAAGAAAGACGGGAAGTTGAGAGCACCCGCTAACGGGTCGCAGTGGAGAAAAATCGAGAGAAAGTACCGGACTGAGTTTGCAGGTGACCCAAGGAACGTATGGTTTGGTTTAAGCGCGGATGGCATTAATCCTTTCGGGGAGCAGAGCAGCAATCACAGCACCTGGCCCGTGACTCTATGTATCTATAACCTTCCTCCTTGGCTGTGCATGAAGCGGAAGTTCATTATGATGCCAGTACTCATCCAAGGCCCTAAGCAACCCGGCAACGACATTGATGTGTACCTAAGGCCATTAGTTGAAGAACTTTTACAGCTGTGGAATGGAAACGGTGTACGTGTGTGGGATGAGCACAGACAGGAGGAATTTGACCTGCATGCGTTGCTGTTTGTAACCATCAATGATTGGCCTGCTCTCAGTAACCTTTCAGGACAGACAAACAAGGGATACCACGCATGCACGCACTGTTTAGCTGACACCGAAAGTATATACCTGGACAAATGCAGGAAGAATGTGTACCTGGGGCATCGTCGATTTCTTCCGACCAACCATCAATGTCGAAAGAAAGGCAAGCATTTCAAAGGCGAGGCAGATCACCGGAAGAAGCCCGCCATGCATACCGGTGATCACGTACTTGCTATGGTCAATGATTTACACGTAATCTTTGGAAAGGGTCCCGACGGACTATCTGTTCCGAATGACGCTGAGGGACGCGCTCCCATGTGGAAGAAGAAATCTATATTTTGGGACCTACCCTACTGGAAAGACCTAGAGGTCCGCTCTTCAATCGACGTGATGCACGTGACAAAGAACCTTTGCGTGAACCTGCTAGGCTTCTTGGGCGTGTATGGAAAGACAAAAGATACACCGGAAGCACGGGAGGACCTACAACGTTGGCACGAAAAAGACGGCATGCCTCCAATGCAGTATGAAGGTCCTGCCAGCTACGCTCTTACCAAAGAAGAGAAGGAAATCTTGTTTGAATGCCTGCTCAGTATGAAGGTTCCGTCTGGCTTCTCGTCGAATATAAAGGGAATAATAAATATGGCAGAGAAAAAGTTTCAGAACCTAAAGTCTCATGACTGCCACGTGATTATGGCGCAACTACTTCCGGTTGCATTGAGGGGGCTTCTACCGGAAAATGTTCGATTAGCCATTGTGAAGCTATGTGCATTCCTCAATGCAATCTCTCAGAAGGTGATCGATCCAGAAATCATCCAAGGCTAAGGAGTGATGTGGCGCAATGTCTTGTCAGTTTCGAGCTGGTGTTCCCACCATCCTTCTTCAATATCATGACGCACGTCCTAGTTCATCTAGTCGACGAGATTGTCGTTCTAGGCCCCGTATTTCTACACAATATGTTCTCCTTTGAGAGGTTCATGGGAGTCCTAAAGAAATATGTCCGTAACCGCGCTAGGCCAGAAGGAAGCATCTCCATGGGCCATCAAACAGAGGATGTCATTGGGTTTTGTGTTGACTTCATTCCTGACCTTAAGAAGATTGGTCTCCCTCAATCGCGGTATGAGGGGAGACTGACTGGAAAAGGCACGCTAGGAGGGGACTCAATAATATGCAGGGACGGGCATTCTTGGTCTCAAGCACACTACACAGTTCTACAGAACTCTACCTTGGTGACCCCGTATGTCGATGAACACAAGAACATTCTGCGCTCCAAACACCCGGAGCAGTGTGACGACTGGATTACATGTGAACACATCAGGACTTCCGGCAGTTGGTTGGAAACACATCTCAGAGGTGACAACACTGTTTCTGATGAGCTGTACTCGTTGTCCAGGGGACCATCTTCGACTGTATTGACTTACAAAGGATACGAGATAAATGGGAATACATTTTACACGATCGCCCAAGATCAAAAGAGCACTAACCAAAACAGTGGTGTCCGCTTTGATGCAGCAACCAAGAGGGGAAAGGACACATATTATGGTTACATAGTGGACATATGGGAACTTGACTACGGACATGATTTTAAGGTCCCTTTGTTTAAGTGCAAATGGGTCAATCTGTTAGGAGGCGGGGTACAGGTAGAGCCACATTACGGAATGACAACAGTGGATCTGAACAATCTTGGGTACACAGACGAACCATTCGTCCTAGCCAATGATGTGGTGCAGGTTTTCTATGTGAAGGACATGTCTACCAAACCGAGAAAAAGAAAAGATAAGGAAGCGAATACATCATACGATGAGCCAAAGCGCCACATAGTTCTTTCAGGGAAAAGAGACATCGTGGGAGTGGAGGGTAAGACAGACATGTCTGAAGATTATGAAAAGTTTCATGAAATTCCTCCCTTCAAAGTCAAGGCTGACCCAAGCACCCTGTTAAGCGATGAAGAATATCCATGGTTACGGCGCAATAAGCAAAGGACACAAGCGAAGAAAAAGTGAAGACAGATGAAGTCAGAAAGGGTTGAAAATTGATGATGTGGCTTTGAATGGTTCATTTTGAGCACACAAAAAGTCTGGAGTTCAAATTAGTTCAAAAAAATGAAATCCCTTTGTAACAGGTGAGTTTTTGTCCGAAACCCTGATACTTCGAAAGAGATTGTCCATTTTGTACACGAAGTGCATCCAGTTTTTTCCGTAACCCTCTCAACTTTTTAGCACATGCTACGTGGGTGAAATGATGATATCATGCCAATTTTCAACCTCTTCAGAGTTCATTTGAAGTGCTTTTCAATTTCAGGGTCATTTAGCTCAAAAAAATCAGTAAATGCATGAAAAATAACAGATGAACTCAGAAAGGGTTGAAAATTGATGATGTTGCTTTAAATGGTTCATTTTGAGCACACAAAAAGTGTGGAGTTCAAATAAGTTCAAAAAATGAAATCCCTTTTTAATAGATGAGTTTTCGTCCGAAACCCTGATACTTCGAAAGAGATTGTCCATTTTGTACACGAAGTGCATCCAGTTTTTGCCGTAACCCTCTCAACTTTTTAGCACATGCTATGTGGGTGAAATGATGATATCATGCTCATTTTTAACCTCTTCAGAGTTCATTTGAAGTGCTTTTCAATTTCAGGGTCATTTAGCTCAAAAAAATCAGTAAAAGCATGAAAAATAACAGATGAAGTCAGAAAGGGTTGAAAATTGATGATGTTGCTTTGAATGGTTCATTTTGAGCACACAAAAAGTCTGGAGTTCAAATAAGTTCAAAAAAATAAAATCCCTTTGTAACAGATGAGTTTTCGTCCGAAACCCTGATACTTCGAAAGAGATTGTTCATTTTGTACACGAAGTGCATCCAGTTTTTGCCGTAACACTCTCAACTTTTATGAAACTCTAATAGCAAAAATAATAAACTAAAAGAATGAACTAAAAAACTTTGATGAAACTCTAATAGAAAAAGAATGAACTAGAAAACTTTAATGAAACTTTAATAGCCAAAGGATCAACTAAAAACTTTTTAAACCTCTTGTATTATTGAAACTAAAATTATCAAAGTATTTTCTCTTCAAAACATTAAAGAAAAAGAATTTTCAAAAAAAATAAAAAAAACAACAAAAAAAATAAAATAAATAAGTAGAAACAAAATAAAATAATAAGTAGAAACAAAATAAACTTTATAAATAAGTAGAAACAAAACAAAATAAAATTTTTAATTTAATAAAATAAATAAAAATAGCAAAAGTAAGTATTTTGTTGTAAGTAGAAACAAAATAAAATAAATAAAGCAACAAAGAAAACAAAATAAAAAAAATAAAGCAACAAAGAAAACAAAATAAAAATAAAAAAAGTGCCGCCTACTGGGCCACCACGGCCTGAATACGACTAGAAACCCAACCATGGGCCAGGATTCAGGCCCGCAGCAGGCCCAGTAGGCCCACAGGCACATAGTGCGAGTTTAGGCCCGAAAGCCTGCAGTTGAGAGGAGCTCGAGAGAGTGGGCGCAGCAGCGCTTATAAACCACTCTCGAGCTCTCTCAACTAGCGAGGTGGGACTAAACTTTTGGCCGCGACGCGGGCAGCACAAGGCTTTTTGTCCCGGTTGGTGGCACCAACCGGGACTAAAGGGGTGCATTGGTACCGGTTCGTGGCATCAACCGGGACCAATGCACGCCTTTTAGTCCCGGTTGGTGCCACCAACCGGGACCAAAGGTCCCTGCTTCCCGCCCTTTGGGCTGCTGAAAAAAGACCTTTGGTCCCGGTTGGTGGCACCAACCGGGACTAAAGGGGGGCATTGGTCCCGGTTGGTGCCACTAACCGGGACCAAAGCCTTTGCTATATAAGCCAGCACTTAGGAAATTTTCAGATTTCCATCGCCAGTTCGTGCCCGACGCCCCAGCGCTGCTCCTCGTCGCCGTCGCCGTCGTCGCCCCTGCCTCCGACGTCGTCGCCGCACCGCCCCTGCCCCGAGCCCTCGACGCCGTCGCCGCCCGCTCCCCGCACCTCATCGTCGTCGCCCAGCGCCCCTGCCCCCGACCACGCCGTCGCCGCGCCGGCCCCTGCCCCGCGCCCAAGCCCCTGCCCCGGCCCTCCCCCGCCGTCGCCGTCGTCGTCGTCGTCGCCGTCGCCATCGCCGTCGCCAGCCGCCCCTGCTGTGAGCCGCCGCGCCGCCCCGTCTCTGTTTTTTTTTCATTTTTTATTAGATTAATTTTTTGTTCATATATATATATATAATGTATATATTTATGTATGTGCCTATATGTATGTAGATGTTCATAATGTATTAATTTTTTTGTTCAGAGCATGTTTTTGTTCATGATGAGGGGGGTGGGGGTCGATGTACATATGTATATATATGATGTTATTTTTTTGTTCATATATATATATATATAATGTAATTTTTTTCAATGTATATATGTATGTGATAGCTATATATGCATGATGAGGGGGGTGGGGGTCGATATACCCCCTCCCCGATAACTTTGACATGAGGGGGAGGGGTCGATATACCCCCTCCCCGATAACTTCGACATGAGGGGGGGGTCGATATACCCCCTCCCCGATAACTTCGACATGAGGGGGGGGGTCGATATACCCCCTCCCCGATAACTTCGACATGAGGGGGGGGTCGATATACCCCCTCCCCGATAACTTCGACATGAGTGGGGGGGGCGTCGATATACCCCCTCCCCGACAACTTCGCCGCGTGCTCCCCCGAGCTCGGCCTTGCTCTGCCACTGCTCAAAAGTTTCAAATGACCAAAGTGGGTTTTTGCATAAAAATGATCTATAGGCATCAGAGGACTTCTCAAAAAATTTGTGGCATTTGAAAAGAATTATTTGAAATAGTTCTAGTGCAACAGGGTCATTCTAGAGTTTGAAAATACTAATAAAAGAATTTTTTGAGGCCAAATCATTATAAAAATAATTACTACTGATGTGTTTGTTCATAGCATTTTTTTCAATGTATGTATGTATGGATGGATGGATATAGAAAATGTTCATATATGATGTTTTTTTTGTTCATAGCAATTTTTTTCCATGTATGTATGTATTTTTTTTAGATGTGCTATGTTTTTTCAGATGAGATGAGATGAGATGAGTTGTCCATTTGTTGTATAAACATAACCCCGATAACTTCAATTCCCCTCGGGCTTATATTTTTGTGAGCATAGAAATTTTTGTAACTTGTATGTGTTTGATCACCGCGGACTTATATACTTGATTGGACTATGGAGTGCATATTTAGTCGAGTCCAACATCAATATTTGTGAATGATTTCATATTGTTGGGCACCGCGGATAGTTGTGAGAGGAGTTTTTCCTTTGATTTTGAGGCATGTGATCTAGATAATGTCCAATGCCTCATATCGCGAACATAGTTATATTGGATAATTGATCTTCATATAAATGAAGCATAAAAGTTTAGCAAACAGTTTGGCAATCACTTAGAAATTTTCATGTTGTAGGAGTACATGTATAAAAATTCAGAGTTGTTCATTCACTTCGACATGAGGGGGGACGTCGATCAACCCCCTCTCGCCCGAACAAGTCTATGTATTATTTTATATCGCGGTGGACATATATCAAAGTTTGATCATATGTCAAAGTTTGAATTTTGACATATGCAACATTTGATCATATATCAAAGTTTGATCATGTCAAAGTTTGAATTTTGACATATGCAACATTTGATCATATGTCAAAGTTTGAATTTTGACATATATAGATTTATCAAGAATGCCCCCATTATGGATGTGCACAAGTTGATCCAATTTTTTTCTGATCTCATCTATATATATATTCTTCTATATGTCACGTTGTCTGTCAAAGTATTGAAGAAATCCATGGCTTCATCATTAGTCGGAAGTAACAGGCGTATGATGCTACGAAGCTCTTCAAAGTTGTTTTGGAACGGAGTTCCTGATAGAATAATTCGCCTTTTGGTACGAATTTCAGCAAAGGCCTTCCAAATAGCGATATTCGGAAGGCTCTTGCTGAACTTTGTACCAAAAAGCGAATTATTCTATCGGGAACTCCGTTCCAAAACAACTTTGAAGAGCTTCGTACCATTATACGCCTGTCATTTCCAGCTAATGATGAAGTCATGGTTTTCTTGAATTCTTTGACACTAGACAACATGACATATAGAAGGGTAGATGAGATCAGGAAAAATATGGACCATTTTCTGCACATCCAGAATGGCGTCATTTTGTTAAATCCCTTGTCGGTCCGGACATCGGACATTCATGAGAGAGGCGGTCCGTAGAAGAGTTGTCGAGGCCACCCCAAACCGTAGAAGCGTCGAGCTAGCTAGGTCTACGTTTGCACTAATATATCCATCTGTCATGTTTGTATATTAATTGCCATGTTGTAATATTTGCAAAAACTATGGAGCACCGAGACATCGAAGTAGAACAGTTGTTGGGGGACATAATCCTCGGCGGAGGTGATATCTTGTCGTATCTCAACGACACCGATGGTCTGGAAGGAGAGGGTGAAGCAGGCTCCGGTGATCGAACAATGGAGGTGGAAGGACATGATTATGATGGCTCCGATGAGCAAACGAAGGAAGGAGCTGTTGCAAAGTCCGGCGAGGTATATATATTAATTAAGCCTGTGCTGACTAGCTAATTGATGCATTAATTGTTTTGGTATGTACACATATTAACTCTCTTCTTTCTTCTTTTCTAGCCCTCCGGATCGAGCCAAACTTCGGTAACGAGACAAGGCCCGAAGAAAAGGTTGCGCCAAGATGAAAGGTTCACGATCACAGCAATCAAGGGCGATGGCCAACCGATTGAACCCAGCCGGACCAAGGAAGCATTTTCTGCTCAGTGCGGGGTTCTTGTTAGGGACATGATCCCGATCAGCATCCACCAATGGAATAAGCCTAAGAGCGAAGACCCTCAAGTGTCTTTTGTCAACAATAGACAGAAAGACGATCTGAGGCACGGCAGGAATCCTGAGCACCCAGGACGAACACGAGGCACGGCAGGCTCCGTTGCGTGGAGGGTTGGGTTTCCCAGCGCAGGCGGTTACAAAACCCGGGAGAGGAGGAGGAAAGTGGAGCAGACGGAACTGCAGTCGCTGAATGCAAGGGTACGAGCGCTAGAGGAACAAGCACTACTAGTTCAGAGCCAGCGACCTGCCGGAGCTACCCCAGAAGCTACCCCTCCATCTCAGTGGAGAAGCAGCGTGGCTTCCACCGAGGTCCTTCAGCAGCCTGACTTCACGGCTCCCAGCTACCCCGTGGATGCTATCACGGAGGCTCAAGATTGCCACCTTATGACGCAATGGCAGCACCTCAAAGTCAAGGCGGCTGTCGGCTCTGTTACACTTCCTCAACCCGGCGCAACTTTTCACTGCCTTCCGATTCCACAAGGCTATGCTGTTGTGATGATCGATGAAATAACGGAGGGATTTGAGGAGCTCCAGCTTGACCACCCTACCGGTGAAGGGGAGACTCAGCTGGGTCTTGCTCTGAAGACTCCATGTCTATGGCGGAAGGAGCTCATCAACCTTCCGAACTGGACGCCTCCGCCTCCTCCTCCGGCGAGTCAGGGCACTCCGCCTCCTCCTCCGGCGAGTCAGGGCACTCCGCCTCCTCCTCCGCCTCCTCCTCTGGCGAGTGATCAGGGCACTCCGCCTCCTTCTCCGCCTGCGCCGGTGCGTCCGAGCAGCCCGCCTCCTTCTCCGCCTCGTCAGCAACAGCGGAAGACAGCCGCCGCCGCTTCGGCTGCTCCGGCGCGTCGTAGCACTCCGCCTCCTTCTCCGCCTCGTAAGCAATAAAGGAAGACAGCCGCAGCCACTCCGACTGCTCCGGCGTCTAGCAGTACAGCCAGAGGCGGGAGGCAATACAGATTCGGTCCGACTCTCACGCCTCTAGAGAAGTTACCATACGAGATGACCGACGAGGAAAACGCGGAGATCTGTAAAGCCCAAGTGAGGGACTTTTTTGCAAAAAAAAATCCACCTCCGGAGGAGAAGATGGATCCGGTGAAATTGAAGCGCACTGTGAAGAACCTGAAGCGACCACCATCGCCTCCGCCGGATGACAACCATGTCCGCGCTCTTAAAAAGGCAGTGGAAAGAGCGCGCCGGTCGGGAACTACTTCAACTGACAAAAGGTTACAAGAACGAAGAAGTGGGAACAAAATTCCCTAGCTCGGCGAACAGGCAAACCAATCGTGCCCCCCGCTCAAGGTGTCTAGCGATATCGTCGCAAATCTGCCGGGGATGCTGCCCGGTACCAATCCTGGTGATTACCTGCCCGACGATGCACATTTTGATACAATGGAGGTGGACGAACATAAATACCAGTACGGAAAGCCTCTCGTCAGACCTGGTGATCCTCCTCTAACAATGATGATGCGAAGATTCCATAAGTGGTACATGGACACCTGCAAGTCTGGGAAGGATATTTTGACGCTGAGAGTTAAAGAGGAGCACGACCTCGTTGGAATTGATCTGTTGTCTGTTCCATTTGAGGAGTTCTTCCAGTTTTTCAATCAAAAGGACCTCGATAAAATAATCATCACTTGCTACTGTCTGTAAGTACTATACTTCTGTAATTAAGTCTCTATATATAGCTCAGCTCTTTCATTGCATGTATATATAATTATCCTCACTATATTATGCAGATTGAAGATCGTCGAATGCACAAATGCACAAATCTATGATTTTTGGTTCATCAACACAAATCTCATAGATGAATGGACGGTTACATATAATCCAAAGAAACCGAGGCCAACTTGCTACAATCGTTGCTTAAAAATCAAAACAAAGATAAAATACTCTTACCTTACAACTTCAAGTGAGTGTTACTGTCTTCTGCATATTCGGTTTCCATTATTACTTGAGGTTATAGTAATGTAATTGATGAGTTATGCATGCGTGCGCAGCTTCCACTTTATTCTCCTAGAGATTAAGCTTGAGCAGGAACTAGTAACCGTCTTAGACTCAAGACGAAAAGATCCCAAGGAGTATGCGGCCATGACTGAAATGCTCCAGAAGTAAGTTCAATTGATCATTATCGCACCATATAATTATTTTCTTTGTCTCGCAGGGTTTGGAAAGTGTTCACCGCAGAAGTTCCGAGACTGCCGGGGGATCTGCGATTTACACACCCGAAAGTAAGTACTACTAGCTAGTTCCGCGCATCTCCCATTGATTCTAGCTAGTTTCATCAATACCATTTATAATGCTTGATTATCAGTTTGATTGACCTCTATTTCTCGTAAAGTGGTTGTGGCAGGAAGGCGGGAATAATTTTTGTGGATACTACGTTTGCGAGTACATCTACAACGCAACGACCTCTAAGCGGGGCTACTCTGAAAAACAATATGAAGTGCGTAAGCAATAATATTCACAATTTTATTTTATTACCATCATTTGTGTTGAGTTTCATTCATATATATGTATTGACCCCCTTCTTCAAATTAGATTTGGCAGATGCGGGATGAACTCCTACCACAAGATCGCTTTTAAAGGCAATTCAAGAGGAATTGGCTGGATTCTTTCTTGACCACGTCATCAATCCAGCCGGAGAATACCATGTGGAACTTGACATCAGATGTTAAGATCTTATATTGTATATATGTAGCTAGTAGCGTCGGATAGATATACGAAAACTTGTTGTTCGACCAATCTCTCGGAGAAGGAGGAGGTCGATCACTTCTCTCTGTATATGTTCATGACGATCTTGTGTACTTAATGGTTTCCTTCTTTTGCTTACTAGCTAGCGTGTCGAGTCCTCTCTATACGTATAGTACGTAGCGTCGACCAAGCACGGAGATAAGAGAGGACATTCTCTCTATAGCTAGCTAACACAATATATGAAACCCCTAAATTAACCCTACAAAACCCCTAAACCCCCCCCCCCCCCCCCCCCTTTCAAAAAAAAAACAACAACCCAGCTCCTGAGCTGCTGACACGTGGATGATCTTTGGTCCCGGTTGGTGTTACCAACCGGGACTAAAGGCCCTCCTCTCTGGGCTCGCCGCAGCGGCCACGTGGAGCCCCATCTGTCCCGGTTCGTATAAGAACCGGGACTAAAGATGTTGGGCTTTAGTCCCGACCCTTTAGTCCCGGTTATCGAACCGGGACAAATGGGCCTTATGAACCGGGACAAATGGGCATTTTTCTACTAGTGCAGGTTCCTTCAAACCCGTACCAACAAAACCGGGAGGAGGAGACACCTCTTCTGGCTTGTGTTCGCGGCGTTGACATGGACTCTATGGATAACGCGTAGGAAGATGATTATTGAGCAGGTTTCCCTGAGGAAGGCCTCTGATTTTGTCTTCAAATTCTTTGCATTCTTGCAGCACTGCCACCTGCTTGCTAAGCAGCGGGATAGCGATCAGCTTGGAATTATGATGGATGCGTTGACTACTACCGCATATCAGCTAGCTTCCATTCCGTACTCTTGAACTCCTAGCCCCTTGGTGGTCTTTTTTTTACTTTCTTTTATGCTTTCTTTTGGGCGTGTTTGTGTTGATGCCCCAACAGACTGCTTTTATTTTTAGTTTAGGCTCTTGTATGCTTGTATGGACGTGGTGGTTTCTTTATTTGTAAAGCGGGGTGAAAGCCCGATTCAGTGAAAAAGGCATGCAGGCTCAACGAGCTATTTTGTGAGGCGGGCGCATGAGATCTTTGGTTTGATTCCCCACGGCACATGATATTTAGTTTTCCATATTTCTTTGTTTCGCCCACTTACGGGAGGCACCGATATAGGTAGGTAGACAGAGTGGTGCGACATTGACCAGTCAGTTGGTACTGACGTGGAAGGCTTGACCAGTTAACCAAGGGAAATACTAAGCTTTATGATGAGGCAGTGACCATATAATCACGTCGAATCGTATATACTGACTGTAACAAGTGTATTCCGAAGTGCTATGACCGTACTTTGCTTTGCACCCAACTTCAGTGGCCGCCGATGTATTTATCTCCCCTAAAAATAGCCGCATCGGCCTATAGCCAGTTCTTGTTGCAAAGAAGTAAGTCCCAAGAGGCAGGGAGCGGCCTAAATTGCCCATTTACGAACTAGATCGAGCTTTTTTGCTCAAGTCGGCGTTGCTGGCTTTTACAACAATTGTGACCGTCTCAAGAGCTCACCATAGTTCAGATAACGTATATTGTCGAACTTCGGCGCTTGCGCAGGGTACACAGATGGTAAAATCACTCATGGCGGTAACTAAAGGAAAAAAATGTATGGGTTTACATTTTAAATACAGAAAAATTATGTGGCAAAATGATGTATGAAAAGAGAAAAACATTTAAATTAAACTTAATGTAACACCATGTTTGATAAAAATGTGATGCGTAAACTATATACTTTTGCTTCGAGCAACCAAGACATATCGTTCATACTATACAAAATTTAATTTTAAAAATTTGAACTTGTGATCTACATGCATGACTTTATTGCTGTGGAAAAGAAGATAGGCAGGACTTGATGTGTTGGCATAGTTTGGTATGGATATATTAACACAAGATTGCAACTTGTTGTACATGCATGACTTGAGGAAGTCACATAATTTGATCGGACGGCTATCAGTAATTAGTGTGACGTACCTGGAAGCAGACATGTGCAGAAAAATCAAAATGTAGAAGAGACGAACCCAGTTGTATGTGGTGTGGGAGGTTGGGTGCTGGGAGATTAATGACCGGTAGCTGTCACGTACTATGTATAGCTATGAACTGCAAAACAGTTGTTTCGGTGCCAAGTCCACATCCATGTGGTTAGATGCTTCTTTCCAATTAATGACAAAATTAATGGGACGAGAGTGGTAATCATATATACTGTGGCTCGCATGGCGGTTGGGAGCTAGAGGATTGATGGCAGGTACCCGTCCTGCACCGTAGCATTGTGTAACTGTTGTTGATTAGACTGGTCACAGTGAAGAGTAATTTACACTAGTATTCTCTTCGTTCTTTAAAGAGTGTACTTCCAACTTTGTTGGAGAGTCATGCAAACTTTTTCAACATCATTGACTAGACTTGATACACCGTATCTTTTATTCTTAGGTTATGGGTTATCAAGATCAACTGTTGGTTCTATCTCAACATCATTGTCTGGTTCTTTACTATTTGTTTGAGTGTCTTCATGAAGCTCATCATTATCAGAAAGTGAGTGCTCACTACCAGATTGAGTTTCAGCATCAGAGATAGAAACTTCATTATCATTATCAGGAGGTTTTTCTACTTCAGGTTCACTAGAGGCATGCAAAGTCCTATCATTTTTCTTCTTCTTTTTTTTCTTTTTAGAAGTACTACATGCATCAGTGGTAACTCTTTGAGAGTCTTGTTCAATTCTTTTTGGGTGTCCCTCAGGATAAAGTGGTTCCTGAGTCATCCTACCTCCTCTAGTCATTACTCTAACAGCATGATTATTGATATAATTATTCATTTCATCTAACAACTCTCTTTGAGATTTAGCAACTTGTTCTAACTGGGTTTGAACCATAGAATCATGCTTCCCCACACCTCTAACATCATTTGAGATTATAAATAACAAGTCACTCAAGCGAGCAATCATATCAGAATTGTATTTCAATTGTTTCATAATATTTGCATTAAAGTGATCTTGCTTCCTAATGTAATTTTCAAACTCATAAAGGCATTGGCTAGAGTGCCTATTGTGAGGATTATCATTATCATTGAATTTCATTAGAGAATTTACCTCTACCACCTTAGGCAGTGGTGGCGTATCAAGCCCATGTATTTCTTCAATATGAGGTAAATTTTTTACATTCTCAGCTTTAATACCTTTTTCCTTCATAGATTTCTTTGCCTCTTGCATATCTTCAGGACTGAGATATAAAATACCCCTCTTCTTCGGAGTGGGTTTAGTAGGTGGTCCAGGAGGAGTCCAATCATCATAATTTTTCAATATGTTATTCAATAATTATCCAGCTTGTCCAATAGTTCGTTCACTGAAAACACAACCAGTCCAACTATCTAGGAAATCCCTAGAAGCATCGGTTAGTCCATTATAAAAGATATCAAGTATTTCATTTTTCTTAAGGGGATGATCAGGTAAAGCATTAAGCAATTCTAGTCTATGTTACTATGACCATAATGGGTAGTAACATACATGCCATTCTAGTCTATGTTACTATCTCCATAATGGGTAGTAACATATGTGTAGTGTCATGCAAAGCTTCATTCATTAGGTTATAGACTCATTTTGTCTTAGTATATGTGATGTTACTAATAGAATGAGTAACTAGCTAAGTTACTCAATCTACCTCTCTCCTCATTTAACTCATTGCCATATAGGCAAATTTGTTGAGTTAGACCCGATGTTACTCTTGAAGTTACTCCCGCTGTGATCAGTCTTAGGCGTCAATTTAGCATTAATTGCGACACTCGAGGTCGCATTGTGGACCATACTTCCTCCGTTTTACTACCTCTTTTTTCAGTTTATAAAAGACGCACATATCTTTAGATCGACGGTTTAACTAACGTAACACAAGTTCATATCACAAAACTTACATTATTAAAAACTTTTCTTTGAAGTCAAGGAAAAAGATTTGTCTCAACTACTGATTAAGAGAAGAATAGAGTGCGCGTTACAAGCCCCAACACAACAAGATTACTCTCCCTGTACAATGGTCCCCAACGTTTTACATCGGCAGGATCCAAAGGCGAGCATCTTCTTTGATGGTATTAAGAACTTCAAGTGTTCTATTTACTAATGATAAAAAAATTACGATATGCAATTTGTATTATATTAATCGAATTAGTGATTCAGGGATACACATAGATCTTTTATACCGGAAAGGACTGAGTAAAATATAGTATTAGTATAGTTACGTCCCAAGTGTAAAGGTCGACCATGTCTATAGAAAATAAATATCAGCGTCCATAATACCAAGTAAGGCAACTTATGGAAATATATATTTCATTGAGGATCTATCATTTTTAATAGATTTTATAAAAATAATAATAGATTAACTGTGCCATCAGTATTCGTGGTACGTAGTACACGCACGATAGATTTAGCTAACCATGCAATCTTGCATACCAGTTGATGACTTTTGTAACCATGCTCGATAGCATAGCATGTCATTACAAATGTCCTCTCTATTGAATTCATTGTTCAGCCAGTTGCTTCAAAAGTCCGAACTGATGAAGAGAGGCGGGCAATACATTTGAACACTTCCCTCACGTTTAGACTATTTAGACGTGGGATCGATGTAGGCCGCAAAATCATTTTTTAATACTGCGTTGGCAGTGTATTGAACTAAAGACATGTTGACTCGGATACCATATTGGATTCACACTCCAATTAGTTGCTCCAAAAGCTTGAACTGATGGAGAGAGACGGTTAGTATATTTAAACACCCCCTGACTCCATGTCTAGGCTTATTTAGTCCATAGACATGGGTTCGATGTAGGCCATAGAATCATTTTTTAATATTGTGCTAGCGGGGTCTTCAACTCAAGACCTCTTGGCTCTGATATCATATTAAATTCATACTCCAACCAACTCATCCAAAAGTTAGAACTGATAGAGAGAGGTGGACGATATATTTCAACACCCCCCTTACGTCTAGGCTATTTTAGTCCTTAGACGTGGGATCAATGTAGGCCGCATAATCTTTTTTTTTACTATGTTGGCAAGGTCTTGAACTCATAACCTCTTGGCTCAGAAACCATATTGAATTCATGCTTCAGCCAAATCATCCAAAAGTCTTAACTGATGAAGAGAGGCGGGCAATATATTTCAACACTCCCCGCATGTATAAGCTATTTTTAGTCTTTAGACGTGGGATCGATGTAGGCCATAGAATTTATTTTTTAATACTGCATTGGTAGGGTCTTGAACTCAAGACTTGCTCCAGCCAGTTGTTCCAAAAGTACAAACTGATGGAGAGAGACGGGCAATATATTTCAACACTCTCGTCACTCCCACACATCCATCCATTGTCGGTCGCACCCTCACAACAGAACAGAATAAAGGCCAGCGATGGCGCGGTTCATCGAGCACAAGGAGGAGACCCGATGATTAAGCAATAATATGAATTTGTATGCATAATTAGTTAAATCTCCATTAATCTTGTTTTGAGAAAAAATCCCCATTAATCTACAGAGCGAAGTTGATGATACTAGCCCCCCGCTAATGAAAGAGAGCTGATGATTAGCCTAGCAGAAACTTCTACTAGAATGTGTACAATGACAATATTTAGAGATGACAAATCAGATAACCGGTGATGGGAGGGCGTGTAGAATGGCGCTATCTTTTGTCCGACACGTAAGAAAATACTTATGGAGAAAACAAAAACCTAAAAATAAAAATTTCTCTTAATTAAGAGATGACCTCCTTGTAATAATATCTCTCACCGCATATATTGGGATATTTGGTTAGTAGAGATAAGATTACGAGATAACTCATTATACATTCTTTTCATCTCTAGATTACGAGGCAGAGTAAAGATAAGACACTTTTATCAACCACTATACATGTCGTGAAAGAGAGTGGAACAAAGAAAAGACAACCACTTTATCTTAGTTAAGAT
Source organism: Thinopyrum elongatum (assembly GCA_011799875.1). Lineage (NCBI taxonomy): Eukaryota > Viridiplantae > Streptophyta > Magnoliopsida > Poales > Poaceae > Thinopyrum > Thinopyrum elongatum. Next base: position 11,882,114 of record CM022300.1, on the reverse strand, counting down.
ATGGCTCTTAGGAAGATAAATAAGACATTTCCCTCCACTACACGAGATGTCTTCTCTTATTCACACGTTTTCTAGCTTAATGTTTAACCGCGCCATAATTGTAAGATCTCTTAACATTAAATGCTAGAGGTAACACGAAGAGATAATCTATTGTATAAACGAGTTTTGCTTCGTCATACTCCCTTAAAAGCTTGCGAGAATCATATATTTACTTAAAAATGGTATCCGCGTACATTCAGGATCAACTAATTCGAAACCCTACTTTCCTAATTCTAAACCAACTTACCAACCAATGTACATGATTACAATCACCAATAATTGGAAAACATGGCGGGTAGCAGCCCCAGGAGATTTTTCCACCATCTGGTTACACGTTTCTTTCACCATTATTAAAGGAACGATGGAGACCCAGGGTGTGACAGTTGTGGAGTGTACATGTGTATTATAGCCTGCTTCTATGCGTAGAGCGGACCAAGAAGGGAGTGCGGACTTTTGGTGTCCAGGCTCCAAGGCATATTTTAAAATTTCAAATAAATTCAAATAAATTCCATCGAAACCTACATGTGTTCAGCACGAACGTGTGAAAAATTGATTGCAAATATTGTGATTTCTAGGCTGTACAGAAAAACAAAATTTTGGCCCAACAAAGAAATGGCCCATTTTGGAAATACATGTTTGTCTTTTTTTCTGTAGGCCACGTGTGAAAGCTTGCACATACGTAATATGCATGTGTATGTGTGTACAGAAAAAATTGAATTTTTTTCATGCTGTAAAAAATTGTATTTTAAAAATGAGCTCCAAGATGCTCGACCACCATTGGCATTTTTCCTAAATAAGGGGACTACTTGAAGCAGAGAAGGAGATGGGTACTACAGAGCTTCTAGACCTCATTACTTGGATGAAACAACCGACACGACTGGGTCAGATGATGTGCGCACAACACGGGGGGAAGTATGTGATACCATGTATCACATGATACCATGATACCATGTCACAAAATTCAAATTCATAAGTTTCAAAAAAATCTAGAAAAAACTGTGAATGTTCACAAGACATATGTATACTATCCCTAAAAAATTTAGATTCAAATTCAAAACACACTGAAATATAAAAAGAAGATTAATGCAGCATGAATGGTATCACGAAAACAGAAGAGCAAAAATGACACTATTCATATGTGGATTGACCTTTTTTGTTTCTCTATGTATATTCATGTTGAACTTTTTAGAAATTTAACACCTGTCTTGCCAACATTCACAATTTTTCTTGTAATTTTTTGAACAATAAAATTTGAGTTTTGAAACATGGCATCGTCATATCATGTGATATATTCCCCTCACAACAACGGGGACACACCTCCTCATATGTGTGTTGTATTTTGAAAACAATTATGTGACGTGATTTGCTCAAAGCCACACAACTCCTGCGGAAAACACAAGCCGATGTGCGTCCCCTGTAACTAACACCCCACATGTCAGGTCCTCATCAAATCTTCATGTGCCTATTCGTGGCATGTGTTGTGCCATGGTAATTGTTGAACTGGAATAATGGCGGTTGGGCGCCGGGGAACTGATGGTTGGTGGCTACCGCACGTTGTAGCACGAATGCCAATTTGTTTGGTACCGCTCGAGGTTGAGCAATTCTTTGTAGTAAAGTTTGATCACAGTTTTTATAAAAAAATCAACATTTGCAATACTAAATAAATAATGTTTGGGTGAAATATCCTTTATGAAAAATAATACTATTGTGAACATAGTATAAATTTTCTTTCCATCAATTTATCCAGGAGTTCACTTAGGGTGAAATTACTGTTTTGAAAACGGATGAATAGTGGGCACATCGACACTAAATGCATCATTATTGTCCTAGGCAGGCTTAGTCAAAGCAAGGCTTAGAGCATAGTGCTAGCCCGAGTGCGGCGATGGTGTGGACAGGCTCGCGCGCTCTTGCTAGCTGGACGAACGAATCGATGACGCGTCGCGTACTGTATTCAATGCGAGCGTATGGAGACAGGCCGATTACATACGTTCCAGGAGTAACGTGTGAAAACGGAGCCGTGTAAAATAACGGGTAAATGCCAGGATTACGATGTTCCGTTGGTACAGGTATGTTGGCATGTACGTAACAACATCCGTCTTGTGCGTCCGTGAGGCAGACCAAGATCGCGACCACGGGACACGATGAAATCGAGTTCTTGTCACATCCAGTCGACAGGTAAACTTTGTCAAACCCATTTTTTCTCTTCTCTGTGGTAGCCCCTGCATCTAGACCATCATCTTATCCATATACTGCTTAATTTTGCAAAAAAAAATTCCCTTTTTTTTTATATCTGTTTATTCAAAACATTTTATCTTTTAAACTGTGCGTCCAAATTTCAAACCGTTTTTACCATTGTATTCCTCGCGTCGAGATTTTCAAAAATAGATCTTATGTTGATAGGTTTTGACGAACTTTTTTTAATGAAAAAACCGGTCGAAAAAAAAGGATGGAAAAACCGAACCAAAAGCATGTTTTTTTTTCTTTCCGAAAGGCCGTGCCTCTCGTGGAAGTAAAATCATGCCTCCCGTGAAAGAGAATAAAAAAGAAAACGCGTTTTTTTCGTTTACCAAGAGGCACGGATGTGCCTCTCGTGAAAGCACAACCGTGGCTCTCACGGAAGCAAAACCGTGCCTCTCGCGGAAGGAAAAAAAGACATAACCATTTTTTTTTCATTTTTGAGAGGCACAATCATGTCTACCTCTCGCAAAGCACAACCGTGACTTTCGCGGAAGCAAAATCATGCCTTTTGCGGAAGGAAAAAAAACAGAAAACGCGTTTTTTTCGTTTCCGAGAGGCACGGTCGTGCCTCTCGCGAAAGCAAAACCGTGCCTCTCGCGGAAGGAAAAAAAACATAAACACATTTTTTTTTGTTTCCGAGAGGCACGGTCGTGCCTCTCGCGAAAGCAAAACCATGCTTCTCACGGAAGGAAAAGAATAAAGAAAACCCATTTTTTTCCGTTTCCGAGATGCATGGTTGTGCCTCTTACAAAAGCAAAACCCGCCTCTCGCGGAAGCAAAAGAAAAACACGTCTTTCGCGCAATAAAAAATTCAGAAATTTGTTTTTGTCCAAAAGCTAAGGAAGACCGTGGAAAACCGAAAAGTCGTAAAAAAAAGAAAAAATCGTTTAAAAAGTAGAAAACGCGTGCGAAAAAATAAAAAAAATCCGGAGAGACCGCCCAGAGCGCGACACGTAGCGCGGGGCTGAGAGTGCGCCAAGTGACGCGCTCTCAGCCCATCCCAGGTGATCGTTGTGAGGCTCCCGAAGGAGCGCTTGTCCACTAGTTGCTCTCTTGTTTGCCTGGACAACCTTGTATTTTTTGTCATAACAGCGCTAACAAGGCCCATAAACACGTCAAACACGCACATAATAACCATCCCTGTAAATACATTGCTGATTTTTCCTTGGTGTTTTTTTTTCCAATGTTGAAAATAATGGCAAAGAGAAAAAAACTTTGCGTTGTTTGGCGCATCCAACTGCTACATACGAACAATCAGGACGAAAAATACGTGACATTTCCACATACGAAAAAATAAAATGAATTCAAACACCAGCTGTTACCAGGAAAAATATCTCCTAATTTGTTTTTCCACCAGCAATATACGTCTGCTCCATTTCCCTTTGAAAATTTCATGTACGCTCTTTCCACTAACACTAGCATTTACAACAAGTGACGTGTTTCTTTTTTAGTACTATGTGAGTACATTTTTTTCCCACTATTTACACTTGCCTTCCCGCTCTTGGTGCCAAAAAAGACCGTAATTAAAATGTTCACATGGTGCATAATACTGTGAATTTCTCACTACTACAAAAACAATTACAAGCCTCCTAATTTTATTTATTTATTGGCGTGAAGGCATACTGAAGTTGCTAAAAACAATTTTGCTGTGGTAAATGATAAAACATGGCAGCTAATTCACCAGCAGTAGTTCAGCCCAGTATTTGCACTTCACCCAAACACTCCCTCGCGCGTAAAAACAAATTAAGGAAAGATATTTTTTTTCTTGCGCGTAAATTAAAGAAAGATGTTGTCAGACCCGGAGCACATTAAGCACGACATTAAACTCTGCTGCTCCGGTGAACAACCAGACCATGGAATAGTCAATGCATGCCTCCGTGCTGCATGCGAGGGATCCAGTTGCATGCGAGGGATCCAGTGGGGCGAAACCAGGGTTGACGCATCCGACCAAATCCAGCATGTTCCAGTGTGCTACAGTGCATTTTCGTAGGTGCTAACGAGCCGGCAGAAAACACCGTCACCGCCCTTTGACGTCCGAAATTGCTGTGCATATGATGAACAGTGCGTACGATTTTCGTACCACATGATCTCACTCGTCCATCCAACTGATCGAACGGCTGCTGACCACTGTCGTACGTACATCGTACAAAACTCGTCGTACGTGTAGCAGTTCTCTTTGACGTCCGTCGCCAACATCGGCTCCCACTGCGTCACTTGCCGTCGCGTACACGCATTTATTAACACCTCGTCTACCACCTGAAATACCATGGCCGTCCCGCATCTCTAGGCGAACAAACGTGTCACGATACCGGGATCGCGCGAGCTCGTCCACGCCTACCAATTTCCGGTGCTAGCCCCTCCATTATTGTACGAGGAGTACTATGCCGTACTAGCGGTATAAATAGATGCCATCCCACCCCCCAGACATCCATCTTCCGCTTGCACAAGACCATGGGTTCCACAAAGGCACTCCGTCTGATCCAGCACAAGAGGGAGGCCCTCTGGTTCTATAGCTTCATCTCCTTCGGCTATGACCATGTGTTCAACCCGGGCCAGTACACCGACGACATGCGCGACATGTCCCTCGAGCATGCCTGCCTCCATAGCCGGGCCCTCAAGGTGGTCGATGTCGGTGGTGGCACTGGGTTCACCACGCTCGGCGTCGTCCGGTATGTCGACCCTGAGAACGTGACGCTGCTCGACCAGTCGCCGCACCAACTCGACAAGGCCAGAAAGAAGAAGGCCCTCAGGGGCATCAAGATCATGGAGGGTGACGCCGAGGACCTCCCCTTCCCCACCGACACCTTCGACCGATACGTCTCCGCTGGCAGGTCGGTTATGGACAATCTCCTCTCCCTAGACTTACGTTGACACATCCAATGATCGAGTCGTCTGAGTTCTTGATTTTGGCCTCCATGCATGGCAGCATTGAGTATTGGCCCGATCCGCAGCGGGGGATCAGGGAGGCCTACAGGGTCTTGAGCGCCGACGGTGTGGCTTGTATGATAGGCCCCGTGCGCCCGACGTTCTGGCTATCTCGCTTCTTCGCTGACATGTGGATGCTCTTCCCCACGGAGGAAGAGTACATCGAGTGGTTCGAGAGGGCCGGGTTCAAGGATGTCGAGCTCACCAGAATCGGGCCAAAGTGGTACCGCGGTGCCCGTAGGCATGGCCTGGTCATAGGGTGCTGTGTCACAGGCATCAAGACACAAAGCGGGGACTCCCCGTTGCAGGTACTTCCTTTAATTCAAACAAGCACATATACATGTGCGTTGCAATCGAAGAGAAAATTATCGGTTATGTGCGAACACAATGTCCTGTAGCGGATTTCGTACGACAAAAACACTAGTTGTCCCATCCACGAAAGCGACCAACAGTGCAACATCCAGATGGTGCCACCCGGTGGCAGGTAGGCGCACGCCAGAGTCTAGAAAAAAAATTGATATTAGTTAGGCATTAATCACATATGTTTGTGTGTTGCAACGAAAGGGAAATTATCAATAATGTGCAAGCACAGGACCCTGTAGCGAATTCTCTAGAAAAAAAAATGCTAGTTATCCTGTCAACCAAAATTACCCACGGCGCAATTTCCATATCCGGATGGTGCCACCGGCGGCAGGCGCACACCAAAGCCTAGAAATGAATGCATATCAGCCATGCTTTTAGAAGGAAAAGAGGACCGACACAGGAGGAGAAAGAGAATCGACACAGGAGCAAATAATAAAAAGCTAACTAACACAGCTGCTCTCTATAATTAGACCGGGGATGTGGCTTCACTCATCAGGTCCCATTATAACTAGATGATTCCTGCGCACACTAATAGACATGTAACTATGAAATATTATTACTGCATCCTAACATTTTTTTGGTGAACTTAGGAACTTAATGGTTCGAAGAATTTTTTAAATGAATTTAATTAATTTTTCTAAGGAAAAAACATCTCAAGTCAGATTGACAGATTAATATTCGACATTCTTTTCTTTTCATTTCCATAAACATATCTCCAAAATGTCTTGTAGCATTGTCGGGTTTTTCAAGAATTTTTTTGTAGTATTTACGAATAGATGAAACGCCAACCAATACTTGTATGCGCATATTGTCTTCTCCAATTCATATTTTCCACTCTTTAATTCATCCTAATGATCAATGTCTACCACCAATTCCAGCCAATTTACTGTATGACATGATAATGACATGAGTTTATCTAAGATGCATGACGTGGATAATTACGTAACTAATTATGATGTGGCAAACATGCATGACTTGGTGAGGTTGGAGAGTGCATGTTATAAGAATTAAAGATAGTGAATGTGGTGCATGGATGAAAAATAATGCTAGTGGATGCTGACATGGCACACTTGGTGAGGTGGAAGGCTACTTGTTGACAGAATTGCTTGCAGTGGGCATGAACTTTTTAAGAATAGAGGACTCATCTAAGATGCATGCTGTGGATAATTACGTAACTAATTATGATTTGGCAAATATGCATGACTTGGTGAGGTTGGAGAGTGCATGCTATAAGAATTAAAGATAGTGGATGTGGTGCATGGATGAAAAATAATGCTACTGGATGCTGACATGGCACACTTGGTGAGGTGGAAGGCTACTTGTTGAGATAATTGCTTGTAGTGAGGATAAACTTTTTAAGAATAGAGGATTAGACAGACTCAATCTCCCCTTAACTCCCACTACCCTCTCCTATAATTTACTCCCCACCTTTAATTTAGGGCCACACAATCCTTTCTTTAATTCATTCTCCTTCTTGAATTATGCATCATGCAGCCCACAAATCTCATAAACACCAACGTTTCATTGCTCGATCATGCAAGCGTGCAAAGCCTCCCCCACCTTACATATGAGGGGTCTGCTTAATTAGCTCACGACAGACAATGATGTTGAACGTATATAAATGGATGAGAATCAGTTTTGTTTAGCGAGGTAGGACTATTAAACACAGAATACCCATGGTCATTAAGACCGCGGGGTCAAAAATCTATTTTTCTTTTGCCCGCTCATCATGTTTGCGTGCGTTGATGGACTTTGGCCCAGCAGCTGGAGCAACAGGCAGAGGTCCAACACGGCTCTGTGGCCTTTGCGCTTCTCGGATATAAGAACAATACAACCTTTTGTGATCACAATGCTTTGGTAGTTCTTTGGTGGCCTAGTTGTTGAGGGAAGCCAGAGTGATGTGCGAGCTGTGGGGTTTTCGTTTTCTAGCAAACAGACACACAAAAATTTAGTACCACCTCGGATAGGAAAAAAATCTCTGACGTACGAAAAATATATGTGAAACATGTTAACAGACCAAACCAAAATTATCACTTTTTTTATTAGTATTAGTATTAGTATTAGTATAATATAGAATAATTATAATATAATATAATACAATTATTAATTATAATTATATATATTAGTAGGTATAGATTAATTGAAATTTTAGTTTTGTGCTAAGTGAAAAAAGTTTAATTTAATCAAGTTAAAAATATTTCATCATGAATCTAATGAAACTAATTTGATGTTGTAGATGTTGGTATATTTTTTCTATAGATTTCATCAAACTTAAGGACTTTTAATATGGGACAAAACTAGAAATTTAATTAATTTGGCATCGTCTGAGTAGGCATCAAATTTGTTTTGGTTAAACAGATCTAGCAAATTCACGTTTTCATCTTAATTACCCACATTTTCATCTTGTACAGCTTGGTCCGAAGGCTGAGGATGTTAGCAAGCCACATGTGAACCCCATCTTTGTCTTCTTTCGGTTCCTCATTGGGACAATATGCGCCACATACTTCTTCCTAGTGCCTATTTACATGTGGATCAAGGACAAGATTGTGCCACAAGGCAGGCCTATCTAACTGAGGATGCTGCCTGGCAGGAGGAGACAAGATCGGAGTCAATATCTGATCTAAGCCGTGCAAATACCCTTTTGTTTCATGTTGTGTTATGTATCTAAACATATGTGGACGCATGTAGGCGTCAGAAGACTGATCGATCATTCGCTTCGTGCATCAACCGATAGAGAGGCAGGTGCTCGAGGACATGGGAAGCTGATTGATCAGACTTGTTTCCTGCTTATGTATCTCTCTTCGACTTGTATGGACCCCTAAGAAGGTCCATCATCTCCATGTACAAATAAATCAAGGAGAAGTTATTTGTTGTAACACAAAGTGAGTATATAAACAACAGAGAAGTCTACATCATCTCTACATGTTAAAGTATACAAAGCTGTGCTCATTGTTAGACAAAGTTGCGCAACATCGAAACCACGTCCGTCTTTTAATACTTTGATTGAAGTCAATTTTATCTTTTTCACATATTGTAATTTTTTCTAAAGTCAATAAGTTAAGGTATTTCTCTTGGTCATGATTATTATCAAATTGCAGCCTCCATTAATTATTAAATTAAAGCTTATGAATTGGATAGTGCTATTACCATTCTTCAATGAAAAACTCCGTTGACACCTATGGAGGATACTGATCCCAATAGTTTGTCCACAAACTCATTGCAAGGTTTTTGTGAAGACCTGGCAAATGAGAAGCTTTCTCATAATGATGGAAATTTGGATAGTCAGATGGACTGTCTGGTAGTTCCTGATAAACCTAAGAGAAAGCAAACATGAAGAAAGTTTATGATGCATTTTAGATTAGACACAATACGCTTAAATGTTTCCACATGAAGTTTTATTAATGCAGGATTTTTTGGAATAGGAGAGGTCATGGTGACTTAGCTAAGCACCATTTTCGCTCGATTATGTAGTGAGCAAGATTTTTTGGAATAGGAGAGGTCTTGGTGACCTAGCTAAGCACCATTTTCTCTCGATTATGTAGTGAGCAAGATTTAGACTTTATAATCTCGATGGAGACTAATAAGGATAATGTTTTTCTCCATTTTACTTTTCTTAGTATTGCCCTTCCCCCTCGTAGTAGATCTAGGGGAATACTGTTGGGTGTCAAGGGATCTCAAATGAATTTGTGTAGTGAATTGACATTCGCAACATGTGTCGATCATCTATCAGATGCAAATTTGTTATTAACATGACATACATGGCTCAAGAGCATAACCAAGAAGAAGTAATGTCTAGAACCTCCGAAACTTTTCAGAAATCGGGCACCATAACGTATGCCCTACGTACAGCTATGGTGCAGAGGACTACATCGATCAATTTTTGAAGATGACAATGTCTACGATGGCCATGAGGGCCAAGGCAGTCAGGCATGAACTTGCGGGCGACCATGTGCTCATAGTGGAGTTGTTGGACTGGCGACCTACACACGTATATCACGCAAGAGGTGTCACTGTGGCTCATCGCCGAGAGAGCAAAGACTTGATGTTGGGGAGAGTGCAAAGTCCGCTCGAGGGACAATGGATTTGAGTAGGTTTTGGTGGCAGTATATGATGGAATATTAGGCAAATTCATGATTAATTCCAGTAAATAATTCATGTTTAGAATAGAAGATAGCATGCAACAATCTTGCATACTAGATGAACATGAAAACATGCACAACAGCATCGCACATGTAACAACAACTATAGATAGAGACATGACCAGGTCACAATGGACGTACTTGAGTAGTCACGCAGAGCACTTCCCAAAAATCTAATTCCACTAGTAGAAAAAGGCTTATTTGTCCCGGTTCATAAGGCCCATTTGTCCCGGTTCCCAAACCGGGACTAAAGGCCCCCCCCCCCTTTAGTCCCGGTTGTGTTACGAACCGGGACTAAAGGCCCTCCACGTGGCCGCTCTCTGGAGCTCCACCAAAACCAACCGGGACTAAAGGAATTTTTTTGAAATTTTGTTTTTCTGAATTTTTTTGATAAATAAAATTTTGAATTTTTTTTGAATATTTTCTTATTTTCAAATTTCTGAATTATTTGACAATTCAATCTCTAATCACCCACTCTAATCACCCCTCATCACTGCTCAATTATGAACCACTCATTCCAAATCGTCTAACTTCCCGGCCGGTCACCCATTCTCTCACTACTCCAGCCTGAGCACGCTTAACTTTCGAGTTCTATTCCCCCTAGTTTTCAAGTCTGCACTTGTTGTTTTCCTGACAAAACTAAGTTGTCAATCATATTAACCCTTAGGAGTTGAACTTGAGCATTAAGCACCGTTTGAGTTTGAAATTATTATTCTAAAAAACAATAATTATTTATTAACACTAATATTTCTTGAATAAGTAGTTTGACCATAGTTTGACCACAATTTGACCAGATTTAACCATAGTTTGACCACAGTTTGACCAGATTTGACAATAGTTTGAGCACAGTTTTTGTTTAATTCTTTTTGCTGTTAGGTCACAAAAATTATAAACTTTCTGTTAGTGCCATTAGTTTTCAAATTTGAATAGTTTAAATTTGAATTCTTTGAAATTTGTGTGAATCACTAGTTTGTGAATAACTTTACTATAAAAATAGATTTTTGAGTGATTCTTTTTCCTGCTATTTAATATTACTGTGTTTTAACATTATATTCAAAAATAGATTTTGTTATTTTAGTTTCTAACAAAAAATTCTTTATGATAATTCTTTTTGCTATTAAAGTTTCTAACAAAAAAATTCTTTATGAAAATTCATTTTGCCATTAATGTTTTGAACAGAAAATACTTTGATAATTTTTAGTTGCATAAATTTTATATAATTTTAGTTTCAAAAATACTAGAGGTTTATAAAAGCTTTTTAGTTGATTCCTTTTGCTATTAGAGTTTTATAAAAGCTTTTTAGTTGATTCTTTTTGCTATTGAAGAATATTATAGTTTTGTTTTAGTTGATCGTAACAGAATATTTTAATTGATTATTTTAAGTTCATTCTTTTTGCGCTAAATGACCCTGAAATTGAAAAGCACTACAAATGAACTCTGAAAAGGTTGAAAGTTGGCATGGTATCATCATTTCACCCACATAGTTTGTGCTAAAAAGTTGAGAGGGTTACAGCAAAAACTGGATGCACTTCGTGTACAAAACGGGCAATCTCTTTCGAAGTATCAAGGTTTCATACGGAAACTCGTCTGTTACAAAGGGATTTCATTTTTTTTGAACTTATTTGAACTCCAGACTTTTTGTGTGTTCAAAATGCACCATTCAAAGCCAATAATCATCATAGTCATTACCACCAACACTATTTAATCATCATAGTCATAGTGTAGCTATCTAATCACCACCAACACTAGCTAATAATAATCATCATAGTCATTACCACCAACACTAGCTATTTAATCATCATAGTCATAGTGTAGCACATCATCATCTTCAAAATCATTCTAGCTAGCTAATCACTCCTGCTGCTCTCTCTCAGGTAAAATAGCATAGAACATGTGTAGCATTCCTGCTTCATCATATTGGAGCATGCAGATGAACCTGTCTCCTAATTGTGGGCTGCGCTTCTGATTGCTGCCCCCTAGTACTTCTCGGCGATCCTTCACAATTTTGCTCCAGTCTTTGACTATTAAGACTTGCTCGCTTTTAGAAATCCTGAATGCAATCATGTGCAATGTAGGATGTCTTGACCGTAAGCTAACCATTGCCATGCGACCTTTAGGCTCGACCCAATGAGGCACAACTATCATTGGGAGTCCCTGTTGAAGAACATCGTAGTAACATACTTAGCAATGAAGTTTAGCTTAAAAAATAATGTATGCAAAAGATGCACTGAGGACAAATAGTAAAAATCTTACCATCTTTCCTAAATAGATATGACCGTAGTTCAATACGCACGCTAGTGGTTGCACGTTTTGAGTACTAAGATTTTCAAGTCCAGGGAAATAATTTGTCTTGACAGTATCAAGATCCTCAAGCCATGAAACATAATGACTTATCTCCTCGCAGTTTAGTTCAGCCCCGGGACAGTAGTAGGTCATGTCTACTAAGCGCTGGACATGTTTGCTTGAATGGAAATAAGCTGTCAATAGAAATTAGTTGTCAACTATTTTTGAATAAACAATATCCAAGACATAAATATGGTTGAGAAACTCACATAATGGTAGAACTGGAGGCGTCTGCACATCGACCCAGATGTCGATATTACCTTCAATATCATCTTCCGGACGAATATCAAAGGTGATAAGCATATCAGGCTCAAATGCATAAGCCTTGCATAGTGATCTCTAATTTTTGCATTCAAAATAGGTGTAGGTGTCTGCATTGTATAATTTTACGGCAAAAGTATAACCATGCTCGGTCCTCAAGTGAACTATCTTTACCTCCATAGTTTCCATAGGACTGAAACCAATCTTATCCAAGACATAAATTCTTGCATGGCAGGGGATACGCTAGTAGAATAGTAAAAAATTAAAATTATAAGTTGAAGCAAAAGAAGCAGAAGTCATGCTTAATTACGAAAAAAGACTTGTTGTTGTGACTTACTGTATCCACTTCGAAGGTCTCATCCAGCTTGATGCTGAAGCGCCTACCACCAAATAAGAAATTTCTGTCGCACAGGCTGCGCTCGTCTTCGCAGTATTCGCACATACCGAAATCATTTTCGTCGTCAGACATTTCCTATGTTCATAGTTGATCAAAAATTGATTGAAGGCAACTACCAGGAAACTCAACAAACAGAAGCGACCCCCACGACAACAGTCGGCATTCTTCCTCTCTCAAATATATATAATAACAAACAATAATAAAAGTAAGAAAATTACACAAGTATCTATCTTAATCATATAAGTAAGAACTTTTTTCTTTTACAAAGAAGATAAGACCAAGAGGCTCACCACTGTGGTGCTGGCGACGAGATCGGCGCGGGCGATCGACGGCGGTGAGGACGGGGACGGAACAGGACGGACCGCCAAACCTAGACAAATCTCGAGGAAAATGGAGCTTGGACAAGGAGCTTCGAGAGGAGAAAACTTAAGTGTGGCTCGGGCATTTCATCAAACACCTCATGTGCATACGAGGTGAGCTAGAGCACCACAAAGCTCTCCCACGGCCGACCCAAAAAACAGAGCACTCCACTGCTCTGCTCGCGGGCGAGGGGGTATATATAGGCATCTCATTGGTCCCGGTTCGTGGCTGGAACCGGGACTAAAGGCCCCCCTTTAGTCCCGGTTCCAGCCACGAACCGGGACCAATGGTTGTGGGCCAGGAGCGAGGCCCATTGGTCCCGGTTCGTGGCTGGAACCGGGACCAAAGGGGCCAGACGAACCGGGACCAATGCCCCAAGAGGCCCGGCCGCCCCCCTGGCCTCACGAACCGGGACCGATGCCCCCTTTGGTCCCGGTTCATGAGTGAACCGGGATTAATGGGCTAGCCCTGCCTGGACCAAAGCCCTGTTTTCTACTAGTGTTCGTCCTCTCCCGGTGTAGGATCATAGGGACGAACAGTTCCGGAGACCTGCTCTTCCGTATGCTAATGCATGCGTTCGGGATAGAGTAAACTACGATGGGTGCGCAAGTTTCAAGATGAGGCAAGCCCCAAGGGGTTTTCGATATGTCTTTGGCCGCGGTCGATTGGAGTATTTATAATAGGATGAGAGGCGGTATCGTCTCATGATCACGATCAGCGATTTGGTTTTTAAGTCGTATACTTTCCGGACAAGAAATAATCTCTGATGGTTGTGAGTATGGTGTCCAGCCTATTTTCCGATGAAATACCTGAAGAACTGTCCCAACTTCCTGATTTGCATTATTTGGATCTTCCTAACAACAAATTATCTGGCCCTGTACCACATTTCTTGGGAAATTTAACAACCTTGCACTTGGTCTATCAAGACCAAGACTAGAGACCATTGCCTTTCCTTCAATACAAGGTTTATGGTCTTGGGGGTACTTACTTTTATGTGTACATAGATGCCTTGGAGGTAATCATGAAAGGCCAAAGACTTTATTTTAAGAGCTTATCATACCTGATTAAGGGCATTGATCTCTCAGCAAACCAGTTAACCGGTGAGATTCAAAGTGGAATAGGATTTCTATCTGGAGTAGATTTTTTGTATCTGTCAAGGAACCACATTAGAGAGGAAGTATTCCTGGTGAACTGGGGAATTTGGTCGATTTAGAGTCACTTGATCTCTCATGGAATGAACTATCAGGTCCAATTCCTCATAGCTTGGCGCCACTAACATACTTGTCATACCTAAATTTGTCCTACAATGATCTCTCAAGACAGATACCATGAGGTCATCAACTCGACACTTGAAGTGTTGAAGATCCTTTCATGTACTCGGTAAACCAAAATCTCTGCGGGCCTCCACTTGACAGAATCATTGTACCCGAGAGTAACAAACAGCGGCACCGCAAACATCATCTCAGATTCGACACACTGACATGTCTATTCACACTACTCGGGTTTGCATTTGGAATCTCCACTGTATTCACCACCTTCATATGCAGTGTGGTCACGAGGAAGGCTTATTTTCAGTTCGCCGACAGGGTACTCAGCAAGCTGTGGTCCACTGCAGTGGAGATGAAGCTTAGCATCAACAGGACGATGCCAGCACGAGAAGACCCCTCCTTGGCAACACGGAGTCAGGACTCTATCACTTTCTACGAGCTGGAACAACCTTCCACTGCTATTATGTAAAGCGCCTTGTAATATGAAGGGATTGTTTGAACTAGCCATATGTGATTTTCTTAGAATAACCAGCTGAATTCCCTTGCCCCGCTGGATATTATTGTACAATCAACTTGGACCTATTTTTACAGTTCCTACTACGGATGAAGCATGTCTAATTTTTCATGTGTGTACAAAATGCATTTTTCTCCACTGGGTTACCAGGATTCATGCGTTTTTTCTTATTCCTGTGAACCAAACATGTAAGTTAACAAAAAGTCCTCTGTTTTGTACTTGTATGTCTATGAGCCTGTCCTTTCCTACACTTACAGTATCGTGTGTACCATAGTTTTATAAAATAGTAGGAATAACAGAAGTTTTAAGAGGGGCACTTCTTACATGCAAAAGTGTCAGCTGGGTTTGTCTCTGCAAGGAAGGTTGTACAGGCAATTGTTTGCCGGTGGTCATGTCAGGCCACTGGATTCCTCAAACAGGCCGATGGCCTTCTGGGTTTCTGCGCCGCCCACAACGATCAGTCTATTGAAAGGGAAGGAGGATTGCCACGAGAGGAGAGGGGAGGTGGCCGGCGAGAGGACACTGGCAGGGATCTCCCGAAGGGACGCCGCTGATTGGGTTCTCCTATTTAGAGCGTAGGTAGAGCGTTAGCGACCTAGCGCACACCCCGCCGAGCGCCCGGTCCTGTGTTTGGGCCGGCTCATTTAGAGTTTGTTCCCCACCGGTTTTGGTAGAACTTTTCCTAAACCGGTTTTTCTTTCATTTTCTTCTTCTTTGTTTTTTCTTCCCTTTTCCCTTTATTTTTCTTTTTCCTTTTTCCTTTTTTCGTTCTTATTTTCTTTTTTCCGAATCATCGACATTTTTTGAATTCATGAACAGATTAGGAAATCATATAATTTTTTTAAATGATGAAAATTCTTAAAACTCACAAACATTTTAAAAAACCATAAACATTTTTTGAATTTGTTAACTTTTTACAAATTCATGAACATTTTTTAAAATTGTCAATATTTTTTGAACTTGTGAACACTTTTTGAATCGGTGAACATGTTTTCAAATTTGGGAACAATTTTTAATTTGGATGAACATAATTTTTAAATGGATGAAATTTTTTGTATTCATGAACATTTTCTTAGTCAACGGACATTGTTTGAACCGATTATATTTTTTAATCAGTCTGATAGCAATTTTGAAATTCACATACATTTTTTTGCTTTTTGTGAACATCTTTTAGAAATTTATGAACATTATTTGAATTCACAAAAATATTTTCAAATTCATGTACTTTTTTGAATACGCGAACATTTTTCAAAATCATACACATTTTTTGAATTCACAAACATGTTATGATTTCTTGAACATTTTTTAAAATTTTGGATTTTTTCAGAAATCCCGAATTTATTTAAACACAAAATAAAATTGAGAAAAATGGAAAAGCCAAAAAAATTGAAAAAGTAGGTCGTGTCCGGCCCGCACATGGGTCAGCCAAAACGGCACGGGGAAGCGGCGATGCGCGCCCTGCGTTTTCGCGGCGCACTGTGTGCCAAATAGGAGGTCCCCTGCGAAATCACTAACTGATAAGTGGCGCATTGCATGTACGGCACTGTCGCAATATGGGAGTTTTCCTTTTTTTAGTAGATCTGTTTATTCAAAATGTTTTATCTCTTTAATCGTGCGTCCAAATCTCGAACCTTTTTCACCTTTGGATTCCATGTGTTGAGATCATCAAAATTAGATCCAATGTTCATAGGTTTTGACAAACTTTTATTTTTCTCAAAAAGAACCGTGCGAAAAAAGTGTCCCTCTCGCGGAAGAAAAAAAATCACGTTTTTTCCTTTTTTCAAGAGGCACAGCCGTGCCTCTCGCAAGATGAAAAAGAGACTCATTTTTTTCGTTTCCGAGAGGCACGGCCGTGCCTCTCACGGAAGCAGATTCATGTCCTTGCGGAAGGAAAAAACGCGTTTTTTCTTTTCCGAGAGGCACGGTCGTGCCTCTAGCCGAAGCTAAACCATGCCTCTCGCAGAAGGAAAAAAAAACACGTTTTTTTTCGTTTCCGAGAGGCACGGTCAGGCCTCTCATGGAAGCAAATCAGGGCCTCTCACGAAAGAAAAGCCATATGCCTCTCGCTGGAGAAAAAAAATGCATTTTTTCACGAAAAAATATTCTTTTGTCCAAAAGCTAAGGAAGACCGATGGAAAACCGAAAATCCAAAAAAACCCGGAAATAAACCCATCTAAAAAGCCAAAAACGAGTGCGGAAAATAAAATAAAATAAAATCCGGATGTAGCGTACAGAGCATGACATGTGGTGGTGGCTGAAAGCACGCCAGGTGATGCGCTCTCAGCCCACTCCAAGTGACACTTAGGGAGGTAATGTAGCATGTATCAATTCGTCTTTCCTTAGCTCTTGTTCTCACACTCTAGTTGGCCCTGCCAATTCGTTATTTTGCGGTAAACTCTTTCATTGGTGAGCACTCAACTGTTGGGTCATTCGGGATTAATAATTGGTCAGCGTGCATGGATGCTCCTTCCAGTGTAGATATGTGTACATGTTTAGAGGCCATGCCACTTAATCATGCACAAATGTGATATGCGTGGCAAGAAAATATCAAAGGAGTCACACCAAGATCAGAGTGAAACTAACTATGTCGCAACTACATAACGCCTCTACAACTCGTAGATTCACTTGATGTAAAAACCGGACATTTGCCTCTTATACCTAACTTGTTAAGGTTGTGTTCTTTTTCCAAGATATTTTTCGCAGCTTTGATATGTAGAATTTTGCTGCATCACTTTTTTTGTATTATTTTTATTTGTATTTAACAAAGTGTGTCTTCTGCTGTTTTGCCAAACCGTTTTTGCACCCCGTCCATTTTTTATGCTCCATATTAGATCTCGTTAGTACAAGTGTTTGATCGACAGTTACACTATTATTATGTACTTTACCTGAAATGTTGATGCCATTATATTTGTATTCAAAAGTACTTATTTATGACTATGATTTTGTAGACATAAGTTATATATTAATAGTTTAAGTGTTGATGAAATACTTGTACTACGAGACCTAATATGGAAAGTTAAAAACCATAGGAGTACAGTAGTATTTTCTTGGATGCAAGAAGGGCTTAAATCCAACATCTCATGGTGAAATAGGGGCCTCAAGGAAAACTCCTATATGATCAAATATAGGGAGCAACTAATAAGCGGGCACCCCTTCCGGTGACATGCCAGCAGCCGCTCCAGCTGCCGTGTGGTGCGCCTACCGATCACCACGTGTCTGGCGCTAGACGTACCCGTGGGGAAATGTTTATTTATTTATTTGGACTGTGTTTTTGGGTTCTTTGTTTATTTTTATTTTTCTTGCTTTTTCTAGGTTTTCCTGAATTTTGTTTTTTGTTTTTTTTTTGGGTTTTCGCGTGAAGCACACCATGTGAGAAGCACAAATGTGCTTCATCATGAAGTGCGACTGTGCTTCTCGAAAGTGAAAAGCATTGTTGTGCTTCAACGTGAAGCCTACAATTGTGCTTCCTGAAAAGAGAAAACAGAACTGTGTTTCCGCTTGAAGCAGGAAGCATAGATATGCTTCCCCGGAAAAATAAAAAAACACAACTATGCTTTCCAAAAAAAGTGAGAAAACACAGTTGTCCTTCTAGTTCCCATTTTGTTAGATTTTCATTTTTTTTCCAGGTATTCATTTTTTTTTTCTGATTTTTTCGGTTTTTGTTTTTTTTGTGATTTTTGGGTTTTTGTATCTCTCATTATTTTCAGCACAAAAAGCATGTCCAACTTATTAACATGGGATCTAAGGCTTCGACGCGACAAACCCAACAGTGAAAACACTTTGTTCAAGACAAAAAACGTACTTGCCACGAGTGCTTGAGGAACAGATCCTTAGCAGCCTGCCGGAAGCGCCGCTGCCAGCAAGATACACTTGACGTTCACAATGCAGCTACTTAAATTGTTGAGCAGACTCAAAACAAAATAAGAGCGCAGTTGATCACGACAAGGTTCACTCACGTGCGGGTTTTTCATACAAAGGCCAAAAATGTTCAATGGAAAGTAGCTCTAGAACAAAGAATTTGTTTTGAAGTTTTTCAACTTAGCTTTTCTTTGTTGTACTTCTTGTCATAAAATGTTAATTTGAACATCACGTGTCGGTGTCCATACGATCACTCCCCCTAGTAAACTTGTACGCGAGGCAACCTTCTGTCTTTTGAGAAAAAGAAAGAAGAGAAAAAGAGGGATATGGAATCTTGACGATTCGTTAACATTCACACAAAGCAAGTGTAACACAACATCACATACAAGCATGCACAATTTAACATGAAAATTGACGAGAGTTGTGAAACACTTAGCTTTATTTCACTATGCACAGGCTCTGCGCCTGGCTTTATACAAATGATTACATGTCTTGCTGGCAGACTCGTACAAAAGGTGGCTGCCGGGCGACCCGGCAACCGTGCCTTATGGATAGAACTTTCGAAAATGCTCAATGTTCCATGAATTTTGCACAGGAGTGCCATCTTCGGTCTCCAGACGGACTGCGCCAGGTCTGGTGACTCGTACTACCCGATAAGGGCCTTCCCACTTCGGCGTCAACTTATTAGAATTCTTGGTGGACTGGATCCGATGAAGAACAAAGTCGCCTTTCTCAAGGCTTCAGGTATGAGCTTTGTGGCTATGGTAGCGGCGCAAAGCTTGCTGGTAACATGCAGCACGTACAGTAGCCCGAAGACGGTCTTCCTCAAGGAGCGTGGCATCATCTTGCCGTAGCTGCTCTTGCCCAACCTCATCGTAGGCGAGCACTCGAGGTGACCCGTACATGAGTTTCGTGGGGAGCATCGCTTCTGCACCATAAACTAGGGAGAAGGGCCTCTGGCCAGTGGCTCGATTTGGTGTCGTCCTGAGTGACCAAAGAACCGCCGACAACTCATCAATCCAGCGTCTTTCGCACTTGTGCAACTTGTCCAAAGTTCTCGTTTTGAGGCCTTGTAGCACTTCAACATTTGCCCTTTCCGCCTGACCGTTGCTTCTGGGATGAGCAACTGACGCAAAACAGATTTTGCTGCAAGGTCTTGGATGTAGTGCATGTAGGTGCGGCTCGTGAACTGTGTGCCATTGTCGGTGATGATCCTATTAGGCACTCCAAAACGTCAAACAAGTCCCTTGAAAAACTTGATGGTTGACTGTTGATGGTTAACTCAAATAGTTGGGTTGCCCGGTTCCTGTGATTGCCTCCTACGTTCTGCTTTGTTCGGCTAGGTATGCGAAGGGAGAACCACTGCGATTGTACTTCCGGTTAAGCTGGTCAAGTACCTCAGTGGAGAAAGCCGAAAACTGACTTTCACAATGAGCGTAAACTGGTCAGCGATCCAATGACTGTGTCAAACTCTAGATTGAGAGAGGTTACCCCGTGTTAAACGAGGGGCCTTTCATAAAATTGGCCGAAGTGTTACTGGCTTGTCCTCGGCTGACGCCGAACACTAACCGGGGGCTAATAACTGACACCCCAACTTTAAACTCCTATGACTAAGTGAAAGTTATAAAGCCTGTATATCTGATTGCCTCGTTTCCGCTAACACAACCGCCTCCGGGCACCGAGACGTCGGCTAAGGGTTGTCCTGTTAGTATGGAAACACCCTGCGTAGCATCTACAAAGGGGTAGAAGCCGACGATGGGCCACTTTCAGATTATAAACGGTCGCAACAGAGTCAACATAAACAAATATCATCAGCGTTTATATTCAATATACGAGCGCTGCCTTTTGTAATTATCGTTATAAAGCGATAAATATGCATCAAGTTTGACTTAAGATTTTGGCCAAGCTGGGTTGCCAGGCTCCTGTGCTTATCCCCTACATTCCCGATGGTTCGGCTAGGGGGTAAAGGGAGCACCTCTGTGATTGTTACTTCCGGGTCATCCAAGTTAGTACCTCAGACTGGGTGAAGCCGAAAGCTAGCCATCTTAAGAATATAATTGGTCGGCAACAACGGAAGTGAAAATTTAGGTTCACTAAAGACCACATAGTTCGGGAACTTTCCCCAAACTAAATCCTCAATATTTTCCTCCCACATTGATCGGAGTTGAGGTTTCATGATCATGATCAACATGACAGCCTGGGAAAAGGAACTCATAAAGGAACTATTATTCCCAGAAGATGTTTCTTACGTTAAAAAGTAATATAACATATCTCTCTGTGTACCTTTGTTTATAAAACCATATGACCGGATTGCCTTGTTTGCCTTAAATCTTTGCCCTTATAAAGGCTTTATAAAGTAGGGCAAACACTCCCCGTCTATTGGCCGAGGAGGTTGAAGCCGATGGCCGGTCAACAAAGTTTTGTACAATGTGGATCCGAGCATTAATGGTTTAAAGTACTTGGATACATAGAATCGTTACACATAAATTGTGATTAAAGTCAATTTACCCCAGATATTGATCCTTAATTCGGCCACCCTTGCCCAAATTACGGCTCGGGAGCTACTGGCTTCGCGCTTCTCACTTAGAATCCATTAACGGGGTACATCAATCCCCTGATCTGGTGTTGCCACCCGACCAGTGGCTCAGGGGCTACTGCATTGCCTATTCAATGCAGAAAATTCAAAGTGCCCAGTGTTTGGCTTGACCGAGCTATGGGCAAACGCGTCTTCGGACAACAATAGGTACCATCTGGGACCTATCCGGCATCAAGTTAATGTATTACAGCGACTTCTCGAAGACCCTCTTGATGTCTGCTTGAACTACGTCGGTATTTCCCCAAAGAGGAAGGGATGATGCAGTACAGCGACGGTAGGTATTTCCCTCAGTGATGAGACCAAGGTTATCGAACCAGTAGGAGAACCACGCAACACAACGTAAACAGCCCCTACACGCAAATAACAAATACTCGCAACCCGACGTGTTAAAGGGGTTGTCAATCCCTTTCGGGTAACGGCGCCAGAAATTGGCTAGTTGACGTGAGAAAGTTGTAATAGATTGGATAAATAGATCCCAAATAAAATAAAGTGCAGCAAGGTATTTTTGTATTTTTGGATTAATAGATCTGAAAATAAAAGCAAATGAAAATAGATCACGAAGGCAAATATATCAAAGAAGAGACCCGGGGGCCGTAGGTTTCACTAGTGGCTTCTCTCGAGAAAAATAGCAAACGGTGGAAAACAAATTACTGTTGGACAATTGATAGAACTTCAAATACTCATGACGATATCTAGGCAATGATCATTATATAGGCATCACGTCCAAGATTAGTAGACCGACTCCTGCCTGCATCTACTACTATTACTCCACACATCGACCGCTATCCAGCATGCATCTAGTGTATTAAGTTCATGGAAAAATGGAGTAATGCAATAAGAACAATGACATGATGTAGACAAGATCTATTTATGTAGAAATAGACCCCATCTTGTTATCCTTAATAGCAACGATACATACGTGTCGGTTCCCCTTCTGTCACTGGGATCAAGCACCGTAAGATCGAACCCATTACAAAGCACCTCTTCCCATTGCAAGATAAATAGATCAAGTTGGCCAAACAAAACCCAAATATCAAAGAAAAAATACGAGGCTATAAGCAATCATGCATATAAGAGATCAAAGAAGACTCAAATAACTTTCATGGATAAAAACATAGATCTGATCATAAACTCAAAGTTCATCGGATCCCAAAAAACACACCGCAAAAAGAGTTACATCATATGGATCTCCAAGAGACCATTGTATTGAGAATCAAATGAGAGAGAGAAAGCCATCTAGCTACTACCTACGGACCCGTAGGTCTACATTATTCACGCATAATCGGAGAGGCACCAATGAGGATGATGAACCCCTCCGTGATGGTGTCTAGATTGGATCTGGTGTTTCTGGAACTTGCGGCGGCTGGAATTGATTTTCGTCGACTCCCCTAGGGTTTCTGGAATATTGGGGTATTTATAGAGCTAAGAGGCGGTGCGTGAGGCGCCTCCAGGCGCGCCCTGGTGGGTTGTGCCCACCTCGGGCTCCCTCTTCGGTACTTCTTTGGCCCACTGGATGTCTTCTGGTCCAAAAAAATCCACAAAAAGTTTCGTTGCATTTGGACTCCGTTTGGTATTGATTTCCTGCGATGTAAAAAACATGCAAAAACAGCAACTGGCACTTGGCAATATGTCAATAGGTTAGTACCAAAAAAATGATATAAAATCATTATAAAATGATTGTAAAACATCCAAGAATGATAATATAACAGCATGGAACAATAAAAAAATATAGATACGTTGGAGACGTATCAGCATCCCCAAGCTTAATTCCTGCTCGTCCTCGAGTAGGTAAATGATAAAAACAGAATTTTTGATGTGGAATGCTGCCTAACATGTTCACATATTCTTTTCTTTGTAGCATGGACATTTGGAATTTTTATATGGTTCAAAGCAATAGTCTAGTTTTAACATGAAGACTTTAATACTCAAGCATATCAACAAGCAACCATGTCTTTCAAAATATCAACGCTAAAATAAGTTATCCCTAGCCCATTATGCTCAATCATTGATCCATTCATGAAACACACTCGAATACTAGCTATACCCAATGCTCAAGTACGATCATAGTGCCCCTTAGTTGGTGCTTTATAAGAGAACATGGAGACTCAAGTAAAAATAAAAATTGCATAAAGTACAAGAAAGGCCCTTCGCGGAGGGAAGTAGGGATTTGTAGAGGTGCCAGAGCTCAAAGCGAAAATTTGAGTGATAAAAACATTTTGGGAGGCATACTTTTCCCAACAACGAAAACGACTTAGAGTTCCCAACACTTTCCATGCTAGATATATCATAGGCGGTTCCAAAACAGAAAATAAAGTTTATTCCTTTTTCCACCATACTTTCACTTTCCATGGCTAACCGTATCCACGGGTGCCCTCTATACCAACACTTTCCAAGGAATTTATTATTTGACAACATAAAGTAAATTCATTTTTCATTTCGGGACTGGGCATCCCTAATACCTTTGCCGTACTCTCGTGCAATGACAAGTGAATAAACACTCATCGTGAGAATAACACATCTAGCATGGAAAATATCGGCCACCCCTCACCGCCTCGTGAGCGGTACGAGCACACAAAAGGGAAATTTATTTTGAAAATTAGAGATGGCACATAGAAATTTGCTTAGAACGGCACGGAAATACCGCATATAGGTAGGTATAGTGGACTCATATGGCAAAACTGGTTTAAAGGGTTTTGGATGCACAAGTAGTGATCATACTTAGTGCAAATGAAGGCTTGCAAAAAGATTGAGAAGCGTCCAACCAAGAAACGAAAAATCTCGTAAGCGAGCATTAAGCATAACTAACACCGAATAATGCACCACAAGTAGGATGTAATTTCATTGCATAACTATTGACTTTCGTGCTTGCATAGGGAATCACAAACCTTAACACTAATATTCCTACTAAAGCATAATTACTCATCAACATGACTCACGTATCATATCGTCATATCTCAAAACTATTACAAAGAACCAAGTTTATTTTGTCCATTGATCTTCATGAAAGTTTTTATTATATCCTCCTTGGATATCTATCACTTTGGAACTAATTTTCATGTGTTGCTTTTGATAAGCTCAAACAAATATAAGTGAAGATCATGAGCATAATATTTCTTTCTCTCAAATTTATTTAAGTGAAGCTAGAGAGAATTTCTTAAAAAAATTACTACTCTCAAATAAATCTAAGTGAAGCATGAGAGCATTTCTTCAAAAATAGCAAAGTACACCGTGCTAAAAAAGATATAAGTGAAGCACTATAGCAATTCTATAGCTCATAAAGATTTAAGTGAAGCATAGAGAGCAATTCTAGCAAGTCATGGAATAATTTTGGCTCTCTCAAATAGGTGTGTCCTGCAAGGATTCAAGACTTAAAATAAAAAGCAAAACAAGCAAAGACACATATCATACAAGACGCTCCAAGCAAAACTCATAATATGTGACAAATAAAAATATAGGTCCAAGTAAAATACCGATGGTCGTTAGAAGAAAGAGGGGACGCCACTCGGGGGCATCCCCAAGCTTAGTTGCTTGATACTTCTTGAATATTATCTTGGGGTGCCTCGGGCATCCCCAAGCTTAGCCTTTTGCTTATCCTTATTCCTTCATCCATCGTAATATCACCCAAAACTTGAAAACTTCAATCACACAAAACTCAACAAAACCTTCGTGAGATCTGTTAGTATAAGAAAGCAAATCACTACTATAAGTACTGTTGCAAACCCATTCATATTTTATTCTTGCATTATATCTACTGTATTCCAACTTTTCTATGGCAAAAACTCTTCAAAGAAAACCATAGAATCATCAAAACAAGCACACAACACAAAGAAAACAGAATCTGTCAAAAACAGAACAGTCTGTCAATCTGAATATTTCGAATACTTCTGTAACTCCAAAAATTCTGAAAAATTAGGAAAACATAGGAAATTAGTATATCAATCTTGTGTAAAAAATGCAGAATTTTTTTGTCGCTTCTGTAATTCTAAACAATTATTTTTCTGGACGCAAAAGTTTCTGTTTTCCAACAAGATCAAATCAACTATCACCCAAATCATCCCAAAGGCTTTGCTTGGCACAAACACTAAATTAAACCACAAAAACACATCTAACCAGAGGCATAATTGGGTATTTTATTGAAAACAGCAAGAAAAACCAAAAAGCAAAAAGATACAAGTTGGGTTGCCTCCCAACGAGCGCTATCATTTTACGCCCCTAGCTAGGCATAATGCAAAGGATCTAAGTTTTGTCATCTTTAGTTCTAGATCCATACGATGCCCTCATGATTGATTCATATGGTGGCCTAATTCTTGTTCTAGGGAAGTGTTCCATACCCTTCCTTAGTGGAAATTTAAACTTAATATTGCCTTCTTTCATATCAATCACGGCACCAATAGTACGTAAAAACGGTCTACCAAGTATAATCGGACAAGACGGATTGCAATCAATATCAAGAACAATAAAATCTATGGGCACATAATTCCTATTTGCAAGAATAAGAACATCATTAATTTTTCCCATAGGCTTTTTAATAGTAGAATCCGCCAAGTGCAAATTTAAAGAGCATTCTTCAATATCGGTAAGACCAAGCACATCACATAAAGATTTCGGCATTGTAGAAACACTAGCACCCAAGTCACATAAAGCAAAACACTTATAATTTTTAATCTTGACTTTGATAGTAGGTTCCCATTCATCATGTAATTTTCTAGGAATTGAAACTTCTAACTCCAACTTTTCTTCAAAAGCTTTCATCATAGCATCAACAATATGTTTAGTAAAAGCTTTATTTTGTTCATAAGCATGGGTGAATTTATCATGGATTGCAACAAAGAAATACAATCAATCAAAGAGCAACTATCATAATTAAAGTCTTTGTAATCCAAAAGAGTGGGCACATCACTAGTTAAAGTTTTGACCGCTTCAAACCCACTTTTATCAATTTTCGCAACAAGATTTTCACCCTCTGAATTATCGGGACGCCTTCTAGCTAAAGTTGACTCTTCTCCAGTCCCTTTTTCATCAATCTTAATTTTACTAAACAAGGAGTCAATAGAAGAAACACCAATCATTTTAAGATCTTCATCACTTTTATGAAAGCAATCACTAGAAAACTCTTTTTCTAAAATTTCTCTTCTAGCTCTAAGCATTGCGGTCTTTTCTTACTTTCATCCATAGAAACATAAAGAGCTTTAATTGATTCCTCAACCTTAGGCACAAAAATTTTCATCTTGAGTTTTTCTACATCATGAGAGATTCTGTCAACACTTCTAGACAAATCATCAATCTTATTCAACTTTTCTTCCATTGTAGCATTAAAAACCTTTTGAGTATTGATGAATTCTTTAATATTATTCTCAAGATCAGAGGTGTTTCTATTATTATTATTATAAGAAGGATTACCATAGGAATTACCTTAATTATTAGAGGAATTACTAGGAAAAGGCCTAGGATTAAAATTACCTCTATAAGCATTGTTATTGAAATTGTTTCGAGAGACAAAATTCACATCTATGGCATGACTATTTTGCTCAATCAAAGTAGACAAAGGCACATCATTAAAGTCAATAGGAGCACTTTTGTTAGCAACCAATTTCATAAGTGCATCAACTTTTTCACTCAAAGAAGAAATTTCTTCAACCGAATTAACTTTTTTACTAGTAGGAGCTCTTTCGGTATGCCATTATGAATAATTTGCCATAATATTGTCAAGCAATTTGGTGGCTTCACCCAAAGTAATGTCCATAAAAGTACCACCCGCGGCGGAATCTAAAAGATTTCTACAAACAAAATTCAATCCCACATAAAAAATTTGTATCATCATCCAAAGATTTAACCCATGAGTTGGGCAATTCCTTAGCATCAATTTTATCCTTTCCCAAGATTGTGCAACATGCTCATGTTCAAGTTGCTTGAAATTCATGATATGGGTTCTAAGGGAAATGATTTTTGCGGGCGGAAAATACTTAGTAATAAAAGCATCCTTGCACTTATTCCTAAGAATCGATACTATTGCGAGGCAAAGAAGAAAACCAAATTTTTGCTTGATCTCGCAAAGAAAACGGAAATAATTTCAACTTCACAACATCATTGTCCACATCTTTTTTCTTTTGCATATCGCATAATTCCACGAATGTGTTAAGATGGGACGCAGCATCCTCATTAGGAGTACCAGAAAATTGATCTTTCATAACAAGATTCAGCAAAGCAGTATTAATATCACAAGACTCCGCACTAGTGGCGGGAGGAGCAATCGGAGTGCTAATAAAATCATTGTTGTTGGTGTTGGGGAAGGTAGCATGCAATTTCAAAAAAAATCTACGCACACGTAAAATCTATCCATGGAGATGCATAGCAACGAGAGGGGGAGAGTGTGTCTACGTACCCTTGTAGACCATAAGCGGAAGCGTTGGAATAACGCGGTTGATGTCGTCGAACAATCTTCACGATCCAACCGATCTATTACCGAACGCACGGCACCTCCGCGTTCTGCACACGTTCAGCTTGGTGACGTCCTCCGCCTTCTTGATACAGCAAGACGGCGAGGTAGCGGATGAGTTCTGGCAGCATGAAGGCGTGATGACGGTGATGGTGATGTGAACTCCGCAGGACTTTGCCTAAGCACTACGAAAATATGACCGAGGTGGTAAACGGTGGATGGGGGCACCGCACACGGCTAAGACAATGTTGTGTCCTTTTGGGGCGCCCCCTCTCCTCTATTTATATATGTGTAGGGGCTTGGAGTAGAAGGAATAGTACCATGTGAACAGTAACTGTGAATAGTACACACGTGGACTTGGACTCCAAGTCCTATCCTATTCCTACTAGGACTCCTTCCCTTTTTGCCTTCCCTAGCCACATGGGCTTTTGAGGACATAGTGCGCCTAGCCCAATAAGGCCAGGGCGCCTCCCCTTAGCCCATGCCAGCCCTTAGAACGTGGTGGACCCACTTGTGGACTTCCGGACCCCTCCGGAATCCTCCGGAACCTTCTGGAAGCTTCCCGGTACAATACCAAAAAAACTGCACTTTTTTCGGAACCCAAAATATGACTTCCCATATATAAATCTTTACCTATCGACCATTCTGAGACTCCTCGTGACATCCGGGATCTCATCCGGGACTCCTAAGAACATTCGGTCACCAATTCACATAACTCATATAACACTATATCGTCAACGAACGTTAAGCGTGCGGACCCTACAGGTTCGAGAACTATGTAGACATGACCGAGACACCTCTCCGGTCAATAACCAATAGTGGAACCTGGATGCTCATATTGGCTCCCACATATTCTACAAAGATCTTTATCGGTCGAACCATTATGACAACATACGTTATTCCCTTTGTCCATCGGTATGTTATTTGCCCGAGATTCGATCGTCGGTATCTTCATACCTAGTTCAATCTCGTTACCGGCAAGTCTCTTTACTCGTTCTGTAATACATCATCCTGCAACTAACTCATTTGTCACTTTGCTTGCAAGGCTTCTTATGATGTGCATTACCGAGAGGGCCTAGAGATACCTCTCCGATATTCGGAGTGACAAATCCTAATCTCGATCTATGCCAACCCAACAAACACCTTCGGAGATACCTGTAGAGCATCTTTATAATCACCCAGTCACGTTGTGACGTTTGATAGCACACAAGGCATTCCTCCGGTATCCGGGAGTTGCATAATCTCATAGTCGGAGGAATATGTATTTGACATGAAGAAAGCAATAGCAATAAAACTAAACGATCATTATGCTAAGCTAATGGATGGGTCTTTTCCATCACATCATTCTCCTAATGATGTGATCCTGTTATCAAATGACAACTCATGTCCATGGTTAGGAAACCATAACCATCTTTGATCAACGAGCTAGTCAAGTAGAGGCTCACTAGGGACACGGTGTTTGTTTATGTATTCACACAAGTATTAAGGTTTCCGATCAATACAATTCTAGCATGAATAATAAACCTTTATCATGAATAAGGAAATATAAAATAACAACTTTATTATTGCCTCTAGGGCATATTTCCTTCAGTTGGTATTTGAGAAATCACACAACTTGGTGTTCTCTTGAGACATGGTGACTACACAACAAGATTGCACTAAAAAACAGATCTGATGAGAAAACGGCGAATGAAAAAGAGGGCGAATAAAACGGTAAATTTTTGTGGAGTGGGGGAGAGGAAAACGAGAGGCAAATGGCAAATAATGTAAATTGCAAGGAGATGAGATTTGTGATTAGGAACCTGGTTGATGTTGATGATGTCTCCTCGGCAACGGCGCCAGAAATTGGCGAGTGGCCGGGAGACTATCTTGACTTGATCCTCCCCGGCAACGGCGCCAGAAATTCCTTTTGATGTCTGCTTAAACTACATCGGTATTTCCCCAAAGAAGAAGGGATAATGCAGTACAGCAACGGTAGGTATTTCCCTCAGTGATGAGACCAAGGTTATCGAACCAGTAGGAGAACCACGCAACACAACGTAAACAGCCCCTGCACACAAATAACAAATACTCGCAACCCGACGTGTTAAAGGGGTTGTCAATCCCTTTCAGGTAACGGCACCAGAAATTGGCTAGTTGACGTGAGAAAGTTGTAATAGATTAAATAAATAGATCGCAAATAAAATAAAGGGCAGCAATGTATTTTTGTATTTTTGGATTAATAGATCTGAAAATAAAAGCAAATGAAAATAGATTGCGAAGGCAAATATATCAAAGAAGAGACCCGGGGGGCGTAGGTTTCACTAGTGGCTTCTATCGAGAAAAATAGCAAACTGTGGAAAACAAATTACTGTTGGGCAATTGATAGAACTTCAAATACTCATGACGATATCCAGGCAATGATCATTATATAGGCATCACGTCCAAGATTAGTAGACCGACTGCTGCCTGCATCTACTACTATTACTCCACACATCGACCGCTATCCAGCATGCATCTAGTGTTTAAGTTCATGGAAAATGGAGTAATGCAATAAGAATGATGACATGATGTAGACATGATCTATTTATGTAGAAATAGACCCCATCTTGTTATCCTTAATAGCAACGATACATACGTGTCGGTTCCCCTTCTGTCACTGGGATCAAGCACCGTAAGATCAAACCCATTACAAAGCACATCTTCCTATTCCAAGATAAATAGATCAAGTTGGCCAAACAAAACCCAAATATCTGAGAAGAAATACGAGTCTATAAGCAATCATGCATATAAGAGATCAAAGAAGACTCAAATAACTTTCATGGATAAAAACATAGATCTGATCATAAACTCAAAGTTCATCGGATCCCAACAAACACACCGCAAAAAGAGTTACATCATATGGATCTCCAAGAGGCCATTGTATTGAGAATTAAACGAGAGAGAGAGAAAGCGATCTAGCTACTAACTGCGGACCCGTAGGTCTACAAAGAACTACTCACGCATCATCGGAGAGGCACCAATGAGGATGATGAACCCCTCCGTGATGGTGTCTAGATTGGATCTGGTGTTTCTGAAACTTGCGGCGGCTGGAATTGATTTTCGTTGACTCCCCTAGGGTTTCTAGAATAGTGGGGTATTTATAGAGCAAAGAGGCGGTGCGGGAGGCCACCGAGGTGGGCATAACCCACCAGGGCGCGCCTGGGCCTCCAGGCGCGCCCTGGTGTCTTGTGCTCACCTCGGGCTCCCTCCTCGGTACTTCTTTGGACCACTGGATGTCTTCTGGTCCAAAAAAAATCCACAAAAAGTTTCGCTGCATTTGGACTCCGTTTGGTATTGATTTCTTGCGATGTAAAAAACAGCAACTGGCACTTGGCACTATGTCAATAGGGTAGTACCAAAAAAATGATATAAAATGATTATAAAATGATTGTGAAACATCCAAGAATGATAATATAACAGCATGGAACAATCAAAAATTATAGATACGTTGGAGACGTATCACCTCTCGCAAGGGCCCGTCCGCCGATCACTATCTCCTACACCGCGTTTCTATTCCTACGCATGCTGCCAAGCTAGGAGTTGATCCTCAGGCCGATTTCTTGAATCGACCTGAGTCTTGGGGGCTACTGGGATCAGCGGTTTCATGTTTTCCTTCAGGTGCATCTCGGGTTTTAGATCGACACACACCTCGAGGCTACTGGTTATATATCTCGGCAGTGAATAAATTACACCAATCAAGAAAAATATATCCACAAAAAATCAGCCCACGCCCGAGGTAGTGCACCACCTCGGATGCAGTCCGGCATAAAGCTCGGATACAAGTGGCTGGCTCTATAGAGGGCATTTCCGGCATTAAGCTCGGCTGAACTCTTTCAACTTTTTTGAACCAAGGTGATCTATGACACCTCAGATACAGTCTGGCGTTGGAGCTCGGATATAGTCCAGCGTTGGAGCTCGGATACAGTCCGGCTTTGGAGCTTGGGTGAAGTTCGGCGTTGGAGCTCGGCTGCAAAAAGACACCTTGGATGCAGTCCGGCATTGGAGCTTGAATGTAGTCCGGCGTTGGAGCTCGGACGCAAGAGGACACCGCCGCACGGGAAACACTTCAAACCCGAGGTGTGGTGTAAAAATAACAAGGCATTGATAGAGGCCGAAGACTTAAAGGGCTCCTCGGATGCCCAATGTGTGAACTCTTCGGATTTAGCTCGGCAGTTCTCAAGATCGAAGATGGGAAGATTTGTTGAACCGGTTTTCAAGACCGACGACTGAAGATGAAGAATAGTTCGGAAGAATCGAGGAGCGTCCCCAACTTGAAGACCGGTTCAGGGGGCTACTGACGGTGTCCTGGACTAGGGGGTACTCACCACGTCGTCTCCCAACCAGCTAGATCGGGCCGAGGACCCCCATGGCGGTTCTCTCATGGGCCACTTTGGGCAGCCCATGCCGCATACAAGGAAGATTCCACAAGACTTGGTCATCAAGACAATGACTCCTCTCCACCGGCGTATTCGACTAGGACTCTTGTTAACCTAGGCCTCCGGTACATTATATAAGCCGAGGCCAGGCTAGTCGATAGATCACTATGACATCTCATCTGCTAGATTACTATGACATCTCATATGCTAGATCATTATGACATCCATCATCATACCCCATGGGTTTAGACCACAAAATATGATCTCGAGGTTGATCAACTCTGTACTTGATACTACATCAACATAAACAAGAGTCGGACGTAGGGTTTTACCTCCATCAACAGGGCCCGAACCTGGGTAAACATCGTCTCCTTCGTCTCCTGTTACCCATTGATCCGAGAATCCAAAGCTCGGGACCGCCTACCCCGAGGTCTGTCGGTTTTGACACCGACAACTGTGATGTCACCTTCCTCACTGGCTCTACCTCAGGCCACTTTGTGAACTTGTCGATTGCGACGTATAAGTACTCAAAGCCCCCGGTAGCACGGGGGAAAGGGCCCAATATGTCGAGCCCCCAAACCGAGAAGGGCTAGGAGAGAGGGATTGTTTGAAGAGCTTGAGCTGATAGATGTGTTTTCTTGGAATGAAACTGGCATGCTTCACACTTGGTTACTAGCACAGTTGCATCATGAAGGGCAGTGGGCCAATAGAAACCCTGACGGAATGCTTTACCGACAAGAGCTCTTGATCCTATATGAGAACCACATATGCCTCCATGTATCTCCATTACTAGCATCTATCCATCTTCCTGGCAAATACACTTCAATTTCACTCTGTTTGGACTTTTTCTGTGCAGAACGTTATCCAGGAAATGATACATACTTGACTGACTGGCTACTTTTTTAGCTTCTTCTTGCTCTTCGAGAAGTTCCCCTTTTTGAAGGAATTGGACAATCAGCTGTGCCCATGCCGGAGCTTGTGGCTCGGTGCCAAGGACTAAAGGCATATCTTTAGCTGTGGGAGCGTTTGTCTCAACGACAAGGACTTGGGGTCCTGCCGGAGCCTACTGCTCGTCGGCATGTTTGGTGTTGTCTCCGACAACTTCTTTGCCGATGGCTGTTGGGAGTTCAGCCGGAAAGTACTTGCCGATGTTCAACTTTCTTCTCTTATTTTGCCCCATTGATGGTGTCACAGATGGATGAGTCAGATGGAGCACAAAAGTCCCTGGTTCCACAGGTAACTTAAGGGCGGCACGTTTTGACAAATCATTAGCAATATTGTTCTCCACATAAGGGATGTGCTCCATTTGCAATCCATCAAAGTGCTCTTCCAATATCCTCATTCATCAATGTATGCTTCCATCAATGGGCTCTGATAATCCTTATTTACTTGCTTCACAACAAGCTGCGAGTCACCCCTGACAATGAGCTTTCTGATCCCAAGGTCCACCGTGATCCTGAGACCGGCAAGCAGTCCTTCATACTTAGCAGTGTTGTTTGTCGCTTTATCCCTGGGAAAGTGCATTTGAACTACGTACTTGAGGTGCTCTCCGGTGGGTGCGGCAAGCAACACTCCGACATCGGCGCTTTGCAGCGAAAAAGCCCCATCAAAGTACATAATCAAATCTTGGGTTATCTCTTTGTCGGGGAGAGAAGTCTCTTGAATCTCTTCGTCTAGCGTTGGCGTCCATTCTACAATGAACTCCACCAAAGCTCTGCTCTGTATGGTTGAAGTACTCCCAAACTTAAGATCAAAACTTGATAGTTCCAATGCCCACTCCAGAATCCGACCGGTTGCATCTGGATTTCTCAAAATCATTTGCATTGGGAAGCGAGTGACGACGATGATCTAATGTGCTTGGAAGCAGTGGTGCAGCTTTCTCGAGGCCATGATAAGACCGAAAAGCGATTTCTGCACACCAGAATATCTTGACCTAGCTCCCTGAAGAAGAGATCTGACAAAATAAACTGGTCGCTCCGCCAACTTCTTCTTTGGCACTACTTGGTGTTCTATTGCATTTGCTTGTTCTGCACTCAACTTGTCAGCAGCTGGACTTGCCGGAGAAGATTTCGGCTTGTCGCTTGACGGTTCTGCATTTGCTGCTCCTTTGTCTTCAGCTTCCCTCTCAGCCACCAGTGCAGCACTAACCACTTGATTTGTTGCAGCTAAATATAGCAGCAACGGTTCTTGTGGCTTCAGCGCAACCAGCGTTAGCAGAGAGGAGAGGTACTTCTTCAAGTCTTGCAGCGTGGCCTCTGCTTCCGGAGTCCATTTCATTGGACGTGCCTTTTTCAAAATTTTGAAAAATGGCAGGGCGCACTCAGCAGACTTGGAGGTGAACCTGCTTAGTGCAGCAATGCAGCCGGCAAGGCGGCGCACATCCTTGACACGCTTTGGCGCTTCAATCTTCTCAATTGCTTTGAACTTGTCGGGATTAGCCTCAATTCCTCGCTGAGATACAAAGAACCCGAGAAGCTTACCGGATGGAACACCAAACACACACTTCTCTGGGTTGAGCTTTAAATTGATCTTGCGCAGATTTGCAAATGTCTCTTCTAGATCTCGTAAAAGGGTTGCTTTGTCCTTAGTTTTTACCACTATGTCATCCATATATGCTTCCACATTTATGTGTGGCTGGGGCTCAAAACCAATCTGGACTGCTCTTGCAAATGTAGAACCAGCACTTTTCAATTCGAAAGGCATGCATATAAAGCAATACATGCCACATGGAGTGATAAAGGTGGTTTTATCCTCATCTTCCTTGGACATGAAAATCTGGTGATACCCAGAGTAGGCATCAAGGAATGAAAGTAAATCGCAGCCGGCAGTAGAGTCCACAATCTGATCCATGCGTGGCAAGGGAAAAAGATCTTTTGGACAAGCTTTATTGATATCAGTGTAGTCAACACAAAGTCTCCATTTCCCATTTGCCTTGCGCACAATGACTAGATTGGCCAACCACGTTGGATGGAGCACCCCTCTGACCAGGCGTGCCGCTTCTAGTTTCTTGATCTCTTCGACAATAAACTGTTGTCGTTCCAAATCTTGCTTCCTGACCTTCTGCTTGACGAGCCGTGCATTTTGGCAGACATCATGGTGGTGCTCAATTACCTTCCTGGGAACACCCGGGATATCATATGGTTGACATGCAAACACATCGATATTCGCCCGCAGGAAGGCAACTAGCGCCCTTTCCTATTTGTCATCAAGGGTGGCACTTATGGTGAAAGTGCCTCCCGTGCCGTCCTCCTTGGCGGACACCTTCTTGGTTGCTGGTGGATCTGCTTTGGATTTCTTGCTCTTGCTGGCAGAGCTTTCTGGCACGTCCTCGATGGATGCGAAACACTCGGAAGAGGTGCGCTTGTCAGAGTCCTGGTCAAGGTCTTGCCGGTTTTCTTGCTCTTCCTTCCCTCGAGAGCTTTGTCAGCAAGAGCAAGTGCCTTGGTGGCAGATGCTGCAACTGCTTCCCGGTAGAGTTGATCAGCGCAGATGAGCGCGTCCTTCTTGTCTAAATTGATGGTCATGATGCTCATTGGCCCTGGCATCTTCAACGTGTTGTAAGCAAAGTGTGATGCTACCATGAACTTAGCCAGTGCCGGGCGGCCAAGGATCCTGATACGTCCATTTTGCATCATGTTTTCCTAATGTTGTATATAATATTTTTGATCAATATAATACTTTGTGGAGCAATCCTAATGCCTTTTGTCTCTTAATTTGCAAGATTTACATGAAGAGGGAGATTGTCGCAGCTGGAATTATGGACCTGAAAAAACTATGTCAGAGATACCTATTCTGCACATCTCCAAATGAGCCAAAATTTCAAAGAGAATTTTTTTGGAATAAATTAAAAATACTGAAAAAAGAAATGCCAGAGGAGGCCACCCAGGTGCCCACAAAGCACCAGGGTACGCCCACCCCCCTGGTGGCTTGTGGGGTCCAGCCTCCGTGGCCCATCTTCTGGTATATAGTCCCATTTTCCCTAGAAAAAAATAAGGAGAGGATTTTCGGGACGGAGCGCCGCCATCTCGAGGTGGAACCTTGGCAGGAGCACTTTTGCTCTCCGGCGGAGCGATTTCGCCAAGGATACTTCCCTCTGAGAGGGGGAAATCGAAGCCATCGTCATCACCAACAACCCTCTCATCGTGGAAGGAGCAATCTTCATCAACATCTTCACCAACACCATCTCATCTCAAACCCTATTGTTTTATGAAAAAATTTACGTTGCGGCGAGCAGTCCAGCCGAACGCATCCCGCAAAACATTTGCGGAATGCGTTTGCGGGATCTGTTCGGCCGGAGCGCTCGCCGCACCGTAATTTTTTTATGGGAGGCCTTATACGTGTTTTGTGGGACGCGCAGCTGCGGGATCTGCTAGAGATGCTTAAAACGCAACAATGCTATTTCTTGCACATACATTTCAGAAAAATACATGTTTTTTTGGAAAAAAATCAAATAAATTTTTTAAAAGATCACGAATTAGGAAAATGTTCATGTATTCAAAAAATTCACGAATTAGAAAAAAGTTCATAAATTTTTTAAAAAGTTCATTGATTTTGAAAATACATTCATCAATTTTTAAACAAAGTTAAAAAAAATCATTTATTTGGGAAAAAAGTTGATAGAATTAGAAAAATGTTCACCAAATTTGGAAAAAAAAATCATTGAATTTGAAAAAAATTCATCAAAGTTTAAGAAAAAGTTCATCGATTTTGCAGAAAAAGTTCATGAAAATTTTAAAAAATTTATTGAAGAACGAAAGAAGAAAAAATGAAAAAAAAGGAAAAAGGAAAGTACATGGAAGAAAATAATGGGAAGATGTACGTAGTCACACGAGTTTGGGTGGCGGGGTGGTCAGTGCAGTGAACCTCGAAAGTGGAGGCATTTTCTTTTTCTCTTTTAGTTGATAGAATAAAAAATATTGATGGGCCGGCCCACTTAGATCGTAGGAAGGAGGGGGGTACGCGCTGTTTGCAAATTATCCATTAATGGGTGCTTAAGGCGCCGTTTAGTGTTTGGTGGAGTCCAGTCGAATGAAGAGGGGCTCCTATACGGCGTTGCAGGCGCCCGTTCGCGCTCCTGAAACAGGGAGATCGTTGGGAGTTGAACTTGGGATCGCATTGTTGCGGGCCCACCGCACTAACCACTAGACCAAAGTAACATTGTTGTCTACTAAAAGAAAGCAGTGCTAGTCAACCTTTTCGTTTAGTAAAATGTTACATATACCGAATATAAATTATCTGAAAAAAGAAAACATAAATTCGAAAACAACTTCATGGATTTTCAAAAAAGTTAATCAAATTTTAAGAAAAAAATAAAAAGTTCATCAATTTTGAAAAAAATTATTGAATTAAAAAAATTCATCGAGTTCGGAAAAAAGTTCATTGAATTTGAAAAAAGTTCATAAAAATAAGAAAATCATCCATTTTGGAAAAAGTTCATGCATTTGAAAAAAAGTTCATCGATTTTGAAGAGAAGTTCATCGATTTTATAAAAAATCATTTAATTTGAAAAAATGTTCATCTAATTTGGAAAATGTTCATCAAATTTGAAAAGAAATAATCTAATTTTATAAAAAGTTCATCAATCGAGAAAAAAGGTTCACGAATTGTAAAGAAACCACGCATCAAAAAAAACGAAAGAAGCGAAGTATCCTTCCAAATTCGGGGCGACGGCCTGGTGGTTAGGGCGTAGCCCTCGCAACTTTTTCCCGTTTCTAGAAACAGGAAAAACAAAGCACAGAAATGGGTCGGCCCAGCTGGGCCCAAGTAGGATCCGCCTTGAAGAGGAGTCTCTCGCTGGCACGCATCTTAAAGCGTGTGTTGATATATAACCAGAGAAAACCGTAATTCTCCAAGTCCATACTCCATAGTCTCTCCCTCCCACCCGCCACTCGACCACCACTCTCTCCCACCCCTCCGCCATCTCTTCCGCCGTCCCTCCCTTCCGCTGCCCGACCACTAGTCTCTCCCACCCCTCTGCTACCCGACCACCACTCTCCCCCACCCCGCCGCCATCTCCCCCGCCACGGCTGACGATGAGCACGACCGGGAAGAGGAAGAGGCGGAGGAAGGTTCCCTCATCCGGCCAAGGGAAACAGACCATACAGATCGGCTAATCCAATCCATCAACTGGCGCTGGCGGTGCTAGTAGCGGTCGCCCGTGCGTCAACCAGAAACAGTCACCCCCGAGTTTGAAGAGCAAGCAGCGTTGCCGGTCGCCCCCCTCCCGCCTGGCTTCCTCATGGCTGGGGAGCTCCCTGTACCCTACAACTCTTCTCCGCCTGGTAACACATCGCTCTCTCCTCATGTCTCCAGTGCTATGACTGAACCCCATCGATCCCCGAACCGCGTGAGCATGTATTTTTTTAGCAGCACCCCAGTCATTGACTTCACGAGGGACTGCTCCACACTCAGGGCCAGATCCAACTCCACCAGGAAGTGGCCACCAGGAAGTTCCAAGCCCCAGCCCTACCTCGCCCTCAAGGAAGTGCAAGGTGAGCGAGGAGAGGTCGCCCCCTCATAACAATGAGTGGAGGAACAACTCTCCCTCCTCCTCCTCCTCCTCCTCCTCCTCCTCCTCCTTTAATACTGCGATAGGGAGAAGATGGAGAAGAAACAAGTTTTGTGATGTTGAATCACTTCTACAAAGTTACTTACAGCGGTACAAAGTGCCTTTCACTTCTCTCTGTCAAATGATTATACTGCTGAACTTTGTTCTCTTATTGATAAGTTACTTGTTGGTGCAGCGATGGCTCTCTTCTCATTGATGATATGTGGGAACATAACAACTTTGATCTGAGAATTGACTTCTTTGCACTTTGGAGGGTCAACAAGAAAGTTGCGCAGAAGTTGT
This sequence comes from Thinopyrum elongatum, assembly GCA_011799875.1. Lineage (NCBI taxonomy): Eukaryota > Viridiplantae > Streptophyta > Magnoliopsida > Poales > Poaceae > Thinopyrum > Thinopyrum elongatum. The sequence goes on along the minus strand of CM022300.1, from coordinate 11,843,130 downwards.
GCAACGAAAATAGCAACAAGGGGTAGGGACCCTTTACTCTAAGTTGCTTCCCACTTGAACATCATTTATGTGCCCATTGCTATTTTTTCCCTTTGTGTGAGACATTTTTAATCTGTAATAATGAACATTATATGACTGTTAAATTGACTTCATGGGGACGCTTTAATGATAGGCTCATCACATTATAGTTTGATTTCAAAAAGACCATCAGATTTGTGCCTCTGTCCGAAGAGTATGGTGTGTAGTTTGTAGCCTTTCTTTTCACAAGCAGTATATTGATAACCCACAAGTATAGGGGATCAGTTGTAGCCTTTCTCGATAAATAAGAGTTTCAAACCCAACGAGGAGCTAAAGGTAGAATTTATATTCCCTTCAAGTTCAATCGACCACCGATACAACTCTATGCACGCTTAACGTTCGCTTTACCTAGAACAAGTATGAAACTAGAAGTACTTTGTAGGTGTTGTAGGATAGGTTTGCAAGATAATAAAGAGCGTGAAAATAAAAACTAGGGACTGTTTAGATAAAGAAACAATTAAGTTAGTTTAACAAGTGTGGAAAAGTGGTGAAAGGATTTGCGAAATTGTCCCTAAGCAATTGACTACGTTACTAGACCGATATCAAGTTTTATGTGGGAGAGGCCAATGCTAGCATGTCATCCCTTACTTGGAATTCTATGCACTTATGATTGGAACTATTAGCAAGCATCCGCAACTACTAACTTTCATTAAGGTAAAACCCAACCATAGTATTAAGATATATTGGTCCCCCTTCAATCCCGTATGCATCAATTTCTATGCTAGGCTGAAGCTGCTATCACCATTGCCCTCCAATACATAGTCCTATCAACATACAACTAACCCTATGGTGTGATCCACACGCACGCTCATGTGATGGGCTCCAAAGGACAGCAACATAACCACAAGCAAATTAAACCAATCATAGCAATTCACCACTTACCCGATAGGACAACAAAAATCTACTCAGACATCATAGGATGGCAACACATCATTGGATAATAATATGAAGCATAAAGCACCATGTTCAAGTAGAGGGTACAGCGGGTTGCGGGAGAGTGGACCACTGTAGATAGATGGGGGAAGGTGATGGAGGTGTTGGTGAAGATGACGGAGTTGTTGGAGTAGATCGCCGTCACACGATGATTGCCCCGGCGGCGTTCCGGCGCCACCGAGAGAGAGGGGGAGAGAGCCCCCCTCCTTCTTCTTCTTCCTTGACCTCCCCCCTAGATGGGAGGAGGGTTTCCCCTCTGGTCCTTGGCCACCATGGCGGTGGAGGGGCGGGAGCCCCTCTGAGATTGGGTGATCTGTATGCTATACTTCTGCTCTCGCTATCCAGGAGAGAGAGAGAGAGAGAGCGAGCGAGAGGAGAGGAGAGTCGCGTTCTCTCTCTCTGTTTCTGTGTTCCCAGATTCTGGCCTTTCACCGTTTCTTAAATTCCCCGGATATCCGTAACTCCGATTGGGCTGAAATTTTAACACGATTTTTATCCGGATATTAGCTTTCTTGCGGCCGAATAAGGATGCCAACCGCCTTACGGGGTGGCCAAAAGCCTCCCAGACGCGCCCAGGGTAGGGGGCGCGCCCCTAGGGCTTGTGGTCGGGCATCGTCTCGCGTTGATTCTTTTTCCCAAAAATCACATATATTCCAAAAAAAAATCTCCATAAGTTTTTATCGCATTTGGACTTTGTTTGATATGGATATTCTGCGAAACAAAAAACATGCAACAAACAGGAACTGGCACTGGGCACTGGATCAAAATGTTAGTCCCAAAAATAATATAAAAAGTTGCAAAAGTATATGAAAGTTGTAGAATATTGGCAAGAAACAATCAAAAATTATAGATACGACGGAGACGTATCAGCATCCCCAAGCTTAATTCCTGCTCGTCCTCGAGTAGGTAAATGATAAAAAAGATAATTTTTGATGTGGAATGCTAGCTAGCATAATCTTGATCATATAATCTACTCATGGCATGAATATTAAGACACGATTGATTCAAACCAATAGTCTATAATTTGACATAAAGACAATAATACTTCGAGCATACTAATAAAGCAATCATGTCTTCTCAAAATATCATGGCTAAAAGAAAGTTATCCCTACAAAATCATATAGTCTGGCTATGCTCCACCTTCATCACACAAAGTATTTCATCATGCACAACCCCAATGACAAGCCAGGCAATTGTTTCATACTTTTAATGTTCTCAAGCTTTTTCAATTTTCACGCAATACATGAGCATGAGCCATGGATATAGCACTATAGGTGGAATAGAATATGATGGTGGAGGTTGTGTGGAGAAGAAAAAAAAAGGAGAAAGTCTCACATCAACGCGGCTAATCAATGGGCTATGGAGATGCCCATCAATTGATGTCAATGCAAGTGAGTAGGGATTGCATGCAACGGATGCACTAAGAGCTATAAGTGTATGAAAGGTCAAACTGAAAAACTAAGTGGGTGTGCATCCAACTTGCTTGCTCATGAAGACCTCGGGCATTTGAGGAAGCCCATCATCGGAATATACAAGCCAAGTTCTATAATGAAAAATTCCCACTAGTATATGAAAGTGATAACTCAAGAGACTCTCCATATGAAGAACATGGTGCTACTCTGAAGCACAAGTGTGGTAAAAGGATAGTAACATTGCCCCTTCTCTCTTTTTCTCTCATTTTTTATTTTTTTCCTTTTTTCCTTTTTTTTGGCTCTTTTGGCCTCTTTTATTTTATTTATTTTATTTTATTTTTCGTCCGGAGTCTCATCCCGACTTGTGGGGGAATCACAGTCTCCATCATCCTTTCCTCACTGGGGCAATGCTCTAATAATGATGATCATCACACTTTTATTTACTTACAACTCGATATTAGAACAAAATATGACTCTATATGGATGCCTCTGGCGGTGTACCAGGATGTGCAATGATCTAGCATAGCAAAGATATCAAAAAACGGACAAGCCATGAAAATATAATGCTAGCTATCTTACGATCATGCAAAGCAATATGACAATGAATGCTCAAGTCATGTATATGATGATGATGGAAGTTGCATGGCAATATATCTCGGAATGACTATGGAAATGCCATGATAGGTAGGTATGGTGGCTGTTTTGAGGAAGTTATATGGTGGGTTTATTGCACCGGCGAAAGTTGCGCGGTACTAGAGAGGCTAGCAATGGTGGAAGGGTGAGAGTGCGTATAATCCATGTACTCAACATTAGTCATATAGAACTCACATACTTATTGCAAAAATCTATTAGCTATCAAAACAAAGTACTACACGCATGCTCCTAGGGGGATAGATTGGTAGGAAAATGCCATCGCTCGTCCCCGACCGCCACTCATAAGGAAGACAATCAAAAAAATAAATCATGCTCCGACTTCATCACATAAAGGTTCACCATACGTGCATGCTTCGGGAATCACAAACCTTAACACAAGTATTTCTACCAATCCGCAATTACTCACTAGCATGACTCTAATATCACCATCTTTATATCGCAAAACTATTGCAAGGAATCAAACATATCATATTCAGTGATCTACAAGTTTTATGTAGGATTTAATGACTAACCATGTGAATGACCAATTCATGTCAACTCTCTAAATAGATATAAGTGAAGCATGAGAGTTTAATTATTTATACAAAAGATATGCCCACGCTCTAACAAATATAAGTGAAGCAAAAGAGCATTCTACAAATGGTGGTTTTCTATGTGTAGAGAAACAGGCAATCCAAACTTCAAATGATATAAGTGAAGCACATGAAGCATTCTATAAAGCCATACTCAAAAGATATAAGTGAAGTGCAAAGAGCATTCTATAAATCAACCAAGTACTATCTCATACCAGCATGGTGCATTATTAAAATAAAAAGAAAAAGGGCACGGCGCTCCAAGATTTACGCATGTCATGTGACGAATAAAAATATAGCTCCAAGTAAAATTACCGATGGTCGTTAGAAGAGAGAGGGGATGCCTTCTGGGGCATCCCCAAGCTTAGTTGCTTGGGAGATCATGAATATTACCTTGGGGTGCCTCGGGCATCCCCAAGCTTAGGCTCTTGCCACTCCTTATTCCCTCATCCATCATGATCTCACCCAAAACTTGAAAACTTCAATCACACAAAACTTAACAAAACCCTCATGGGATCCGTTACTATAATAAAGCAAATCACCAGTTTAAGTACTGTTGAAAACCCATTCATATTTTATTTTTTCATTAACCCTACTGTATTCTAACTTCTCCATGTCTTATACCAACGATACAATCCATAGTTCCATCAAAACAAGCAAAACAATGCATCAAAAACAGAATCTGTCAAAAACAGAACAGTCTGTAACAATCTGAATATTAGCTATACTTGTTTAACTCCAAATATTCTTAAAAATTAGGACCAAATAAAAAATTTGCATATCATTACCGTGTAAAAATTTCAGAATTTTTCACGTTCCAGTAAAAAATGTAAATTCACGCACTACGGTAAAAGTTTCTGTTTTTGCACTGCACACACCAAACAAGCAATCTAATCACCCTAAAGGCAAATCTTGGCACATTATTTTTATAAAATAATGGATTTGTACAAGGGGATAATTATTTTTGTTGAAAAGTTTCTGTAATCAAGATTCACAAAGTTTCCATGGGCATGAACAAAGTTCACGGACGTCCCCCACTTCAACGTTGTTCGTCTTTCTCACTTTCACTTTTCTTTTAGAAAAGTTTTGGGTTCCCCTCTATATTTTTTTGTTTTTAAACTTTTTAAAAGCACACAACAGAAAAAAATGACTCTCTAAAACTTCCGGGTTGTCTCCCTGGCAGCGCTTTGTTTAAAGCCATTAAGCTAGGCATATAGTGCTCAAGTAATGGATCCACCCGGATCCCAAGGTATATCAAAGCCAATTTTAATTAACAATGATTTTTAATTTAGTAGTGAGCACAAAGTAATATATATCATGCAACAACAAAGTATAACTCTCTTCCTATGCATCGGCATGTCAAAAAAGAACAATTCATGCACACAAAGTAAAGGCCGATGCATAATATAAACAGTTTCTTGCAATTTTATCGTATTGGAAACATAGAGAGGTGGAGATGTGGTTCCTATCTCATAATAATTGCAAGTATGAGCAGCAAGCACATGCATATTATACTCATCAAAATCATCATGTGTAATGGTAAAACGCAACCCATTAATATAATCCTTAATAAGTGCAAACTTCTCCAATATAGTGTAGTTGGGAGAATTCAAAAAGATAATAGGACTATCATGTGTGGGTGCAATAGCAACAATTTCATTCTTAACATAAGGAACTATAGTGAGTTCATCTCCATAAGCATCATTCAAATTGGCATCTTGGCCACAAGCATAGTAAGCATCAGTTTCATCAAAAAGGGATATTTCAAACAAATCAACGGGATCATAGCAATTATCATAGCAATCATCCTTCGGTAAGCATGAAGGCAAATTAAACAATGTATGAGTTGAAGAGTTACTCTCATTAGAAGGTGGGCATGGGTAGCTAATCCGCTCTTCCTCCTATTGTTCTTCGCTCTCCTCATCATCTTTTTCATCTAATGAGCTCATAGTGTCATCATTTTCTTCTTCCATGGTTTACTGCAAAATATTAGTCTCTTCTTGGACAGCGGAGACTTTATAAATAAACTCAACAATATCTGCATTATATTCATAATTCTCATAGCAATATTTAAGTATAGCATAATTTTCAGGTCTGTAAATAGCATCATCATAATTTTCACACTTTTCAAACAAAGATTCAATTTCATAAGCACCCTTAAAAGCAACGAATTCTTCTATTCGTTCCACATCATAGTAATTATATATACCATTAGCATAAGAAGCCAAGGTTTCATTATCATTAAATTTACATGAAAAGGGAAGGTGTGGAGCCTTCATCCTAGAGCAACAAGTATAATCATATCTCAAGCATAAATTCCAAGCATACCAATGCAACATATGAATTTGATCCCATAACAGTTTCCCTTTTTGAGTCAAGCGATAATCCCTGAAGTATTCACGTTGATCCAACGTGTCTCCCATTATCAAGTTGAATGGGGTTTTCTCAGGATTATCAAAGTAGAGCATAATATTTTCCACATAACGAGCTTCGAGGGTTTTAGGAGGTTCCCCATCTCCATGAGTAGCAAGTACACCTAATTTTTTGGTATTTCGTGTTCCATATCCATAACTAAAGAGAGAGAACAACTTAGCACAGCAAATAAAATCTACTTAGTGATAAAGCAAACAAGCACACACAACAATATTCACCCCACACTATTGTTCCCCGACAACGGCGCCAGAAAAAGGTCTTGATAACCCACAAGTATAGGGGATCAGTTGTAGCCTTTCTCGATAAATAAGAGTGTCGAACCCAACGAGGAGCTAAAGGTAGAATTTATATTCCCTTCAAGTTCTATCGACCACTGATACAACTCTACGCACGCTTAACGTTCGCTTTACCTAGAACAAGTATGAAACTAGAAGTACTTTGTAGGTGTTGTAGGATAGGTTTGCAAGATAATAAAGAACATGAAAATAAAAACTAGGGGCTGTTTACATAAAGAAACAATTAAGTTAGTTTAACGAGTGTGGAAAAGTGGTGGAAGGATTTGCGAAATTGTTCCTAAGCAACTGACTACGTTACTAGACCGATAGCAAGTTTTATGTGGGAGAGGCCACTGCTAGCATGCCATCCCTTACTTGGAATTCTATGCACTTATGATTGGAACTATTAGCAAGCATCCGCAACTGCTAACGTTCATTAAGGTAAAACCCAACCATAGTATTAAGATATATTGGTCCCCCTTCAATCCCGTATGCATCAATTTCTATGCTAGGCTGAAGCTGCTATCACCCTTGCCCTCCAATACATAGTCCTATCAACATACAACTAACCCTATGGTGTGATCCACACGTGCGCTCATATGATGGGCACCAAAGGACAGCAACATAACCATAAGCAAATTAAACTAATCATGGCCATTCACCAATTACCCGATAGGACAACAAAAATCTACTCAGACATCATAGATGGCAACACATCATTGGATAACAATATGAATCATAAAGCACCATGTTCAAGTAGAGGGTACAGCGGGTTGTGGGAGAGTGGACCGCTATAGATAGATGGGGGAAGGTGATGGAGGTGTTGGTGAAGATGACGGAGTTGTTGGAGTAGATCGCCGTCACATGATGATTGCCCCGGCGGCGTTCCGGCGCCATCGGGAGAGAGGAGGAGAGAGCCACCTCCTTCTTCTTCTTCCTTGACCTCCCCCTAGATGGGAGGAGGGTTTCGCTTCTGGTCCTTGGCCTCCATGGCGGTGGAGGGGCGGGAGCCCCTCCGAGATTGGATCTCTCTCTCTCTCTGTTTCCTTCTGTTTCTGCGTTCCCAGATTCTGGCCTTTCACCATTTCTTAAATTCCCGGAGATCCGTAACTCCTCTTGGGCTGAAATTTTAACATGATTTTTATCCAAATATTATCTTTCTTGCGGCCGAAGAAGGGTGCCAACAGCCTTACGGGGTGGCCACAAGCCTCCCAGGCGCGCCCAGGGTAGGGCCCCTCGGGCATCGTCTCGCGTTGATTCTTTCTCCCAAAAATCACATATATTCCAAAAAAAATCTTCGTAAGTTTTTATCGCATTTGGACCTATTCGATATGGATATTCTGCGAAACAAAAAACATGCAACAAACAGGAACTGGCACTGGGCACTGGATCAATATGTTAGTCCCAAAAATAATATAAAAAGTTGCCAAAAGTATATGAAAGTTGTAGAATATTGGCATGAAACAATCAAAAATTATAGATACGACGGAGACATATCATATATGTGTCTTCTCAAAATCCTAAAGATTGTTTTAATCCTTAGTGATTGACCAGGTGCGGCTCTAAAGTTTGATGCTAACTCTTGTTTCCGATTCTCTTATTTTAAGAGTTGTCATGCACCAACAGTATGATTTGAATCTAGTTTCTTTAAGAAGGAACGACTTCTGAATGATTTTATGATTGAAGCATGCTCTAGTTGGTGCAACTTTGATTTCTGAAGTAGCCACGAATATTGTGAATATTGTCAAGTTGACAGTACTAATGCATGCCTTTGATTTCTGGTTTACAGCATATCATCATTGCAATCAACGATAGCAAACCTTCGCGGGAATGCATTCAGGTCCCTATTCAACAAACATGTCTTCACTCGAAAGGTTGTTGACATGAATGAGTCGCTACGGCGGTTGCTAGATTCATGTTTCCACAAACTCCTGCATGCGCATCTCCATGACCGCTCATGGAATGGCTAGTGGGGGATTGATGATTGGGCTTGTGTGGATGAAGAGTTCTTTCATTTTGAAGGTGCTCCCAAGGTTTATGATGACTCCAAAGAGTTGTTTGATGCGCGCAAAGCAGATCTCCAAAAGTTTGCGACGGAGATCATTGTGAAGTTTGCAATCAGAGGTGTCTACCCTGCATATCTGGGTCATTTCTTCAAGGAGCTGAACACTGAGGTGGAGACAATGTCACATGAGGATTACTTTGGCAGCAAGGCGGAGGGGAATTCCTAGGCATACTATTCAGGGTGTGGTTGGTATATGGAGTTTTTGGAATTTCACCCAGCACTGATGATTGCAGCAGCACGCCTAGTGCTGATTGAGGGCCGGTACCTCTGCATTAATGACCTTCAATATGAGAGGTTGCCGGAATTCTTGAGCACAATCTGTGGATTTTTGGACTGGACTAAGTCTATTCGCGAGAAGCCTGAGGCAGAGGTTGATAAGATCTCGTGGCTGACATTTTGGTACAAGGCGGAGAAGCCTTTTGAGGCAGAGGTTGAAAGATGGCTTGGGGGAAAACAACACTTGAGTTCTTTGGTTGGTACCGAGACTATCTTTGGTTTCACCCAGCCCGATTGATTATAAAGTACACCATCTTATACTAAACTTGTATCTTTCATTGTTCCTTATGTGAGAAAATCTTGCCTAGTTATTTTTCAATGATGCAACCATTGATATAAATTTTAGCTGTTGGAGCTAAAAAATTAAGAACACATAATATTAATACTCAAATTTTAATATTATAGAATTTAATTTTGTGTGGCTAAAAATACAAGTTTTTAACTAGAGCACTATTTGTTGTGGAAATAAACTAATTTTCTTAAAGTTATTTAGAGAAATTTTTGTAACTAAGCATGAATCTAAGGCAAGCCAAAAGGATGATAAAGTCAATCCATCTATTGAATAATATTGTGCACACTATAGTGTGTTATGTTTGTCCTATTTTAGCATTTTTATGTATTTTGATATAGATTTTACAATGCATGAAGATAATAAATATCCTATAATTGGTGTTATAAAGCAGGATTGTCTAGCGTCAACAAGTCGTGGTGAGTAATAGAAAATTCTAGAGGTAGAGGTGTCAATTCGTCTTTCCTTAGCTCTTGTTCTCACACTCTAGTTTGCCCTGCCAATTCTTTATTTTGCGGTAAACCCTTTCATTGGTCAGCACTCAACTTTTGGGTCCTTTCGGATTAATAATTGGTTAGCGTGCATGGGTGCTCCTTCCAGTGTAGATATGTGTACATGTGTAGATGGCATGCTACTTAATCATGCACAAATGTGATATGCGTGGCAAGAAAATATCAAAGGAGCCACACCAAGATTAGAGTGAAACTAGCCATGTCGCAACTACATAACGCCTCTACAACTCACAGATTCACTTGATGTAAAAACGGACATTTGCCTCTTATACCTAACTTGTTAAGGTTGTGTTCTTTTCCGAAGATATTTTTTGCAGCTTTGGTATGTACAATTTTCCTGCATCATTGTTTTTGTATTATTTTTATCGGGTTTTTATGATAGTGCCCATGGTTCCTTTGTTGTTCTTAGTTGTCCCCAAGCTCTAAACTTTTGTTCACTTTTCCCCGCACTCTTGTCTGAAACTCTCACAAATGGTCAAACTGGACATTTGCCGTCGGGTCAATGGCTTGACCGTTAACTGCTGATGCGTGGGCCTAGGGCCGGGTCCTCCTTTGACCGTTACGTCCTGACGAGTGGGGCCGCAAAGAGATATGTCGGAGCAGCTTGTCTGAAACAGATCGAGGCACTCATGCAGCGCCTCCTCCGCCGTCGTCGCCGCCGTCGTGCCCTCCACCCTCTAACCCTATTACGTCCATCGACGACGCCGTGCCTCCGCCACATCAACCCCCTCCCCCCAATCTGGGATTAAGAAGCGATGTCGGGGGTAGACGCCCTCCGGCCCATTGACCGTGGAGATGATATGGTCAAATCGGAGGCGGATAATTCATGGATTCCATCTGGGTAAGCATGGTTTCCCCTCGAATTTATGAGAAAACTCGTCAATTAGGAAGTATTTGACCACTACTCACTTGAATCGTACCAATTTGGGTTTCTTAATTTTTCACCCTTTATTTCGGTTGAATATGATTCATAATGCGCTTGCTGCATGGTACTAAACCGCATATGATCTCTGGATTTTTCTACCCGAAGGTGGTAGAAACCAGCATTTCGTTCAAAGATTTTTGCGATGCACTCCGTTCTGTGTATGATTGGAGCTATGTCGATGCTGTTGAACTGAAATATTTCAACAGTAGCGAGCAAAGATTTCTCCCACTAACTTGCGAGGAGCATCTGGAATTGCTACTTAGTTTGAATGCTGACAGACGTTTCAGTAAAATCCATATCGAGGTGCTTCAGCCATGCAAAGAACGAGACAAGGGGAAGAATGTTCATGCATCATCTGTCTTTGATAATAGCGAGGGCCCCGACACTCCTTGTAGGTCGAGACCAAGTAAACCTAGTGGTTCTGAAAGCCACAACATGTCTGATGTCGCGAGTGTTGCCGCTTCTCCTGTCCCTACTGCAACTGCTGCAGAAGTAGATGCAGAGCCTGACGAGGAAGTGCCTCGACTTGATGATGAGGATGAGATGATGTACCCTGAACTGGTAGATACAGTCAGTCAACAGGCAATGGAAGATGAATATCCGGAGGAGCCCAGCAGTCGTGCTAGATTTGATGACACTGATGACGAAGAGAGGGATGAGAACATTGACAGCTTAGTTTTAGATGAATACGATGGTGATGACATGCCAACAACTGAGTGGAACAGGGAAGATTCTTAGCTTACTCCAGGAACCCTATTCGAATTGATGGTGGACTGTTGTAATGCAGTGACTACATATTGCATTCTCACTGAAAATAATGATGTGATTGATAGGAGTGAGCCAACAAGGTTCAGTGTTCATTGCCCATATGATAGGTGTAGGTGGAGGCTGCATGCATCCCGTATGCGAAAAAGAAAAACGATTCAGGTATTACACCTCATTGTGGATTTCAGTTTATTGATCCATTATATTTTCAGATCATTGTGTAATGTTTCTTAATTGTACTTTATTTTGTTTTAGATAAAGCAAAACCCACACCAGCACACTTGTCCACCTGGAGGGGGAGGGGGAAAGACCAAAACAAAGCTAGAAAAGACTAGGTGTGTGGAAGATGCAATCTTGGATTGGCTAAGAGAAACACCAACACTTGGTCAAACAACACTCTATGGGAAGCTTTTTGAGAAGTACAAAATTGATATACCTTACATGAGGATTTTTTTTATGGTAGGGAAATGGCTCTTAACAGGATAAATGGTCCATGGAATGAGAGTTTTCAGCTGCTTTACACTTACAAAGCTGAAGTGGAGATGGCTAGTCCAGGAAGTGTTGTAGAGATTGACAAGCATACAGTTTCATACAAAATAAGAGGGAAGTCATTTGAGAAGGAGTGCTTCATGAGGGCTTTTGTTTGTTTCAAGGCTTGCTGGCAGGGATTTATGGATGGTTGCAGGCCCTATTTGGCTGTCGACGCAACTGCTTTGAATGGAAGATGGAGAGGACAGCTAGTAGCAGCTTCTGCAGTTGATGGACACAACTGGCTATTCCCAGTTGCATTTGGTGTGTTGGAGGCAGAGTCCGAGGAAAGTTGGGTCTGTTTATGCAGCGCAACATTATTGGTACACCCCCAGGTTTAGCTATACACATAGATGCTTGCAAGGGTTTAGAGACTGCAGTAGGAATTGTATTCCCTGGAGTAGAGCATAGGGAATGTATGCGACACCTAGCGCAGAATTTTAAAAAGAAATTCATAGGTAAAGTTTACGATCAGAACCTATGGCCAGCATCATACACATGTAGCTTGAGGAAGTATGAGCACCATTTGAGAGTGTTGTATGCTCGCAATCCTCAGGTGAAGGAGTACTTGGAAGCACATCATGGAATGATGTGGTCAAGAAGCAAATTCAATGAAATCTGCAAAGTAGACTATGTGACCAGTAACCTCGCAGAGTGCTTCAATGCAAAGGTCAAGTCAGTGAAAGGGCTATTGTTGTGGCAAGCATTTGATAAGTTAAGGCAGATGATCATGATAAACATGGATCTTCGTAAAAGAATTGCAGAAACATAATACGTTGTCCATTTTATGCTCCCATCTCTGAATAAGGCATTGCATGCCAAGGCAAGAAGACTGAAGATGAAATGCATTCGACCGTCGACATACGAGGCTGAGGTAACATATACTGACACAAAAAATAGGGAATGGAGGTATCCAGTGAACCTAGCAACTAGGGAATGCAGTTGTAGGCAATGGCAGATCCGTGGGAAGCCATGCATACATGCCCTACATCCCATGACTGTTATCGGGGGTGAAGATGGTGAAGTTGATCGGTATTGCTCTGAATATTTCACTGTTGCCAAATTTCGGGCTGCTTATGCTGACAATGTACGTGCACTCTTGGAAAAGACCAATGGAACATAGTAGATCCAGGGTTCAAACTATGTTCTCCTGTACTTACTAGACCACCAGGAAGACCAAGGAAGAACATGATAAGAGCAGGTGAAGAGGGTCGTGTAAAAAGACAGCATAAGTGCAAAAAATGTGGAACCCTAGGGCACATTGCTATCCTTTGTACCAATCCAGTGGATGCGTCATTTGGAGAAGAGGAACAATGGGCAGCAACAAATGCAGAGCAGAATTCAGCAGCAGAGGAGAAGCACCGGCATCTTGTTATGTGTGCAGCCTTCCCTTATTTGTATGCATTTGTTCTCTTTTTTATTGATGGCTTATCCCTAATCTTATTTCTGTTTGACCCAGATCAAGGATAGGTGGAGATAAAGGAAAGAAAAGGCCTAGAGAGGAAGAAACTTCCGTTGAACCATCATTTGATGCAGAATTTGAAGCCATGGATTATGATGGTTTTGAAGCTATAAGAGAGGAGCAAGACATGGTTCCTGTCATTCCTTTAAAGATTATGGAACCAACAGATGACCGTCAACTAGTAATCAAGTGCTCGGGAAACCAGGAGCAACTATCCCAGGTGAAGATCAAAAGGAAGAAGACAAAGCCGCAGAATATCCCAGCTAGGGAAACCAGGAGCAAGACAGTAAAGCCATCTGCGAACAATAGGAGCAAGTCAAATATTTCAATTTGAACTTTGAACTAGTGTGAAAACTTGTAAGGTTTAGTAATGCAAAATGATATTTGTACTTCGATGTCAAATTTGTGGTAGAATTCAAATTTGAGGCAAATTTCGAATTTCACCAACATTTGAAGTCCATTGCTCTGTGTGTGATGTTGCAACGTTTTCTGAACTATTATACATTTGCTCCAAAATGAGATCCTAAGCTCCAAATGAGCTCCGAAGCTCCAAATGCTCAAAATGAGCTCCGAAGCTAGGGTAAACAGGCCCATTTGTAATCAAGTTTTTTTAACTTGTCTAAATGAGCCAAATAATTTTATTAAGACCTATTCAATCTATATAATGTCCATTTGAAGTCTCACTATTTATTGAATTAATGTCCATTTCTTGATTTTTTTTTAAATTGGTTACGCTTTTATAGAGAACCATTAAAAAACATGCTTAAAATATGAAAATGAAAAAGTAAGTTCAGATCCTTCTTAGTCACTCCATAATGAAGCATTTCTGGTTTTATTGATTTTTTTAATTCAAAACCCTAAACCCCTCTCACTTGCGCCTTGAACTCTCTGCAACATCGTTCGAGGTAGCTAAGTTTTGTGAAGTTTTTTTTCATAAAACTAACCATAGACCAAGTTTATATTTTTTATCGACAATATGTCACTTGAAACGACTATGTGTGCCGGTTTTGTATTTTTTTTTAATTAGTTATGCTCATTTGAATGTTGGCCAAACCCTACAAAACCTCGTTGACCGTCTCCGAACCCCTCCAAACCCTAGCACCGAACTGCAGTCGTTCGATCATACCCTAGCACCGAACTAGAGCCGTCAGATATGGTTTTCTAGAAGGACTGGCGAGGAGATCCGCGAGAGGCTGGTCTTTGCGACCTGATTGGCTGCGTTAATGACTAGGCAATCCGCGAGAGGCTGATGACCGGGCCGTGTGTGGGGCCGATGAACACAATGACATGTGGGGCATGTTTCAGACAGCGCCCTCCCCCTCCTCTACTCCCACTCCTGTCCCCCTCCTCTGCTCCAGCTCCTGTCCCCATCCTCTCCCCTGCCGTTTTGATCATTCCCTCCCGTCGTTGCAGCTTCGTAGATCTCCTGTAGCCGCTCAAGGACGGCATGGTTTCGTGGGGCGATGGCAAGGAATCCTCCACCGACCCGAACTCTCCTGGCACATATGTAAGTGTTGCATTCTCGTCAATCTACGGTTGGGGTTCATATCGATTTGGGGATTTTTGATTTTAGCACTGATTTCCTTTTATTTACTAGGGAAACTATATGTACTATGGATATTTGTATTGTTAGGGTCCAAATACAAGGTACGATTCTGATTATAGCGGATTAGCCGATGATGGAGATAAGCCTATCCGCTGTAAATCCAATTTTGTGCCCTCCAAATTTGTTGCTTTTGAAGGATGTTGGACTGACAGAAGGTTCTTGGCCTATTCAGGGGAGGTCTGTGAACTTATTTACAATCATTCAAATTAAGTTTTTGTTGTGTAATTTCCTAATAGATTCTGCTCTGTTATATATATTGTAGTTTAGAGATAAATGTGACTTTGTGCAATGGGTTGATCCTGTGTAGCCGAGTCCACTGATTAAATCCCTATTGAAGCTATGGGAAATGTACACTGAAGTGAGAGATGGTAGAGTTTGTGATGCCTTCAACAATGCTGAAACAAGGTTTAAGTTCACAGATGAGATTGAGAAGCTTCACTTTGACCTGAGGAATGCCCAAGATGAGCTTAAGAAAATGGTTGAGGAAAATCAGGTGACACTAGCCCTGAAGGCCAAAGCTGAAGAAGCTCTGGCTGTTGCAAGAGCCGAATTGGAGGAGAAGAAGAAGCGTGATGCATCAACTACCAGCATGCACAAGTTTTTGTTGGTGAAAGCAGAGAAGGAAAGGGATCAGTTAAAGGAAGATAAGAAGAGGCTGGAGGACATAATTGAAGATCTGCTGGAACAGAAAGAACGGTTCACGGCAAAGATCAAGAAGATAAAATATACCTGTGATGAGTAGAATCTTTGTTATTGGGCAAAGATCATTTATGTATTGAACTATATTAGTGCTTCTTCATTTATCAAATGTAATGGATTATTTATGATTTTGTTTTCATCATTATGTGTTGAATTATGCCAACTGTAGGGGCCATGGCTAGCTAGCTCATGAGTATACTATTTTGGATTAAGTCATCTTCATGTAAAAATATAAAGATTAATTCAATAAATAGTGAGACTTCAAATGGCCATCACATTTTTCTACCTTTTTTTGCCCAATAATAGTAGTGAGATATCGCCCAATGAGATTAATTCAATAATAGTGAGAATTCAATAAATAGTTTGGCTCAATAATAGTGATATTAATTCAATAAATAGTGAGAATTCAATTTATAGTTTGGCCCAATAATAGTGAGATATGGCCCAAAGAGTATACTATATAGGCATCTATGAACCCCACAAATTCAACATTGCGATCGAGCGACTCTTCTTTTCTAGCTTTGTTTTGAGGTTTCGATGATATATATATATATATATATATATAGGCCGAAATTAAATCCAAACTTTGTTCCACACCATCTCATTATTTATGTTTTTTACAGATTAGCAGATCCAGGAGGAGGCACACGCGGTTGTGGGCTCTCATGGCTGGCACACACCCAGCAGTATTTATTCGCGAAAAAAAAATTATTAGTCGTGCCAAAACTTGGGATAAATAAAAATAACGACACACATAATACAAGCCCTTAATATAACACTCATAACTACCCGCAAAAAATAATAATAATATAACACTCATAACATATAGGACATATATAGATATATAACACACGATATATATAGATATATGGGGTGGCCGGCGGTGAAAGGAGGGGAGGTGGGGGATTTGATCGAGGGGAGGTGGGGGCGTGCGGGCGGTGGTGTACTCGGGGGCAGGAGGTAATGGGGAAGAAGTGCGGGAGGTGGGTAGTGGGTGGTTGTGTTCGGTCCCGGGAGAAGTAGACTGGGGTGTTAGCAGAATAAGGCTTCGGTGTTAGCAGAATAAGGTCTTACCCCCACCATCCCCACCTTCTCCCGCGCCTAGTAGCCTCCCCTCTCCATCCGCCAACCTCGTCCGTTGGATCCAGCAGCCCCCGTCCCCCTCCCTCCCCTCCCTGCTTCCCCCGCGCGTCGCCGCACCACCCCCTCCTCTGCTTTCCCCGCCCACCGATGGGGGGTGGGAGATTGTGTAAAGCTCGATCCCATGGCCCCACACCGTTCCCCTTTCTTCCTCCCCCTCTCCTGCCGGCCCTGGAGAAGTGATCCCCACATCTTCCGCTACTCTTCCCCCTAGGGTGGAAGGGGCGGGGCCGATTGTGCGAAGGGTGAGCCTGGGCTTGGGTAGGGGGATGCAAAGGCTGGCCTCCTCCCCTCCTCCTGTTCCTGGGGTCCTGTTTCCTTGCCATTCTCTCCCGCCGCCCTCAGCCCTCCCTCTTCGCCCGACCCGCACCTCCCCCCCCCCCCCCCCCGCCCCCACCCCGCGATCTCGCCCCTACTCCACCGCAACCTCCCTTCCGGCCGTCGACCCACTCCGCCGCCAGCCTGGGCCTCGCGCCGCCCCTGCTCGGCGTCGCACATCCTTCACGCCCCAGGTCCGCCCTCGTCCCCGATCTGGATCGAGCAGCCGCCGGTCCACTTCTCCTGGCCTACCTTCCCTCCTCCTCTGCCTCGGTACGAAGACCAGCCGTAGCGACGACGGGTTCCGCCGCTCCAGCTTGTGATGACAGCAGAGGCGCACCTCCTCCCCTGCGCAGCCGTCATGCCTCCTTCCTCCACCCTTTCTCCATCTTGCAGTTCAACGGTGGCGGGAGTTCAACTCCGTCGAGCGACCATGAAGTTCAGTTGCGCAGCACGTGCGGCCCGGCCAACTCGTTCGTGCATTCACTAGGATGCGTTTTTCGTGTGCTCCCAGCGCAATCCATGATTTCTTTTTCATGTGCAGTGCCCCCCGAGGTGCAGTGTGCCGTGCGTGCGTGCAGTCCAAAAATCGGAGGCGTGCAGTGCAGTAGAGCACCATATGCAGTGGCCAACAGCCCCCTCGATCCCGTCTCTCTGCTGACGACAACTGCTCACATGGCGCTGCTTCCCGTATATGCCGTGCAGTTCGGCGGCATGGTCGTGCAGTCCGCAGCATGTGGAGTCGCGGACCGCGGGCGTGGACGTGCAGTGCGGTGCGTGGGTGCATGCAATGCGGCGCGTGGTTGTGTGCAGTGCTCAATGATGGCCATGGAGCACCACGTCCTCGCCACTGTGTCGATGGCCAAAGTCGGAGGAACCCCCCTGCAGTGCGGCGCTAGCTGTTCTTCTTCCGCGGGTCAAAAGGGTGAAGCAAAAGCTGGGGTCAACGCCACTCTGCTGCATGCAGTGCACTTCATCTCATGAGTGGTTGTAGAGCGTGTGTGCTTGCAGTTGAGAGCGTGTGTGCGTGCAGTGCACCCGTTTTGGTTTACTTATTCATTTTTTTGATGTGGTTCACTTTGTAAAACAGAGAGAAAAACAAAACCATCAGAAGTTCGTTTACTTTTCATTACACTTCATCCCATCTGCAATACCGATGTCTTGAATAAATTTGTCAGCTCATTACAGTACTGATGTCTTGAATAAATTTGTCAGCTCATTACCACTATGTATGAAGTGCAAAAAATGTTTCGTGTGTCTCAAAATTCAATCGACTACATCAACACTTGCAGTGTGTTTGGTTATCGGATGTGGTTCACTTTTGAGAGTGATGATGTTCATTTGCGCTCGATCATGAAAAGTGTGAAAATTTTAGCGAAACAACAAGATAGTAATGCGGTTCACTTCGATAAATGTCGCGGTTCACTTGCCCTCATCTTTGCGGTATACTCTCATTCATAAAAAAAGTTAAAAAAAAGACAATAAAAACTCAAAAAAAAACTCGTCTAAGATCATGAAGTTCACTTGACTGTCTGATGCAGTGTGGTTTTCAGTTGGAAGCAGTGTGTTTTTCTGTCTGATGCAGTTCCTTTGTCGATATTGGTGTCGCGAAAAATAGAGGATCTGCATTTCGGTAATTTCAAAACTGCTCTTAAACCGTAAGGAATTAGAGAGAGTGTTCTACATAAAAAAGTTGTGCCTCGATGATATCTTTCCAACGGCGTATAATTTGAATCATTACGACCAGCGGTTTGTAAAAATTTCGCGAAAAACGGCCGCTGCCGCTCGTCGTCAGCCGCACAATTTTTTAAAATTAACTTAAAACCGTAAGGAATCTCAAAAACATTTCAACATATGAAAGTTGCGCCTTGTCCATAGCTTTTCAATGGTAAATTACACGCCCCGTTTCAACAAACGGTTAAAAAACTGAAGCAAAAACAGTACCAAAAAATTGATTTTTTTTTAAAAACAGAATTCTGCGATTTAGTAAATTTGAAACTGCTCTTAAACCGTAACGAATTAGAGAAAATAATAGATATGAAAAAGATGAGACTCGACGATATCTTTCCAACGGTGTATCATTTGCTTCATTCCGATGAGCGGTTTAGAAAAAAAGGAAAAAAACGCTCGCTGCCACTCGTCGTGCGCCGCACTGTTTTCGAAATTGCTCTTAAACCGTGATGAATCTTGAAAAAATTTCAACATGGCGAAGTTGCGCCTAATCCATAGCTTTTCAACGGTATATTACACGCCCCGTTCTGACAAACAGTTTAAAAACTGGAGCGAAAATAGTACCGAGAAAACACCGCGTGCAGGTTTTTGCGACGGGAAGTTCACTAGTCTCTGTATTGCTGTACCCTTGCTACTGAAAGTGCAGTGCCCTCGCGTTGAGCGTGCAGTGCAGAAGTGTTATCAGAATAACTATTCTTCTAATATTAGCAGAATAGACCGGCTGTATATATATGTATATATATATATATATATATGTATATATGTATATGTATACATATACATATACATATATGTATACATATACATATACATATACATATATATATATATATATATATAACGTACACAACAATAATATAATTAATTAAGGGTAGCTAGATTAAAGTTCACGCGGTACACACGATCAAACAAAGCACAATATATATAAGGGGGATAATAAAGCCCTAGCTAGCTAGCTAATACTATATAGCTAGCTAGGGCAGCTAGGGCAACAGAACATGAAATCCGCGTCTTCACCAGCTGCTTCACCATCATCACCATCGTCTTCCACCTCGGCCTTCACCGCCGGCATCTTCACTCCGCGTGCTCCTCCTCACCTAGATAATAGGGGAGAGTGCATGCGGTCTTCGGAGGGGAAGACGCTCTCGACGCCGGTGAAGATGTTGTACGTCGTGAATGCGATGAACTCGCAGCCACACCAAAACACCTTGCCGAGGAGGTAGTAGGCGTCGAAGCGATTAGTGAAGTGGGCGAGGAGCGCAGTCGGCGGCGAGCTGGCGTTGGGACGCATCTCCTCGAGGCGGAACATGATCGGCGAGCCCGCTGGGAGGTGGGCAAAGCCAGCACGGAGGAACCACTCGGCCAACTCCCTAGCACCCCGCCACCTCGAGATCGCCCACACGTGAAGTGTGGTCTCCACCACGACGCCAGCAGGGTAACACTGCTCCGGCACGGTGGGTGGCAGGAGGAAAGTGGGCTCGTAGTACTGCATCTTCGATTGGATCTTGCTCTGGCTAATTTGGTGAAGAGAAGAGAAGAGCAGCGCGGATGGAAGAGTGTGTTAGAAGAGGTACACGGGGTGGGGTGGTTTAAATAGCTGTGCTGCTACACTGAAACGAGGCGCGTTGATCTGTGTGCATGCATGTCCTTGCCCTTGACCTGCATGTAAAGCGCGTGCGTGGGGCGCGTCGTCAGTAATTGGTGTTATAAAGCAGGATTGTCTAGCGTCAACAAGTCGTGGTGAGTAATAGAAAATTCTAGAGGTAGAGGTGTCAATTCGTCTTTCCTTAGCTCTTGTTCTCACACTCTAGTTTGCCCTGCCAATTCTTTATTTTGCGGTAAACCCTTTCATTGGTCAGCACTCAACTTTTGGGTCCTTTCGGATTAATAATTGGTTAGCGTGCATGGGTGCTCCTTCCAGTGTAGATATGTGTACATGTGTAGATGGCATGCTACTTAATCATGCACAAATGTGATATGCGTGGCAAGAAAATATCAAAGGAGCCACACCAAGATTAGAGTGAAACTAGCCATGTCGCAACTACATAACGCCTCTACAACTCACAGATTCACTTGATGTAAAAACGGACATTTGCCTCTTATACCTAACTTGTTAAGGTTGTGTTCTTTTCCGAAGATATTTTTCGCAGCTTTGGTATGTACAATTTTCCTGCATCATTGTTTTTGTATTATTTTTATCGGGTTTTTATGATAGTGCCCATGGTTCCTTTGTTGTTCTTAGTTGTCCCCAAGCTCTAAACTTTTGTTCACTTTTCCCCACACTCTTGTCTGAAACTCTCACAAATGGTCAAACTGGACATTTGCCGTCGGGTCAATGGCTTGACCGTTAACTGCTGATGCGTGGGCCTAGGGCCGGGTCCTCCTTTGACCGTTACGTCCTGACGAGTGGGGCCGCAAAGAGATATGTCGGAGCAGCTTGTCTGAAACAGATCGAGGCACTCATGCAGCGCCTCCTCCGCCGTCGTCGCCGCCGTCGTGCCCTCCACCCTCTAACCCTATTACGTCCATCGACGACGCCGTGCCTCCGCCACATCAACCCCCTCCCCCCAATCTGGGATTAAGAAGCGATGTCGGGGGTAGACGCCCTCCGGCCCATTGACCGTGGAGATGATATGGTCAAATCGGAGGCGGATAATTCATGGATTCCATCTGGGTAAGCATGGTTTCCCCTCGAATTTATGAGAAAACTCGTCAATTAGGAAGTATTTGACCACTACTCACTTGAATCGTACCAATTTGGGTTTCTTAATTTTTCACCCTTTATTTCGGTTGAATATGATTCATAATGCGCTTGCTGCATGGTACTAAACCGCATATGATCTCTGGATTTTTCTACCCGAAGGTGGTAGAAACCAGCATTTCGTTCAAAGATTTTTGCGATGCACTCCGTTCTGTGTATGATTGGAGCTATGTCGATGCTGTTGAACTGAAATATTTCAACAGTAGCGAGCAAAGATTTCTCCCACTAACTTGCGAGGAGCATCTGGAATTGCTACTTAGTTTGAATGCTGACAGACGTTTCAGTAAAATCCATATCGAGGTGCTTCAGCCATGCAAAGAACGAGACAAGGGGAAGAATGTTCATGCATCATCTGTCTTTGATAATAGCGAGGGCCCCGACACTCCTTGTAGGTCGAGACCAAGTAAACCTAGTGGTTCTGAAAGCCACAACATGTCTGATGTCGCGAGTGTTGCCGCTTCTCCTGTCCCTACTGCAACTGCTGCAGAAGTAGATGCAGAGCCTGACGAGGAAGTGCCTCGACTTGATGATGAGGATGAGATGATGTACCCTGAACTGGTAGATACAGTCAGTCAACAGGCAATGGAAGATGAATATCCGGAGGAGCCCAGTAGTCGTGCTAGATTTGATGACACTGATGACGAAGAGAGGGATGAGAACATTGACAGCTTAGTTTTAGATGAATACGATGGTGATGACATGCCAACAACTGAGTGGAACAGGGAAGATCCTTAGCTTACTCCAGGAACCCTATTCGAATTGATGGTGGACTGTTGTAATGCAGTGACTACATATTGCATTCTCACTGAAAATAATGATGTGATTGATAGGAGTGAGCCAACAAGGTTCAGTGTTCATTGCCCATATGATAGGTGTAGGTGGAGGCTGCATGCATCCCGTATGCGAAAGAGAAAAACGATTCAGGTATTACACCTCATTGTGGATTTCAGTGTATTGATCCATTATATTTTCAGATCATTGTGTAATGTTTCTTAATTGTACTTTATTTTGTTTTAGATAAAGCAAAACCCACACCAGCACACTTGTCCACCTGGAGGGGGAGGGGGAAAGACCAAAACAAAGCTAGAAAAGACTAGGTGGGTGGAAGATGCAATCTTGGATTGGCTAAGAGAAACACCAACACTTGGTCAAACAACACTCTATGGGAAGCTTTTTGAGAAGTACAAAATTGATATACCTTACATGAGGATTTTTTTTATGGTAGGGAAATGGCTCTTAACAGGATAAATGGTCCATGGAATGAGAGTTTTCAGCTGCTTTACACTTACAAAGCTGAAGTGGAGATGGCTAGTCCAGGAAGTGTTGTAGAGATTGACAAGCATACAGTTTCATACAAAATAAGAGGGAAGTCATTTGAGAAGGAGTGCTTCATGAGGGCTTTTGTTTGTTTCAAGGCTTGCTGGCAGGGATTTATGGATGGTTGCAGGCCCTATTTGGCTGTCGACGCAACTGCTTTGAATGGAAGATGGAGAGGACAGCTAGTAGCAGCTTCTGCAGTTGATGGACACAACTGGCTATTCCCAGTTGCATTTGGTGTGTTGGAGGCAGAGTCCGAGGAAAGTTGGGTCTGTTTATGCAGCGCAACATTATTGGTACACCCCCAGGTTTAGCTATACACATAGATGCTTGCAAGGGTTTAGAGACTGCAGTAGGAATTGTATTCCCTGGAGTAGAGCATAGGGAATGTATGCGACACCTAGCACAGAATTTTAAAAAGAAATTCATAGGTAAAGTTTACGATCAGAACCTATGGCCAGCATCATACACATGTAGCTTGAGGAAGTATGAGCACCATTTGAGAGTGTTGTATGCTCACAATCCTCAGGTGAAGGAGTACTTGGAAGCACATCATGGAATGATGTGGTCAAGAAGCAAATTCAATGAAATCTGCAAAGTAGACTATGTGACCAGTAACCTCGCATAGTGCTTCAATGCAAAGGTCAAGTCAGTGAAAGGGCTATTGTTGTGGCAAGCATTTGATAAGTTAAGGCAGATGATCATGATAAACATGGATCTTCGTAAAAGAATTGCAGAAACATAATACGTTGGCCATTTTATGCTCCCATCTCTGAATAAGGCATTGCATGCCAAGGCAAGAAGACTGAAGATGAAATGCATTCGACCGTCGACATACGAGGCTGAGGTAACATATACTGACACAAAAAATAGGGAATGGAGGTATCCAGTGAACCTAGCAACTAGGGAATGCAGTTGTAGGCAATGGCAGATCCGTGGGAAGCCATGCATACATGCCCTACATCTCATGACTGTTATCGGGGGTGAAGATGGTGAAGTTGATCGGTATTGCTCTGAATATTTCACTGTTGCCAAATTTCGGGCTGCTTATGCTGACAATGTACGTGCACTCTTGGAAAAGACCAATGGAACATAGTAGATCCAGGGTTCAAACTATGTTCTCCTGTACTTACTAGACCACCAGGAAGACCAAGGAAGAACATGATAAGAGCAGGTGAAGAGGGTCGTGTAAAAAGACAGCATAAGTGCAAAAAATGTGGAACCCTAGGGCACATTGCTATCCTTTGTACCAATCCAGTGGATGCGTCATTTGGAGAAGAGGAACAATGGGCAGCAACAAATGCAGAGCAGAATTCAGCAGCAGAGGAGAAGCACCGGCATCTTGTTATGTGTGCAGCCTTCCCTTATTTGTATGCATTTGTTCTCTTTTTTATTGATGGCTTATCCCTAATCTTATTTCTGTTTGACCCAGATCAAGGATAGGTGGAGATAAAGGAAAGAAAAGGCCTAGAGAGGAAGAAACTTCCGTTGAACCATCATTTGATGCAGAATTTGAAGCCATGGATTATGATGGTTTTGAAGCTATAAGAGAGGAGCAAGACATGGTTCCTGTCGTTCCTTTAAAGATTATGGAACCAACAGATGACCGTCAACTAGTAATCAAGTGCTCGGGAAACCAGGAGCAACTATCCCAGGTGAAGATCAAAAGGAAGAAGACAAAGCCGCAGAATATCCCAGCTAGGGAAACCAGGAGCAAGACAGTAAAGCCATCTGCGAACAATAGGAGCAAGTCAAATATTTCAATTTGAACTTTGAACTAGTGTGAAAACTTGTAAGGTTTAGTAATGCAAAATGATATTTGTACTTCGATGTCAAATTTGTGGTAGAATTCAAATTTGAGGCAAATTTCGAATTTCACCAACATTTGAAGTCCATTGCTCTGTGTGTGATGTTGCAACGTTTTCTGAACTATTATACATTTGCTCCAAAATGAGATCCTAAGCTCCAAATGAGCTCCGAAGCTCCAAATGCTCAAAATGAGCTCCGAAGCTAGGGTAAACAGGCCCATTTGTAATCAAGTTTTTTTAACTTGTCTAAATGAGCCAAATAATTTTATTAAGACCTATTCAATCTATATAATGTCCATTTGAAGTCTCACTATTTATTGAATTAATGTCCATTTCTTGATTTTTTTTTTAAAATTGGTTACGCTTTTATAGAGAACCATTAAAAAACATGCTTAAAATATGAAAATGAAAAAGTAAGTTCAGATCCTTCTTAGTCACTCCATAATGAAGCATTTCTGGTTTTATTGATTTTTTTAATTCAAAACCCTAAACCCCTCTCACTTGCGCCTTGAACTCTCTGCAACATCGTTCGAGGTAGCTAAGTTTTGTGAAGTTTTTTTTCATAAAACTAACCATAGACCAAGTTTATATTTTTTATCGACAATATGTCACTTGAAACGACTATGTGTGCCGGTTTTGTATTTTTTTTTTAATTAGTTATGCTCATTTGAATGTTGGCCAAACCCTACAAAACCTCGTTGACCGTCTCCGAACCCCTCCAAACCCTAGCACCGAACTGCAGTCGTTCGATCATACCCTAGCACCGAACTAGAGCCGTCAGATATGGTTTTCTAGAAGGACTGGCGAGGAGATCCGCGAGAGGCTGGTCTTTGCGACCTGATTGGCTGCGTTAATGACTAGGCAATCCGCGAGAGGCTGATGACCGGGCCGTGTGTGGGGCCGATGAACACAATGACATGTGGGGCATGTTTCAGACAGCGCCCTCCCCCTCCTCTACTCCCACTCCTGTCCCCCTCCTCTGCTCCAGCTCCTGTCCCCATCCTCTCCCCTGCCGTTTTGATCATTCCCTCCCGTCGTTGCAGCTTCGTAGATCTCCTGTAGCCGCTCAAGGACGGCATGGTTTCGTGGGGCGATGGCAAGGAATCCTCCACCGACCCGAACTCTCCTAGCACATATGTAAGTGTTGCATTCTCGTCAATCTACGGTTGGGGTCCATATCGATTTGGGGATTTTTGATTTTAGCACTGATTTCCTTTTATTTACTAGGGAAACTATATGTACTATGGATATTTGTATTGTTAGGGTCCAAATACAAGGTACGATTCTGATTATAGCGGATTAGCCGATGATGGAGATAAGCCTATCCGTTGTAAATCCAATTTTGTGCCCTCCAAATTTGTTGCTTTTGAAGGATGTTGGACTGACAGAAGGTTCTTGGCCTATTCAGGGGAGGTCTGTGAACTTATTTACAATCATTCAAATTAAGTTTTTGTTGTGTAATTTCCTAATAGATTCTGCTCTGTTATATATATTGTAGTTTAGAGATAAATGTGACTTTGTGCAATGGGTTGATCCTGTGTAGCCGAGTCCACTGATTAAATCCCTATTGAAGCTATGGGAAATGTACACTGAAGTGAGAGATGGTAGAGTTTGTGATGCCTTCAACAATGCTGAAACAAGGTTTAAGTTCACAGATGAGATTGAGAAGCTTCACTTTGACCTGAGGAATGCCCAAGATGAGCTTAAGAAAATGGTTGAGGAAAATCAGGTGACACTAGCCCTGAAGGCCAAAGCTGAAGAAGCTCTGGCTGTTGCAAGAGCCGAATTGGAGGAGAAGAAGAAGCGTGATGCATCAACTACCAGCATGCACAAGTTTTTGTTGGTGAAAGCAGAGAAGGAAAGGGATCAGTTAAAGGAAGATAAGAAGAGGCTGGAGGACATAATTGAAGATCTGCTGGAACAGAAAGAACGGTTCACGGCAAAGATCAAGAAGATAAAATATACCTGTGATGAGTAGAATCTTTGTTATTGGGCAAAGATCATTTATGTATTGAACTATATTAGTGCTTCTTCATTTATCAAATGTAATGGATTATTTATGATTTTGTTTTCATCATTATGTGTTGAATTATGCCAACTGTAGGGACCTTATTATGTATATGTATATGTATACATATACATATATGTATACATATACATATACATATATATATATATGTATATATATATATATATATAACGTACACAACAATAATATAATTAATTAAGGGTAGCTAGATTAAAGTTCACGCGGTACACACGATCAAACAAAGCACAATATATATAAGGGGGATAATAAAGCCCTAGCTAGCTAGCTAATACTATATAGCTAGCTAGGGCAGCTAGGGCAACAGAACATGAAATCCGCGTCTTCACCAGCTGCTTCACCATCATCACCATCGTCTTCCACCTCGGCCTTCACCGCCGGCATCTTCACTCCGCGTGCTCCTCCTCACCTAGATAATAGGGGAGAGTGCATGCGGTCTTCGGAGGGGAAGACGCTCTCGACGCCGGTGAAGATGTTGTACGTCGTGAATGCGATGAACTCGCAGCCACACCAAAACACCTTGCCGAGGAGGTAGTAGGCGTCGAAGCGATTAGTGAAGTGGGCGAGGAGCGCAGTCGGCGGCGAGCTGGCGTTGGGACGCATCTCCTCGAGGCGGAACATGATCGGCGAGCCCGCTGGGAGGTGGGCAAAGCCAGCACGGAGGAACCACTCGGCCAACTCCCTAGCACCCCGCCACCTCGAGATCGCCCACACGTGAAGTGTGGTCTCCACCACGACGCCAGCAGGGTAACACTGCTCCGGCACGGTGGGTGGCAGGAGGAAAGTGGGCTCGTAGTACTGCATCTTCGATTGGATCTTGCTCTGGCTAATTTGGTGAAGAGAAGAGAAGAGCAGCGCGGATGGAAGAGTGTGTTAGAAGAGGTACACGGGGTGGGGTGGTTTAAATAGCTGTGCTGCTACACTGAAACGAGGCGCGTTGATCTGTGTGCATGCATGTCCTTGCCCTTGACCTGCATGTAAAGTGCGTGCGTGGGGCGCGTCGTCAGTAATGCCCTTGCTTTAGGGGTTCACACTGAAAAAGAGGCCACGCATAAAAACGAGGCACTTTGACCGGCATGCGCGAGCGTGGCCAGCGAGCTACTCCCCTGAGTTGCGACGGAGCTGAGTCGAGCGACCAGCAGCTGTGTGCGGCGGTGGCGTGGCCAGCAGCTGTCCACGGCGGCGTGGCCAGCAACTGTCTTCGGCGGCGCTGTGGCCAGTAGTTCTCTGCCGCGGCGCGTGGCCAGCAGCTGTCTGCGTCGGCGTCGTGGGCCGTGGCCAGCAGCACTGAATCCAGGCGGCGCGCATGCATGCAGGTCAAGGTCAAAGATGCCCCTATGCATAGTAGACTGAATCATCGAACCACGACCCATCTATCCTACGGGGCTTGACTCCAACAATGACCCAAAAAGGAAAAAAAAAGTTCAACACGGCCCCACTTGTCAGCAGTTAACGGTCAAACATTGACCCGACGGCAACGTCCAGTTTGAGCATTTGTGAGGGTTCAAACAAGGGAGTGGGAAAAGTGAGCAAAAGTTTAGAGCGTGGGCAAAATTGAGCACAACTAAGGAAGCGGGGGCACAAAAATAAAAATCCCTATTTTTATTTGTATTTAACAAAGTGTGTCTGCTGCTGTTTTGCCAAACCGATTTTGCACTCCGTCCATTTTTTACGCTGCATATTAGATCTCGTTAGTACAAGTGTTTGGTCGACAGTTACACTATTATAATGTACTTTACCTGAAATGTTGATGCCATTACATTTGTATTCAAAAGTACTTATTTACGACTATGATTTTGTAGACATAAGTTATATATTAATAGTGTAAGTGTTGACGAAATACTTGTACTACGAGACCAAATATGCAAAGTTAATAAGGAGAGGGAGTACTGTAGTATTTTCTTTGATGCAATAAGGGCTTAAATCCAACCCCTCATGGTGAAATAGGGGCCTCAAGCTCAACTCGTATACGATCAAATACAGGGAGCAACTAATAAGCAGGTACCCCTTCCGGTGAAATGCCAGCAGCCGCTCCAGCTGCCGTGTGGCGCACCTACCGGCCGCCATGTGTCTGGCTCTGGACGTACCCGTGGGGAAATGTTTATTTATTTATTTGGCCTGTGCTTTTGGGTTCTTTGTTTATTTTATTTTGCTTGCTTTTTCTAGGTTTTCCTGAATTTTGGTTTTTTGTTTTTCTGGGGTTTTTCGCGTGAAGCACACCATGTGAGAAGCACAAATGTGCTTCATCATGAAGTGCGGCTGTGCTTCTCGAAAGTGAAAGGCATTGTTGTGCTTCGGCGTGAAGCCTATAATTGTGCTTCCTGAAAAGTGAAAAACAGAACCGTGTTTCTGCTTGAAGCAGGAAGCATAGATATGCTTCCCCGGAAAAGTAAAAAACACAACTATGCTTTCCAAAAAAAGTGAGAACACACAGTTGTGCTTCTAGTTCCCATTTTGTTAGGTTTTCAGTTTTTTTCCAGGTATTCATTTTTTTTGTTTTTCCGATGTTTCCGGTTTTTTTCATGATTTTTTGGTTTTTGTATCTCTCACTATTTTCAGCAAAAAAGCCTG
Organism: Thinopyrum elongatum; assembly: GCA_011799875.1. Taxonomy (NCBI): domain Eukaryota; kingdom Viridiplantae; phylum Streptophyta; class Magnoliopsida; order Poales; family Poaceae; genus Thinopyrum; species Thinopyrum elongatum. The sequence continues at coordinate 11,813,953 of CM022300.1, read as the reverse complement.
TCCAACTTATTAACATGGGATCTAAGACTTCGACGGGACAAACCCAACGGTGAAAATGCTTCGTGATTTGGACACGTGGTTCAAGACAAAAAAACGTTTTGGAAACACGAATCTATGAGAGAAGTACAAAAGTCCCAAGTTGTGACACAAGTATGCAACACTTGTCACCACCAGATAAGGTAGGAGTGACCTTTGAAAGGGTTACCGTCTAACTAGTGATTTCGCAAAATCCAACAATAACAAAATTTTGCGAAGAATACAACAATACAAGTGTTTAACTAGAGCACTATTTGTGGTGGAAATAAAGTATTTTTCTAAAAGTTATTTAGAGAAATTTCTGTAACTAAAAATGAATCTAAGGCAAGACCAAAAGGATGATAAAGTCAATCCATCTATTGAATAATATTGTGCACACTATAGTGTGTTATGTTTGTCCTATTTTAGCATCTTTATGTATTTTGATATAGATTTCACAATGCATGAATATAATAAATATCCCATAAGGTGTTATAAAGCAGGATTGTCTAGGGTCAAGAAGTCGTGGTGAGTAATAGAAAATTCTAGAGGTAGAGGTGTCAAGTCGTCTTTCCTTAGCTCTTTGTTCTCACTCTAGTTGGCCGTGCCAATTGTTTATTTTGCGGTCAACTCTTTCATTGGTCAACACTCAACTGTTGGGTCCTTCGGGATTAATAGTTGGTCAGCGTGCATGGGTGCTCCTTCCAGTGTAGATATGTGTACATGTTTAGAGGCCATGCCTTTTAATCATGCACAAATGTGATATGCGTGGCAAGAAAATATCAAAGGATTCACACCAAGATCAGAGTGAAACTAGTAACGCCTCTACAACTCGCAGATTCACTTGATGTAAAAACCGGACATTTGCCTCTTATACCAAACTTTTTAAGGTTGTGTTCTTTTCCCAAGATATTTTTCACAGCTTTGATATGTAGAATTTTCCTGCATCTCTATTTTTTTTTGTATTTAACAAAGTGTGTCTACTGTTGTTTGGCCAAACCAATTTTGCACTCCGTCCATTTTTTATGCTTAGATCTCGTTAGTACAAGTGTTGATCAACAATTACACTATTATTATGTACTTTACCTGAAATGTTGATGCCATTACATCTGTATTCAAAAGTACTTATTTATGACTATGATTTTGTAGACATAAGTTATATATTAATAGTGTAAGTGTTGATGAAATACTTGTACTACGAGACCTAATATGCAAGGTTAAAAACCAGAGGGAGTACTATAGTATTTTCTTGGATGCAAGAAGGGCTTAAATCCAACCCCTCCATGGTGAAATAGGGGCCTCAAGCTCAACTCCTATATGATCGAATACAGGGAGCAACAAATAAGCGGGTACCCCTTCCGGTGAAATGCCAGCAGCCGCTCGCGGGAGCCACTGCAGCTGCCGTGTGCTGCGCCTACCGGCCGCCACGTGTCTGCCGCTGGACGTACCCATGGGGAAATTTTTTTTATTTATTCGGCCTGTGTTTTTTGGTTCTTTGTTTATTTTTATTTTGCTTGCTTTTTTCTAGGTTTTCCTGAATTTTGTTTTTTTGTTTTTCTGGGGTTTTTTGCATGAAGCACACCATGTGAGAAGACCAAATGTGCTTCATTGTGAACTGCGACTATGCTTCTCCAAAGTGAAAAGCATTGTTGTGCTTTGGCATGAAGCCTACAATTGTGCTTCCTGAAAAGTGAAAAACAGAACTATGATTCCGCTTGAAGCAGGAAGCATAGATATGCTTCTCCGAAAAAGTAAAAAACACAACTACGCTTTCCAAAAAAAGTGAGAAAACACAGTTGTGCTTCTAGTTCCCATTTTTTCAGGTTTTCAGTTATTTTTTCAGGTATTCATTTTCTTGTTTCCGATTTTTCTAGGTTTTTTATGATTTTTTTGTTTTTGTATCTCCCGTTATTTTCAGCAAAAAATCCCGTCCAACCTATTAACATGGGATTTAATTTTGAAGACTTCGACGCGACAAACCCAACGGTGAAAACACTTCGTGATTTGGACACGCGGTTCAAGACAAAAAACGTTTTGGAAATATGAATCTATGAGAGAAGTACAAAAGTCCCAAGTTGTGACAAGTGTGCATCACTTGTCACCACCAGATAAGGTAGGAGTGACCTTTGAAAGAGTAACCCTCTAACTAGTGATTTCGCAAAATTCAACAACAACAAAATTTTGCGAAGAATACAACAATAGTTTTTAGGGGAAAGAATACAACAATATTGCGGACCCCTTGTTTTTCCTGACTTTATTGCAGGCCTCTTTGTCCCAGCCACGAGGGCACCAAGCCGGCCTGCGCCCCGGGGGATCCCGCCGGAGTCCTCGCTCCGCCGGGAATCCTTGTGCTTCCTTTCTACTGTCCCGTAGTCTGCTGGTTGCTTCGTTTCTCAGCAATTTTTTATGACCCATGCGTCTAGCTGTCGTCGATACCTTCTCTGGCACATTCCTGGACAAACATATACTCATTCCGTTCCTAAATATAGGTCTTTTCAGATATTCCACTATAGACTACGTACGGAGCAAAATGAGTGAACCTATACTCTAAAAGGGGTCTATATACATCCGAGTGTAGTCTCTCTAGTGGAATCTCTATAAGAGCTTATATTTAGGAACGAAGGGAGTAAACAGTGAAGCGCATGTTCTTCAGCACAACACGGGGGAGAAGGTGATTTAAAGGTGCTACCAGCATGTAGAGGAAGGAAAGATTTTGCGTTTCTGCTCCAAAACATATCGCCGTCTGCTGTTCTTGCTGCAGCTCTAAATGGCCGCCGCACTGAAACCAGAGCTCCAGCGGCTGGAAATCGACGGGAAACACCGTCAGGGGATTATCAACTTCGAAATTAATTAAACTATCAAAGTTGTTGCAGTTGTAACAAGAAATTGAGTCAAACCAGTCTAGGACTCAGTCGACTGTTGTGGCAGATTAGGCCTGTTTTTTGCCTGTCCGTTGTTGGGTTGTGTTTCGCTCGAGTTGTGGGCTTGGCTTCTTATTTGTTTGTTTATTTGGGTAGGACTGTTTCATTTGTTTGTCTTTTTTTTTTTTGACACAGGAAATAAAGTAAAGCATAGTGTAGCGTTAAGCCTTTTGGTACGAATTAACGCCGGTCGCATAGCGTTAAGCTCTCTTAAGTACCAACTAGCGTACAGCCATCTGTTTTTGTTGGTTTCTTTGGTTTTGTATACGTCCTTTTGCCTTTTTCTTTACCTTTGAATCTTTTTTCTTCATTATAATTTCCTTAAAAAAATGTATTGTTAAAAGTTAGCAGGATGAACATGAAAACAAATTAAGGACAGAGAAGCTCATCGTTGGGTTTGTTTCTATGTCTATCTTTTCTGTTAGACTATTCCTTAGATCACAAGTTTCCTAGTCCAAATCGGTTTGTAATATCTAGTCTAAGTCGGTTTGTACCAATATATATAGCCATGTAACCTGTGCTAAACATTATAAAAGCAATAGTTTTATTCATCTATCATGGTATCAGTTTTTCGATCCTAGGGTTTAGGGTATGGCTCCACCCACCCCACCACCGCCGCCGCCGCCCGGCTACTTCGAGCGCCGGGCTGCTATCATCGTCAGAGCCGCCGTTGCGGCGGCCTCTTCTTCCTCTACTCTTTCCCTAGCACCACCAACACCTCCTGCTACTCTTCTGGCTGCACCCATGTCGCTCGCCGACACCATCACCGATGTCAGCCCTTTCATCCCCATCGTCCTCGACCTCGCCGCCCACAACTATTATCATTGGCGCCACCTCTTTGATCTACATCTGGGACACTGCAACCTCCGCTCACACGTCACCGCCAACAGTCCTCCTCGCCCTAATGATCCTCAATGGGTGAAAGACGATCTCGCGATTGTTCAGTGGTTCTACACCCGCATCACCACCGAGATCTTCAACATGCTTGATCACGAAGGCACCACCACCGCCAACATCTGGGGCTCTCTTTGCCAGCTTTTTCAGAGCAATAGCGACGCTCGAAAAAACACTCTGCACCCCGAGCTTCGTAACCTGACCCAAGGCGATGCCCCGGTAAATCTTTTCTGTCAGCGTGTCAAGGCCATCGGCGACGAGCTTCGCGAACTCGGTGATCCTGTCAGCGACACACAGCTCATCAACATCATCGTCGTCTGGCTGAGCGAGGATTTCGACAAGCAGGCCTCCATCATCTCCATGATGCGGCCTCCTCCAACCTTCGCCAAAGTTCGCTCCATGCTGCAGCTCCCGGCGGACACTCAAGCTCGCAAGGACTCTCACCCACGGGTCTTCCATGCTGCGGCTCGTCCTCCTACGCCGTCTCCTTCAGTGCCTCACCTGCCAGCTCCTGCCGCCACGCCGCCCCTGACGCCATCCGTGCAACCACCTCCAGGCTGGCGGCCCAGTCCCAACTATCGCGGCAAAAACCCCATCTACAGGCCTCCCTCGACGCGCTCGGTGCCTCCTTCGGCCCCGCCGCCTTCAAACCCTGCGCCGGCTCCGAGTGCTCCACCTGTGGCTCCATCCTGGCGTCCTCCGCATGATCCATGGACCGGGCTTGTCCAGGCATGGCCTATGCCCTGGTCTGCCCCGTCCCCTCTTGGCGCTCCACCTGCCTACACTGGTGCTTGGCAACCCGGCCTTCATCCGCATACTGGTGCCCCTAGGTTGCTCATCCCTCGACAGCCAGCGAACGCATAGCATGCCGCTCCATCGTATGCTCCTTACGGTGCTCCCTCGCCCTCTCCTGCTGACGGAAGTCTCTCCTACATGCCCTCGTCGGCTCTCCTGCCTTCACCGGCATATCAGCTGCCGCTGCTACCCACACCAACCTCACCTACACCGCCGAGCTGGGATCAAGCCACCTTTCTCCAGGCCATGAACAACTTTGCTGCCCAAGGAAACTCAGGTACGGATGGGATTTTTGATTCTGGTGCCTCTAGTCATGTCTGCATCAAGAAATTTCCTTTCTTCTTGCAATCCTTCTCCGTTTCCTTCCATTACTCTTGGTGATGGTTCATCTATTCCCATATACTGTGTAGGTCAGGCTCAACTTCCCTCTCCCACTAAACCACTTCTTCTTCGCGATGTTCTTGTTGCACCCGCTCTTATTAAAAACTTAATTTCTGTTCGCCAATTTACTCGCGATAATCTAGTTTCTGTTGAGTTTGACCCTTTTGGTTTGTCTGTAAAGGATTACCAGACCAAGGCCGAGATCGCCCGTTTTAATAGCTCCGGTGAACTCTACTCTCTTCATGGTGTCCCTGCCGCCACTCCTCCTACATCCATGGTGGCCTCCATCGAACTTTGGCATCGTCGTTTGGGTCACCCCAACCCTGCTGTTTTAGCATCTATGCTTAGTGAATTTTCCATACCATGTAATCGTGATTCCCACAATTCTTCGTTTTGCGAGTCTTGTCAGTTAGGCAAACATGTATGTCTTCCCTTTAGCTTCTCTAGTTCTTCTAGTACTTATCCCGACATCACCCGTTGCAAGTGTTTCTGGTTTTAAATACTATCTTGTCATACTAGACGATTTTACTCACTTTGTATGGACCTTTCCTCTCCGTAACAAATCCGATGTTTACTCTATTTTTCTCAATTTTCAGCGCTATGTTTATGTCCACTTCTTCCTCCCTATTTGTTTGATTCAATGTGACAACGGCCGTGAGTTTGACAACATTCAAAATCGTACCTTCTTCTTAACACATGACATCCTTCTTCGCTTCTCTTGTCCCTACACTTCTCCTCAAAACGGTAAAGCCGAGCGTTCTCTTCGCACCATCAATGACATTGTTCGTACACTTCTCATTCAGTCCTCCATGCCATCAAAATTCTGGGCAGAAGCACTCCACACAGCCACCTTTCTTCTCAATATTCGCCCCTCCAAAACCAATCCAAATATCACTCCCTATTACTCTCTTTTCCTTTGCCATCCTGATTACTCCGAGGTTTGTGTTTTTGGCTATCTTTGCTTTCCAAATGCCTATGTCACCTTTGAAAACAAACTTTCTCCATGATCTGTCCCATGTGTCCTTCTTGGTTTCTCCGCCGAACACAAAGGTTACCGCTGTCTTGATTTACACACTGGACAGGTACACGTGTCTCGTCATGTTACATTCGCCGAACATATTTTTCCTTTTGCTCAACGCACCGACACACCATCAATCATCCCTACCTCCGCCGCCACCTCTTCTGCCCGTCCATTCCACCTCTACACTCCTGTCATGGCAACCACACCTACCGCACCTACTGTCACGGCAGCACCATCCAACCCGCCATCCAACACCCAGTCACCACCCAACCCACAACCAAACAACTCACCACCACCCAACCCGCCATCACCCAACCCGCCAACACCCAACACCACCCCACCCATCATCTGCATCTTCTCCTACACCAGATACCTCCATTTCTATCCTATCAGCTAAAACTGTTCCTACCGTAGCCCCTATCAATGATCACAGCATGCGTACTCGCACCAAATCAGGTTTTCGTCAGCCCACAGATCGCCTCAACCTACATGCTACCACATCTCTCTCTTCCATTCCCAGAACTTACAAAACTGCTCTTCTTGATCCGAATTGGGCTGCTGCCATGCAAGAAGAATACGATGCTTTAATTCAAAACAATACTTGGCAGTTAGTTCCTCGTCCTTCCAATACAAATATCGTTTCTGGCAAATGGGTCTTTCACCAAAAATTCCACTCTAATGGGAGCCTCTCCCGCTATAAAGCCCGCTGGGTCTGTCGTGGTTACTCTCAACAACATGGCATTGATTATGATGAAACATTCTCTCCTGTTGTCAAGCCCAGCACCATTCGTACCGTTCTTAGCATCGCTATTTCCTTCGCAAGCCCATCCATCAACTAGATGTAAAAAATGTAGGGTAACGCAGCAGAAAACAAAAAAATTCCGTCCTACGCACCAGCCCAGGACCACTATGGAGACTGCATACAAGGTTTGATCATATTCATTACCGACTCGTAGCACAGCGGGAAGTAGAGTCGATGACGAACGGCGGTGCAGATCCCCGCAGCTAGGATTTACAACCTCCCAACCGCGAGGATGTACTCCCCCATCTGCTACCCGGACAGCCCTCCGGGAGGCGGTCGAACAGTCCCCCGGACGGTGTCGCGGACAGCCCTTCGGGAGGACCTCCAAAACTCGGACGGTCACTCGGACAGCCCTTCGGGAGGACTCACAGAACTCGGACCGCCACTTGGACAGCCCTCCGGGAGGCACTCTCGAACAGCCCCTCGGGCACTAAGATCGAAACTACGACCTCTCTACAGAGTTGCACACATACGGTGTCATCTATCCGGCAGGGCTTCGCCGTCCAGAACTAGTTCCCACCGGAACCTAGACAGCCTTTCGGCTCTACGAAACTCTTTTCGTGGGAGGGAGAGAGAAGCCAGATAATTGCATGGCATGAGTATGAGAGCAAGAGTGAAGGAATGAGCAGCCCCCTCTCCTCCTTATATAGGAAAACCAAGGGGTAGGATGGGCATTCAAGAAATACCAAAATACCCATGAAGGAAACACTTTCCAAGGGCATAAGAGAGAAACCAAAGGACATGTGGAGCTCCAAGGAGGAGCTCCACATGTGGCCGGCCACCCCCTAGGGGTCCCCCCTCCAAGGGGGCTCTCATCCATCCACATCACCTTCTAGAAGCCTTTAGCAAAAGCCCTAAAAGGTGGCTTTCCAAAAATTTCCCAAAAAGCACTTTCACTATTCACGATGACATATTTCAGCGTCTGTTCGAACTGAAAATATTTATGTGGGCTTAGAACATTTCCAGTACCCACTAAAATAATTTTCAACGCGTTCTGGAACAATTCCAGTTTAGTGATTTCATCTGTGAAAAGCATCTGAAGCGGTTCCGGCAGCCCCGGAACATTTCCGGTTTTTCTTCCAGAAAATTCCGAGAAGTTTCCAAAATGATTCTGGCACCCGCCAAGAATTATCAGGCATGTGCCGAAACCAATTTGACTTTATGGTATCCTCTGAAACAACTTTTCAGTTTCACCAGAACTCATCCGGTGACCTCTCTCTGCGGAACTTTTCCGCTGTCCGAAACTTTTCGGTGTCCGAAACTTTTTCGGTGATTTTCTCTCAGACTCCCTGTCTAGTATTCAGCAGATAGATGACCCTTAAGCGTGTGACCCTATAGGTTCGGTGAAGTATAGACATGACACGGAACCCCTTCCGATCAATGATCAACATCGGAGCTGTGGACACCCATATTGACCCCTATACCCACACGAATGAATATTCGAGTGAACCTCCAGTTGCCGTGTGCTATTCCTGTTGCTTCGTGATATGTTACAAATACCCGAGGTGAGACATGTTGGCATTCCCGTGGATCAACAACTTGTCCACTATGCTAGTTACCCCGTTACCGGTATTGTTCTCTTTTCTCGTTACCGTGTTCCGGCATCCCCGTGATCAAATCACAAAGTGTCTGGCCAGACGATGATGGATACCGTAACACCGAGAGGGCCCAGAGATATCTCTCCATCGTCGGAGGAGAAAATCCCAATCTCGAGCTATCAAGTTACTTGACATACTTTTCCATGAACCCGTAAGCCGCCGTAATAGCCACCCATTTACGGATGACGTTTAACAAAACCCAAAGTTCATGAAGCAAGCATGAAGAAACTCGATACTCTCATGGTCTAAGGAATCATGCAAACATTAACCATCTCTGTGTTATTAACCATTAACTTGTGACGAATGTAACTCATAGCATAACATCAATCGGGTCGATTCAACACAAATGTTCTTCTAACATTGTGCCCTCAAAATTGCTGGCATAGACATGCCCATGATCAGGAAAACAGAATCATCATGCAACACTTGAGCTAGTCTTAGAGGCTAGACTAGGAATACATTTTACCGTTTATTATTCCACACGTGCATATGAGTCTTCCTCCAAGCCTCGTTTTATTTGTAGACTCGAGAACCATAGCAGTTATAGCATGGAACATAAACCTAATTATGAACAGGGAGATAAATAATAACATTTATTATTGCCTCTAGGGCATATCTCCTACAAAAAATGCTTTCCTCCATGGTTCTCTTCAAGAGACCGTCTATTGTCAGCAACCTCTTGGTTTTGAAAATCCTTCCTATCCAAATCATGTCTGTCTTCTCCAGAAATCTCTTTATGGTCTCAAACAAACTCCACGAGCCTGGTTTCAATGTTTCTCTTCTTTCATTCAAATGATAGGTTTCACTTCTTCCCTTTCTGACACTTCTCTCTTTGTGTATCACCACAATTCCAAAACTGCCTACCTTCTTCTTTATGTAGATGACATCATTCTCTCCGCATCCTCTCAAACCTTCTTAGATCATATTATTACCCTACTTCATTCTGAATTCTCTATGATTGATCTTGGTACTCTTCATCACTTTTTGGGCATTGCTGTTCTTCGTGATTCTTCTGGCCTTTTTCTTTCCCAACGTCAGTATACTCTTGATCTTCTTAATCGTGCTGGCATGCTTGATTGTCTGTCTTCTCGTACCCCTGTTGATACCAGTTTCAAACTATCCGCTGACGGTGAACCTTTCCATGATCCTACTCTGTACCGTAGTCTAACCGGAGCTCTCCAATATCTCACTATCACTCGTCCTGAAATTTCCTTTGCTATTCAGCAAGCATGTCTCCATATGCATGATCCACGGCTTCCGCATTATAATCATGTCAAACATGTTCTTAGGTATTTGAAAGGTACTCTTGATCATGGTCTTCACATCAATAATTCCACTCCTCATTCTCTCACCTCATACTCTGATGCAGACTGGGCTAGTTGTCCAGACACTCGATGATCCACATCCGGTTTTTGTGTTTTTCTCAGTAACAAATTGATTTCTTGGTCCTAAAAAAGACAGGTTATGGTCTCCCGCTCGTCCGCTAAAGCTGAGTGTCGTGCTGTGGCACATGCTGTCGCTGATACTATTTGGGTTCGTCAGTTGCTCTCAGAACTGCACCGACCAATTGAGCAAGCTACTATTGTATATTGTGATAATATTTCAGCTGTTTACATGTCTGGAAATCTTGTTCAGCACCGCCGGACCAAACATATTGAGATTGATATTCACTTTGTTCGAGAGAAGGTGGCTCTTGGACAAGTTCGGGTGCTTCATGTTCCTACTACGGCTCAATTTGCTGACATCTTTACCAAAGGACTTGCTACTAAGCCATATCAAGACATACGTTCCAGTCTCAACGTCATCGAGCCTCCCGTTGATACTGCGGGGGGATGTTAGACTATTCCTTGGATCACAAGTTTCCTAGTCCAAGTCGGTTTGTAATATCTAGTCTAAGTCGGTTTGTACCAATATATATAACCATGTACCCTGTGCTAAACATTATACAAGCAATAGTTTTATTCATCTATCATTTTCAAATAATATAAGGTAGAACAAAAGGAAAAAAAGCTCATTCCAGCTGGGCCAATTTCATATATGGGATAGGCAAAAAAAAAGATGAAAAAAAGAACAAACTGGCTAGGCTAATTTCAAATATGAGATATGCAGAAGATAAAAAAAACTACACAGCTATGTGGGCATGCTCATTCACGAGATTACTTGAAAAAGAAAAAAGGAAGAAATTTAATAAGACACGCGCCTCATCATGCTCCTGCCTGCCCCCCCCCCCCCCCCCCCTCCTCCCTCCCTCTAGTTTGCATGTGTATGTGAGAGAGTGCAATTGCAGTCGATGTTCCCTCATGCAATTGCAACTTAGGGTATGGATTCAACTTCTCCCACTCCCTCTAGTAGTTGCAGACAGGTTGCACCTCTTGCAATTGCAAGTCAATATGCCCACATGCAGTTGCAGTCCATGGATTGACATGCAACGCCTAAAAGATTATTTGATTAAAAGGAAAGTAAATGAGACACACCTCGTCGGACTCCTCTCAACCCCCCACTGTGTGTGCGTCTTATATAATGCAATTGCAATCGACATGCCCCACATGCAATTGCAGCTCGGGTTGTGGACGCACAACATCCCTCACTCTCTCTAGTAGTTATTGACGAGTTGCATCACTTGCAGTTGCAATTGACATGCCAAACATGCAGGTACAGTCCGAGGTGGGCATACAAAATATTGAAAAAGTATTTTAAGGAAGAAAAGAAGAAAAAATGAGACACGCACCTCGTCGGGATCCGCCCTCCCCCTCTAGCATGCGTGTGTTATAGAAGTGCAGTTGCAGTTGACATGCCCGCATGCATGCAGATGCAACTCAGGGTGTGGACCTGCAACTACCCTCACTATCTCTAGTAGTTGCCCGCGTGTTGCACTACTTGCAGTTGCAGTCAACATGTCCGCATATTATAGTTGGAGTCAGTGGTGGACATGTGTCATGTGTACGACAATCTATGGGACCAGCAAAGGTCCCTTTGCGGTTCGACTGGGGAGATCAACATGCACAAAGACCAGATCTAGCAATCAACGCAAGGATTTACCCAGATTCGGGCCACTGTGAAGCGTAAAACCCTACTCCTACTTTGTTGTGTTGAAAGTGTTGAGCTTAGTTACAAGGAGCGCAGCTTGCCGGCAAGGTTGTGCGGGAAGTGCAGCTACGCATGCAAATAAGCAAAGTTCTGACCTTTGTAAAGGTAGCTATGTGCCTCCTTTTATAGACTAAGGGGGTCCCCACAATGGAAAAATGGTAAATACACACTATAAATAGTGGATACAGTACTAAATACCTAACTCTGGCGGGTTAGGACAAATGTATTAAATGCGTCGTGAGGTGTCACGCTGGTGAAGCTCCCCGGCAAGGATCGTCTCTCCTTCTGTGTCGTTCGCCCAGCTACCTCGTATTACCTTGACACGCTTCTGGATGGGTGTCATTAAAGTTCTGTCTTCTGCCATTGAGCTGACATGTGCCCAGACAGAGCTCACCTAACTACCTGCCCGCTTGACACCTATTTGACAAGCGACAAGCTGGTCGCTGAGGTCGAGCGGTGGTAAGGTAGTGGGATCTTGTTGGCACGGAGCGTGCCGGGTCTTCATTTCCTTGCCAGAAAGTAGATTGCCAGCAACTCCAACCTTGACCTTCTGTACTTTCCCCTAGTACTTCTCGGTCACCTGCCTGGATATCTTCTTTATGACTTTATCAATTAGTCTTGAGCTTGTTCATAGTTGTCCTCCGGCAAACCCTACGGTCAGGAAGGCTACCATTGCCTGTGCACAAGTCTGGTGTGCCAAAGGACCCAAACTTTAGTACACCGATAGAAGCCCCTGGGCTTGGGCCACAACGCATGCGAGGCGTTATTGGGCTAGGCCCAAATAGTGCACAGGCACGCGTGGTAGAGGATAATTGTCATAATCTTCTCTTTTGCCACGCCTCCCATGACGCGCATTAAATGCGCAGCGTAAGAGAGGTGGGACGAACGGCTACAAGAGTAGTGCGCCTGAAAAGCGCATCCACGTCGGGCAGTAAAGAGCCAGCTCCCGTGCCTTCCCCATAAAAAAGGAATCCGCGAAGGGCTACTCCCTCTCATTTCCAATCTAGTAAGCCGCTATCGTCTTCTTCCTTGCGCTAGAGCAGAACACACCTCCTTCATCCACTGCCTGTAGACCCTTGGTCATCTTCCAATCTCCTCCTCTGCAATCGCCATGGCTCCTAAAAAGGGCCAAAACAAATCGGAGAAGGTGGTTGACCCTGAGGCAGAGGTGAGGAAAGAAGCCCTGGCAGAGATGCGGAGGAATCATGTCGTCTTCGCGCCGGCGCTCAACAAGAGCGCCCTGATAGAGCGGTACGCCTACATGTGGGGGAAGGAGACGACGACCCACACTACCCCACATGTGCTTCCCGGCTCCACCAAAGGCAGCAAAGATAAATTCCCTTTCTTTACCGCATACTTCTATTGTGGACTCTGCCCTCCATTTTCTGATTTCTTCAATGGATCATGTATTCAGACGGCTTACATCTCTTGGATTTCACGCCGAACGCCATTACTTGTATGTCAGTTTTCGCCCATATGTGCAAAAAAATTGCTGGGGTAGTCCCCAATGTAGATCTCTTCCGCCACTACTTGATTCCGCGTATTGATGGAGATGCTCTTTCTGGTAGTGTCACATCGATCCCCAGAGCATGGAACAAGGGCATCTATCCAGAGGGTAATCTGCACCGGAAGTGAAACGAGTGGCGGGCGGATTAGTGTGGGATAAAGGAAAATGATTTTCTGCCATTCTGTTCACCCCGAAAGATGAAAGTGATCCACGGCGAGGATTGGAGATGTCTTGACATCCATGAAAAGAAAATCACAATTGCCGTCACCAGAATCCATCGTCTCAGAACTGTCGGTCTCACCATTGAGATGGTAGGCGCTGACTTTCTTCGTCGTCGGATTGCCCCTCTGCAGAACAAGGGGAGACCAGCCTGGGACTTCAAGAATGCTGCGGATATCATGAGGTTGCACATTGGGTTGGGCAGCAACTTGACGATTTTGCAGCACACAGCTCTCTGCCACCAGCTATTCAAGATAGATGGCAAGTTCAAGTTGCCGACAAACATAATCCCCTTATGCAACAATTATGCCACGAGCGCAATCATCGCGATGATGCCATCATGCAATGCTCACGGAGTCGAAGGGAGTTGGGATGAACAACCTGCAGATAGTGTGCAGAAGTGGTTTGATACTCTCGTGGAGAAAGCTGTCAGGGAAGAACCCGAGCTCATCCGTGCCACCACTAATGAAGAGGTGGCCTACATTGCCAGCAGGGCAGAAGAGGCAAGACTAGCTGAAGAGGCTGGCGCTTTTGGATCTACGGCAGCTGGTGTCACTGAAGAAGGAGTGATGCCGGAGGGGAATGTTGCCGACCGGATTGAGGCTGTCGGGGAGTAGGGCGACGAAGCTACCGGGAAGCCCATTGATAAGGACACACCGGAAGAACAGCTATATGCGGAGCCCCCTGCTCCGCCAAAGAAGCCACGTGTCCTCCGGAAAGCTGTCTTTGGCGACCCAGTACATCCACCTTCCTCACACAACGAGGTTGTCGACAAGAGAGCGACTGGCAAGGCTGCGCCGTGGCAAGGAGATCGACGGCAAACTACTCAACAACAGCCAACGCGCCGCACCTCCGCAAGGCGTGCAGCTGCGCCGGCAACCGGAGTGGCCGGGTTGTTTGAACCTGCCGCTCCCGCAGGAACCAAGCGTACAAGGACTAATACTCCACCTCCCACCTCCAGTGCTGCACTCGGAGTCGAATACGACATCTCTATTTTCAGCGAATCTGAGTAGGAAGAAGAGTAACAATTCTTGCTCAATCTTGTCATTCTTTAATTCTTGCTTTATTGATCTGATTTGCTTTATCTTGATTTGTTTCCACAGATATGCAGAGACGCTGGTGCAGAGGATGGAGAAGAGGGCAAAGACCACAACTGGCGATGAGCCACCGGCAAACACTGTGACCAATCCAGAAGTTGTAGTGATCAGCCCGGAGCACAGTCCTCAGCGTGAGGCCATTACTCGTTTTCTGCTGGCGAGTGTTGGTGTGGATATCTTCACTGCTAACATCAACGACCATGTAGGAGAAGCGCGACACGAGGAAGAACACCCAGAGGCAAATCTTGACGTGCTGCCTTCGTTAGCTACATCGCCCGGAGATGGCTCTCCAGCAAGGGTCTCCACCAACGAGAGGCGCGGTTTTACTTCCTCGAGAGGCACAACAGTGCCTCTCAAAATGGAAAAAAATGTGTTTTTTTCCTTCTGCAAGAGGCACAGACGCACACTACTAGGGAAAAGCCTACTAGCAGCGCGGGTCAAATAGCTAGTAGTAGCACGGGTGCCCGCGCTACTACTAGCTTGCTACAGCTAACTGGTAGTAGTAGCGCGGGTGAAACCCGTGCTACTGCTTCGTGTGTTAGTAGCAGTGCGAGTGCCACCCGCGCTACTACTACTAATTTCAAAAACAAAAAAAAATTATCGATCCCATGCATGTTGTCAATGGAAGCAATGGTTCGATCCAGCAATGGCAGGAGTCGCCAAAGGCGCGGACGGGCAGCGACAGGCCAGATCCGACGGCGGCTGCTGGAGAGGACCGGATCCAGGGCAGAGCAAGGCGATGGTGTGGGGCTCCTCTTCGCGGCCAAGGCAGAGAGCTCCTGGTTGTCCATGGCGAAGACCTGCACGGGGATGGACATGGGAGGGTGAGTCAAACCAGGGGGAGAGAGAGAAAAAGAGAAACAAGGGAGAGATGAAGAAGATGGAGGGAGCACCGGGCTAGTCATCGGTGGTGAGGTGCTCCGGTGTGGTGGCATGGAGGCGCGGGGGAAGACTGGCCTGGACGCCAGCGGCGACGGCGGCCCCGTTGGACGCCATGGACGAGGCGCGCATGGGCAGGAGCGCCATGGGAGAGCCTATGGAAAGAGGGGGAGAGGGATGGGAGAGAGGAGGGATTCGGGGGAGGAGAAGGGGGTTTCAGGGATGTTAAAAAACCGTGTACTTAGTAGCAGCGCGGGGTTTATACCCCTCGCTACTACTATGGCCTGTCCCGGGGGGCACGGTGGAGACCACTTAGTAGCAGCGCGGGTTTATAGCCCGCATTATTACTATCAACTTAGTAGTAGCGCGGGGTTTCTACCCCTTGCTACTACTATGGCATGTCCCGAGGGGCACGTTGGAGACCACTTAGTAGCAGCGTGGGTTTATAGCCCGCGCTAATACTATCAACTTAGTAGTAGAAACCCCTCGCTACTACTAATTAGCAGCAGTGCGGCCCATATACCCCTTGCTACTGCTAAGCATCTATCTATAAGGTATTTCCTAGTAGTGGCGCCTCTCGGAAACAAAAAAACATGTTTTTTTCTTCAGGCACGGTTTCTTCGCTCGGTTTTTTTGTCCCTTTTTTTGAGAAAAAAGTTTCGTCAAAACCTATCAACATGGGATCTAGTTTTGAAAATCCCGCCGCGAGAAATCCAACAGTGAAAACGGTTCAAGATTTGGATGCACGATTAAATGGATAAAACGTTTTGAATAAAGGGATCCACGAAAAAGGAAAAACTCCAGATTGCGACAAGTGGCGCGCATGCAGTGCGTCACTTGTCGCAACCTAAGAGAACGGAATGACCTTTGAAAGGAGTATTCATCAATTAGTGATTTCGCAGGGGACCTCCTACTTGGCGCACAACGCGGCGCGGAAACGCGGGGCGCACATCCCCTGCAGCCCCGCATCTTTTTGGCTAACCCAAGTGCGGGGCGGACACGGCCTGCTTTTTCATTTCTTTTTTTGTCTTTTTGCTTTTTATTTTCTAATTTACTTTTTTATTTAAATTAATTCAGGATTTCCGAAAAGTTCTATTTTTTTCAATAAATCATAACATGTTTGTGAATTCAAACAGCGTGTATGATTTTGAAAAATATTAGCATATTCAAGAAAGTACATGAATTGAAAATAATTTTGTGAATTCACATAATGTTCATAAATTTCTAAAACATGTTCACAAGAAGCAAAAAATGTTCGTGAATTTCAAAATTGCTCCCGGACTGTTTAAAATATATCATCGGTTCAAAAAATATTCGCTGACTAAAAAAATGTCCATCCATTTAAAAAAATGTTCGTCCAACATAAAAAAAATTATGAATTTCTAAAATTGTTCCCAATTTTCAAAACATGTTAATCGATTCAAAAAATGTTCACAAGTTTAAAAACATTCAAAAAATTTAAAAATGTTCATGAATTTGTAAAAAAAAATCACAAAGTCAAAGAAATATTCATGATTTCAAAAAAAATATGATTTCAAAAACTATTAACAAATTCAAATATGTCCATGATTCAGAAAAAAGAATATAGAACAAATAACAAAGAAACAGAAAGAAAAAAGGGAAGAAAAAACAAAAAAAAGAAAATGAAAAAAAAAGGTTTAGGAAAGGTTCTGCCAAAACCGATGGGGAAGAAACTCTAAGTGAGCCGGCCCAAACACAGGATCTGGCGCTCGGCGGTGAGTGCCCTGCCGGTGAACTGAAAGTAAGTCTTCCTCGCGACCGTGCTGCATATGAAGGTGGTGAATACATTGGAGATTCCAAATGCAAACCCGAGCAGTGTAAATAGACATGTCAACGTCGAATCTGAGTTGAAGTTTATGGTGCCATTTCATTGATATATCTATGCCCCACACAGGCCCGTGCGGTCTTCGGGCCCTCCCTGGGACGGTTTTCGACGCCGCGGCCATCCATGGGCCCGTGCTGTCTACGGCGTTGACCGGAAGCCATAGGTTTGACCGGGGGATTTTCCTCTTGTTCTGTGTCACCGCAGGTCATGCCGACATGCCATACATGGTTGGAGCACATGCCGTCACATGACTCCCCCTCCCGTCTGCTTGATGTGGGAGGACTACCACACTACGTCCCGAACCTTCCTGCGTGACTGTCCGGTTTATGAGTTAGGTGCGACATCAATGTTGTGCACTGGGCACTTAGACACCAGGCCACCCTTTCGTTCATATATCCGGGCCCCACGCAGGCCGGTGCGGTCTCCAGGCCCTCCCTGGGGCAGGTTTTGACGCTGCGGCCATCTGTGGGCCTGCACGGTCTACGTCGTTGACCGGATGCCACGGGGGTTTGACCGGGGGATTTTTCGCTTGTTCTGTGTCACGGCAGGTCATGCCGACATGCCAGACCTGGTTGGAGTGCATGCGGTCACAGGACTCGCCTCCCATCTGCTCGATGTGGGGGGGCTGTCACCTGACGTCCTGAACCTTCCTGCATGATTGTCCGGTTTGTGAGGCAGGTGCCACATCAATGTTGTGCACTGGGTATTTGAACGCCCTCCTGCCCTTTCGTTGATATATCCGGGTCCCACGCAGGCCGGTGTGGTCTCCGGGCCCTCCCTGGGACGGTTTTCGACGCGGCGGCCATCCATGGGCCCGTGTGGTCTACGGCGTTGACCGGATGCCAGAGGGGTTTGACCGGAGATTTTACTCTTATATATTCTGTGTCATGGCAAGTCATGCCAACATGCCAGACCTGGCTAGAGCGCATGCGGTCACTTGCCTCCCCCCCCCCCCCCCCCCCCCCCCCCCCCGCAGTCTGCTCGATGTGGGGGGGACTACCACACTACGTCTTGAACCTTCCTGCGTGATTAACCTGTTTGTGAGGTAGGTGCCACATCAATGTTGTGCACTGGGTATTTAGATATCAAACCACTGTTTAGTTGATATATCCCAGCCCCACATAGCCAGGTGCGGTCTCCGGGGCCTCCCTGGGCACCGCGACTATCCATGGGCCCGAGCGGTTTCCGACACTTTGTATCATAATCCTAGAAGTTATATTTGGGGATAGACACAAGATGTAACATGTGTCAGCTTAATAGCAACGGCACATAAAGACAGCCGGCGATGTGTGCCGACGCTCGGTTAGACGGTGTCACGTGAAGGAGCACCTGTGGTCAGGCTCCTTTACTCCAACCTGATAGCGACTACACCGGCTTGTCTCCCCGCGACTTATCGCGGCATGCGGCCTCCATCGGCTGCATCACCACGACCGAAGCTTGGCAGCGCATTAGGGGCGATCGCTATTTGCATCGTCCGCAGGCGTGTCCATCTGTGCGGCGTCTGCGTTGGTTGCTCGGGCGCCCGAGTTGACCCATCGGTCCACGTCACAGCCAGGGCACTTGAGCATGCATGTCTTGATCGCACATCAATGCATCCCGTGCGAGTTTACCTTAATGGTTTCTAGTAGCTGCGGATGCTTGCTAGAGGTCCAATCATAAGTGCAGATGATCGATCAAAGTACGAAAAGTATGTTAGCTCATGTCTCTTCTTCATACAAAATTACATTAATGATTATCGATCCTGTTATCAATTGCCTAGGACAATTCTGGACACCATACCATCATTATTCCACACTCGCTATTTGTAATATATTCTAACTTTATGTAGACAACACCTATTTTTATATTTTAGTTCTCCAATATCATGCAAAGCTATCCTTTTTGTACCCACAATGTAGTTTTATTTCTTGTTTCTAGATAAAGCAAACGCTCGGTGTATGTAGAGTCGTATTAGTGGCAGATAGGACTTGAGAGAATATTTATCTTACCTTTAGCTCCTTGTGGTTTCGACACTCCATACTTACCACTTCCATCTATGGAAAGTGCTACAATAATTCCTTCCACTTGGGGGATTATCAGTCGCCGCCGAGCTTCAAGAGCAAGCAGCGTCGCCGGTCGCCCCCTGCCTTTCTTCCTCGTGGTCGGGGAGCTCCCCGTACCCTACAACTCTCTGCCTGGTAATACATCACTCTCTCCCTTAATCCAAGTGCTACGACTGAACCCCGTTGATCGCTGAACCGCATGAATATGTATTTTTTCAGCGACACCACAACCAGTGACTTCACCAGGAACTACCCCAAAGTCAGTGCCAAGCCCTAGACCTGCCTTGCCAAGGAAGTGTAGGACAAGGGAGAAGAGGTCGCCTCCTCCTAACAAGGAGTCAAGGAACAGCTCTCCGTCCTCCTCCCCCTCCTCCTCCTTCAGAACTGCGACAGGGAGAAGATCAAAAGCAAACAAGTTTCGTGATGTTGAAGCTCTTCTATAAAGCTACTTACATGGGTACAAAATGCCTTTCACTTCTCCCCGTCATTATTTATCAAACGTTGCTACTGCTGAACTGTGGTTATTGATAAGTTACTTGTTGCAGTGATGGGTCTCATCTCGTCGATGATATGTGGGAGCATAACAAATTTGATCTGAGGATTGATTTCTTTGCACTTCGGAAGGTCGAACAAGGAAGCTGTGCACAAGCTGTGAAACCAAAATAGCAAGGGGTAGGAACCCTCTACTGTAACGTGCTTTGTGCATGCTTAACTGGATACTTTTTGATAAGGTGTTTAACTGAATACTGAAGCTTCTACAGGTTTCTTCTGTTATTCTGAGGAAACTATTGGTTCTTATTGGTACTGGACCAACTTCATCAGAGTGCCCAAGGAAAACGCCGATCTTGTGGCATGGTGAGATTTATACTAATCTATTTTACTTTTATAAATCATTATATCGTGAGAAATTGGCTAATTATTATTTGATGATATAAAAATTATCATACAATCTCTGTCCCGAATTAATTGACTCAGATTTGTCTAGGTATGGATGTATCTCGGGACGGGGGAGTACAAGTTTAGTTAGTATTCTTCTATTAGATCTAACAAGAATATCCAGAACTAATGTAAAACTCAAAGTGCATTGTTATACAGTTCAAACGTCCATCATTAAAAATACGAAGTGTACAAGTAGAACCTCATTAGTAATGGGAATTACATTTATCTTTTTCTCAAAAGTTGTTAGAGAGATTTCTGTTAACTAGAGCACATCTATTTGAGAATAGAAGATAAAGTCACACTCATCTACACAATAATTTGCTCCTAGTATGGTCATACACGTTGGTTCCTATTTGTAGGATCTTTGAATACTGTGATGGAGGTTTTACGATGCACACTTGCAATAAATACCAAATAAAAGAGGTTTCTAGAGTAGGATTGTCTAGTTTAGTTGTAACCGAAAGAGAATTTCTAGAGTATAGGTATGAACAAGTGGTTTGTCCTTGATTTATGTTCTCGCACTCTGTAGTTGGCACTGCTCATTGTTTTGTTCTACTTGGGTTGCCAGATCTTTATCATTCTAGTCCTTGAGAGTTTATGTTTGCCAGCGTGCATGATTGCTCCGTCCATGATCGCATCACTTTTCAAGCCTCAATGATCATCTTTACCTGGAATGTAAATGTGTATTTCTAGCAAAAGGGCCCGTGTGTTGCAACGGGATAATAAAATCGTGGTCTTCAAATCAAGTTTCAAATATTCGCAGTCCATATATATACCGTATTTGAATATTTGTGCACCAACCGACGCGCATGCGGGCGTAAGACACGTGCATTCTAACATGCTCAGAGTTATTTATCCAAAACCACCACACTTGGGGCTAGGATAACAACTTGGTACCACATTTGTGCCAGGGCACAAAAAAACCACCAACTCTGCGCCTAACTAGTAACGCGGAGCACTGATACTCGGATTTGGTTGCGAAAACAGCCAAACCGACAAGTAGGGCCCGCATGTCAGGCTGACGTGGCATGCTTATGTGGACAATATGCTTAGTTGGACGAAGGTCCCACCTGTCAATGACTCAAGTGTTTTCTTTTTCTTTTTTTTTCTTCCTCTTTTCCTCCATGGGCATTTCAACAAACAGGTTGTGAGCAACCCTTGCCTCTTCCTTGTCTCCGGCCAAGCCCCACCGTGGCCGGTTCTTCTCCATTGCCGAGCCTATGTGCGCCGCCAGGCGACACATACACGTGGTAGTCGGCGTTCGACGCCATCCTCGCTGGCTGCGTCATGGAAGTCGAAGTGGGCGCCTCCCTGGGCGTCGCGCCAGGAGACCAGGTCGCGTCCCCGAGCCGCGTCGTGGAAGTGGCCGCCTCCCTCGGCGTCGTGCAGGGCGTGGTCGAGAAGCCCCTGAATCACGGCATCACGCAGAAGCTCGGGCGGCGCCCATGGTTTTCTTCTGCGGACTCCGTTCCCGAGCTGCCGGCCGCTGGGCCATTCTTCCTCAGCTCCTCCATGGGCCATCGTCGAAAGCAGTATGCTCCTCCCCGCTCCACCAGGTGCGGCGCAGGAAGGACGGCGCCGACGTCCACGGTAGAGCGTGCGCTGGCGGCCTACATAGGGAGGCTGTGCACGGCAGCTGGCGGCGATGCGGTGGTGAACAGGGAGCCCCTGGACACGCCCATGCGGGTGCGCACGCCATGGATGTCATGTCCGGCCGCCCCACGAGCCGTCCTCGCCGGCAGCCTGACGCCCGATGAGCCGCTGGCTTCGTGTCCGCGTGGCCTCCCATGGTCACGACACTCTTCCCGGTGCTCTGGCCGTGTCATGCTCATCCCCATGCCTGCAAGAAAAAGCTCCCCGATGGCCGCCCAGAAGCTGTTTGATGAAATGCCCCATAGAAATAGAGATGGGAAGAAGATGACCGTTTACTCATTGACAGGTGGGTCCCGCGTCTTATTTGCCACATCAGTCGGTCAAACTTTTTGGTCTTCGCCACGTCAGCCTGACATGCGGGCCCTACTTGTCGGGTTCACTGTTTTCTCGAGCAATCTCGACGATTAGTGCTCCGCGTTACTGGTTAGGCGCAGAGTTGGTGGTTTTTTGTGCCCTGGCACAAATATGGTATCAAATTGTTACCCTACCCCCAAGTGTGGTGGTTTTTGGTAAATAACTCACATGCTCACAATGGATCGATGTTGGACTTGATCCTTAATGCGTGTATTTTTTTGAGTACATCCTCTGATGCGTGTATGAGAAGGAAAAGAAAAGACCAGTCTCACGATGGATTAAAAACTGGAGGGCCCTATTGATATACGAATAATTAGGAGGAAAGCTCATTTTTTCAATTTACATGTGGCTGGATGAGTAATTTACTTCTACTTTAGGAGTAGTTTCGTTGACAAACAAAAAATTCAGAAAAATAATTAACGAAGAGGTTTTTTCACTTATGGGTGGCTGGGTGGGTAATTTAATTCAACTTCAGGACCAATTTCAATGATAGGCACAAAAATAAGAAAAATAATTAACGAAGAATTTTTTACCTACGGTGGTGGGTAATTTACTTTAACTTTATGGGTAGTTTAGGGTAGGTGGACAGACCCAAAAAATTAGGGCCCCGATATTCACCACACGTGTGGCACATTAGACATCCGCCCACACACCGTGTGTGGCATAATCAGGAGACAGCCCACACGGGTCATGTGGGGGCGAATATTAGAACTGCCCACACGTGTGGGCGCAGCTACTTCGTGCCACACGCCCAACAAGTACTACTCATCCCCACCCCGCGCATATGGCACGAAGCAAATATGCCCACACGTCCTGGCGCAGCTACGTTAGTTACCCGCAGGATGACGCTTTAGTTACCCCGGGCGATGGCAACTTTAGTTATCCGGGATGGAAAATGTAGTTGTAAAAGCATGGCAACTCTCTCTGTTATGGTTAACTATAGTTAACATGTCTAATTTATGGTAGTTGACGCGTGTAATCAAACCATAGTTGCCGTGCGTGATTAACTACTTGCCACATGTGGTCAAACAATAGTTGCCATGTGTGTTTACCTAATTCCCTTGCCACATGTGGTCAAACAATAGTTGCCATGTACGTTTACCTAGTTGCCACGTGTGGTCCAACCATAGTTGCCATGTATGGTTAATCATAGTTGTCATGTGTGTTTACCTGGTTGCCACGTACGAACAACTGCAGTTGCCACGTGTGGTCCAACCATAATTGTCATGTATGGTTAATCATAGTTGCTATGTGTGTTTACCTGGTTGCCTACGCGCAACTGCAGTTGCATGTAGGAACGTATGAGTGTCGTGTGGGCGAAGAGCAGTTCACCCACACGCGGGTCGACTAGGTGGTGACTGTGTGGTCGGGAACTGGTTCGCCTACACGGCGCAGCCGACAACCGCGCTGCGGGTCGTGTGGACGAGCGCTCTAACGCCCACACAATATGCTATGCCTACGTGACACTGAAATTCGAACAGATTCCTTTAGAATTCGTGCAAAACAGAATTAATGTGGATCAACGCGTGTGGGCGAAGTGCAAAACATGCCACACATGTGGGCGTTATCATTTGGGAAAAATTATTAGGTAATAAATAGATGTGAGGGTCTTATTCTTTCCCAGATGCATTAGTTTTTTTTTTTTTGAGACAACCCAGATTCATTACGAATAGATAGATGTGATGGTCTTGTTCTACTAGTATTTTCCCATATGCAAACGGGGCCTCAAGTTCCCCTCGTATCTGGGCTTCATTGCAGGCCTGGTCGGCCCATACGTGGGAGCAACAAACCAAGCCAATTAACAGGGCAGATCATATTTGCCGCCCGCGCGCGGCAAACAGCAGTGGCTACGCCCGCAGCGCCCGCGGGTGGCCGGCCCAGTTCGCTGCAGCGAGTGCTGTTCATTCGCTTCTTCGTTTTTTCGTTCGTTTCTTCTTTCGCTTTTTTTTGTTTTATCTTTTTGGTTTTTTTCTTTCTGATTCTTTCCTGTTTTTCCTTCTATTTATTTTCCTTTTTATTCCATTATTAATACATGTAAAAAACATTTCATCATCTATTTTTTATCAATATATTAATATGATGAACAATCTGCGTTTCTTTTGTTGATTTTTACTTTCTTCTTTTTTGCGTGCATTGTACAAGAGTTCGTCGTGTATTTTAAAAATGTTCATCATATATTTAAGAAAATGTCACCGTATATTAGGAAATGTTCATTGTGTACTTAAAAAAATTTCAGCGTATATTACAAAAATGTTCAATGTGTATTTTAAAATTGTTCAACGTATATCACAAAAATGTTCATTTGGATTTGAAAATTGTTCAGTGTATATCACGAAAATGTTCAATGTGTATTTAAGAAATGTTCATCGTATATTACAAAAATGTTCAATGCATATTAAAAAATGTTCAATGGTCGAAATGTTTTATTTTTTTTGGATCTATCACTGCATTTAGTTCTTAAGTACTCACGCAGCATATTAATCATTATCTCTCAGTAGGTCAAGTGGTAAGGGAGATTTTCTCTCTATCGTGGTGTTGCGGGTTCAATTTCTCAGTCAAACATTATTTTTCGCGAGCGTCAGCTAGGGGAGATCGTTCCCTGCGCGAAAGCTCCTCTTCCTGACGCTCGCGAGAGCATCAGCTAGGGGCTCTCAATTAACAGGGGACCTCCTATTTGGCGCACAGCGCGTCGCGAACACACGGGGCGCGCACTCCCACTCCCCCGCGCCTTTTTTATGCTGACCCATGTGCGGGCCGGTCATCGATCTGCTTTTTCTTTGCTTTTTTTGGCTTTTTTGCTTTACTTTCTCTATTTTTTTACTTAAATTAATTTGGTATTTCAGAAATGTTCCAAAACTTTAAGAAATGTTCAACAAATCATAACATGCTTGTGAATTCAAAATATGTATATGATTTTGAAAAATATTCGCGTATTCAAAAAATTACATGATTTTGAAAATAATTTTCTGAATTCAAATAATTTTCATAAATTTGTAAAACATGTTCACAAAAAGAAAAAAATATTCGTGAATTTCAAAATTGCACTCAGACAGCTTAAAAAATATCATCGGTTCAAAAAATGTTGGCTGACTAAAAAAAATTTCATGAATAAAAAAATGTTCAGCCATTTAAAAAATATGTTCATCCAAACTAAAAAAATACTTGAAAAAAACTCATTTTTTTTCCTTCTGCGAGAGGCATGTTTTTGCTTCTGTGAGAGGCACGGATTTGCTTCAGTGAGAGGCACGGCTGTGCCTCTTGGAAACAAAAAAAATCATGTATTCTTTTTTTTCCCTTTCGCGAGAGGCACGGCCGATCCTCTCGGAAATGAAAAAAAACGCGTTTTTGTTTCTTTCACGAGAGGCATAGATTTGCTTCAGTGAGAGGTATGGCCGTGCCTCTCGGAAACGAAAAAAAAATGTGTTTTCATTTTTTTTTCATCCCACGAGAGGCACGATTTTGCTTCCGTGAAAGGCACGGGTTTGCATCCACGAGAGGCACGGCCGCGCCTCTCGAAAAAGGAAAAAAAATATGTTTTTTCCTTCCGCGAGAGGCACGGTTTTGCTTCCGCGAGAGACACGGATTTGGTTCCGCGAGAGGCACGGCCGTGCCTCTCGGAAATGGAAATACGCATTTTTTTGTTCCGCGAGAGGCACATTTTTTTTTGCCTGGTTTCTTTTGTCCTGTTTTCAAGAAAAAAAATCGTCAAAACCTATCAACATCGGATGTAGTTTTGAAAATCTCGACGAAAAAAGGGAAAACTCCCAAATTGCGACAAGTGGCGCACATGCAATGCGCCACTTGTCGCAACTTGGTAGGTCGGAGTGACCTTTCAAAGGAGTACTCATCAATTAGTGATTTCGCAGGCCGCCTCCTCCTCCTCCTCCAAATAAAAGTTAGGGTTTCTGCCTCTCGTCGGCACCGCCGCAGGTCTGCCTCATCTCCGGTGGCCCTAGGGCCATGGGGGCGCGGTGGATCCTGACAAGGGCCGGCGGGAGGGCTCCGAATTTAGTTGTTCCTTTCAGTTTTGTTAGCATTTGTGTTCTGCTCAAGAAGGCGAGATGGCGGCGGCTCCCTGAAGATAGAATAAATGTCTCCCCGTCTAGCCCCCGTTCCGGCGGTGCATCTAGCATCATTGGTGGGCATGTGGAGGTGTGTCTCCGGCGTATCTATCTTTGGTGAATTTGCTCGGATCTCGTCGTTTTTCGGCTACGTTCATGTGTCTTTGGTTTGGATCCTTCCAATCTACGTTATTCTTCATCGACGGCGGTTGCTATTCTGGTGTGCTGGTCCTATGGGGCCTTAGTGCGACCACTTTCTGACTGTCTACTACATCAAGTTGTGTCCGACTCTGACGATGTAGGGGCGATGACGGCGGTGCACCTTCGCCCCGCTTCCGTGCTTGTAGTCATCGGTAGGTGGTCTTTGGATCTGGATGTAATTTTTATTATTTCTGGTGTTCGTTGTACTGCCATGATTGAAGATGAATAGATTGAAAGTTTTTCGCAAAAAAATAGTGATTTCACAGGGGACCTCCTATTTGGCGTATAGCACGCCGCGAAAACGCAGGGCGCGCACCCCCACTCCCCCGCGCCTTTTTGGCTGACTCATGTGCGGGCCGGACACGACCTGCTTTTTCATTTCTTTTTTGGCTTTTTGTCTTTTCTTTCCTATTGTATTTTTATTTAAATTATTTTGGGATTTCAGAAAAGTTCCAAAATTTTAAAAAATGTTCAAGAAATGATAACATAGTTGTGAATTCAAAAAATGTGTATGATTTAAAAAAATATTTGCGTATTCAAAAAAATAAATGAACTTGAAAATAATTTTGTGAATTCAAATTAATAAATTTATAAAACATGTTCACAAAAGGCTAATAATGTTCGTGAATTTCAAAATTGCTCCCAAACTGTTAAAAAAATATCATCGGTTCAAAAAATGTTCGCTGACTAAAAAAATGTTCATGAATATAAAAAATGTTCATCCATTTAAAAAAATATTTGTCCAAAATAAAAACATGTTCATGAATTTCTAAAATTGTTCCCAGATTTCAAAACATGTTTGCCGATTCAAAAAATGTTCACAAGTTTCAAAAATATTCACAATTGTAAAAAATGTTCATGAATTCAAAAAATGATCATGATTTATAAAAATGTTCGTGAATTTTTAAAAATGTTCATGATTTCAAAACATTGTATGATTTCAAAAATCATTAAGACTAAATAGAAATCATTAAGCATGTTGAAATTGTAATGTGAAACTCGTCTCTGTTTCTAGTCATAAGGGCCTCTTTGGCACACGGGATTCTGAAAGCGTATGGAAGGACAGACACAAGAATATGATAGAGATACAGGTGCAAAATAGGGGACTTTTCTTTTTATAAAATACAGGAATTTTGTAAACTTACATGTTTGACAGAAATAAGAAAAAAACGCATGAATCCTGGTAAACAGTGGAGAA
This sequence comes from Thinopyrum elongatum, assembly GCA_011799875.1. Classification (NCBI taxonomy): domain Eukaryota; kingdom Viridiplantae; phylum Streptophyta; class Magnoliopsida; order Poales; family Poaceae; genus Thinopyrum; species Thinopyrum elongatum. Next base: position 11,786,443 of record CM022300.1, on the reverse strand, counting down.
AAAATGCATTTTGTAAACTTACATGTTTGTCAAATCAAAGGCAAACCCACAATAGTACATGCTTCATGTGTAGTACGAACTATAAAAAGAGGTCCAAGTGGATTGTACAATAATACCCAACGAGGCAAGGGAATTCAGCTGGTTATTCTAAGAAATACACATATGGCTAGTTCAAATCTGAGAGGATGTTTCCGGTGTCGGTGTTTGTTACTCTCGGGTACACAAATTTCGTCAAGTGGATGTCGGCAGAGATCATTGTAAGACAAATTCAGGTAGGACAAATATTCTAGTGACGTCAAGCTAGCTGTCAGAAATTGGACCTGATAGATCATTTGATGATAGATCGAGTGCCTCTAAAATGAGAATATTCCCCAGTTTACCAGGGATACTTCCTCCAATGTGGTTCCTTGACAGATTCAAATAAAGTAATCCAGATAGAAATCCTATTTCACTTGGAATTTCACCAGTTAATAGGTTTGCTGAGAGATCAGTGCCCTTCAACAGGTGTACTTCCCCCAAGGTACTTGTGTACACAGAAAAGTAAGCACGGTAGGTACCCAACGCGTAAGTGTTCCTAGGAACCTTGAACTGAACAAAAGGAGATGTTATCTGGTCTTTGTTGAACAAGTGGAAAGCTGTTAAATTTCCCAGGGCAAGAGAGTTTGTTGTTACCAAGATTCAAATCTTGCAGATCAGGAAGTTGGGACAGTTCTTCAGGTATTTCACCAGAAAACTGATTGAGCCCTAAACGCAAAAATATCAGAGATTTTAGACTATCACCTATCCATCTTGGTATGTTTCCTGAGAAATTGTTTTCTGCAAGATCAAGTAACGTCAACATTTGACATGACTGCAATGAGGTGAGCAATATTCCAGATAAGCTGTTCTTGCTGAGATCCAGTGACATCAGGGAATTTAGAGAACCAATGGTGGATGGTATCTCTCCCCACAAGTTATTGCTTGAAAAGTCTATGACATACAGTTTGGATTCCTCCCGCCAACAATTGGGAAGCTCTCCGGAAAGTCTGTTATCAGATAGGTCAATCAGTTCCAATGATATCATGTTGCATAAATCTGTTGGGATTACTCCACTAATGAAATTTTTTGACAGTGGTAGGTACCGCAGTTCTTTATCTCCAAAGCTCTGTGGCAATGATCCCAATAAGCAGTTGTCGGATAAGCGGCAAATCTGGAATGTTTCCCTCAAGTTTATTACTATTCATGGTGAGAGTTTTAAGCATTTTCGATTGCCCCAAGCTTGCAGGCAACTTACCGGTTATGTCATTTGTTGAGACATCTAAGCTAGTCATTGACGAAGAGAAGTTCCAGATCCAGTCAGGTAATGGACCCGTGATGCTTGTACTGCCTAGATCAAGCATGTCGATTCTAGTTTGTGATTGCAACCGAGTTGGAAACTCTGGTCCTACAAGGCAGTCATGCACCCCGAGATTTATGAGCTGAAAAGATGGCTGCCAGCTTTGTTTGACTACAATCTCTAATGAATTTGATGCTAGATCTAAAGTATCCAATCTTGACAAATTGGCAAAGTGGAGTTCCGATACTGTGCCTTTAAATATATTGAAGGAAATATCCAAGTATATCAACTTTGATAGGTTACCAATTGTAGGGTAACGCAGCAGAAAACAAAAATTTTCCGACCTACGCACCAGCCCAGGACCACTATGGAGACTGCATACAAGGTTTGATCATTTCGTTACCGACTCGTAGCGCAGCGGAAGTAGAGTCGATGACGATCGGCGGTGCAGATCCCCGCAGCTAGGATTTACAACCTCCCAACCGCGAGGATGTATACCCTCATCCGCCACTCGGACAGCCCTCCGGGAGGCGGTCGGACAGTCCCCCGGACGGTGTCACGGGCAGCCCTTCGGGAGGACTCACAGAACTCAGACCGTCACTTGGACAGCCCTTCGGGAGGCACTCTCGAAAAACCCCTCAGGCACTAAGATCGAAACTACGACCTCTCTATAGAGTTGCACACATACGGTGTCATCTATCCGGCAGGGCTTCGCCATCCAGAACTAGTTTCCACCGGAACCCAGACAGCCTTTCGGCTCTACGAAACTCTTTTCGTGGGAGGGAGAGAGAAGCCAGATCATTGCATGGCACTTGTATGTGAGAAGGGATGAAGTTTGTGGGCAGCCAACTCTCCTCTATTTATAGGAAAGCCAAGGGGTAAAGTTGGCATTCACAAATACCAAAAGTACCCCCACTTTATGTCATTTACATAAAGAATAAAGCAAAAAGGAGTGCCATGTGGAGCTCCATGGAGCTCCACCCTCCATGGCTGGCCACCCCTTGGGGGGGCCCCCCCAAGGGGGCTTCCTTAGTGCCCAAGGCTTCTAGAAGCCTTTTGGGAAATTTCCCAAAAGGTGCTTTCCATAAAAAATCCCAAAAAGCACTTTCACTATTCACTATGACATTTTTCAGCGTCCGTTCGAACTAAAAATATTTATGTGGGCTTAGAACATTTCCAGTACCCACTAAAATAATTTTCAACGCGTTCTGGAACAATTCCAGTTTAGTGATTTCATCTGCGAAAAGCATCTGAAGCGGTTTCGGCAGCTCCGGAACATTTCCGGTTTTCATCTCTGAAAATTCCAGAAAGTTTCCAGAATGATTCTGGCACCCTCCAAGAATTATCAGGCATGTCCCGAAACCAATTTGACTTTATGGTATCCTCTGAAACAACTTTTCAGTATCACCGGAACTCATCCGGTGACCTCTCTCGTCGGAACTTTTCCGCTGTCTCCGGAAAACTTTTTCCGAAAACTTTCTCTCAGACTCCCTGTCTAGTATTCAGCAGATAGATGACCCTTAAGCGTGTGACCCTATAGGTTCGGTGAAGTATAGACATGACCCGGAACCCCTTCCGATCAATGATCAACATCGGAGCCGTGGACACCCATATTGACCCCTATACCCACACGAATGAATATTCGAGTGAACCTCCAGTTGCCGTGTGCTATTCCTGCTGCTTCGCGATATGTTACAAATACCCGAGGTGAGACATGTTGGCATTCCCGTGGATCAACAACTTGTTTACTATGCTAGTTACCTCGTTACCGGTATTGTTCTCTTTTCTCGTTACCGTGTTCTGGCATCCCTGTGATCAAATCACCCTGTGTCTGGCCAGACGATGATGGATACCGTAACACCGAGAGGGCCCAGAGATATCTCTCCATCGTCGGAGGAGCAAATCCCAATCTTGAGCTATTAAGCTACTTGACATACTTTCCCATGAACCCGTAAGCCGCCGTAATAGCCATCCATTTACGGATGACGTTTAACAAACCCCAAAGTTCATGAAGCAAGCATGAAGAAACTCGATACTCTCATGGTCTAAGGAATCATGCAAACGTTAACCATCTCTGTGTTATTAACCATTAACTAGTGACGAATGTAACTCATAGCATAACAACAATTCGGGTCGATTCAACACAAATGTTCTTCTAACATTGTGCCCTCAAAATTGCTGGCATAGACATGCCCATGATCAGGAAAACAGAACCATCATGCAACACTTGAGCTAGTCTTAGAGGCCAGACTAGGAATGCATTTTACCGTTTATTATTCCACACATGCATATGAGTCTTCCTCCGAGCCTCGTTTTATTTGCAGACTCGAGAACCATAGCAGTTATAGCATGGAACATAAACCTAATTATGAACAGGGAGATAATCAATAACATTTATTATTGCCTCTAGGGCATATCTCCTACAGACTCCCACTTGCACTAGAGTCAATAATCTAGTTAATGCTAATACACATTACACCTGTGGCACACCGGTGTAAATATGCTTCGCTTGTGGTATAGCCTGATGTCCAACGGATCTGACGACTTCAGCTCCGTGTGTATCTTTGCATATCCTCGTGTTTTCACGCTTTCACAAAATTCATATTTTGTGTGGACTTGGCTTTGTATATATCTGAATCACAGGTCGAACCTGGATTCCTCAGACTGAGTTATGGAGCAACTACCTGCAGTAGTGTCCCATTGACACAAGCCATCTTGGAACCATACTAAGTTCATGAATGAACTACATGATTCAACATCTTCTTTGTCGCTTTAAAAGCGGCAACATACTTTGCCTCTGTTATAGAATTCGCCACAGTAACTTGTTTGGAACAATTTCCAACTACCGTGCCACCATATTGTGTATTGCACAAAACCCTTAACTTAAATCAAAAATCGCATGGAGCATTGATGAAGACTGTATCGATGTAACCTTTTACAACGAACTCTTCATGATCTCCACTTGCGAGAAAACATGTCATCAGTGCTACTATAGTACTCAATGACCCTTTTTCACTGTTGTCCCATGATCAGTACTTTTGATCACTTTGGTATCTATACTCGCAACAACTTTGGAGTATTGGACATATCTGGTTGGTTTTACATTCCATGGAATACATGATTAATCCAAACACAAGAGTGTGTGGAATCTCCATCATGTATTTTGCTCATCAGTGTTTTGGGACACCGAGTCTTGCAAAAACTCTTTCCATGTGACTTCGGCAAGAATCACTCCTTGACGTTTTTAATGCTAAAAGGTTTTAGCATTTTGTCAATATGTATCTTTGCTCAGCCCCATTAGGTAAATCTATCTCCATAGATCATCATGCCTAATATAAAGGCTATTTAGCCCAAGAACTTCATCGAAAAACTATTTTCAAATGAAGTCCTAATTCGTATCAAGAAATTTATTTCCAATTAACAATGTGTCAAGCACACAACGTTTTTAGAAATATTATTATGCTCCCACTTACTTTCTTGAATCACAAGCATCTTCGTTACCCATTGATGATGTCAAACCCCTTTGACCATTTCATCAAAATACGAAGATTCCAACTCCATTTTGCTCTCTTCTGTCCATTGTTGGAACTCTGAAGTTTGCACACTCACTAGCATCCTCTGGATTGACAAAATACCTTGGACTGTAACACATGCAAGTCCTTGGTTTCATTTCCATCATATGGAAATCCTATTGTCATCCATGTTTCATATCTCATGACTGAAATATGTATTAATTGCTAGTTCAACCCGAGCCGACTTTAAGCAACGCTACGGTGAAACAACCTCATCGTAGTCAACTCCTTGAACTTGTTATTTCAACAAGTCGAGCTTTATGGATAAAACATTTTTATCCGTATCAGTTTTAAGTTCCATAAAATTTGTTAGACTTTAAGTCTTCCGAAAGGTGTATCAAGATTTTAATCTTGAAACATTTATATGGAAACTATCTCGAATTGTATTGGCATTTAGCCAATTCCGGAGTCAGGGCCCATCAACGCTTCCTTGTGTATCGTAGGTATACTGTTGTCTGACAACAATATCTCGTCTGTGCACCTGAGAGGTTTGCACGAGCCTTGCCTACGTGGTTTAGCTGCAAGTTTGACCGAAGTCCATACATTTTATTGTAGAGACTTCCGTATCAGTCGCAGTAGGAAACACTGGAATTACTTCCAAGGTCTCTTTCCTTTGACCTGATGATGGAGATACTGGTTATCTCGTCAAGTTGCATTATTCTCCCACTCACCTTTTTGAAAGAACCATTTTCTTCAAAAAGCATACCATTCTTTGTGGCAAACCTATTTGCCTCGGTATAGTGAGGAAGGAATACCCAATTGCTTGGGATAACCTACAAAGTAGCACTTGTCTGATTTGGAATAGGTTTGTAACCTTTTACACAAGCCCCATATTCCAAATGTTAAGAAAAGATATAACATGGTTGGGCGTACCATACCATGGTGTCATTTCAACAGACCCAATGGAGCTCTTTTCAGTGTAAAAGCCGCAGTCTCTAAAGCATCACCTTTTAAAAGGGATAATGGCAAATTTATTTATGTCATCTTTGATCTTACCATGTCATAAATGGTTCGATTACATCTTCACGGACTTTTCACTCACAGTGGTGTTCCGGGAGGTGTAAGTTATGAAACTCTTTTCAAAACTCATCAGACATTCGCTAAACTTGTAACTCAAATATTCCTTTCTGCAATCGAATTATAGAAACAGAATTTTCTTGTTACAATAACTTCTACTTCATTCTTGAAAACCTTTTGAATGAATTCAAAAGATCTAGACTTACGTCTCATCAAGTAAATATACATATATCTACTTGAGTCATTTCTGAAGATAGATAAATCCACTATTTGCAATAACATTTATCGGACTACATACATCAAAATGTATGATCACCAATAAGTTCGTTGCTTGTTCCTTATGGCATGTGAACGGTATTTCAGTCACTTCACTTTTCGGAGGAAAGTTGCAAGTGTCAGATGATTCAAAATCAAACGACTTAAAAAATCCATCATAATGGAATTTTCCATGCGGGTTTCTCCAATGTGACCAAATGCAGTGCCACACTTGTGTGGTATTCTTTTAGTCTTACGACATTTAGCGTCAGTGTTATGGATGTATCATATTACCATCAATATTCATAACATACGTCCCATCGATGATGGAAGTATGGCCCTCATGTTATTCATAATACTGAACAACAATTGTTCTTCTATGAACAACCCTTTTGCAACAAACATTGTGCAATGAGCTAGAGTGCAAAAACTCTAAAATGAATTATGAAAGTAAAAACTGAGGTAATGTATTATTATCAATATTCATAACATACATCTCATTCATAATGAATGTATGGCCCTTATGTTATTCATAACACCGAACATCAAAAGTTCTCTTATGAACAACCTCCTTGCAAGATACCTTATGCAAAGGGCTAGAGTGTGAAACTCTAAAATAAATTATGAAAATAAATACATAGGTAATACACCGATGGAAAGTATAGTAACATTTTACTATGTTCCATGTGTGTATCTCAACCTCATTCCTGGCTAGTCTTTCAGGCCATAGTAGTTCTTACATCGAGTTGCAACAGAATGCAATCGAGCGGGTATCTTTGTGATTTAACTCACAATACCCAAGAATCAGTGATTAAACAATTTTAATCATAATTCCCAAGAACTATATCTTTGACCAGCCTTCTATACATCAAAAACTTGTATGACATTCATACATGAGCTGGATCTTCCAGTCTTCTTTGTTTCTGCCTTTATACTTCTAACAGTTTAACTTTTAGTATTTCTCCTACTCTCAGAAGAAGCACCCAACTTAAGAGTGGTGTTAGCCCTGGACTTCCTAGGCGTGTAAGTCACACTAACACCCTTTGGACACTTCCTTTCTCTTTAAGTTGTTGTTTTATTCACCTTTCATCATATGACAGGCGTTCTTCTGGATCCCTCTTTTATCAGTCTAATGCATAGTAAACTCCTTTACTAATAATTTGCAAACAAACATTTCTCTGGATATCTCATATCTTTTAGCCTTTGTCTGTCTCTGAAAATGATTTTCAGATTCCATGAATATTACATAACTATCCAAACTTTCGAAGTTCGGGTCTCATGGAAGCAAATGTATTGCACTTGACTGAAAACGGAATTCTAGCTTTTGGATCGAAGGACGAGAGTCACATGATCCATAGCATAAGCGAGAGAATACCGAAAGTATGCGATAGGACAAAGTCCTTCTCGGCACTCTTGAGGACGATCCTCACATTACGTTACCAACCGTAAAGTTTTAACCAGATATTTAACAGCTATTCAATTTTAACAGGGAAGGTGGAAACGCGAGCCATTATTCTACAACTATTTTGCAAATCACACTTAGACAGAGTTCATAATTAATTGCACTGAGAATTAAACAAGTTAATTCAACAGTGCGCTCCCACTCAAATCAATATCTCTCATAATAGATTGTGAGTGATTCAAGATCCGCATTTCAATTCAACGCCATTGATGGTAGCATCACTGATGACGAAAATCTCAATCGGTAGGCAAACTTGCCAATCACATCTCTATGTGACTCTTGTTCATCTTTCGATGCGTGTGTTCCGAGCTCATGACTTTCATGCCTGAACGTCAAGACAACCAAGTGATCTCGCTGCGAGGTCTCAACTCACCCGCCTCACACATCCCTAATCGTTCGTACCCATGTTAGCATGTGATACCCCGAAAAGTTAGGTGCCGTGACGGTGCTACACTTGGGAGAACACTAACTACTTGATATTTTTGTGAGAGATCACCCTAATAAAAGCGACTACCACGCAATCAAGAAGGGTGCAACATAAGGGATAAACATCTCAGGCAATTCATAATTAGCATGATATGGTATAGCCCTTTCTGACGGAGAAGTCTTGTATTTCTTCGTCTTCGGTATTCACGTCGGTGTTCACCTTCGCGAAGATTGCCACCACCTTGTCGATGCACCAGATATTATTGCTATCTCCATAGCAGATAAAATAAATGCAATACTTAAGGTTGACACGCAAGTCATTAAAGTGCAATCATATGGCTCCAGCCATCATGCCGAATCATGACACGCAGGTCATGTTAATTTTACATCATATAGACATCTCATACATAATCAAATTATTATGAGCACTGCTATACCACATCATATGCACATGCAAACCCTCCTGCAAAACCAAGTTAGACGCCTCTAATCGGTTCAGGCAAAAACTTGTTTTACGTGGCTTCTAAGGTTTCGAAACAAACGGAAGCTACCAACGTCCATCATCAAGTATGATAATTCAAGTCGCTAGATTAACTTTCCAGGGTGTATGAAAACCGAGATAATAAAATCTCGAGCCCCATACTAAACTTCGTCATACGCATGACCCCCGTGCAGATCATATCTGCATTGCCCTTTCGTCTGCGAAATTTTATCTTTCTTTTTAACTACGATGGAATTCAATGAACTGTTAGCACTTCGTTGATCAATCAGGATCGCGGATTGCCAGAACATTGAAACTCCACCATGCTGTTATCAAGATCAGAAATATGCAAATTCCAGGGAAGCAACAAGAACATCAGGTAACAGATTTCATCTGCTACCCGCACAAATAATTTTCAGTAATAGAACTCATCTACTACCTAATTATTTTGTGCAACACCCATACATCTCCATGTATTCTAGATCGCAACCTGCATCTACACATAGCACGGCTCATGATGCCACTGTAGGGTAACGCAGCAGAAAACAAAAATTTTCCGACCTACGCACCAGCCCAGGACCACTATGGAGACTGCATACAAGGTTTGATCATTTCGTTACCGACTCGTAGCGCAGCGGAAGTAGAGTCGATGACGATCGGCGGTGCAGATCCCCGCAGCTAGGATTTACAACCTCCCAACCGCGAGGATGTATACCCTCATCCGCCACTCGGACAGCCCTCCGGGAGGCGGTCGGACAGTCCCCCGGACGGTGTCACGGGCAGCCCTTCGGGAGGACTCACAGAACTCAGACCGTCACTTGGACAGCCCTTCGGGAGGCACTCTCGAAAAACCCCTCAGGCACTAAGATCGAAACTACGACCTCTCTATAGAGTTGCACACATACGGTGTCATCTATCCGGCAGGGCTTCGCCATCCAGAACTAGTTCCCACCGGAACCCAGACAGCCTTTCGGCTCTACGAAACTCTTTTCGTGGGAGGGAGAGAGAAGCCAGATCATTGCATGGCACTTGTATGTGAGAAGGGATGAAGTTTGTGGGCAGCCAACTCTCCTCTATTTATAGGAAAGCCAAGGGGTAAAGTTGGCATTCACAAATACCAAAAGTACCCCCACTTTATGTCATTTACATAAAGAATAAAGCAAAAAGGAGTGCCATGTGGAGCTCCATGGAGCTCCACCCTCCATGGCCGGCCACCCCTTGGGGGGCCCCCCCAAGGGGGCTTCCTTAGTGCCCAAGGCTTCTAGAAGCCTTTTGGGAAATTTCCCAAAAGGTGCTTTCCATAAAAAATCCCAAAAAGCACTTTCACTATTCACTATGACATTTTTCAGCGTCCGTTCGAACTAAAAATATTTATGTGGGCTTAGAACATTTCCAGTACCCACTAAAATAATTTTCAACGCGTTCTGGAACAATTCCAGTTTAGTGATTTCATCTGCGAAAAGCATCTGAAGCGGTTTCGGCAGCTCCGGAACATTTCCGGTTTTCATCTCTGAAAATTCCAGAAAGTTTCCAGAATGATTCTGGCACCCTCCAAGAATTATCAGGCATGTCCCGAAACCAATTTGACTTTATGGTATCCTCTGAAACAACTTTTCAGTATCACCGGAACTCATCCGGTGACCTCTCTCGTCGGAACTTTTCCGCTGTCTCCGGAAAACTTTTTCCGAAAACTTTCTCTCAGACTCCCTGTCTAGTATTCAGCAGATAGATGACCCTTAAGCGTGTGACCCTATAGGTTCGGTGAAGTATAGACATGACCCGGAACCCCTTCCGATCAATGATCAACATCGGAGCCGTGGACACCCATATTGACCCCTATACCCACACGAATGAATATTCGAGTGAACCTCCAGTTGCCGTGTGCTATTCCTGTTGCTTCGCGATATGTTACAAATACCCGAGGTGAGACATGTTGGCATTCCCGTGGATCAACAACTTGTCTACTATGCTAGTTACCTCGTTACCGGTATTGTTCTCTTTTCTCGTTACCGTGTTCTGGCATCCCTGTGATCAAATCACCCTGTGTCTGGCCAGACGATGATGGATACCGTAACACCGAGAGGGCCCAGAGATATCTCTCCATCGTCGGAGGAGCAAATCCCAATCTTGAGCTATTAAGCTACTTGACATACTTTCCCATGAACCCGTAAGCCGCCGTAATAGCCATCCATTTACGGATGACGTTTAACAAACCCCAAAGTTCATGAAGCAAGCATGAAGAAACTCGATACTCTCATGGTCTAAGGAATCATGCAAACGTTAACCATCTCTGTGTTATTAACCATTAACTAGTGACGAATGTAACTCATAGCATAACAACAATTCGGGTGAATTCAACACAAATGTTCTTCTAACATTGTGCCCTCAAAATTGCTGGCATAGACATGCCCATGATCAGGAAAACAGAACCATCATGCAACACTTGAGCTAGTCTTAGAGGCCAGACTAGGAATGCATTTTACCGTTTATTATTCCACACGTGCATATGAGTCTTCCTCCGAGCCTCGTTTTATTTGCAGACTCGAGAACCATAGCAGTTATAGCATGGAACATAAACCTAATTATGAACAGGGAGATAATCAATAACATTTATTATTGCCTCTAGGGCATATCTCCTACACCAATACCATGTGGCACAACTCCAGACAGCCAGTTCCCACTGAGATCAAGAACTCTTAAATCTGACATGCTCTCAAGCCAACCAGATAGGCTTCCGGTTAAGTTGTTATAAGCAAGTTCAAGGATCTGCAGCCGCTTCATACAGGGAAACATGTTCTCAGCTGCCAGCATTAAACATATTATTTCAAAAATCTCATTTTTTTTTTAAAAAATTCAGAACTATTTTGAAGTCCAAATTATTTAAAGTTGAAAAAAACAAAAATGGAAAAGAAAAAGAAAAAACAAAATTTAAAAAACAGGCTGCCCGGAAAATGGGCAACCCCAAACGGGCGCGCTGCGTCTTCTCCCAGCGCGCAGAGCGCAGTATAGGAGATGCCTACTTCATGGGCCAGCCCAGACGGGGGATTGCCTGTGTGAAACGTTTCTTTACCACTTATAGGTGGCATTGGTGGGTAATATTTTTCAACTTTAGAGGCAATTTCCGCAACGTACCGCAAGAAGCAATCGATAGGATACGTCACGGAAATTGCCCCCAAAGTTACAAAATATTAATAAAAAATGCACGAAACTAAACAAACATGTTGGTTAATCTTTTTTTTGTTGTAGTACTCCTATATTTTATCACCATAAGCAAAAAAATGTTGTCAAATACGATGGGAAAAGTTATGATTGAACTTTCTTATGGGCGACTCACAAAATGATGACTAAAGCTTTTGTTAGGTAAATTTTCTTTTTTATTCCTTCACCTCAATTTGTTGATGGTGTCCTATAGTGCACGTGACATGGTGTATTTGAATTGGTCAAAGCTCTACAGCATACGTGTCTACCGGATATCTTTTCTACTTATAAAGGTTGGAGTTGATAAGTTCACATGTAGACCGAACAACTTTCATAATAAATATATACACTCCTCCCCACGTACAGTACTAGCAATCATTCAAAAGACATAAACAAATATACTTTAGTGACATTTGGGACATAACACAAATAAACAAATACAACATTACTTTAATGTGAAAATAACACATCTGTAGGAGACACCAATAACAAATGAAGAACCGTGTCTCCAACTCAAAACCATCATCTTGGTTTTAGTTTATCTTTCCAAACAATTCTTCAAGTTCTGTGTCTTACCATAAGAGAGCGAACAAATTGTAATGCATATTCTTCTATGTTTTAAAGTTCAAAATGTTAGTATCTTTTAAATATTACTCCCTCCGTTCCCAAATATAAGTCTTTCTAGAGATTACAACAAGTGACTATATACGGAGCAAAATGAGTGAATCTACACTTTAAAATATGTCTACATTCATCTGTATGTTGTTGTCCATTTGAAATGTCTAAAAAAACATATATTTTGAAACGGAGGGAGTATATTACAAAGGACCTAGTGCAGTCACATAAAAAATTCTCAAACACCTACAGAGTCCCTGTTACCATATTTTGATCACTTCTTAATAGTGAATCATGCAACAACCGCATAACAATAATTTTATGTAACCATCTTCTAAGTTGGTGGCCTAACCTCTCATCTTTTTTGTGGCTCCGCAGCAACGACGGGCGTTGTGCTAGTCTTGATAGAGATCCATAAATAGTATGATTGCTTATCTCAGATGTAAGACTAGTCATAGTGGGAGTAACATGCATACTCATGCAATGCCAATTAGGAGTATTTGTGACATGGCATAGTAAATGAGGAAAAATATGGTGGTAGTAGCATATTATGTTACCATCGCATAACGCCTTTAAAAAAAACGAGTTTATGCTTGGACCCACTAAATGTATGTGAAGGAACTGCATACTCCCTCCATCGTAGATATTTACTATATTTAATGCCTTCCTCCATAGATATAGAGAAGTTTGACTTCCGATGAAAGGAAAAACAAAACGCACCATATATTTTTTTGAGAATAAAAAAGAAAAACTCTGCTTTTTTAGAAACACCCACACCCCCCCCCCCCCCCCCCCCCCCCCCCCACACACACACACACACAACAAAAAAAAGGAACCCTGGCTGGAGAACCCTAACCTAACTGCCTACCCCCAGTCCCCAGTCCCCAGCAGGAGAGGAGGCGGCTCGCACCTCCGAGTCTGGATCGATCGCATCGCCCCCAACCTCCAGCTTGAATCCATCCGATTTGAGATCGACCGATCGGAGGTGAGGACTCGATGGACGGCGAGCGGTGGCCCCCGACTCCTCCTGCCTACGGCCACCCTGACGCCGGCGGCGAGCGGCCGCCGTTCGTCCTCATCGATCCAAGCGCCTACTTCGCCGACCGGGACAACGCCACCACCACCGTCTGCGAGATGGACGGCCCCAACCTCACGGGCCGCCTCAAGGTCACCTTCTGCGCCGTCGCCCCGCCGTGCGTCTCCTACATCTGCGTCCACGCCACCCACATGGACCACACCGAATTCCCCGTCGCGCCCTACATCCTGGCCACCGAGACCGACGGCGGCCTCGTCCTCCTGTGCGTCGCCACCGGCAACCATCCCACCGATGACTTGCTTCCCTGGAACCGCCACTACTTCGTCTACGACGCCCTCACCCGCGCCTCAGGGTGGACGCGGTCCGGGCCGGTCCGGTCTTTGACCGAGCCGTGCTTTGGACCGGCCGCGGCCGGTCCGGACCGAACCGGACCGAGCTGCCGAGCGGTCCGCTTTCTCAAGACCGGACCGGCAGCACCCCAGCTCGGTGAAGCCCGAGAGGACCGAATGGACCGAGAGATGGATTCGTTCATTTGAAGCAGTACGTGAAGCTAGCACAGCTGGATGCCTGGATCGATGGATTTCAAGCAGTACGCGCAAGCTAGCATACTAGCAGGCAGCTCTATGGATTCATTCAAGTACGTGCAACTAGCTAGCACAGCTGGATCGATGGATTTGAAGCAGTGCATGCAAGTAATTTAGGGCGTGCATGAGCCCACGATTTTGTGTGTGTAGGCCTTGCCGTGATTAGCGGAACAATTTTGACGTGGAGAGAGTCGTGGGATGACGTCGTAATTAACGGATCGAACCTCGTTTCTCTTGCTGTTTCTGTTATCTGTTCGACCGAATAATAGGAAAGGAAAACCACCCACGGTTTTCTGTGTGCGGTCAGCCACGATCACCATCCTCATCATCGCCGCGTGCAACCTGTGTTTTTGTGGGCTTATTCATCAGGATCTGCCCCTGCTGCTGATCATCATCAGAGTTTTTTGACGCGTGAGTTAACTGACGGAACTGAATACTGAAGATTCTGACGAAACTGAATACTGAACACCCTGACGAAACTGTAAATACTGAAGATTCTGACGATACTGAACAGCGACGAGCTTAACACTTACAGGCCGTGCTCCTGTACTGCTCGGTGGCGTGCGTGCGTGTGAAGCTCGTCTGCCGGTGGTCCTGCATTACTCCTGTGCTGATGATGCGTGCGTTTGCAGCATGCGTGTCAGCTCGGGAACATGCTCAGCAGCTTGTCCCCGTGGTCAGCTGCATGAGGCTGCTGGCAATCTAGGCGCAAAAATGGAATCACGAGTGGACGGTGATCGCCGGAGACACGACCGGAGGGGAGGGAGACAAACACAGAAGTTTTTCCGGCGCTCGAACACCTTGTCGCGCGAACGGCTTTTCTGTTTTTCACCTGGTCGAGAACTCCAGAGCGGCTGCGGTGCACACACTACAGCGACGACAGGCAGCGGCAAGCTTGGAGACACGGTGGTTCACCCAAGGGCTGCCGGTGGCCGTGAAGACGAGGAATAGCGGCGGGCACTACTTCTGCATGTGCTGGTGCATGCGTGCGGCGGCGGAGACGGCGGCGAACAGAGGAGACGACGACGAGCAGTGGAGACGGCGGCGAGCAGAGGAGACGGCGGGCGAGCAGAGGAGACGACGGTGCGAGCAGAGGAGACGGCGGCGAGCAGAGGAGACCTCGGTCCTGCGAGCGGTCCCGGTTAAATACCGGACCGGACCGACGAAGTGGCGGGCCGAAATCTGCAGCCCGGACCGGCTGGATTTTCTACCGGGCCAGGACCGAGCCGGCTCGGACCGAGCGGGCCACGAGCGGGCCAAGAAGCCCGCTCGCCACGTCCAGGCTGACCCGCGCCCTTCACCACCTCCCGCGCCCCGGCCCCCAACACGAAATCAACGAGAACTCGCTCGCCATCATGCACAAACGCACCGGCGACGACAGCCACTTTACCCTACGCCCCCATCGACATGGAGAGGCGGAGGCGGAGGCCAATCACTTCGTCGTTGCCGCACAATCTTACATATTCTGGGGTGAAAAATCTCCTCGCCTCTCCATCTACGACTCTGCTACCAACACCTGGAGCAACAAGCCGGTGGTGATGGATTCAATTCCAGAAGAACACTTCACAAGCAAGACACTCGTCGTCGGAGGACGCTATGGCTCTGTGGCCTGGGTGGATCTCTGGTGCAACATCATCTTCTGCGACATGCTTGCTGAACTCCCCAAGCTCAGCTGCCTGAAGCTGCCGTGCGGACCCGCTGTGGGGGATGGCAATCCAAGGTTGCTTCGCGACATTGCGGTCTGTGGCGACACCATCAAGTATGTTGAGATGCTGCCTCACCCCGACAGAAGCTCCTCTAAGGTCCCCTCCCGTCATTGGATGGCCACAGCATGGAGCATCGACAAGAGCCGTCACGCCTCGGCCAAGAATTGGCGCATGGTTTGCAAGCTCGATTCCACCCATATAAAGGTTGATGCAGCTGGTACCATGGCTTCCTTCCCAACCTTGTCGTCCCTCCACGTTGGCCTGCCCACACTCAGCCTGCAGAATGATGCCATTGTTTACTTCCTCGCCAAGATTGACTTCCGCACAATGGAACACAAGGCTTGGGTGCTTGCTGTTGACATGAAGAACGCGACTGCTGAGCAAGTGGTGGAGTTCCCTGCTGAGCAAGAGGGCTATGACGCAAGTAGGATCTCCGCATGTCTCCAACCTGCTCCAGGTAACTGACTGTAACCCCTGCCTTGCTGCTGTTGCTTCCAACTATACATGCTAAACTACCAGATTAATCCATGGTTCTTCTTGGTGGAGTGGGTGATGGCAGCGTCATTTCACACACATCGATAGTGTGGGGTTTAGGGTGGATAATCCACCGAATAGCTCATAATACTATTCATTAAGTCAAATGCTAACAGTGAATTTCTCACCGGAACAATTCACACTTCTCTTGTGACATGTAATAATTTGTTTATAGGGTGAGCGTTGCACATGCTTATCAAGTTTGGTCTTTTTCAGTAGTCTTTCAGCATGGAGATTTTAGAATAATTAATGGTTGCATTAGTGCTCGTTGTTTGTGGACCAGTTTTTCTTTCCCAAACTATTACTGAAGACATGTGGAATTTGACATGCCAGGTACACAGCAAATACCTAAACGACCAAGGGTGTCATTGCTGAAATACCCTACCAAGAAGCATATTAAAGATGTTGAAGATCCTAAAGAAGACGATGCCATGGTGATTTTTTCTTCATGAGGTTGCATGGAAGCTGTATGACCTGAGATTGGTGCCAGGTATCAATGGAGGGGGGTAGTGTATGATAGGGTAGTGGATTATCATGTCTGCTGGTCTGTCCCTTCTTTTGCCTGTCTTCTATTTATTTTAGGATTATATGGCCCTCTGGACCCTGTTCAGGAGTTCCTTTCTTCATTGTCTCACCGCCTACTCTACTGGCTTGTTTATTATACAAGCTGTATTATTAAAACTCTGTATGAACTGGACTGAGCTTAGGTGCTGTAACTGCAGGTGCCTTTGGGTCAGTGACATGTAGGCCCAACAGGCGGCTGGCCCACATGTCACAGACCGAAAGACACCTACAGTTACGGCATCGAAGCAGCGTCCTGAACTATATTATGTCAGTTGTAGTAGCCCCTTCTGCTTTCTGTTGCCCTCGGTTGCCTTCCGTTAACATCATGACCTGTGGAATTGGCTGTTAACATCGTAACCCTATGGAGAGTTGGGTGAGTATTGTTTTTGACATGTGTTGTCAGTGATGCAAAATCTCCATTTGGGTGGGGAATTTATCAAAGTTTTGAGCTATGTAGGAAGTGTTTATTGTGATACCAGATTTGTTTGCTTGTTTGTGCTTGCAACCTGTCATTTTTCTGTCAGAATTGGTTAGCTGCTTTCTTATTTTCTTGGCGTGTGCTAGCACTCAGCCGGCTGTGGCTGGGGGCTTGGGATTTTACTGAAGTCATCATCTGTTTGGTCGTGCTTGCAATTGGTTAGCTTATCCCGTTGTTGTTGCTGTTTTTTTGTCTGGAGAAAATCAAGTAAAAGCAGTGTAGTAGACAGTGGCAGATGAATGGAGAAGTATAATGCATGTGAAGTGTGTTGGCTTCTTTTGTTTGGAAGCTGACTCTGTATATGGTAATTCATATGGCATAATGTTGCACAGAAGCTGTATGACCTGAAAATAGTGCCGGGTATCAATGGAGGGGAGTAGTGGATTATCATGTTTCACTGTTATGTTTGGTATGTCCCTTCTTTTGCCTGTCTTTTATTTATTTTATTAGAATTATGGCCCTCTAGAGCCTGTTCAAGGTCACCATCTGTGTCGTGGCCCACCGCTCATCTCCTAATTGTGCGTCCTGAACTACTACTAACAGCGCAGAGGCATGGCGCGCCCGTGCCAGTGCCCTTGTTGGTTTAGCTTATCCAGTTGTTGCTGTTTTTGTCTGGAAAATCAAGTAAAAGCAGTGTAGTTGACAGTGGCAGGGTGAATGAAAAAGTATAATGGGAAGTGCGTTGGGTTATGGAAAGTACATTGCATGGGCTACACTGTTGCAGATTAAGGATCACACGGCATTGTAGACGGTGTAAATGAAGAAGAAAGGCTCTGGTAGATGATACACAGGTGCAGATAAATAAAAGGGGCCCATACTATTGGTGATTTGCTTGTTGTGTTTACGCCTTGTCGTTGATTTCTTCATCGAAGGAGAAGGGTTACTTCCTTTTTCTTCGCAGGCAATGGTGCCAATTGAGGTTTTTCTCTCGTCCTCGTTGAGTAGCTCCATCTTCACCAATAGTTTTAATCACATAAGCACATAAGACTATTGGTGATTTGCTTGTTGTGTTTACGCCTTGTCGTTGATTTCTTCATTGGAGGAGCTGTCGCAGGCAATGGTTCCAATTGAGGTTTTTCTCTCTTGTCCTGGTTGAGTAGCTCCATGAAAATACTTGGTCGTTTACCCTGCTGAGCATATCATGCCTTGCACACTGCCTTTCAGCAGAGGAATATATTTTCAGTCCGGAAGCACAACTAAAAACGGAGAAACCTATAGCCTACAATAATCTACACACCTTGGGTGGATGATGTGGCACCAAATACCACTATTATTGCATAGCTCGAATCAGCAGCAGTATGTGTGATCTTCGGTTGGGGGGGGGAAGAAAAAATGGTAACATAAAGTAGTGAGGGACCAAGAACAGGTGGCTGGGTGAGCCAATGTAAACAAGTTTCAGAAATTAATCCTTCCAGAACTTATTTTTGTTCTCAACCCTATTACTTTGTAGCAAAATTGAGCAAGCTACAGTACTGAATTTTGCCACTGCACAGCAGAACACTAACCTGAACGTTGTACTGAATTTCGCACTGAAAACCAAAATGAAGGCAGCACAACTCCATCGCCAAAACTCACAGCATACCCAAATCTTGTTCTTCAAAGGAAATACAATCATGGTATTATCATAGCATAATTTACATTAAGAGCATTGGCCTGTCAGCAAACTTATCAAGTGGTGAGATTCCAAGCGAAATAGGATTTTTATCTGCACTATCTAACTTTTGTTTTTTGAACAACATGCACTATCTAACTTGAATCTGTCAAGGAACCACATTGGAGGAAGTATCCCTGGGGAACTTGGGAATTTGGTCAATTTAGAGTCACTTGATCTCTCATGGAATGATCTATCAGGTCCAATTCCTCCCAGCTTGGTGTCACTAATATATTTGTCTGTACCGAATTTGTCCTACAATGATGTCTCAGGATGGATACCATCAGGTAATCAACTCGACACTTTAAGTTATATAGATCCTTTCATGTACTCGGGAAACAAAAATCTTTGCGGCCCTTAACTTCAGAGAATCTGTGTGCCCGAGAGTAACAAACACCGGCACAGCAATAATCATCTCAGATTCGACACGCTGACATGTCTATTTACACTGCTCGTGTTTGCATTTGGAATCTCCACTGTTTTCACCACCTTCATATGCAGCGCGGTCACGAGGAAGGCTTACTTTCAGTTCACCGACAGGGCAGTCAGCAAGCTGCGGTGTACTGCAATGGAGATGAAGCTTTGCATCAACGGGATGATGCCATCAGGAAGAGACCCCTCGATGGCAACACGGAGTCAGGACCCCGTCACTTGCTCATAACTTAGCTAAATTTTCTTCGTCTTTAGTAGCTGGCATAACTGAATGTGGATAGTTGAAATTGTTGGTGTGTAGAGACATTTCTCTTGAGTTACACATTGGAGTTAAATAACTTTTGAGTGTATGTATTTGATACAAAAAGATGTGATAGCTCTTGAAGTTTTATTGTTCATGCAGAACAGTGCTATATGTTCCAAGCTAGTGGAAGTTAACTATGACGGCGAAAACACATACTGCCATGGACGTTTCATTTGGAAGTTGTGATTTTCTACAAAAAAGTCAACCTTTGAGAAAGGAAGACACGTACAGCTGTAGCTTGTTTTTTCGTTTCAGAGAGGGGAACGCATATTTGTAGTTTTGTAAGCATACGTATATACAGCTGTAGCTGAGATCTCAAGCAGATGTACATATATCTGTAGTGCGTATCTCCTATCCTATGCCGCATCTGCAGCACAGGTATTACTATGACTGCTCAGTGTGTGTTTAGGTCAAGATCAGATTATCCACCCTAAATCCTACACTATCTATAGGTATCTGATATAGTGATTCCAATCAGTTACACTTTGAGATATGCCGAGATCCTACTTGCGACATAGCCCTTGGTTAAACCAAAAGTCCTCTTGGCGAGAAACTCGGCCACGTTCTTAACGGTCTTGGTCTCCATGTCAACAGCAAGCACCCAAGCTGTGTGTCTGGTTGTGCGGTAGTCAATCTTGGCGAGGAAGTAAACAATGGGATCATTCTGGAGGCTGAGGGTGGGCAGACCAACGTGTAGAGTCGACAAGGTTGGGTGGGCAGCTGTGGCACTAGGATCATCAACCTTTATATGGACGGAATCGAGCTTGTAAACCATGCGCCAATCCTTGGGCGAGGGGTTGCTGGTCTTTTCGAGGCTCCATGCTGCGACCTCCCAACGATGATGCTGCGAATTGGAGGAGCTGTTGTCGGGGTGAACGAACATCTCGACATACTTGATGGAGTTGTCCACGAGGGCAACGTCACGAACAGCCCTTGGCTCGCCATACCCCACGTGGGGGCCGGGCATGATGGGCGGTGGCAGCTTCAGGTAGCTGAGCTTGGGGCGTTTGGCAAGCACGTCGCAGAAGATGATGTCGTCCTAGAGATCCACCCAGGCGACGGTGCCTTTGGGGCCTCCGATGGTGAGTGTCTTGCTTGTGGAGTGGTCTTCTGGACATGACCCAAGCACCACCGGCTTCTTGGTCCAGGACCCAGTATCAGATTGATAGATGCAGAGCTGAGGAGATGGTACACCTAAAAAGACATGAGCTTGTGCGGCAACGACGAAGCTGCAGCTGCCGCAATAATGGTGCCCCGGCTCTCCATGCACATGGGGGCGTAGGATAAGGTGTTGGGGGTGGAGGGTTAAGTTGTTGTGGTTGCCGGTGCGGGTGCCTTTGCCTTTCGGGCCTTTCTTGCACCTGCGCATAATGGTAAGCGAGAGCGGGTTGAATAGGTGTTGGGAGCCAGGGTGCGGGAGGTGGTAGATTTTGCTGGTGAAGGCGTCGTAGACGAAGTATTGGCGAAATCCGGGAAGCTGGGCCATGCATGGATGGTCACCGGGGACGACACATAGGAGGACGAGGCCGCCGTCGTTCTCTGTGGCCATGATGTAGGGCGAGACGGCGAACTCGGTGTGGTCCATGAGGGTGGCGTGGACGCAGAAGTAGGAGACGAGCGGCGGGGCGACGGCGCAGAAGGTGACCTGGAGTTGGCCCTTGAGATCGGGGCCCTTCAAATCACATACGGCGGTGGTGCCGTTCTTGCGGTTCGCGAAGTAGGCCTTTGGATCGATGAGGACAAAGGGCGGCCGCTCGCCGCCGTCGTCGGGGTAGCCGTAATCGGGAGGAGTCAGCTTGCCGGCCATGTATCGGTCCTCACAGTCTTGAAGGTCTTCCGAGGTTGCTGACAATCGATGCCAAATCGACTGCCTTGTTCAAGCTGGATGGATCGCAAATCGCTGCCTCGTCTTGGCAGGTGTGTGGATGGATTTATGGGGTGGATTTGGGCGATCGATCCGAGTTGGACTTGGATGGAGATCAAAACGAAATAATGGAATTGCAGTGGGAGTCGGAGTCGAGCGTCCGACCAAGGCAAAGGTGCCCATCATGTGTCGATTAAGCCAAGGCCTAGCACACAAGCATTGGTTTGCTCACCATCGCGTAGCTACCGGCTAGTCAAACCAAATGGACTGTAACTTCAAACCCAAAACATAAAATCCAGCGTGAGTGCGTGACAAAGAAAACCACTCAACCTGTCAAAATTAAAAAAAACACTCACCTTAAGACAAAATATGAAGCAAGGTCGAATGATATATGGACACGACTCCAATCATTTTTTGTTGGGTAAATGTTCTGTTAGAAAATTTACCCATTCATGTTATTATTGGAAAAATATTTTGGTATTAGTTTAGTTGCTAACCCGTGTATGTATTATTTTCCTTGGTTCCGGATAAAGGGCGCTTTTATTATCTCCAACTATAGCAATACAAAGGATTAAGAGTACCATCCGGCCTCTGCATAACTATGATGCACACAACCAAACATCAACGGTCTGACAGAAAACAAGTAATAAAAAACGATAATTCGGCAATAGTAGAGTCCTATAGACCGACACTATGCCTATGTCGAAATGGCTGATGAGCCGATCTGGAGATTATGCTGCCATTCATGTTGGGTAAAAACCTCCGTAGCCACCTGCTCCAAACGCTTACACACCCCTTTGAACACCGGTTGGTACTCTGCACGTTGTAGCATAGACCACCTACGAAGCAAGTGCGTACAACGGAAAATAACTTGCAAAGAGAAGTATTTTTGTCATTAAAAACGAAATCATTTCTACGTAGCGAGAGCGACCATATTAAGGCATGCGCTCGCACCCTTATTACCGTTTTGTACCTATCTGAAATACCGTCCAACCAATGACCGAAAACATGGATGAAAATGAAGTGGAAACTTTTCGCTTTTCCGGAGGAAAAATGGAAACGGAGAGGAAACATGAAAACGAAATGAAAATTTGCAAAACAGAAATGGAAATGAATTTTTTCATTATTTCCTGTCAATCTGCTAACAGAAAAAAGGTTGATAGTTTGTACACAAGTTTATTCACCTAGATGTTCTCTACACACAGAAAAAGAACATGTTAAACACTATCTGGTTAGTAATCTTGCTATTTGTTCTAGGCAATTTGAATTATATACTGGTAAAGCAAGGTCTACTTATTTTTAGCTCAACGTAGGTTTTGCCAGTAAGAAACACTTGCAAATGTATGTCTCTTGTATTTATAAATATTACAATTGTTACAGTGATTGGCGATTTTAGGAGCCGTCCATCCACCCAAATCTAACGGTGAAAAAATAAGAGTTACGAGGAGTTACAAGACTTAAATTACATGAAAGTACAAGTAACGGTGGGACCGTTACAAAATTTAGGTGGGACTAGTAAGTTTCTAAACGGGTAGATACGTCATTTCCCCGGATAAATCTCAGTCATGGCCGAGGTATCTCCTCTTCCCAATCTCTGTGTCTCCCCCGACAGATCTCGGCCATATTGGCATATCCCATCGGCAGCAGTTCATCAGTCGGCGCCCTCTTCTCTCAAACCCTACGTAATCAAGGTACTCGTCCAGCCGTGTATCAAGTACTCGTCCAGCCGTGTCCGGCGAGCCGGTGCTCCGCAGTCAACGAATACGTTGGTTGCGACGGACGTGAGGCTAGCCGCCGCCGCGGCGCTATCCAAGGTCTACTAGTTCTGCCGCCGTCGCTAGCCAGGGGACACTCTTCCTCGGTTGATCCTGCCAACGTGCCGTACGAGTCTCTCCAACCCTACATTTGTTGATTACATCCGTTAGCCCCTGCTATTTCCTGCACTCTTATTACCAATTAGATTCAATTCATACGGTGGGTGCCGACGGTGCCGCGACGGCCGATCTGCGGATCCTTCTGTCGGCACTCGATCTTGAGACAACGAACTCGGCCACTAGCTAATGTTTGAAGTACATGTTACTGCTACGAATATATCTCATTATTGGTCTCCTGCGTGTCAAATATATTAATCAGAATTTTTTTTCTTCACGTTCTAATTCTAAGAGTTGTAGTGTAGCAGCTAGGATCTGATTTCGTGAAGCACCGCCACAAATATGGAAGATGATTAGCAGCTAGGATCTGATTTCGTGAAGCGCGACTCTCGATTTCTTGAAAAGTGACAGTTTCAAATTAATAGCATGGACTGTACTAGAAATCAGAAATCTACTACTTGCTCTAACTAGCATGTTGGTATAAGACGTATGTGATAGTACAAAATAGATTGTTGGATTTATCAGCTAGTAAATGGATGTAGCAGTATGGGGGGAGTTGCTAATCGGATCCCATATTACCTCCTGCATGGTTCAGCTCCACCCCTTCCCTTCCCCTTTGTGTGAATCTTGTTCCTTTTTTCTTGTTATTAGTTCATATACATATGCCTATAGTAGTTCATTGTTTCTCTCTCTCTGATCAGTGCGGAAATTTACTCACCCTCTGTATCAGTACTAATTTTTCTTAATATTTCTACCAAAGTGTTCATATGGAATGTAGTTTAGTAATTTGATATCCCATATTTGTTTTGTTGTGAAGTCGGTGTTTGCTATTTCTTGCTACAAAAAAAATTCCTCAACTAATCTTTCAGTACAAGCTAGGTAACACTTCAGAATATTGACATAGTTACTGAAGTTTGGTAGTGCTGTTTTCATGTTTTTTTATCAAGTTGACGTGCTATTTTTTGCAAGCTTTGATACAAGATGACACTTCATCAATTGGAAGCTTAGTTATTTAGCTCTCATCTTATTTTTTGCTCTATCAGGAAGAACTGAAGGCCCTTTAGTGTGCTTCCTTTCCTGGAACTGAGCTTTGGGGAATAACATCTGAACAATGGAAAGAGATGGGTTGGCAAGAAACAGACCCATCTACAGATTTTAGGTATTAGATTTGTACTTCATTGCAGTTACTATACTTTGTCTAAAAAAAGTTACTGTACATATGCATTTCCCTATCAGTATTCTGTAGCTAAACTAGGAAACTTGATATGTATGATTTTTCATGAGTTGGCATTAAGAGGTGGAGGCTTCATCTCCTTGGAAAATTTGTTATTCTTCGCCATGACCTATCTGGTGAGTGCATGTTGTTAATATCCTTGAAACAAAACTCTCCTTTTTTTTTCAAATTGCTTTACTGACCATGCTCTGTTTTTCAAGGAGGAGAAAATTACAGGCAAGCAGGAACCAGCAGCTGCTTCTTCCATCAATTCTTCAATCTGCAGTCCATATTTTTGCTGATAACTATCCATCAGTTCCTAGTTTGCATAGAGGCTGAACTTCTTGTTTCAAATACTTGGAGAACGCTTTTGATCCAGTGGCAACTTGCTGGGGCGTAAATAATGTACGTTATAATGTCACTGAAGGGAGTTTCACAGTTCATATTGTATGTCATGGACGCTGTCAGATTATGCTCAATCCATTTCATGCAGTTTACTTTCATTTCTTGTGAACATATGTCATGTACAATAAATTTCAAAGTCCGGACAGAAATCTAGGAACCAATGATGTTTATCGAGCAAAAGAAATTGCATTATGGC
This sequence comes from Thinopyrum elongatum, assembly GCA_011799875.1. Lineage (NCBI taxonomy): Eukaryota > Viridiplantae > Streptophyta > Magnoliopsida > Poales > Poaceae > Thinopyrum > Thinopyrum elongatum. The sequence continues at coordinate 11,761,264 of CM022300.1, read as the reverse complement.
ATGTTTACAGGGATCAAATCTCCCGCGCCAGCCTCGCCGCCCCGCCCTCCCCTCAACCTCTCCCCACTGCTGTGCTGCAGCCGCCCCCGGCCATCCCTCTGAATCTACGAACCCCATGGAATTCTCCAACGAACCTGCACCACCCCCACCCCTAAGATAGACAAGGGGGGAGATGCTACCCCCTGCTGCACCCCCTGCACCCTAAGATAGACAAGGAGACTGCTTCTTCCCCCTGCACCCTAAGATAGATGAGATCAAACCTGCCTCAGTGCTCTGCGGCTGTTGCTTTCTTCTCCACCAAATCGACTGACCCAAATTCCATTTTCAGGCGACTGACATGCAGCTAAACTGAATAATATATAAGTATGAAATTAGTAGATCTTGATATCACTTGAAATTAGTTCTCAAAAAAGGAAATCACCTAAAATAGATACTACAACTCAAACTGGTATTTGTGAATCTGAACGACTAAGATCGATACTTATGGGCCGGAACGACTAAGATCGATACTTGTAAGCTCGAACGAGTAAGATCCGTACTTGTGAGCTCGAACGAGTAAGATCCGTACTTGTGAGCTCGAACGAGTAAGATCCGTACTTGTGTGCCCGAACGGCTCATAGCGGTTCTTGCGAGCCTGGACGACTCAGAACGGTACTTGTGTGCCTAGAGGACTAAGGCCGGTACTTTTGACCTCAGACGACTACGATCGGTACTTGTGAGCTAGGACGACTCAAAGAGCGGTACTTTTGACCTCGGACGACTCACAGTGATTCGTAGTGGTATGTGTGGGCCCGATGACCCAGAGTGATTCATAGTCGTATTTGTTGGCCCAGACGATCCAGAGTGACTAGTAGTGGTATTGGTGGTCCGGATGACGTAAAGGGGCACGAGGTGGTATTGGTGGCCCAACCCATAGTGGTACTTGTGGGCACACAACTAGCACTATGGGTCGTTCGATCCCACTACTAGATATGGGTCATTTGAACCCAGAACTATAAGTATGGGTCGTCCGGGTACACAATCACCACTATGGGTCGTCCGAACTTAGAACTTCAAGTATGGGTCGTCTGGGTCCACAAGCACCACTATGGGTCGTCCGGTCCCACAACTAGCACTATTGGTAGTCCGATCCCACTACTAGCACTATGGGTCGTCCGAACCCAGAACTACTAGTATGGGTTGTCTGGGCCGACAACTAGCATTACCGGTCATCCGGACCCACAACTACCTTAACAAGTAATCTCAACACAACTAGTAGAGCAGGTCGTCTGGTCCCTCGACTAGCACTGCAGTGTGTCTTGACACAATACTACCACTACGGTCATCCGGGCGGCTAAGATCGGTACTTGTGGGTCTAGAGGACTAAGATCGATACTAGTGAGCCCAAACGAGTAAGACCGGTACTTGTGGGTCCAGCCGACTAAGATCGATACTTGTGGGCCCGAACGACTAAGATCTGTACTTGTGGACCCGAAACGACTAAGATAGTAGCAAGACCGAACGCGTAAGACCGGTACTTGTGGGTCCGGACAACTAAGATCGATACTTGTGGGCCCGAACGACTAAGATCAATAGTTGTAAGAACAAACGAGTAAGATCGGTATTGGGGTCTGGACGACTAAGATCGATACTTGTGGACCTGAACGACTAAGAGCGGTACTTGTGCGCCCAAACGACTAAGATCGTTACGTGTGCACCCGGACAACTAAGATCAGTACTAGTTAGCCGAACAGAGGTAGTAAGAACAAACGAGTAAGATCGGTACTTGTGGGTCTGGACGACTAAGATCGATACTTGTGGACCTGAACGACTAAGAGCGGTATTGTGCGCTGCCGAACGACTAAGATCGTTACGTGTGCACCGACGACTAAGATCAGTACTAGTTAGCCCGAACGAGTAAGATCGGTACTTGGGGCCTAGACGACTAAGAGCGATGTGGCCCGAACGACTAAGATCGGTATTTGTGGACCTGGACGACTAAGATTGGTACTTAAGGACTGGATATATTAAATGGTTCGTTAGTAGGCTTTGAGTTTTGTCTTCTGTGTGTTTTCACTCGGGTCGGGACGAAGGGTATCCTTAGTGACAAGGGTATCCTTAGTGACATTTACTTTACGATTTTGTTCTCCAAGAGGTTGGAATTTTTTATCTTTCGTATCGTCGGATTAATTTACGTTATTTGTCGAATTCCATCATTCGTTTGAGTTTGAAGTGAACTACTTTGTTGGGTTTTTCTCGTTAAACTTCCATGTGAAAACGGTGTGCCTGCACAAACTTGTCCTTTACACTATAGTTGTCCATGAATGCAAGATGGTTGCCTAAGTAGACGTGTAGATAGCTCACTACCAGAAATCACCTTATATCGCACTGGCAACAATCTGCACTTCTACCTTGTTGTCCTCGGTTCGAGACAAGTTGACCGCTTTTTTGGAATGTTTTTCTTTCAAAGAACAGGGATCGAATCTATGACAGAACTGTACTTACCCACCAAACATTATTCTTTGTATAGCGCAATGGTGATCTCACTATATTATGCACCAGCAAAATATATAACGAGGCAATGACAAGACTAGGCGTGCAATCTAGCAGCCCCAGCTTTATCAATCTTCAGGAGCCCCAGCAATACAACGCCCAACAAGGTCATGCGCCCGTCTAAATTTCTGTAAACCGCAAGGCAAGCAATACAACCCCCAACACACACAAACAAACCCACAAATAAAAAATGCAACTCGTTACTTTGCCACATTTGAAGAATGCAATCAAGCTACAAGGGTGGAAAACCACACGGCCTAGTTCATCAAAACAATGCTGCTCATATAACCGTAAGATTAGGCATTCACTATAGTCAGAAGAAATTATCCAAGAATGCATCTGCAAGAACAAGAAACTGCAGTCTCGCTCGCCCGTCTCTACAGAGATAGCAGCAGGGAAACCTGGTATGATCCCAAACACATCCCATTCAGATCAGCTCCACCTCACCAACAGTATTTCCTATCTTCATATGTACATGACCTCAAAATGCCGCCGTTGAAACAAGTCCCTGCACCGCAACGTCCATCGTGGATGCCCACAATCACTGTTCATAGGAGACCATGTGAGCAAACATTAGTCCTACTTTTGGTCAACAGTATTAGTAACATTTTCCTAAATAAATGAGGCAGCAACTTTGCTAGAATAAAAAGACACTTGCAACCTTATAAATCCCTGAAGTCCAACTCTATTAAGTTCCACTCAATAAAAATCAATAGGAGTAGATATTTTGAACGAAAGATAGATCTCCATTCCCTAAGAACAGCAAATAACATTAAAGGACGTTCGTACTGAAGTATCACATTCCAAGGACAAGATTTCATTTGCTCTCTAGCCACTTTCATGGTCCAGTCTTATTATCTTTGAGCACTAAAATTTGTAGAAAGCATGATTAAATAATTTATGATATGAAGGATATAGATGCACTGGTCAGGCTTCATGGTAAGTAAACTGTAATCACTAGCAGAATTCGTTGTAAGCTGGGAAATTGAACATTTTAACCTGAGTACCTAACAAACTAAATAGCCACACTTCGAAAAGGGCATGTTTGAGTCATTGTCTATTTAACAGAATTTTCTCCTTTTGACCTTCCATCAGCAAATACACAATTGTGTCACAAACTAGCAAATGACTGGAAGCATGTAAAACAATTGTATCTAACATTTCAGATTAATCACTCAACATGCAAGGCAGAAGTGGACTATTTTGTATCTAACTCCAGAACAGCAGCTTCGTAAGTTCATGATTGTGTATTTTTCACCAGCAACAAAGTGTCAACCAATTAGAAGTAGTATTACTAAAGACTTGAACATGCTTAGTTACAGAGAATGAAATACTTGCAGAAACTAATACTACCACAAAAATAGGAGTACCTAACAGCGCATGATACAAAAATTGTAGATTAGATCGATGGCAAGGCCAGTTCAGACTGTTATGTACACCAATCATATGCATATGCCCACACAATCGGGACTGTTTCCATCATCCTACCACGAAAACATGCTTAGTTACAGAGAATGAAATACTATTCACCTGGTATTACTTGATAATAGGACCACAAGCGCAATAGTTTCCTACCACGAAACCCCTTGTAGCTAAAAGTTTGCTGCCATCATCTCCTACACAACATGTATGCACCTACCTTTAGTGGGCGGGAAGGTCGCCGGCGGCGCTGACTGAGGCAGTAGGGTATCCGACGTACGGTGGAGAGCAGCAGTTCAATTAATTAGATGTGCAAGCAATCCTTGTGAGCAACAATTTGTACTGAATCCCAAAACAGGAAAATGCAGAGCAGGAAATGAACTGGGGATTGATTAATTCCTGAAAAAAGAACAAATTTTGGTGTTTTCCAATCCTCCATTACTCAGAGTTGAAGCCAACATATTTTCCAGGAATGAATCAAGAACCGAAGATGCGGTAAAAAAAGGGGCTGTGGGGGAGACGAACCTGGATGGCAGTCTGGCCGCAGGGGTCAGGGAAGAGGCCGGAGTCGTTCCACGCCTTGCCGACATCATTAATCCAGATTACTACCCTAAGATCATGTATCGGAAGTAAAAGAATTTCCATGCATACATATTCCCCTCAAGATAAAAGGGTCAGAATTTCAGAGGGTGCTAAGATTTGTCTACTGTCTTACGTTGCTTCTGGAGGGGCAGCGCCTCTTTCCTTCAATCACAGAAGCAAATGTGACTTTCTCTAGTGAATTATTAATCTGCTCAATTGTAGGCATATAAGAAGTTTAAAGGAGCACAACGTATGTAGTTTCAGGTTATTTGGCCTAGAACATATGCTCAGTTTTTATTCAGATCGGAGACAAAAAAAATCGCTAACCTAAGTCAGGAGTGGCTTTGCTTCTCTTTGGTTTAGGAATGTTCAAGGCGTCATTGACGAGTTGTCACCTAAAACTGAAGGTGTTTGAGAGTCTATAAAAAGGCTAATCACTAATGTCAGCTTATTTAGCAGCAAAACAAAAAGGATGAAGTGCAGCAGTATGTAATCTATTAGTTAAACTTCATCCCATCGGACAGAGCATTCCATGAAAAGAGTTTCAGAACACTAAAAGTTCAGTGAACCGACCGTCCAGTGCACATACATCAGTATTATACTCTTGATAAGAGAAGATATGCTTTCACAAGGCAGCTAGTGCACACACATGATCTGAATTTTCTGTAAAAGTCACATGTGCTGTGCTTCGTTGATCTACAGAACTGATTTTTCTGGTGACAAACATAAGGCGATTGCTGTGCTTCGTTGAAGAATTTGAACAAACTGTAAAATAGACGAGGGAATTTACAGAACCTATGTAGTTGGGGCAGGGCAGTTTGTCCACTCTGCTAGTCACAATCTGCTTCAAGATGAGAAGACAGTACGTTCCAGGACATTGAACAGAGCAAAAAACATTCAGAAAAAGCAGAGCAAATACATCGAACATGTTCAGATTGAGCCGCCGGGGGAAGAGGGGAGGTGGATGCTACCTGTCCACGGACTGATGGCCGGCGTTACTGGACGTCACCGGCTGCTCGACGGAGGGAGGCGCTGTGGGGCAGGGTAGGCTCGGCGGACTCGGCGCGCCTCAGTGGAGGACTTGCAGTCCCTGTCGGTGGGCCGCAACCCAGGCGGCAGGAGTGAGACCAGGGAGGCGGGACGGTGCTGCTTGCCTGGATCGTGGTCGCCGGTGGATTGCTTGATTGGAACGGCGTGAAGGCCGGCGGCGGCTATGCGACCGGAAAGGGGACGAGCGGGCGAGGTTATTGTTGTGACGAACAGATTGGAAGAAGCGAATGGATTACAACTTTACCATTCTACCCTTTTTACAAAAAAATAAATTTTTAAATGATTTTCCAGATCCGACGGTTAGAAAAAATCAAAGGCGGAGTTACACGAAATTACAAGTCGTAACTCGCCAATCACCATAAAAGAGCTCAATAAATATATGCTCTAGGAGATCATGTACCTAAATGTTATTTGATCTGCTATTTTTGGTATTATCTCATTGCAGTAGCATATAGTTTAGAACTTTGCAACCTCTCTCCACATGGTGCCCTTGCCAGAAAAAAATGTGTGTAATGCTTGCGTTTTAAAGCCAGCTTGGAAGGACCAAGTTTCAATGTAAATTACTGAACGAAACATTGCTATTTGATTAAACTTAGTAAATGATATTCAATTAACCTGATGTAACTTGGGTAATCTTCTTCGCACACTCCTCAAAGATAAAACTTGTGTTGGCATGGTAAGTGCAAATCCGTTTATTATGTTTCCTACTTCTGAAAGAAAATTGATTTGTACTTTAAGTTTTATAGCTCTGGGTGCGAGCAAGGTTAGAAGGAATTTTTAATCCTAACAAAAATCTGGTAACTTATCAAATAAACCTCAACTATTTATTCATCAATTTCTTCAGTTTGTGTACATACATATGATCCTCATGATTTTAGGCTCTCAATAATATATCAACTGATGAAGGTAATGGCTCTTTACACTTTGTGAATTAATTGGGAAGTTAATTTAGATATTTGAATCAATCAACTCTTATGATGACAACAGTGACGAAGCTAGCAGCGAGTTACGCCTAGGGCCGAGCTAGCTTGAACCATGCCAATGGATGACAATGAACATGTCATTTATAAGCAGTGCTATGCAAACATACCAGTGTTTTAAATAGCGGGCTATGGCATATAGCGGCAACTCTTAAAAACAGCTATAGCAGGGCTATAGCGGGCTATAGCGACAAATTGTACATGAAATCATTTAGCGGCAACATGCTCAAACAGCTATAGCGGAGCTATAGCGGGGCTATAGCTGGCTATTTAAAACTATGAAACATACATGCACTTTTTATATTTATTAAGACTGTACATACATTACACGCACTGGCGGAGCTACGTGTATCAAAAATAGGCCACGGCCCGCCCAGCTAGTAGCAAATGCAGTGAAGGATTCAGAGTAGATTGAGATGTGAAAGAAAGAAATAGTGGATTTCCTTTGTACTGGCCCGCCTACCATTGATAGAGTAGCTCCGCCACTGATTACACGACTGGTGCTCCGTGGAATGTCTCAATGACACACACACAGTGATGCACCAAAATGTGGTTTTGAGCCATTGGGTAAGGCGATTGTGATTTTGCTCCTGTTACAACGCACGGGTTCTTTTGCTAGTGATTAATGACAAAAAAAAAACAAAGACCACGAACATGTAAGATTAGCAATGAAAATTTAGCTACGGCCGTCCCTGAACTCTCGCGGCATTGCCAATGGGCATTCGCTATATTGTATGGGCCATCCCTCCTTGTATGGATACCTCAGATGTGTGCCTACAAAATGACCAGGGAGTAGACTGATCGAGACGAGGTGACTCACAAATACAGAAGAATATGCTTCTGCACTAGTCACAACACAAAAGCAGTCGTTCAGAATAATATATCAACTTTACTTTCCGGGAATTTGACTTGACCAGCTTACTTTACTAGTAAAGTAGTATGCCTTTGCTTCTGAACGACCTTACGGAACATGGGCTTGTGGCCTGGAAACAAGGATCATTTTTTTTCCTGAAGAAAGTAGAGCCATGCAAACTGAGTTATGAGAAAGTTGAATTCGAGAACAAACTACACGGAGCTGGAAAGGACAGTCTCGGAGAGGAAGAAGCAACATACTCACTTCATGCAAGCATCAAAAGACAGACAACAGTGATTTGGTAGCGTCCTCTGTTTAAAGCCGAACATTACATGCGTCTACCGGGTCCCATTAATACGGGACCCACGCCACACCGAAATCGACGCCGGCTCCATACTGCGTATGGGGAGTCTGATCCCAGGATCAGATCTCCCTCATGCATATGGACGAAAATGCATTATGCACCTGACCATATGTTTCAGTCATTCCGTGTTCAGTTAATTAAGGTCCCGTCAGCCAACCAACGGGTACTACGAGACAGACGGACAACAACAACCCTCGCTCGTTGCGGTGCATACTACAGAGATACTTTCTTCGTTTCTAAATATAAGTCATTTTAGATATTTCAATACGAACTACATACGGATGTATATAGACATATTTTAGAGTGTAGATTCACTTATTTTGCTTCGTACGTAGTTCATATTAGAATCTATAATATATATCAAGGAACGGAGACAGTAGATGGCAACATGCTTTTTTTTTTTGAGAAACCCATGCATGCATGTGTTAATCCCCTTTAATTTCACTCCGACCTGGGCTGGGCTGCGCCCTACGTCGGCTGGGTAGGCTGGCTTGATCCCCTTATACTCCGACTCCCACTGCGATTCGATTTCATTGTTGAGAACCGACATCAACGAAGTGTCATTAGCGAAACGTCGTTAGAAAACGTAGTTAGCGGTTATTAGTGTCCAAGCGTTGTACGGACGCATCTGTCCGTACAGGCACCTCTTTGTACAGACGCCTTCACAATGCGTCTCAAATCTTGTATAAATATGTGATTCTCAATCAATGAAAGCATTAGATCATTCGTACAATCACTTTTACTTTTACACGTTATCAGCACTGCTCTGCCGAAAGAGACATAGAGCCATCACGGGGAAGGACAGGAAAAGGTAGGTCATGGCAGGGAGAAACCTGTCATCACTGGCTTTCGCTTTCGCTCGCTTTATCCAAAGAGAGAGCCGTCGCCTTTCCCGCACTCCTCGCCACCGTGCCGCACGTCGCCGTCATGGCCTTGGTGTAAGGAGCGGCCCACGTCGCCGCTTCTTCGCCGGGAACCACCGCCAGAACCGCCGCCGTGGATATGCACGCCATGGCAACCACCCGGGGCACCAGGCTGGGCCTTCCGCCACGGCCACTGCTGCAAATGGAGAGATACCTGCAATGCACCAGGCCGGGCCTTCGGCTCCGGCAGTCTCCAACGAGTACGCCGGACAGGCGACTCCACCAACTGTCTTCTCCATCCCTCCGATGGAGTGGTTGTTTGCAGGGAAATCGGCGCCGTTTCTCGGAGAAGAGGAGATGTTCCCTTGCGAACTCGCGCCGCCACCACTGCCCCCGTACTGCCTGCAGCACGAATTTGGACCGTGCCCAGCGCGTACGGGCGCACCACCGCGGCTGCCGTCACCGACGCCGTCGGATGAACTGCCGGAGCACTTCTTCCCTCCTGGATACGGTCCCGTCCCGGATCTCCTGTCCCCGACGCCGGCAGCAGTGGAAGTCCACGGCTACTCCACCGTCCCCGATCTAAACATGGCCATCAAGGTGGAAGAAGAGGAGATGGAAGGACAGGGCTCGTCGTCAACGCCGCCGCCTCCTCCATCACCGGCGACACCACCCCTGCCTCCAGCGCCACCCCTCCCTCCCACGCCTCCACCGGAGGCGCGTCGGATCCTGCGCCAGTTCGTCGCGACCATGGCGCAAAACCGCACAACCGTCCGGGGCGCGTGGTCGCCGGCGGCCCTCGGCCTCACCGGCGCCCCCGGGGCGTGCAGCAGCGGCTGGGGCCGTGCGGAGACGCGGGGCACACCCCGCCTCCCTTGAAGACGACGCCATGAGCAGGGAAGAGACGGTGTGGTGAGGTGTTATGCCAGATCGAGCAGAGAAGTGGGGAACGGGAGAAGCGGCGTTGTGTGGGAAACCCTCGTGCGTGCTATCCTTATCCTTCTCTCTGTCGGTGCATGGGCCAGCCCAAGTCACGTACGTTCCCACCAAACAGGCCTACAGGCCAAGAAATCCAATAAATGGCTGCTGGCGCTGTGGCGTTTTCAACAGGAAATAGCCATAGTGTATATATTGTACAGCAGCTTGTTCTTCCTATTTAAGAGTAGTATTTTATTGTATTAAGAACCTCTGCTTATCATATTCAGTACTGTATTATAAGTGTGAATATTTAGACTATGTATTGTCTAACATAAAATCTCAGACTATGTGTACATATTCTATATGATTGCTTCAGCATTTTTTTTTAGAATATGTAATTCTTAAGTACAACAATTTTTATTTTACAATTCAAATTTTGGGATCACAAGGTAGATGAGGCATCTACTGCACTTTGCAGATTATCCTCATCGCTGAAAGATCTACATTTTGCCTTTTCTATTTATTTTGGCAAAATGACTATCTTCGAGTGCTCTCCCAAATATACGAAATTGATGTGACTACCTCGAATTTTATACTTGCAAATCACAAGGTAATTGTGTGATCTACTGCATCAAATTGCAGACTATCCACTCTTGCTGTGAGGTCTACATCTAGTCTTTTGACAGATGACTACCTTCAAAGTGTTTTTTTGTAAAATGTAGTATGACACAAGGTAATGGACATATGAACATCTACTGGTCAAAACCAGATTATGCTCTCCATTACTGTGAGATCTACACCGCAATGGTGACTATCTTCAAAGTGTCATATACATAAAATGAGGTCTACACATATAACTATAAAGCATCAGCTATACTTGAAAATTTTGCTTCTTCGAAGCATTTGTTGTACTTATATTTTACTCTCATAGTAAAACTAAAATTATGCATGATAATACCATGCAGGAAATGGCTGGCGTCATGAACAGGGAATTTCATGAACTTGAACTAGATGGTAGTAACTATTTACCATGGGCTATGGATGCAAAGATAGCCCTTGAAAGTCGTAAACTCGGTTCCACCATCATCACACCCATTGAAGGCGCCGGAGAAATCCCCACGGCAGCCAAATATACAGCTTTAAGTTTCTTAAGGCACCATCTTCATCCGGACTTAAAGTCAGAATATTTGATGGAAGAAGATCCACTGGCTTTGTGGAACTCTCTCAAGGAGAGATATGACCAACAAAGAGCAGTTATGCTGCCGGAAGCACAGAGAGAATGGTCCCTCATAAGGTTCCAAGATTTCAAATCTGTGGCAGCATATAACTCTGCAGTTCACAAGGTTAACTCAAAACTAAGGTTTTGCAATCAAGCAATTTCCGAAGAAGACCTTATTGAGAAGACCTTGTGCACTTTCCACCCCTCGATGAGAGTACTACAACAGCAGTACCGTCAACAAAAATACAAAAAGTATTCTGAGCTCATATACACTTTACTTCAGGCTGAGAAACATGATGAACTTCTCATGAAGAATCATCAGACACGCCCAACGGGCTCAATGCCACTCCCTGAAGCACATGCTAACACTCAGTTTACTAAAAAAGTATGGGGGCAACAAAAAGAATTTCAAGAAATTCAATGGAAAGTGGAAAAGGAACAACAAGCAGAAAAGCTTTGGTCTATCTAAAGGTAAGGGTCACTTCAAGAAAAATGACCGAAACACCAACTCCGAGATTTGTCAAAGGTGTGGATGTACTAACCATCGTACTAGCAAATGCCGAACTCCCAAGCATCTAGCGGATTTATACCTCAAATCCACTGGGAAAGGCAAACAAGTTCATGGAAAAGCCGAAGCTCACTTCAATGCCTTACAACAAGAAGAAAACCTTGAAGCTAGCGCTTCTCAAAGCGCTCCTAAGGAAACAAGGCAGAAGGAGGAAGATCTTCTTGATGTTGACAACATGATGGTGGAATACACCCAAGACGCATATGGAGATCTTATATAATCTCCACATCACTCATTTGATGTTATCAGCTATTTTATTGTAATAATGGATGTTATAAGTAGAATAAAGTCCTACGGACCAATCGTATTATGTAATTTAAACATAATGTCATATTTATATTTGTAACTGTAATATGAATACTTTGTATATATATATTTATATGTGAGTAATATGAATAAAGTTTCATCCTAAAATATTCTCTTACTCTATATAGATTTTACGGGAAAATAATCCAATGGAAGAAGAATTATGTTTGGTGGACAGTTGTACCACTAACACAATATTAAGGGAAATAAAATATTTCCAAACTATAACTAAGAGAAAAGGGAATATTATGACCATCGCCGGTCGCGATGCGTCGATTATTGGTTCAGGACGAGCCACACTCGTTCTACCTATGGGTACTACAATTGTAATTGAGGATGCACTCTTGTATCCTGAATCTACACGCACCCTTCTAAGTTTCAAAGACCTCAGATCAAATAATTTCCATATAGAAACAATTTCTGAAAATAATTCTGAATATTTGCTTTTAACAAAGAGTACTGGGTCTGAGAAACAAATTCTTGAGAAATTCCTCTCACTTTCATCTGGATTATATTACAGTTATATAACACCCGTACCACATGTTGCGTACAAAATAATTTTTCAAGACCTTGATAAATTCAAGACTTGGCATGATCGCCTAGGTCATCCTGGCATAGGGATGATGAGAAAAATTATTGACAATTCTATTGGTCACAGCCTTCCAACTAAAAAATTCCCTAAATCATCAGATTTTGTGTGCACCGCATGTGCAACTGGGAAATTAATTATAAGACCATCTTATCTTAAAGTAAAAAATGAGTCACTTAATTTTCTTGAACGCATTCAAGGAGATATATGTGGTCCAATTCAACCACTATCGGGACCTTTTAGATATTTCATGGTACTCATAGATGCATCTACTAGATGGTCACATGTGTGTCTATTGTCCACATGAAATCATGCTTTTGCCAAGATAATTGCTCAAATTATCAAATTAAGAGCAAATCATCCTGAAAATAGGATAAAAACAATTCGAATGGATAATGCCGCTGAATTTTCTTCACGTGCATTCAATGACTATTGCATGGCTATGGGCATTCATTTAGAACATTCTGTGCCTTATGTTCATACTCAAAATGGTTTGGCTGAATCTCTCATCAAAAGAGTAAAATTAGTTGCTCGACCACTATTACAGAATTGTAATTTACCAGCATCTTGTTGGGCACATGCGATATTACACGCCGTAGATCTGATACAAATCAGACCAACTGCATATCATACAACCTCCCCGATACAGCTAGTACGTGGCACTCAGCCAAGTATTTCCCATCTGCGAAAATTCGGTTGCGCAGTATACGTACCGATATCACCACCGCAGCATACAACCATGGGCCCCCACAGAAAACTAGGGATCTATGTGGGTTATAATTCTCCGTCAATTATAAAATATCTTGAACCTCTTATAGGGGACCTGTTTACTGCCCGCTACGCTGATTCTATTTTTGATGAGGACCATTTCCCGGCATTAGGGGGAGAATCAAACCACAAAGAATGCCAGGAAATAGATTGGAATGTAACAGGCATTCAGTCCTTAGATCCACGTACTAAAGAATCCGAAACTGAAGTTCAGAGGATCATAGATTTGCAACACATTGCAAATAATCTGCCAGATGCATTTACTGACCATAAAGGTGTCACTAAATCACATATTCCCGCTGTTAATGCACCAGAACGAGTGGATGTACCAACTAAAACCACTCAAACCCCAAATGAGAGTAAGAGGGGGAGAAATCTGGTTAGCCGGAATATAGCTTCTCAAAAGCCTCCGCGGAAACAGAGGAAATCAAATCCTCTACCAGCAAATGCAATTCAACCTCAAGTTGAAGGACACCAACCAGATGCTCAACATCTTGAACCCAGCATAAATGCGCATACAAACATAATAGCTGGGACATCGGAACACCATGACTCTATTGTTGTGGGAAATCACATAGAGTCTGAAGGTATAAAAGAAATTTCCATTAACTATATAGAATCAGGAGAATCATATAATAGAGAGACTACAATTGTCGACATATATTTTGCCTCCGAAATTGCCGAAACCCTTCAACTGGATCCAGAACCAAAGACCGTCAGGGAGTGCCTCAAGCGTCCTGATTGGCCTAAATGGAAGGAAGCAATCGAGGCAGAACTGCGCTCGCTCAACAAAAGAGAGGTGTTTTCCTCAGTAATACCTACTCCTCATAATGTCTTCCCTGTGGGAGCAAAATGGGTTTTTGTTCGGAAAAGGAATGAAAACAATGAGGTGGTGAGATACAAAGCGAGGCTTGTAGCACAAGGGTTCATGCAGAGACCCGGCATCGATTACGATGATACATACTCTCCTGTTATGAGTGGAATAACGTTTCGATACTTAATATCTATGGCAGTACAAATGAGTTTATCTATGCAGTTGATGGATGTAGTGACAGCATACTTATATGGGTCACTCAAATCGGGCATATATATGAAAGTCCCTGAAGGACTTAAAATGCCGAATCCAAAAGCAAATCGCAACACATATTGTGTAAAATTACAAAAGTCACTCTGTGGCTTAAAACAGTCGGGTAGAATGTGGTATAACCGACTGAGTGAGTTCCTTATTCAGAAAGGCTACTCAAATAATGATGATTGCCCTTGTGTATTTATAAAGAAGTCCTCAAATGGATTTTGCATCATCTCTGTGTACGTTTGTAACACCCCCGTGTAATAAACTCTGTGACACTCTGTTAAAACTGTCAAGTCATGATCATTTGCAGTGTCATGTCATATGGGTTAATAATCCAATTCAAATCCACATCTGAAAATCAACTCAAATTCAAAAGTGAATTATAAAGTTGATCAAACACTGTTGGGAAAATGTTCATTAAATGGCAAATAATCCAGGAAAATTTGTAAAATCATCATCATTGAAGTTGGAGTTAGAAAAGTGACTCTAACAAGATGAAACAGCACTAAAACAGAATATTCAAATTCATTTAAATTCTTTTCAGCTTCAAATGAATTCCAAATTTGTCCAAACCACTTTTTGGTGAGAGCTAAAATGGCACTGTAATATTTGGACCAAGTTCCATATTTTACAAAACTGCTAAAGTGGCTTAATCATTTCCAAAACAGAAAAGAATTAAAGAACAAAAAAAAAGTGAAAAACTACTGTGGACTGGGCCTAAGTGCACAGTGCACTTAGACCCAGCCCACCAGGCCGCTCCCCTCTCTCTCCGTCGTCGTGTCGGCGCGTCCCTGGCCGAGCGCGCGCTCGCCGCTGCGGCGCCGACACGGCGATGCCGCCGACACTACAGTGAGGAGGAGGGGATAAGAACGGCGCCCGTCCACTCCCCCTGGTCCTCCCCGTCATTCCTCCTTCAGCCACGCTCGCCTCGCTTCTCCTTCCCCCTCAGATCCGGGAGCAGCCGGACGCGGCCGCCGCCGCTCGACGCCGTGCTCGCGGCTACCGGCCTCGCATCGCCTCGTCGAGATGTCCCTCGCCTCCGCCGTGGTCGACCGCGTCGCCTGAAGCTCTCTGGTGGAGCAGGGGAGCTCCACAGGCGTCGTTCTTCTCCGCCCCCTTTGCTTCGGTCGCCGGCGCCTCTCCTTCGATCCCCGGCGCAGCAGCTACTAAACCACTCGCCGGGCCTACGTGTGAGCCTGCACGGTGAGCTTCTCCCCTCCTCTCTCTCGCTGCGCCATAGGAACCGCCGTAGCTAGCCGCCACCGTAGTCGTGCTTTGGCCGCCGCCGACGAGCTCGTGCTCGTGGCCATGGCCGCTTCCGTGCTTGGCTAAGCACCGCGCTGTGCTGTGCTCCTGGCAACCCCGGGAGTCGAACGCGCACTCGCACGTACCCCCTCGAGCCGCGCAGCCGCGATCCCGTCCAGACCCCGAACTCCGGCGCCGCCCGCGAGCTCACCGTCGACGGCTCCGGTAGATTCCGGCGACGAGACCACTCCCACGCGACGGGCGAGTCCCCTGGCTTTCGAACGCACCCAAGCCCGGCTCGAACCGAGCCCTATAGCTCGATTCCGGCCAACTCCGGCGACGCGCCGCCGTGCGATTTGGTCGCCGGCGACCAGCCGCCGGCCCCGCTGACGTGGCACAGGCGGGGCCCACCCCTGGGTCACTGACCCGTGGGTCCCAGGGGCCCGGCCGGCCAGTTGACCAGTCAGCTTTGCTGACTGGACCGGCCCAGCCGCTGACAGGCGGGCCCCACCTTCCTGTTTAATTAGTTAAAACAAATTAGAAATAAAAATAAACTAATTAACCTAATGTCTCACTGACATGTGGGGTCCACCCCCCTAATTAATCCTGGTAATTAAACTAATTCACTGGATAAAGAAATAGAGGCTGACATGTGGGTCCCACTGGACCCACATGTCAGGTTTGACTGGTCAACCGTCCTGTTGACTTGCTGACGTCAGCAGCGCGTCATGCTGACGTCATAATTCATTTTCTGATAAATAAAATAATTTCAGAAATTCGAATAATCTTTAAAAATTAATAACTTTTAAACCGTAGCTCGGATCGAAAAAGTTAAAACATGAAAGTTGCTCAGAACGACGAGACGAGTTTGATCGTGCCGTCTGTTTCTCCATCGGAACCTCCTACGTAGAAGAACTCGTAACTCCGGACCCGAATCCGGCAGATGAATAGTGCACACACGTCGGATATTAAATCCCAGAATAATTCTAAAAATAACTAAAATGACTTAGATGCATAATTAGGCAACCCTGCACTGCATCATAGCATCACACGCACCGTGTTGCATTTGTTTGCATTATGTTTACCTGTTTCTTCCCCCTCTTCTCTCTCGGTAGACCCCGACGTTGACGTAGCTCACGAGGCAGACGCCGCACAGGAGTACGACTACGTCCCCGACGATACTACTGAAGACCTTGCCCTTGCCCCCGAGCAAACAGGCAAGCACCCCCATTTTGAGCATGCCTATATCGCCTACTCTCTTCTCTCTTATGCTTGCATTAGAACTGCTACTGCTACTGTTTTCATATATCTGCTGCATAGCCTGATTATTGTACCCTGCTTTGTTACCTTACCGGTTATCCTAGACTGCTTAGTATAAGGTGGGTAGAGACACGACCGAGACCCCCACTTGATCCCGACTGCCCTGCTGGACATCAGAAGACCCGATCATCGGGATTGAAGACTAGACCATGGCACCGCACATCACTTCCCCTTAGTTGCCGACACTGCTGGGTTATCATCGAGTGCCGAGGGTGATACCTCGTCAGCACTTCTGATGTTAACCTTGTAGGTTAGTTACTCGGTCGTGGTAAGCGAGGGTGATTCCTCCTACACCACCCCCGATAACGACATCGTCGCGCAACCTCTCAAGTGTGGACCTCGAGGGTGATTCCTCCTTCGTTCACCTTGATGATAACATCGAGCGGGAATTCCATCGAGGGTGATTCCTCAGGGTTCCCTTCGGTGTCAGACACACAGTTACCTTGGATATTATGACTTGCACTAAACTATGATACTAAAGACGGGTCGGCCCTAAGGGGTACCCGCGCGAGCTTAACGCGAAGTGATGTGGAGTCGGGTTGACCTGGATGGTGCCCGCGAGATAACTACGAGGCGTGGCCGGGCATTCTTAGCCCTTGCCGCAAGTCCTCGAGACGGGGCGACGGGGTCACATCGATCGTGAGTCTCTGCTCGTTTCCGCGCGCTCCTAATCCACTACGGTTTGGATATTTGATCCGAGGGGCCTCTGGCCCGATAGCACTAACCATCACGTGGGCATAGTATGGGCGTTCTGCGTCGTACACATCAGTCGAAGCTTGTTTGACGTCAGTAAGGAGCGGCGCACGCCGAGTTGGACTGGTAACGCAACCGCGCTTGTATAAGGGGTTGCTAGGTCTGCTCTCGGTGGCCCCGTAACGTGCAGGAGTTCCCGGGGCGATGGCCCAAGACCCCTGGGGGCATAGGTTTAGTCCGGCGTGCTGACCTCTCTTATAAGCCTAGGTCGGGTTGCGGCGTGTTGCTTAGCCGAGGCCGGGCATGACCCAGAAAAGTGTGTCCGGCCAGAGTTAAGTGAGCGTGGTGGGTAAGTTGGTGCACCCCTGCAGGGAAGAAACTTCTATCGATAGCCTGTCCTACGGTAACGGACACTCGGAGTTGTATCCCGATCGGTACAACTAGAACATGTGATGAGAATTGGATAGTACGGCTCTGGGATTGCTTTCTCGCAGGGAGTCGAGAAAGGATCTCAGGTCGAGGTTGATGAAATTACTACTACTACTTTACATTATGTTCATCTGCTCTATCCTGATGTTGCAAGACTGTCGAAGATTGTTGAAGATGCTAGTCTTCGATAGGACTAGGCTTTCCCCCTCTACTCTGGCATTTCTGCAGCCCAGTCCACATATACAGCCATTCCTTTGACAATGATGCATATGTAGTGTAGATCCTTGCTTGCTGAGTACTTCGGATGAGTACTCACGTTTGCTTTATTTTCTTTTTCCCCCATTTTCCATTTGATGCCACCAGACGACGGAGCCCCTGAGCCAGAAGCCCCAGCCGACGACCAGTACTACTATCCGCCTGGCGAGTACTACTACTACGAGGAGCCGTTCGACGACCAGGAGTAGGATCGGAGGGTCCAGGGCAGGAGGCCTACGCCTTTCGATCGTAGTTTTTATTTTTACCCCGCCTCTGTGAAGGCTTATCTCTCTCTCTGTAATATATCTGTACTCAGATATCTAATGCTTCCGCTGACGCTTGTATGCCATCGAGCTTGTATTCGAGCCCTCGAGGCCCTGGCTTGTAATATTAAGCTTGTATGACTTTATTTTATGTTTTAGAGTTGTGTTGTGATATCTTCAAGTGAGTCCTTAGGCTTGATCGTGCGCATTTGCGTGTATGATTAGTGCACGATTAAGCCGGGGTCGTCACAACGTTGATGACCTCAATATCATTGGGAGTATACCTGATATAGAAGAAGCACGCAATCATCTAATGGCGGAATTTGAGATGAAAGATTTGGGAAAGACCAAATTCTGCTTAGGCTTACAGCTTGAGCACCTTCCCTCAGGAATTTTAGTATACCAACCTGCTTATATTCAAAAGGTTTTGGAGAAATTTAATATGGATAAATCATATCCAACCAAAACACCCATGGTTGTCAGATCCCTTGATATGAATAAAGATCCTTTTAGACCTCGGGATGATGACGAAAATATATTAGGACCTGAGTTCCCATATCTCAGTGCCATTGGTGCGCTAATGTACCTTGCAAATTGCACCAGGCCTGATATTGCATTTGCGGTAAATTTACTAGCTAGACATAGCGCTGCTCCAACAAAACGTCATTGGACGGGAGTAAAGAATATCCTTAGATATTTACATGGCACAAAAGATCTTGGCTTATTCTATCAGAAAAACCAAGATATGACTATGGTAGGATATACTGACGCTGGCTATCTATCTGATCCTCACAACGCCAGGTCACAGACAGGTTTCGTATTCTTATATGGTGGAACTGCTTTTTCATGGAAGTCAACAAAACAGACTCTCGTAGCAACTTCCACTAATCATTCTGAAATTATTGCATTATTTGAAGCATCAAAAGAATGTGTATGGCTTCGCAGGATGATTAACCATATTCAAACTGCATGTGGTGTTGGTTCATTAGGATCACCAACTATTATTTATGAAGATAATGCAGCTTGTGTTGCTCAAATGCAAATGGGTTATATAAAAAGTAATATCACAAAACACATTTCTCCTAAGTTGTTCTATCCTCATGCATTACAGAAAAATGGAGAAATTGATATTTTGCAAACTAAATCATGTGACAATCTAGCAGATTTGTTCACAAAGTCTTTACCAAATTCAACATTCCAGAAATGCATTCATGGAATTGGTATGAGATGACTTCGAGATTTGCAAAGTTCAGGGGGAGAAATCTCCTGAAAATATAATCCTTTTAGTTATCAGCAGATAATGAATATTGTACTCTTTTCCTTTATGAGTTTTTCCAACAGGTTTCTCATAAGAGGTTTTTAACGAGACAATTAAATACAAACGTTAATGCATGCCATATCATATTTCTCCTTATATTTTTCCTACTAGGTTTTAAAGGAGTTTTTCATGGCACATCTCATTGCATTCTTTTCATTATGAGTTTCTTTGAAAATTTCTCTCATGATGTTTTTAATGAGGCAATATCTTCATAAAGATCATATGCTATACTTTCTATTTTTCCTATGAAGGTTTTTAAAGGAAAGTATCTAAAGCATGTTTATTGTTCTCTAAACTCACTAATAATTTTCTCCTTCTTTGAAGGTTTTTCTCATATGAGTTATCAAGAGACAATAATCACTATATGTTGCATCATTTTCTCCTTATTATTTTTTCCACTGGGTTTAAAGGAGTTTTAACAACATATCTATACCATTCTCCTCATATTTTTTCCCACAGGGTTTTTGAAGGAGACTCTCAAGAGATGAATGATAAATATACAAGAAGCTTTCAAAGATGAATCAAAAGAAGAGACGTTTGTACAAGGGGGAGTGTTGAGAACCGACATCAACGAAGCGTCATTAGCGAAACGTCGTTAGGAAACGTAGTTAGCGGTTATTAGTGTCCAAGCGTCGTACGGACGCATCTGTCCGTACAGGCACCTCTTTGTACAGACGCCTTCACAATGCGTCACAAATCTTGTATAAATATGTGATTCTCAATCAATGAAAGCATTAGATCATTCGTACAATCACTTTTACTTTTACATTCATCTCGAATCGATCTCCACCCAACTCGGATCGATCGTGCCAATCCACCCCATAAATCCATCCACACACACCCGCCGAGACGAAGCAACGATTTGTGATCCATCCAGCTTGAACAAGGCAATCGATTTGGGATCGATTGACGGCTACCTTGAAGACTGGGAGGATCCGATGGCCGATTACGGCTACCCCGACGGCGGCGGCAAAGAGAAGGACATGCAGTGGCCACCGGCTCCTCCCGCCTACGGCTACCCCGACGACGACGGCGGCGGCGAGCGGCCGCCCTTCGTCCTCATCGATCCATGCGCCTACTTCGCCGACCGCAAGAACGCCACCACCGCCGTCATCGATATGGAGGCCGGGGCCCCCAATCTCAGGGGCCAACTCCAGGTCACCTTCTGCGCCGTCGCCCCGCCGCTCGTTTCCTACTTCTGCGTCCACGCCTCCCACATGAACCACACCGAGTTCCCCGTCACGCCCTACATCCTGGCCACAGAGAACGACGGCGGCCTCGTCCTCCTATGCGTCGTCCCCGGTGCCCATCCATGCATGGCCCAGCTTCCCGGATTTCGCCAATACTTCGTCTACGACGCCTTCACCCGCAAAATCCACCACCTCCCGCACCCCGGCTCCCAACACCAATTCAACCCGCTCTCGCTTACCATTATGCGCAGGTGCAACAAAGGCCCGAAAGGCAAAGGCACCCGCACCGGCAACCACAGCAACTTAACCCTCCACCCCCAACACCTTACCCTACGCCCCCATGTGCATGGAGAGCCGGGGCACCATTACTGCGGCAGCTGCAGCTTCGTCGTTGCCGCACAAGCTCATGTCTTTTTAGGTGTACCATCTCCTCAGCTCTGCATCTATCAATCTGATACTGGGACCTGGACCAAGAAGCCGGTGGTGCTTGGGTCATGTCCAGAAGACCACTCCACAAGCAAGACGCTCACCATCGGAGGCCCCAAAGGCACCGTCGCCTGGGTGGATCTCTGGGACGACATCATCTTCTGTGACGTGCTTGCCAAACGCCCCAAGCTCACCTACCTGAAGCTGCCACCGCCCATCATGCCCGGCCCCCACGTGGGGTATGGCGAGCCAAGGGCTGTTTGTGACGTTGCCCTCGTGGACAACTCCATCAAGTATGTCGAGATGTTCGTTCACCCCGACAGCAGCTCCTCCAAGTCGCAGCATCATCGTTGGGAGGTCGCAGCATGGAGCCTCGAAAAGACCAGCCACCCCTCGCCCAAGGATTGGCGCATGGTTTACAAGCTTGATTCCGCCCATATAAAGGTTGATGGTTCTGGTGCCACGGCTGCCCACCCAACCTTGTCGACTCTACATGTTGGTCTGCCCACCCTCAGCCTCCAGAATGATCCCATTGTTTACTTCCTCGCCAAGATTGACTACAGCTCAACCAGACACACAGCTTGGGTGCTTGCTGTTGACATGGAGACCAAGACCGTGAAGAACGTGGCCGAGTTTCCCGCCAAGAGGACTTTTGGTTTAACCAAGGGCTATGTCGCAAGTAGGATCTCGGCATATCTCCAGCCTGCTCCAGGTAACTGACCGTGCTTTATTTTCACCCCTGCCTCACTGTATGTTACTTTCAACAATACATGCTGAACTACCAGATTAATGCATGTTCTCCTTGGTGGAGTGGGGACGGCATTACATTGATTGTGGCGGGTTTGGGGTGGATAATCCTAAGTCAACCGGAATAAGTAAATAAATATAAGAGCGTTTGTATCCGAACTAAACGCTCTTGTATTTCTTTATGGAGGGAGTACTTGTTATCTCAGGTCAAATGCCAGCAATTTGAGGATGCTAACATCTCCTGTGGCATGTAATTTATTTATTGGGTGAGGGTTGCATGCTTACCAAGTCTGTTCTTTTTTCAGTAGTCTTCAAGCATGGAAATGTAGAATAATGGTTGTTGTATTAGCACTAGTTGTTTGTGGGTCAGTTTTTCTTCGCCAAACTATTACTCAAGACACTTGGAATTTGATATGCCAGGTACAAAGCGAATGGGGGTGCCGATGCTGAAGTGCCCTAGCAAGAAGCATATGAAAGATGTTGAAGATCCTGAAGATGCCGCCGACGCATGGTGATTTTTTAGTTCATGAGGTTGCATGGAAGCTGTATGACCTGAGAGTGGTGCTGGGTATCAATGGAGGGGGGTACTGGAGTATCATGTCTCACTCTTATGTCTGCTGCTCAGTCCCTTGCTTTGCATGTCTTCTACTCCCTCCGTCCCAAAATAAGTGTCTTGACCTTAGTACAACTTTACACTAGAGTTAGTACGAAGTTGAGATACTTATTTTGGGACGGAGGGAGTATTTATTTTAGGCCTCTAGACCCTGTTCAGGAGTTCCTTTGTTTATTGTCTCACCGCCTGCACTACCGGCCTATTTCTTATACGAGCTGTATTATTAAAACTCTGTATGAACTATATTATGTCAGTTGTAGTACCCCTTCTGTTTTCTGTTGCCCTTGTTGTCTTCCGTTAACATCGTAACCTGCGGAGTTGGCTGTTAACATCATATCATAACCATATGGAGAGTTGGTTGAGTATTGTTGTTGACATGTGTTGCCAGTGACGCCAAATCTCCATTTGGGTGGGTGGGGAATTTATCAACATTTTGAGCTATGTAGGAAGGGTTTATTGTGATATCAGATTTGTTTGTTTGTGCTTGCAACCTGTTATTTTTCTGTCAGAATCGGTTAGCTGCTTTCTTATTTTCTTGGCCTGTGCTTGGAGTCAGCCGGCTGTGGCCGGGGGCTTGGGATTTGACTTAAGTCATCGTCTGTTTGTTTGTGCTTGCAATTGCAATGTTGTCTGTAATATCCTTTTGCCGTTCACAGTAAGTACTCGTTTTTGCTGAGAGGACATGGCCTTGACCTTGAGATAGTGTTGTTGATTTTATTTTTAATAAAAGAAACAGAAGCTAAACAGACATGTTTGCAATTGATAGTTACTGGTAACTCTTAGTTTCTCCTGGAACCAGGAAGGACCCCCTTTTTTCTCCGAGGTTCACAATAATTGCTTGAATAGCAGAGTCTTGCTTGGATAGTTCGTAATAATCGGTTATATTCAACAGTTAGTTCTATTGTTTCCATGATTTAAGGTGTGATGCGCGTGCAAAACAATACTCCCTCTGTAAACAAATCTAAGACTAGGTCACATTTGTTTACAGAGGTGGTAGCTTTCAGGGAATTGACCTCACAGTACAAAACACTATTTTAGGTCACATTTGTTTACAGAAGAGGTAGTAGCTTTCAGGGAATTAACCTCACAGTAGAAAACACTACTATATGCCTATCATGCTCGCTAAGATTAAGATAAGTTCTTAGTGACTATGCTCAATTCCGTAGGCCGAAACTTCATTTTAAATTTGAAAATTGGTGGACTTTTGAAGATGATTCCCAAGACATGGCAAGGAATGCTAGGAACTCTTCTGTCAAGAAAGCAGAAAAGCTTTTTCACGACCGACGCCCGATCGCAATCTCTCTTCCCCCACAATCCTAATCTTTCTCCCCCTGATTTTAAGGTGGGCCGAGGCGGTGCGCGAGGCGGAGCACTCGTCGGGCGGCGGAGCTCCGGCAGCATAGTGGCAAGGTCGGGTGAACACACAGGATTGGAAGCCACTTTGTGCCGGGGCCGTGAGCTCGTGGCGAGCCACCGGCCAGTTGCGACTGCCAGGAGGAGGGAGGCCGCCTTGTGGTGGCGAGCCACCACCTCGGAGGAGGCAGGCTACGGGGCTGGGAGGGGGGCTGATTGCTTTTTCATTTTTTCAATAAGGGTGTCTTTGTGAAATCCAAGGAGGTGTATGTCAATTGTTTACCAAATCATCTCCTTACAATCTGGCCCCACTTGTTAGAAAGTGATCAATCAGGCTAAATCACCTGATCAGTGCAATTTGCAAAAAGTTTACTAGATACGCGGTGACGTTTGCAGATAATTAGGGACTAGGTATTTTTCTGCAAACGAAGCCCCAAATGTGATGGTTTCTTGCAATTAACTCGAAGGAAAATACACCCACAGCTGCCTCCACACAAAAGGAAAATACATTGCATACACAATCCAAGCACAGCTGCCTTCAAACAAAATATAAGGGAAAAACATGCCTTGCAAAAGAGAACATGTCCAGACACAGAATCCTGTGTACATTCAACGGTGTGCAAATAACAGAATAACACATGGCCGAATAACACCGGTAGATACAACGACAGACAAGCAAGCAAGAGCTTATAACACTGGTAGTTCAAATCTGCATCCATGATGAAGTTCTATTGTCAGTTTGGTTTTAAGTACAAAAACCGCTACTACATCTCAAAAGCTGAGAAAAAGTTTGTCAAAAACAGCAGTAACTCGACGCGTCACCTGTTTCGCTCGCCTGGTTAAGGGACAATAATACACTCTTTTCACTAGCATACATGGCCTCCTATGAACAACAGAAAGATCAAACTTATGTCATCTGACCCCACCCCCCAAAATGTTGCCTCGCTGGGATCAAAATGGCCAACTAATTGGCTCGGTATGTTCATTCTTTCTGTAAGAACACCTTTCTACATGACAAATGGTGGAGATCAAGGGACCAAAATGTTGCCGAAGCTGTTGTCACCCCACCTGCAGTATATTATCGATCGTCGCTGCGCACCGACCTCACGGAATGTGCCTCCATGCAATCATTTGAGGCTCTGCTGGGCACCAGACTTCATTGACAATCCACCTCAATGTCATCATCTGAGCTGCTGCTGCTGTTTCTGCTACTATATGACATGACAATCATACTAATCCACCTCCATGCCATCGTTTGAGATTCTCGGCATACATCTTGCATGGACTATGGGTGCGAGCTCTTTACTCTGGGAGCTGCCCCCGCTGCCACCTTCTGCCTTTGAGCGATCATAATAGACAGCATCCTTGTACATCCACTCGCTCCTATCGACGGAATACATGTCATCAAATTGCTCCCCACAAAGGCAGCAGATAATCTGGCTCTCGTCTGCAGGGACCATAAACTCACAAGCTTCCTCTGCGGTTCCCAGGTCTGAATCAGATGCAGAGTCCAGGAAGATGCTCTGCGGTTCAGGTAATCCGTCGATCCAACGGCTCTTGCTAGGGTACCATCTTTCAGGTGCGATGCCAGCATTTCTAGCCTCCTCTGGTCCATTGCAGGCAGTGTGTGCACTGAGCTCATCTTCAAGTCTGAATCTTAAACCACATGTTCTGCATTGATGGCTTTGGTCATCAAAGAGTCTGTTGACCACCTCCGTACGGTGCTCGCGAAGCACCACTGGCTTGAACTCAAGGCCGATTAGGTCAGCCATCTCGACTTTAGGAGGTTGGGGCAACAAAGCTTTTGTAGGGGCAGGTGTCTCCTTAGCAACTGAAGGCTGAATGACTGGTGGAGGTGGAGCTGAAGCGCTGACATCTGATGTGCTCGGACTTGATTTACTGGGCTTCCTTGCACCAGCAGACGAATCGGTGGACGGTGAAGAAATTAGCCCCTTTGCAACCAGAGAACTGAGAAGACTTGACAGTGGTGCAGCTTTCTCAGCACTCTGTGTTGGTGGCGGACCTGGTGGCAAAGGTGGGCGGAGAGAGTTTGGTGCATGAGGCTTCAAAGGGGCATTTTCGCTGGCTGAGGAAGATGGAAGAGATGCCAACCCATGTGAATGTGGGACAGCATGATCACTTGTGTTTGGTATGAATCCACCCTTAAAAAGACCAGCCAATAAGTTACTAGCACTTATCTGATCTGACTTTGCATGTGTGGGATCACTGGGCAAGGAGACCTCTTCAGGCTGCTGTTCCATTCCGGTAGACAGAGGCAAATGGACAGACGGTCTAAACAGCGATGAAGAATTTTCTTGTGGAAAGGGTTGATGAAATGGCTTCGGATGTGGCTTTGACTGCACAGGAGGGTGTTTTTGAGTCTGCTGAGAAGCTTGTGACAGAGTTGCTTGCAGACTAGGCCGACCCTGAGAATTCGCAGAATTTTGAGGCAAGGCATGAGCTCTTTGGTTATGCTCTTCCTGGGGATTTTGACCCAATGGCAGAAATGGTCTGGAAGCATAAATGTCATGCTCCGAGGAACTTGGGGAGCTCTCACGTGCCTGGAGAGGTGGCGAGGAAGGTGGCCAATATTTTTGTTTTGCACTTTCAAGGCTTGATCGTCCAGCGTAAGCCCCTGATAATCCAACAGGTACAGATGAAGTGATGCTTGGTGACTGATTAGAAAACCTTGATATCCTGCGATCCCGCCCAATGTCTGGACGAGGTTTTTCCTGGGATAACCAGAGAGAGGAGCCACGAGATTCCGGGAACGGTTGTCCTTCAGGCCACATTTCCCTATCAATTCTTGGATCCCCCTCACACTTACTATGAAGATACTCTGCATGATCCTGAACAATTAAAGATGATCAGAACATAGAAATATAGTGTAAAGGCATGTATGAAGAGAATTCAACATGGTACATGGCAAATCACAAGGTTTTACAAAAACATTATAGGTTGCAAAGTTGAAGGCATCCAGCAGTTAAATATGTCAATATTTACAAGTAAATAATTTCCAATGGCAAAAATAGCACTGTATATATTTTTTAATAGTTTTGCTCCACATACCATGTACGGTGCAAGTCTTCTATCTTGGCTTGTTGGATGTCCAAATCTTGGGATGGTATCTTGTTTGTGGAAGTCAGGGTCCAACGGGTCTCCAGGCTCTGCCCAATTAGCCCTATGGAAGCTTCTAATATTGCCATCATCAGCCAAGGGTTCTCCTTTTCTTGCAGAACTGGCACCTCCATAATCTGCTCCTTGAGAACGTATGTCGTCCCAGATGTACTCTTCTTCCTCAGAGTTCTTCCAGCTTTTATCAGATGATGACAGTCTACCAATCCTATCAGAATTACTGACAGGAGTTGGGAGAAGTGCACTGTCCAAACGTACAGAGCCGGAAGAGCGAACATCCTTGGTTGCATACAAATGGTTGCGTCTGTCAAATATTTCTTCAGGGGAACTAACAGCTCCAGTGTAATATGCCCCCACAATTCCATCTTGGCCTTTGGGCTTTGAGCGAACTTGACCAGCTCCCGCAATTCCAGGGCCCCTCACATCTCTCTCTGGCTTTTCATGAATGGGGTTGCTAAAAGTATCCTTCTGAGCACGCTGTAAGTTTGGCAGATCATACCAAAATATATCAGGAAAAATACATAAAGAAAAACAAAGGAGGCCAAGTAACATGTAGAAATATCAAAGATCAAGAAGTAACTTACAGGCCTAGAGTTCAGAGTATCCAGGCGTCTCCCTGTGCCTTTATCAATACCAATCCTGTTGCCCCTTTCGATAACATCATCAGCATCAGAAATTATAGGTGTCTTGGCACCGGCTCCCAGAATCCCCTGTCCAAATTGAAGGGAAGCAGTATCAGGGAAAGATGCACGGTGTTCAACAGAAGGGGAAAAAAGCAGCTACAACACTATGCACAGATGAATTTTTTTACAAGAAATGTACAACTGTCTGATTTTGGCTCACTGGTCAGCGGGCAGCAAATATCAAAAGAATTTGATGAAAGAAGATGTGGCTTGCCTTGTTTGGTTGTTGGAGCTGCTGTCTTGCTTCCAAATATTTTGGGTTTACATGTATGCTGTGGGACGGGCGCTGGGATGGAGAATCGGCCTTCGATGGTGCAGCACCTGATGATCCATTAGCAGATGATTGAAAACCAAGCTCCTTCTCAATCATTTGCAGTGAAGCCGGAGAAAACACTCCTTTCCATGTGCCGAAAAGGTGTCTCATGCTAGTATGAACAGGAGGATCAACCTGTCTATAGGCCTTGCAAAACACCTATAGTAGAACAATCAAAAGAGAAAGGGATAATGTCATTAGGATGTCAAAGTCTGACTCAACCCATAAAAAGGAAACTGGGGTTTATTAGGTTGTCATGAAGATGGTTATGTCAAGTAAAAAATGTAGGGTTAAGGCTAACCTCAGGTAATCTTGAAGAAAAATGTTTGACATAATCTTTTCCAATATTCTTGACTATACTGTCAAGCAGATAAAGAGATGGTAGCTTCTGATCACTTGGAACCTGCAATCACAGGCAACCATCAAATAAGATAGACATGCCCCTCCACCATAATAAAACAATTACATTAACAACTATCACAGATTGACAACAGAACAAATAAAACAGAAACACCATAAGGAAACAGCTAAAAAACTTTCAGAGGCCCCTCCAGGATAATAAAACAATTACATTGACAACTATCACAGATAGACAACAGAACAACAGAGAACAATCTGCTACACTAATTTCTTCGGCAAGAGTAATCAACAGCAAATATGCTAGACAAAGGAACCAATAGCAGCATGTTTGACATGCCCCACTCTGGACACAACACCACAATGTTTTTTCTACTGGTACTGATATCAGGAGGAGTTACCCGTGCCTCTGTAGAAGTCTAACGAGGTTTCTCTTATAAGCATATATAAGAGGTGACAACAAAATGAGTTCTAGGCAAGATGCTAGACACAACAGTAGCTTCCTAATGTTAGAGAGAAGAAGCAAACAACAAATGAAAGTGAGTTAAATGCCAGAGCCTATCCAGAAGGAGCAACAGAGAAGACCCAGTGTCTGCAGAGATGCAGGGTTCCCCATCCACTCATCATTCAATTCATACAGGTTAATCTTTGTGCAAACATATCAGAGTGCAGCTATAAAAGAGGTATAGTGTTTCCTCATCCATTCGTCGTTCCATTCATAAAGTTCAATCTTCGTGCAAACATATCAGAGAGTTCAGATATAGATAAGCCGTTCAGGCATATGAATCATTTTCTCCGTGCAGGAAAAGGTTATGAACTTTTCTGCTGAACGGATAGTGGAACAGCGGGAATGAAACAGTTCCAAACCCTGTTTGCTTTCGCAACAACAATCTTTCGATGATTTAATGTGACTGAACAGCAGGAATGAGACAGTCCCAAACCCTGTCTGTTTCCGCAACGGTAAACTTTCGATGATTTAGCGGGACTGAACATCGCTGCAGCACTTGTATTACCCAAAAGAAAAAGGAGTGATTTGCTACGCCACACAGGTCCAATGTACATACGGTGAATGACGTATTAGCACCGTACACAAGCAGCGAACACGCATACACAGGCACCGAGAGACGCAGAGATACGGGGAGAGGGGGGCTGGGCAATGCTTTATTCATTAGCATCGACAGAATTGACAGAATCAGAACGAGGCACCGTACACCCTGCGCAAGGAGACTGGGCAAAGCAAATTCACTCTATTTTTCCAATGCCCTTGGCACTGAAATTTACTCTCGCAATGATTTTTTTTACACACACCACCGCCCTTGACAACGCGGAAAAAATACAGCAAACCAGACTAACTAGCTACCATTCATTCATCAAACAACTGCCAACACATCCATCCTCTTCCTATCTAGCACACTGTATTATTCCTACCGAGCTTTGAGCTTTACATCCCTACAACTAGCTAGCATTCATTCATGCACCGGCTCATCGAACCACAACCAAGGATACCAGCTTTGAGCTTTCTTACATGGGGGGGGGGGGGGGGGGGGGGGGGGGGCGGGGAAGAAGGGTGGGTCACCTCGAGGATGTTGGCGCAGACGAGGGCGGCGATGGGGCGGGCGGCGTGGAGGTTCTCGCCGGCGATGATGGTGAGGTTGGTGATGATGGGCTTGGAGTTGAAGGTGAGCTCCCCGAGCGCCGTCCGGTACTGCGCCACCAGCTCGTCCACCTGTACCTGCTGCTCCGCCGCCGCCGCCGCCGCCGCAGCGCCGCTCCCATTGGATGCGCCGCCGCCGCCGTACGCGGCGGAGGATCTGGGGTCCCGCGGGGGCGCGAGCAGCCGCTGCTTCTTGGCCGCGCCCGGGGGGTCCGGCGCCGCG
This sequence comes from Thinopyrum elongatum, assembly GCA_011799875.1. Taxonomy (NCBI): domain Eukaryota; kingdom Viridiplantae; phylum Streptophyta; class Magnoliopsida; order Poales; family Poaceae; genus Thinopyrum; species Thinopyrum elongatum. The sequence goes on along the minus strand of CM022300.1, from coordinate 11,730,964 downwards.
GATCTGCGCGCCGCGGCCGCGGAGGCCTCCATCGAGGCCCGCATGGCGGCGCCGGTACGGGGGGAGACGGGGCAGGGGGGCGAGCTAGGGTTTGGGGCGCATGGGCGGGGCGAGCTAGGGTTTGGGCGGCCGAGGGGCGGGGCGCCGGAATGGGTGGGCGGCTCCCTCCTCTCCGGCTGCCGACGCCGGCGGCGGCTCCCTGGGGTGGGGGTGGGGGAGTGAGGATTGGAGAAAAACTTCGTCTTGGATTTTGGGTCTGATTTGGGGGAGAGGAGGGGGGGAGGAGGGGGCGGCTGCGTGAGGAAGATGATGCGGCTCTGCCGCCCGTTTTTATAACTTCTGTCAGTCAGTCTTGGCCTTGCCACCCCCCTCCCCATCTCCACAATCTCCTGATTTGGGATGATTGATGGATGGAGTTCTTCATCCATGAATGAATGACAAATTTAGTATTTTTTTGCGATCGGAAGTAATCGTCGTCCTCGTCGGAGGAGAGGGGATCGGGGGGAGTAATGCGGTGGATCTCGCGGAGTTACTCGCAGCTCGGTGGCGTGAAGGTAAGCATTTAAGATGTGTGGAGCTCGCGCGGCCGTCTTGTCGCCGTGCAGTGTAGCGAGCGGCGGTTTTGCCCTTTTTATGATGCGTAAAGGGTGCGGAGATAAATCCAGCTGGCTGGCATATGTTTTTTTTTTCGGAGCTGATTAGAGAGGGGGGGGGGGGCTCTTTTGGATGATCTGCGTTCAGGACGTGTGGAGCTTGCATGTTTGTCTTGTCGTCGCTCGATGCAGCGGCAGTTTGCCCTTTGTTCTGCGGTGCAAAGGGTAGTGCTCGATGTAACGGCAGTTTGCCCTTTGTTCTGCGGTGCAAAGGGTAGTGCGGCAGGCACACGCTCCCTTGTATGTCACGGAGTCGATGTACAAGGTGCATTTTTGTAGTGAAGATACTAGTGCTGTTTTTGGATTGTCCGGGTTGTTTAGGGGGTGCTCTTTTGATAGACCTCTGAGACCGTAGGTTGATTTCTTTCCGAAGTTGCGAACGGGGATTAGGGTGGGTTTGTTCCTACGGAAAAGATAATCACATCTTGTACAAGGAGCAAAGAATGCCGGAGGTGGTCGCCTAGGTTACCGTAGTTGATATGGTCGAACCTAGGGTTTCAAAGCATATGTTTGGTTTGCTACCAAAATTTACCGAGGAGGCTAAATTTTTGTCAACGCTATGACTTTGCTGAAAACGCAATTTTATATGTGGGTTGGCAACACAATTTGGTAACCAACCAAATTACTCGACATTATTTCGGCCAATGCAAATTGGCAGCACGCCAAACTTCGGCACTAATGTTTGGTTGGTGCCAAAACGTGCCCTGCCAAAACCTTGGCAACCTATGATACTTTGGTTCTTGATTGGTTGGCAAGATTTTGGCTGCCTATGCAACCTTTGGCAACCCTCCTCACAAATGTTACCATTTTATTTTATTTTTTGGCCAACAAAGGGTCAAGGAATCTCTCTAACCGATCTTTTGTGGCTAACCAACGGTGGGCAAATCTTGGTAGGGCATTGCTTTGGCATGAACCAGACATGCCCCAAGGCAAAAATGCTCTCAGGCTCTTCAACAGAGTCGCACCAAATGTTCCTATTGTACACTACAAAATATATAGATATTGAGTAGTACACAGGACAGCACATTTGATGCTAGTACTAATTGACTGGGTCTCCAGGTTGGCCAGTAGGCACTGATTGTTCAGTAGCAGCTATGATGGTGCAGTACAATGGACAGTTGAAGCACTATTACAACACGCCACACAACAACCACAGGATAATACAACACATACATACACAGTAGTAATTACAGTTAGTTACATACAACATATTATAACATAATATACAAAGGTATCTAGTGGGAAACTATAATGTACACAGCGTAATAGCCACAGGTTTCTGATGTTTGGAACTCAGCGAACATGTGTTTTCCAGTGTGTGATCGCGCCGTGTCATCATGGGGGAGGAGGATGATTCTCTTGACGATGTGTCTGCAGGCAACAGCATGGGGGAGGAGGATGATTCTCTTGACGATGTGTCTGCAGGCAACAGAAAGCATGTGTCGGTAAATGGTGCCGGGAAGCACCACACTGCGTCTCATGGATGTCGGATGCTCAATCATATATGTTTATATAACGAAACAAGAGTCCAACACGCTGCAGCTATCGCAAATATTAACAACGGCAGCGCTTAGCCTAGGCTACCCAAATACAATGTGTGAACTATCTGCAAATTAGCGCACCACACATTATCAGCAAACATATTAAACAATTGCTACCGTGGTCACTAAAGGAAACAAGGGACAGCCAAACCACAGGACCATGGTAAGTTATCAAGTTATCTAACATTCGACAATTCTGCATTTGACCGACATTAAAACCTTCTCTTAAAATATTTAAGCCTGCACTCTTTCCTAATATTGAACGAGGAACAGAAAGCTCAGAAAACAGCAGCATACCTTAAGCCATGGGAGGCAGTTTTGCCAGGTACAATTTACTTGAAAGTGTAAATCAAGAAGTCCTCCTTATTCTTAGCATTGAGTAATAGTGTTGATAAATTATCCATCATAAACAGCCTAAATACCAAAAATAAATAAACTCCTCCCTGCCCTGCCGATACTATCATGACAGATTTAAGGAAATACTTCTCCCCTTAACAGTTTGAAACTGCTATGAGTCTGAGCGGATCAACTGTGGCACCGGGACCTTATTAATTAAAGGTCTCAGAGTTTCCATGATATTAGCAAACGAGGGCCTCCGCCATGGCTCGCTGTAAAATGCATAGAAATATTCTGGTTAGCCTTACACGTCAATGGGATCAGCTTAAGAGAGGAAAGTATGAAAGGCACATTGCATAGATGGAACACATACTTCGCCCAGCAGGATTCAATTAATACAGCTACTTGAGGATTTAAATCCTTTGGAATTTCAAGTCTTCTTCCTTTAAAGCCAACAGCAGCAACCACCTGTAGAACAACACAGTACAACGTATAAAAGTTAAATACAGGGTTGAAATTTTCTCAAAAAAGAAAATACAGGGTTGAAATGCATATCACTTCAACTGTTCATCTGCGGATAAGAGAAACAAGTTCTGGATAAACTTAATAATTTCAACGAACAGTAGCATCGAGGCATCAATGCTGGAGCTAAATTAGATAATTACCTGGGCAGGATTCAGGTTACACCATGGTTGTTGTAATGTCATAAGTTCCCATAGGATTACAGCGAAACTGTAGACATCAGACTTCTCATTGGATGGCTCATCTCGAAGCACTTCAGGCGCCATCCATTCAGGCTAATGTTCAAATGAAAAGGTAAGCCAAGGAATGAATGGGCAAGATGAACTTGAGAAGAAATGGAAAAGGTTCTTACGGTTCCTGCCAAGGATTTTGAGGACAGGTAGGTGTTGGCTTTTAGTCGCGAAAGCCCAAAGTCGCATACCTACAAACAGAAAATGGTAAAAAGGTTTAAACGAAGTGGAAGTACCTGGTCCTGATTTAATAACAGTGTGAGTAAGACAAAAAAGTCGCTAATAAATTCTATATGAGACTAATACAATAGGTAAAATTGTCATACGAACACTATCATTTCAGATGGAACCTCTTTTTTTAGATGGAGCCTCTGGGGAATAAGAGCATCTCTAGCAGATCCCTTAAAAGCCAACCCTTAAAAACACGTTTAACGGCCCTTTAAACCGTTTGTACGGTGCGAAACTGGGCCGAAAAGAACAGATACCGTATTACGAACTGTATCCGGAACGATACAGCAAGCAATCGTCCCGTTCCGGCCGCGCTCCCCCCGGCCGCGTCGCGCCTCGGCCATGCCCGCCCCCGCCGCGCTTCGCCCCGGCCATGCCCGCCCCTGTCACGCCTCCCCCGCCCCGGCCGCGCCTCTCTCGCCCTTCTCTGGCGCCACCCCGCCTTGATTCGGGCGTGCGGCGACCTTCTCCGATGTGCGGCGACGGATTCTGGCGAGTTTCGGGTTGATTCCGGCCAGTTCCGCGGCGGCGCATCTGCTCCGACGAGGTTTGACCGTTTACGGGTTGAACCGTATACTGCCTTCCAATCTGTACATATGAGGTTCTCGCGGATGGATTCTCGGTGCCCCTTAAAAATTTTAAGGGTCGATCGAACTTTACGGGATCTGCTAGGGACCGTTTTTTCGACCAAAACTGTAAATGCCTTATTTTTTACGGGTTTGACCGCTTTTAAGGGGTCTGCTAGAGATGCTCTAATACCATGACTGAATATCCATGTACCATGTCAAATCTACAGCTTTGTTAGCATTTCTTCAGGGAAATTAGAAGCTTTTTGCAAGTGTATTCCTTAAATATGTTTACTGACAAGAATGACTAATGATGATTGGGTTCCTGGTATTTGCTTTCACAGAGGCTGCTGCAAGAATTATAACTGGAGGCTGCAAATGATGTGTGCTGTCGGTAACTGAAGAAAACAAGATAAAAGAAGCAGAAAACTATACAAGATCATTCTTCTATTTATTATTAGAAGTTGAACATCTTCTAGAACTAGAAAGTGATACATACATATTATTGTAAGTTTACAACCAACCAAATACTTGCCAAAACAATTAACTACCACTCAGAAAAAACAAGAATAACAAACGTGTCAAAACAAAATCAACATAAAAATGTGGACAGGACTAGTATGAGAAAATTGACAGCTCCATGCACAGTCATACAGATTCACATGTCAGCAATATTCAGCACAACGTGTGTGCTTTCTTATCATCTAACTTCATAAATGTACCAGACCATACAGTTTATTATCTAAGTGTGACAAGGATCATACCTTCACAGTATACTTCTTGTCGACTAGAAGATTTGGAGACTTCAAATCACGGTGAACAATAGGAGGGCTACGTCTATGTAGATAATTCATTCCCTTCGCCTGTAAAGCAAGCAGATATAATTTACATAGAGTATAACTGCTTTAAGTTTATATCCAGGGAGTACGGCTGCTTTAAGTTTATAGCCTCGGAGTAGAGAAGACAATACCACATCAAATGCCATGTTCAAGCGGCGTCTCTCATCCAGAACCTCCCTTGCACCACTCCTATGCAAAAGTTTATACAAGCTACCTCTGCAATGAAACAAGTGCATCACTTATTGGAATCAGTCAAGTGGGTGAAGTACTGTAGAACCAAACGAATAAGTGAAATGCATATTAATACCTCGACAAGTATTCCGTAACTATTGAAAGGTTTGGGGGTTCAGTAACAGCACCCATGAATAGAACAATATTTGGATGCCTCAGACTTTTCATTATTGCGACCTACCACATAGAAAAGGCATGGATAAGGTGATTAACATGGACTGGAATGCTTCGTTAAGGCATAAACACCAACTGGATGAAGAACATAATCCCTGGTAAGTGACAACGACATCCAGATATAGAACATGATCACTGATAAGTGACAACCATGTCCAGATACAGGACACGATCACTGATAAATGATAGCTACTCATAAGAATCATAACACTGACCAGTGACCACACAGCAAAGTCCAACATTTATAAGATAAATCAATGCCAAGATTTGTTCAACAAACCTCTCTCATAAATTCCTTGAAGCGATCTAGATGATAATCCTGCTCCATCAGTATCTTCACAGCAACATCCTGCAGTAATACAGAGTTCATTGCAATGCTGGTTCCAAAAACATTCAGCACAAAAGGCCCACTTATAGTTGCAACAAACTAGGACAAAAAAGCTCAGATGAAGCGTGAAGTTATGCACTAATAAGAGTTCGATGATAATACAGGGAAAAGTCTATCGGGGCAAAGAATCCAACGGAGAAACTTCCCCCCTCTTAGCAGTAACAAATTATTGATAGACCAGGCATATAAAAGGCATACCGATCCATGCCAGTCAGCACGATGAACTGTTCCGAAAGAACCTGGAAGAAAAAAAATAAGTTTAGAAAAACTAAATTTCACCAAACTATTCTTTCACTACGGTTCACATAAAGATTAAAGTTGTAAATATCTAACCATATCTCAAATATGATTTAGATGTTACAAGTCTTGCGACTACTAATGCAATGATAACATAGGTCTATTAGCAAACAAAGAAAATAGATATTCCTTTTCGAAAAGAACCACAGAAGGATAAACTTCAGCCTTATTTGCACAAGTGTACCTGCTCCAATCTTCTCCTTTAAAACCAGCTCACTCCATGGAATGATCAGATCATCCACAGCAAGTGACAGATCACTGACAGTACTTCGCAGATACTGATTCCCCTCGATCAACTGAAACTCTTTCTTTTTATCAGCTGTCAAATTGGACGGTGTCATAAGTGGCAAAACCTCCCGAGGAGCTTCTGGCAGAATAATGTCCGAGTTCGCAATTGCTTGCCCTACATCATCAGAATATACCGACTCAACACAGTATGCAAACATAATGTTCATGCTATATTTTAATATTTCAGATGCTCCAGCACAGGCTGCTGCAAAGTGAAGACCTTGGGGGTACATTATTTGGTGCTCAGTTGTATTCAATGCAACATGGTAAACAAAGAAGCCCCTATTTAATAGTCAAAATTCAAAAGAAAAGAAACAATATGTTTCAAGATTTAACAAGCCCAAGAGATTGTCATCAGCTGTTACCTTTCACCGGCACCCAGCTGTTGGCAATCCCGTCCCCTGCATCATGTTTCTTCGAATACATTTGGTCTACAGCAACTGCAGCACCATTAGAAGCACCTGAAAATGAAAGATTGGCCTTTGTCACACCCCTGCCAAACAAAACCATCATAGATGGAAGACGACAAGTTGGGCATACAAACTACTTATTTGCTGGACAATCATATATGCTATACGTAACGAAGTCCTGCTGACACATGAGGAATGAAATTACAGCAAGTTTCGCAGATATACCTGTGGAAGCATCACTGAACAATAGATTGAGCGAGTGACAGTCTGAGAAGTATTGCTTGGCAACTGAGCTGAAATTTGAAGTGATCTCTAACGACCTAAATTTTGGTGGACGGAGAGGTGATGGAACCGACAGCGAGTAGGGACCATTGACAAAAGAATCAGGATCAGATAATTGGCCTGGAGCCCCAAATAAGTCAACCAGATATTCCCTGTCAAAGGGAAATAACAAAAGTCAGCATATAGCTATCAATCAACCATATCAAAATAACAGGAAAATAAGGCAAATATTCTATTCAAATAAGTACAGAGTATGCTAGTCCATGATTTTTGTAAACAAGTTGGACTTGGTTAATTTGTCGCAGTACCTCCCAGCAAGTCAAGTACTGATATCTGAAATGTACATCCAATATTAAACAGGTCCTAGTCCATGTATCGTTGCAAAGCGTGTACTGATATACTCCCTCCGTTCACAAATATAATATGTTTTGGACATTTCAATATGGACTACATACGGGCTGAAATGAGTGAACAAACACACTAAAACGTGCCCATATACATCCGATTCAGAAAAATTTAGAACATCTTATATTTGTGAACGGAGGAAGTACCTTTCAAGCCCAAAACGTACAACACAGGAGGAAGCGTCTTCAGCTTTACAGTATTTACAGCCCTTGACTAATCTGCATGGTATGTTGACTTTATCTGCTAACATCTGCAGATGTATAAGCTTCAGTAAGTAATGACTCAAGATAGGAACAATTAAAAGATGTACAAACAATCAAAAAGTTTTAACTCCCGTCTAACCAAGCTGAACATTTACTGGTGTGTGTGAACTCTCAATTCTGATGGAAGAGAAACGAAATTCTTTGCTGAAATCTGTTGCAGTTGTTGTTGGTAGGAGCAACAGTTACAAGACGAACAAACAGCAAAGTTTCTTAAAACGGAAAACGTACTTTAAAAAGCAGAGAGCGGTGCTTGCAGAGACCAATCGGCAGCTTCCCCAGATGAAGCACAATAGATCCTGCACTAGATTTGATCGCCTCACTGCTCTCTTTCCAGCGTGGAAGCAAGTTTTCTTCGTTGGAGGTTGTACCCCTTTGTGATTGAAGAACATAAAAAAGAAGTTCAGAAAACCACAGAACTCGGTTCCAATGAAAAGGCTTAGGGACACGATCGCTCACCCCATTCTGGAAGACACTAGTTTGGCTAGCTGATTTATGACATCTTTCATGTCGGAGGAACTGGACAGAAAGCTGGACGCGTAGTTCTCCAGCATACCAAGATCGAAATCAGCTCTCCTGTCGACGAGGACCACCTGGATGGAAGAATCGTCGGGGCGGACAGACTTGAGCGACTCCACTGAGGGTATGCGGTTCTCCTCGTGCACGTCGGTGCACATCGACCACACAAAGGGGTCCATCCCTTGGATCAAGTAGAACCCATCCGGTATCGTGTTGCTGTATGATAACGAGCCGTTTACCTGGGAAGTGAGACGCCGTGTTAAGCTAGGGTAATCACAGTATAAGCAGAATGCAAAACATGAAGGGTCACTCTAATTCGCAATAGGGGCGTTTGATAGAGCACACCGCGTTCTAAATTATACTAACAATTATCAACTTTGTGCTCAGAGTGCAGAGTGCTGAATAAGGCCACTCTGATGCAGCTGTATGGTCTACCTTGCAGAGCTAACGGCATCGTGCTTACATCAATGATCAGTAGTACATCATACTCTCCGTCCGGAATTGCTTGTCACAGAAATGGATGTATCTAGATGTATTTTAGTTCTAGATACATCCATTTCTGCGACAAGTAATTCGGGACGGAGGGAGTATAATCCTCACAGTCTCATAGCCAAGTAGTACTAGAATTCATTGTAAGAAATGGTTGGCATTAGTTGTTTAACTAGGTGAAGCAACTGAATCCAGCAATCCACCCAAGATGTTCGTTAGCATGATTAGAGATCGTACCCAGAAGCGGTGGGAGAGGGCCTCGGCGGTGGGGGAGGGGGGAGCGAGCGGGAAGGCCCTGCCGCTGCCGCCCCCGCCCCCGCCCCCACCCCCGCCGACGCCCATCTTGGACCCCCCGGAGTCGCCGGGGTCGAGGAACCCGGGGTCGGCCGCGCAGGCGGCGTCGGCGCAGAGGCGGAGCGCGAGGGCGAGCTGCAGCTGGTACGTCTCCTCCGCCTGCTGCGCCCAGCTCTTGCAGGGGGAGGGCGTGCCCCCTCCCCCTCCTCCCCCCGCGGCGGCCGCCGGGGGCAGGTGGAACGGGTAGTCGCTGGAGGCCGAGACGGAGCTCCCGGCGCCGTAGCTGCTGCCGCCGCTGGACTGCCGCTGCAGCACGGCCGGGGAGGCCCCCGCGGCCGCCGCGTCGTCGGGGGACTGGGACAGCAGCGAGTAGCTCGTGCGCCGGCCCCCGCCGGCCGCCGGCAGCTCCATGATCCCCTGCGCGAGCCCTGCGCGGCCGGGGCAGGTGAACGAACTGCGGCGCGAATCGATCGATCGGGGGGCGGAGGGGCCTCGCCGCCGGTCGGTGCGGGTACCGTGCTCCGTCGCCGTCGCCGTCTGCCTTGGACCGAGTGTGTGTGTGCGCGTGTGGCTTTAGCACAATCCAAGCCTTCAGAGAGCAGCCCTCAAGTTTGTGCAGCTGACATGTGGGGCCAGAGGCTGCCTAGGTCAACTACAGTGTGTCATTCCTATCAAAGTGCCAATAAAGGTGTGTCATTTCTTCAACATTTGTAGACCAAAGCTATGCTAACCTCATTCTCGAGTCGAGAAGCCAACTTTGTAGACCAAAAACCATGGCGATGTCGAAGCCACCCCTCTCGTCGAGACGATGCAGGTGATGACATTTGTGGCGTCAACGGGATTTAACAAGGGCAATGTTTTTTTGTTAGGGAAGGCCATCATGGCTAGCTTTATTGAATTAAACAGGGATTACATCGTCCACTAATTTTGAGACTAACAAGCCAGGAGGCTCGTTCGTCCAACTACTAGTAATCTTATTACAATAAGAGTAGTTAGCTAGCACATGCGCCGCTTCGTTACATTCACAATAACAATGTTTAAAGACGACCTTCCCAATAGAAGAAGAAATATCCACACATTCCGCGAAGATTGCTGAATTTGCATCCCACCATGTTGTGTGTCCCACACACGCATCAACGACAATCGTAGAGTCCGATTCCGCTTCCACCCGCGGCATACCTAAGGAATTAGCAAGCGCCAGTCCATCTCGCATTGCCATTGCCTCCACATTAACCACATCTGCTGCATATGAAATGAATTTGCATTGTGCAGCTAGAAAATTTCCTTTAGCATCCCGGATCACCGCCGCTGTTGCCCCTTCTCCAACATCAAGATGGAATGAGGCATCAACGTTGAGCTTGACATACTTTGGGTCCGGTTTTTTCCATCGTTGTACTACGCCCACACTCTTAGAATTAGCAACATGATAATTATTAGCAATTGCCAGAACAGACATTAGCCACCACATGGGAATAGGAGGAGTCCCATCATGTGTGTGTTGTCTTCGGATCCACCAAAGATACCAACCACTCACTGCTATGATTTGTTTAACATCCAGATTCGGTTTAATGAGAGCTGGACTATCTGGTGCAAGAAGGATATGTTCCAAAATGACCGATCCAGACCGGTCTACTCTCCTTGCCTCGTCCACTCTGTCCAGAACACCCAGCCGACTCCATAAATCCCTTGCATGAGTGCACTCAAACAGCAGATGCCGCACATCCTCTGCACCCCGATGACAAATCGGGCATGCTCCCATCGAACCCACGTGCCGGTTACAGAGTATGGATTTTAGAGGCATAATTCCATGTAACGCGCGCCAGCAGAAAATTGTATTTTTCGTGGGATGTTCAGCTTCCACAATGCACTCCACACCGCCGGAGAAGAGGACCCGCTCGGCCTCTCCAGCACATTTGCATTGCCCTGAAAAGTTTGAGTCCATTGCACCCGGTATGCTGATCTGACTGAGAATATACCCTTCCGGTCAGGATGCCAAGCGATAAAATCATCAAAAGCGCCATAGCTCAATGGAATCTGAAGTATTCTCCTTGTATCAACTGGGTTAAAGATGGAGCTAATAAGATCTTCATCCCATGTGTTTGTATTAGGATCGATGAGTTCATCAACTGTAGATAGGATTGTGTGTCCCCTTGCTGTAATGACCTTCCTATCCGGACTTGCTGGAATCCAGGGATCTCTCCATATATGAACATTTTCTCCTGTACCAATCCTCCATATGTACCCCAACTTGAAGGTTTCTAGTCCCTTCATAATACTTTGCCATGTAAAGGTAGCACCATTTTTAAGGGTTGCCTGTAAAAGGCTGTTGTTAGGGAAGTACTTCGCTTTTAGAATTCTAGCACATAATGAGTCAGGGTTTGTAATAATCCTCCAGCACTGCTTTGATAACAATGCTAAATTGAAGGAATATAAATCTCTGAAGCCCATTCCTCCCTCGGCTTTAGGATAGCACAGTTTCTACCAAGAGTACCAATGCATCCTCTTATGTTCCTCATCATCACCCCACCAGAACTGGGAAATTAAGTCAGTTATTTCCTTGCAAATTCCTTTAGGGATACTGAACACAGACATGGCAAACACAGGATCGCTTGTGCCACTGATTTTAGTAAAATCTCCTTACCACCAGTAGACAGTTGTTTCTCCATCCATCCCATTAATCTTTCTTTAATCCTCTCAATAAAGTGCCTGAAACAGTCACTTCTATCAGCCCCTACCAATGCTGGAAGGCCCAGATATTTATCAGACAATGCTTTAGTGTCAATATGTAGCTGTTCACACACTTCAGTTCTGGATACAGCAGGAGTATTTGGACTGAAGAACACACTAGATTTGGACAGACTCACCAATTGCCCTGAACTCTGACAGTAGGTCTCTAGAACATGCTGTAAGGAAGCTGCATTTAAAACATCTGCTTTCATAAGAATTAGAGAATCATCAGCAAATAAAAGGTGTGATACTGATGGTGCATTTCTGCACACTCTAACTCCCTCTATGCCACCAACTTCTTCTTCATACTGCAATAAACTAGAAAGCCCTTCCGCACAGAGAAGGAATAGATAGGGAGAAAGTGGATCCCCTTGTCTAATGCCCCTGGTAGGGATAAATGTGTCTGTCTCTTGAGAGTTAAACCTCACCTTGTATCTGACAGAACTGGCACAAGCCATCATCATTTCAATCCATTGCTCATGGAATCCCAATGTTAACATCATATCATGTAAGAAGGACCATTCCACCCTATCATAAGCTTTGTGCATGTCGAGTTTAACAGCACACAATCCTGTCTGACCAGCCCTCTTATTCTTAATCTTATGCACACATTCATAAGCAATTAATATATTATCAGTGATCATCCTCCCGGGAACAAAGGCACTTTGTGTAGGGGAAATTATCTCAGGCAAAATAACCTTCAGTCGTAAAGCCAGCATCTTGGAAATAATTTTGTAAAGCACATTACAGAGACTGATGGGTCGAAATTGAGTTACCAGCTCAGGTGCATCAGTTTTTGGAATCATCACAATGGTAGTATCATTCCATTCTGCCGGATTCTTCCTAGAATTGATAGCCAAAAGAACCTCCTGAGTAATTTCATCTCCAATTATATGCCAATATTTTTTTAAAAAGATTGCATGTAAACCATCCGGACCCGGGGCCTTCAAGTCCCCAATACTGAAAACTGCCTTCCTAACATCCTCAACAGTGTACGGAGCCATTAAGAAGTCATTCATATGTTGAGATACCTTCCGCTGCACCTTCTGAAGAATACTAGGATCCGTATGCTGCACCTCTGATGTAAACAGGTGAGAAAAATAATCTAGAACATGAGAGTTTAGTTCTGGCATACCTTCCAACCAATTTCCACCCGCATCTTTTAGTTTCTTTACGAAGTTTTTCTTTCTTCTAGCAGAAGCAAAAGCTTGAAAAAAGTCTGTATTGCGGTCGCCCCCTTTCAACCAGTTAGCTCTGGATCTTTCTATAACTTGTATTTCTTCCAATTCAAGCAAATATTCAATCAGTTCTGCCAATTCTCTCCTCTTTATATCATTGTCATCAGACATTGGTCCAGCCATGACTTCTTCGAGATCCCGTTGGGCTTTCCGGAGTCTCTTTCTAGGTTTTTTGAGAACCCGCTGATCCCAATCATGAAACTGTGCATGCATCAGGTTTAGTTTCTCATAAATATTCGTAGCATTCGGGTCAGCTTCTACCTTCGCCCATGCTTCTGTTACAGTGGCATCGAATGTACTCTCTCGTAGCCATCTTGCTTCAAATCTCCTAGTCTGACCATTAGTAGCACCAGTCGCTTGGAAATAGTAATCTGTATCAACAAGAAGAGGCCGATGGTCTGAGTGATTGAATTCCGTATTTACCAGTGCAATATGGGGGAAGATCGATGCCCAAGCATCATTTACCAGCCCTCTATCCAATCGTGCACGAATTCTGCCTCGACACCATGTGAATGGGTCTCCAATGTATCCCAAGTCTCGCAACTCACAGTTCCTCATTGCTTCCTGAAAGGCGTTCATATACTGGACTGGGCGAGGGTTCCCGCCATCCTTCTCTTGTAACGTACTAATCTCTTTTAGGTCACCAATCAATAGCCACGGGAGATCATAGGCACTATGAAGCTGGCGCATACGATCCCACGTCTTATATTTATCTTCCCACCGGAATTCACCATACATCCCGGTTAATCTCCAAGTTTGATTGGACCCATCATTAACTTGAACATCTATATACATAGGATCAAGATCTAGCCTCTGTATATGGATCTCCTTCTTCCAAAACATCAACAGTCCACCTTTTCTCCCATCACTAGGGCACACAAGCTTTTGGTCCATCTTCAATCTTTTCCTCAAACACTCTGCCGGATAGCTGTCTAAATGAGTTTTTGATAAGAACATCACATCAAGAGCCCAACTGCGCTGGACATCCACCAACGCACGTACTGCTGGGGCGTTTCCAAGGCCGTTGCAGTTCCACGCCAATATCCTCATTGTTTCTTTCCTCAACAAACAACCTCCACAAACTAGAAAAGTCCAACAGGGAATCACTCCGTGATGGATCGTAGAGAAGTCATCCAACTTAAGAGTCAGATCTTAGCAGCCATGTTCCTCCGAACTAGCGATGGAACATATAAAAACGAATCTACTGCAGCCCTGGAACCACGTAGGTAGAAGCTCACAGCAGATAGAGAAAACCAGCCACGACACCTCACGGGCGCCGTCTGGGACAATGATCACCGGCCAACGCGCCGCCGCCCGGACGGCGGCCGGCGGCGGCCTGGCAAAACCCTAGTCGCCCTGGTAATCGCCTGTCCCAGAGAAAAAACGGTTCGCCTCTTATGGGGGTTTAATGTTATTTCTACGCTCATATTCTGCAAAAAGTTTACATACTCGGTTCAATCCGATGACGGCTAGCTATAACGGTGGGGTAGTTACAATCCTAAAAGAATTAGTACGTACTACAATTTTTAGTAAAACTCTTACGCAGAAATAGGATTTTTCGATTTAACAATGGTGTGGCGAGGAACGGAGGAGAATAACAAGGTTGTGCAAGCATGTATCGGCAACACATAATTCTAATTTTGATACATCGGCAAGAAAAAGTCTTCCCAATGCGATGATGTTGTAAGTATATATAACCCGTGGAGAAAAACTAACACGAACCAGAAACACATGCTTCAGGTCGAACATTAAACATCAGAGTGAAGTACTAGAGGCCTGTTTGGTTGAAGGCTCAGTTTGCCACGTCAAAGGTGAGGTGTTCACTACACTTATGGCGTGCCGCAGAAAGTGTGGTGGGCAAAACCATCGCCGTATATTTGGCAAAAATTTCTACTGCACATGCCCCTACGCGTTGTGGTGAGCCAAACACTGATAATTGGTTGTTTTCAAGCCCCTACTGGATTGATAAACTTTAAGATCATCCACTTGAGGAAAATTGTTACTTGGTCATCATCACCATCATCATGTCAACATCTTCATCATCATTGATGTCTAAATCCTACGAATCAATGAACTCCTTGAACATGTAGTCATCAAGCTCATTGTAATCAACCTCTTCGTCCAACGAATACATCATTTGCCCACAAATGAGCAAAAGAATATAGAAAATCCACTCCGACATTTTAAACATATGCCGGGCTAGCTGTATGGTCGACGGAGTAAGACGTACCGGGGTGTAGTTCGCGGCGCAGTGAAGGACGCCCGGGAAGGACGGGAACAGTGGTGGAGGCGCTGTGTGTTGTGGATAGTGGCGGAGCTAGGGTGGAGACGCCACCGAAGCTATGCAAAGGGCGGTGTGGTGGCAAGAGCAGGTCAGACGAGGTTTGGGGATGGTTTGGACGGATTTAGGGTTGGTCCCTCCGGTCAGCATGGCGGACGTGTCCGGGCGTGTCTGGGTCGCCCATATCCACACCACATATGAGAGGTTCGAGGGGTGTCGGGCAGCCCGAACATATGGCTGAGTTTTGGGGGGGGGGGGGGGGGGGGAGGGTCCAATTGGGTGATTGTTTTGGTCCGGACGGTGTTCGGCCTGTCCACCGGGCGTTTGGGAGGAACACCGTCCACTAGGTGTTTGGGTGGGAAGTGGGGTACAAGGAGTAGAGAACGAAGCTCCACTTCGTAAAGCAATTTGGTTTTAAAGCATCTACAAGCACAATGTCCTAATTTGACCCCATAAATGTCCGCCGACAGCGCCTGATCACCCCTCATTTCTCCATGTCTGCAGCTATCCTCCTCATTTCCGAAACCCAAATCCATGCAACCCCGTGCAACATGATCAAAAGAGTTTGTAGATAAATTCAACATAGCATAGATCATAGATCGTACATAGCAAGTTTTGTTACAACCGGACATAGGATAGCAAGTTAACGAAAGATCAGACACACCAAGTTCATCGAAACACTATGATAGATAAAAGATGGAGCGAGGGGGCGCCAGACCTCGCCGGTTCCTTCCCCTTGGGGTCTCCGGAGCGGCAATAGTACTCCTCGGCGTAGGCGTCGACGACCGAAGGGACGTCATCGTGGTGGTGCCAGATATATGGGCTGGGTTTCAGGCGTGCCAAACAACCTGAACAAACATTCAGACCAGTATGAAGTGTTTGATCGGTTGCAGTTTTTGGGTCCAGGAAGCGTCCGAGAGGGATCAGGGTTCCGGTTGGAGATGCTTTATTGGGGGCACAAATTTAGTGGAGTAGAAAGAGAAAAATACTACCGTCGATGACCGGTGGGGCCCAAACTCAGAGCCCGACGTGGCGGTCAAACCCTTGACTGACCGGACCGGGCGCCATCCGGTCTGCTGCCCGCGGCTGCCCGTGCCCGCCTTAAATGCCCCTACCCGCCGACCGCGACCCGCCCCGGCCGGAGCGGCCCGGCATCCACCGGTAGCTGCATGCATGCATGCACGCACGCACGCACGCCGTCTCCGATGGAGCTGCTGCTGCTCTGTTCATTAATGGCGGCCGGCCGATCGAGGCGGGCAGGCGGAGTATAGTAGATCAGTGGCGTAAAGCGCTCCCCGCCAGACGCCTCCGTGACGAGCGTGAGACCGCCAGCCTCGTGACTCGAGCTGCCTGCTCCCCGCAGTAATGGCGGCCGAGGTAGGCCGAGCAAGCAGTCAACCGCATTCGGTGACGCCGGCAGGCAGCCCAACCTCTTTCCCGGCCAAACACACCACTCCTCGAATTAGGCTGTCATGTCAGCAGATCGATCGACGCTAAATCTTCGCCATTTGTGAGCTTAACAAGAAATGCCAGATGATGGATGCTGACGGTGATCTCGTTGTCAATTTGATTGGCTATTCGATTCCAAAGTCAAATCATCGATGATGATGAACTATTGAACTGTCAACGTCGGGAAAGGGACGGGATCTGCATCTGTTGGGCGGGTAAAAAATGGCGGCTTCTTTTGTTTTGTGTGCTCGACGGAGGGAGAATCACGGCGACCGGAGTACATACATACATACATACATACGGTGTACGGCTAGGTAATAACAATGGGAGGGATCTCTCGGGCGGGGCGGTCATCGGCGGTAGCACTGCATGTGGAGGAAGAAGCCGTCGGGGGGCTGCCCCTTGCTGGCCAGCTCCTCGTCCATCCACACCCGCCCGCCGTCCGCCGGCCCGGGCCCGCGCGCCTTCACCATGAACTGCGCCGCG
The DNA here is from genome assembly GCA_011799875.1 of Thinopyrum elongatum. Taxonomy (NCBI): domain Eukaryota; kingdom Viridiplantae; phylum Streptophyta; class Magnoliopsida; order Poales; family Poaceae; genus Thinopyrum; species Thinopyrum elongatum. The sequence goes on along the minus strand of CM022300.1, from coordinate 11,713,831 downwards.
CCGACCCCCCCGGCGAACCACCAGTCGTGCACGTCCCACATCACCTCCACCACGGCGCCGTCGCCCAGCACGGCCGTGCGGTTGCCGCGGAAGTTCCACCCCACGCGCCGCGCCTCCACTATGCTCTTCCCGTCCACGCTCACCGCCACCTCCCCGTCGGCGTGCTCGCCCCTCGACGACGCGCCCCGCCGGTCCCCGCGGCAGCGCACCGTCACCTCGTGCTCCGCCCCGCCGTCCCGGAACCGGCACCGCGTGCTGTGCGCCACCGACGCCTCCGCGGACGGCGCGCGGAGCTGCTCGCGCCGGCTGACAAGGACCGCGCGCGGCCGCGGCGGCGACGCGGCGCCGAAGCGGCGGGACAGCTCCTCCCGCGCGGCCCCGCAGCCGAGGAGCAGCGCGAGCTCCGCGTCGGCCACCACGGCGAGGTGGTACTCCCCGCCGCAGGGCTCCGGCGAGGCCGCCGCGTACTTGGCCTCCGACGTGTCCCAGTGCACGGCCACGGCAGTGCCGCCCTCCGTGACGAAGGACCGGGTCCCGCGCCTCTTCTGCATCAGGTGCATGACCCGCTGCTGCGCGGTCGCCGCGGCCGCGGGCTTCACCGCCGACCTCCGCGGCGTGGCGGCCGGGGTCCCCGCCGCGGACGACGGGGGGAGCGTCGGCTTCAAGTTGTCGGAGGGCTCGGCCTGGACTTCCTCGACGGCGACGGAGAGCCCTGTGGCCCCGGCGGCAGCGGCGTCGGCGACAGAGGTGACCACGGACCGGCGGGTCCAGGTGACGGTGACGAGCAGCTCCTTGCGGGAGGCGAGCGCGACCCGGTAGACGCAGGCGGTGGCGGCCTGGAGTGAGCGGTCGAGGCGGTCCCCGGAGGAGCCCGGCTCGGCGACGGCGAGGGTGGTGACGGCGCCGTCGCGGAAGCAGGAGAAGTCCTTCCGCATCGTCGGAGGCTCGGAGCTAGGTAGCTAGGAGAAAATCTCAAGACCGTCAACCGTCGTCGTCTACCTAGGATAGGAGAGTAGTACGCGTAGTGTACTGTAAAGGGGGGAGGAAAGCTGCCGGCGGCAATTTATGAGCACGAGCGGCCGGCCGGCGGAAGACGACGGTCCGATGTTTATTGATTAGTGGCAGCCAGCGAACGAGGGAATTTCCATGACATTAACATAGTGTAGTACGTACTACTCCATGTCCATGATCTCTCAACGTCAAGGGACTGCTGCACATGTCATGACGAGTATACTAAACTACTGCCTCCACTCCTAAATAGTAGTTGGTTTGCCCCAACTTCTTATACTAGTAAGCGTGCACGTCTTTTAATTATAATATAAGAGCATCTACAATCGGAGTTAGCAAATCCGGCCCCTAAATGCCCGCGGACGTACCTGGTCAGTATCCAGACATGACTGTTTTGAGCCCATATTTGTCCGTCCATGCAATCATACTTATTGTCTCCTTATACTCCCCCTGTTTCTTTTCTATTACTCTGTGTATAAATTTTTTCTGAAGTCAAACTTCATAAAATTTGACCAAATTTATAGAAAAAATATATTACTCTCTCCAATCCATATTACTTGTCTTAGATTTGTCTAGATGCATACACATTAGATGCCTTGTGAGATTAATTTTCGTATTGTATTACTTTAGTATTATAGATATTGATGTATTTACGTATTAATTTTATCAAACTCTACGAAGTTTGACATCAAACAAATCACATATGCAGAGTAAAACGAACAGAAGGGGTATGTCCGGTCACTTGCATGGGTGGAGATGAAGAGAGAGAAAAAATAAAAAGAAAAAAAAATAGAAAAGATGGTCCAGGGTGGGACACATCCTACACGGCGGACTGACCGTGCCCGTCCACGAACGTTTTAGGTGAATTTGAGGAGGCCGGCTGTAGATGCTTTAACACATGTCTTTTGAAATTTATATATATATTAATCAAGTTTATTTTTATTTAGTTTTTTTCACCTAAATAGGGTATCATGGGCCTAACGTATAAGCATGTGAGTGCAATGTATGATTTACACGCATGACAATTTTTAAAATTGACAAAGCATGGAAACATATTATTATTTGTTTTCAAAATATACAATTCAATCCTAGTTTGAAGCAACAATTAAAAAACAAAATATTAAGCAACACTATACAATATTTATTCTCTGATAAAGGTCCACCTCTTTATGCGCATGGCATAGATATTGTTTGTCGCTTCACTGTTAATGAACTTCAAAATATGTACCAAAATCGCTTCCGTGGATCCATGGTAGTAATATATATTTCCTATAGCTTCATCCTCATCAGACATATTTTATTCAACATAAAAATTATCAAAAAATCTTAATAATTTTAAATTAAAATTTTAATGCCAATGGGTTCTTTATTTGATTATTTGATTCACAACCTAAGCACGCTTGACTTCATAAAAAGATGACACCCATCGGGGACACACACAAACACACCGTGGCCACACACACCACTGACACACTCTCATCTTCCTGCCTCTCTTTCTCTCTCTCTCTCGCACGGACACAGTACAAGCAGCGCCACCGCCCTCCCGCCGCCGGCGCAGGGACCCTCCCCCTCCCTTGCCGCGTGCTGCTTCGGCAGGGACTGCCCCTCCCCTGCCTCCTCAGTCCCCACCGCTGCTGAGACGGACGCCCTTCCCTTGCCTATCCACCTCCGTTGGTGGAGGCGCAGAGTTCGCCTCCACCAGATCCTCTGTCGCGGACTCGACGTGAGCGCTGGAGGGCTCTGCAGCGCCTACCTCCTCCTCCCGCGGGACAAGACGCAGAATCGAAGCGAGCGTCGAGGAGCGCCGGGGAGGACGCCCTGCTCCGATGGGTTGGGCGTGTCGCGAGCTTCACCGTGCGGCCAAGTACGATGTGCTCCAGAGTGGATGGTCGACGCCCTCCCCACCTCGCCCGTGACTGGTATTTCGTCATCCGCCCTCTGCTCGGTTCGGCTCTGTCTGACGCTGCCTGCGCCTTGACGCCGCCGCCCTAGCCACAGCCCCACGCCTCGCGCCACGGCCGCCACAAGCCCATGCCTTGGCTGCTTTAGCTATTCTGCATAAGTATGATCTAATAATCAGAAATGTTTTCATGTAATCAATTGCTCATGCAACTCTATAGGCTGTGGAAACTGCTCTTTTACACTGGTACAATTGCAGTCTTAAGCTGGAGCTTATTTGTAGTTTATTCACAATGAGTACATACTATCTCTATATAATGACATACCAATAAGGCATATTTGATTAGTCTTGTTTGGTCTGAACATTCTTACATGTAATTCTGGATTCTATAGCTAATCTGCATTCTCATTCTTACATAATATCTCTATTTAATGCCATACCAATGAGTACATGTAATTCCGGATGCTATAGCTAATTCTGGATTGTTGTATATCTGAACAACAGGTTTAGCTCTGACAGAAACAGCTATGGGACAGGTACACCATGAAGTTGGGTTCTAGTGTTTTAGCTACAGTGCAGGTACATCTTCCTTGCTTAGTCTAATTGTGATTGTTAAATATTCCTTGATTGCTATATTTTTTTTTTGAAATCTTCTTGTGCATATGTGAAGGGAAGCAAGCTTGGATTCACTGAATGATGTGTACACACAAGTGCACCTCGCTTTCATAATAGCAAGCAACCCCATTCTGAGGTATGTTCTCTTCGCTTGCAGCCTTTTTAAGAGTATAAGTGGTGTTTATCGATGTGCTGTCTCAGAAAAGCGCTTTCTCCAGCGCTTGATAATTGTAGCTCTATATGCTTGTGTTGCAAACAGCAGAAGCAACTGGACAACCATTTGGTTCATAAACTCAAACCATTGAACTTAAAAACATCACCTTCCGCAGCTGGTGTGTATCGTAGTTGGGTCAAAGCAAATTGCGCAGTGGGCTTCTCCGCAGTTTGAATTTGTCAGAAAGAATTGAACATATATATATATATGATTATACTTGTGATTGATGCATCATAAAGAACAGAAAAATGGACAAACCAGGTGATATGGCAACGGTTGTCAACATTTGCACTAAACATTCGTGACACAAACTGAAAGAAATATCAAAATCTAAGCACCCGTATGCCTCGCAATGGATCACAAAAAAAAACGTAGACGCTGATTAATCCATCCTAAAAATATCTGAACTATATCGGAAAACATGTAGTTGCTGATTCACGAAACCATCATTTTCCAAACAGGGTCTCAAAATATAGGAAAAAACCTTTTAGAATTCCACGCGGTGCTTGAATGCTTATAGCTGGATTATACACAGCAGTCAGAGTTGTTCAGATGTTGGTAAGTTAGCTTTAGGAGAAACATACTCAAACAATGTCTGAGTCGGCCGTTATTCATCTTGACAGAAGGCGCGATATTCATTAATTCCTATTACGATTCTTCGTGCCAACAGTACAACCTACAACAATAAATCATATAACTATGTCTGAAACTTGACATCATACAATGTGGATTAAGGAATTAAACAGACACAAATACATACATACTTTACTCTTTAACCGCGTTTAGAAGTACTCGATCCAATGCTGGGTTAAAAATGCTTCCTAATCCACCACCTCAATCCAGTGTAGGATTAAAATGAAATCTCGAACATAATCCCCTAAACAACAAAATACACATGTGAATTATATTCTCATGTGATTGTTAAGTCCATCTAATTGAACAAACAAAACCATAGAGGTTCTCGGATATAGTGATCAATGCAGTTGAGGTGCCCATACATGCACACATACTCTCGATTGCAGAAAGTCTGATGAATTGCTACATAAATAGCCAAAATGACTGCATGGCCATATGTAATGTTGGTAACTATACAATGTAAGTTCTAGAATTCGATCACAAGAAAACTTCGGCAAACCAACATTTAGTGATTTAAACAAAATTTCACCTTATTAAGCACAGAAGTGGCACTTGGAGTAAGCATTTGAGAAACATGCATGCATGGTACCCAACACCAATTGGCAGGCCAACATATAAGAACAAATTTTGCTTAATTGTATTGCAGATATTTAGAGAAGCATGTACTGAATTTTATTGGCACAAAATGATTTGTCGTAAATTGTCATAGAGATTTCGTAGTCCTTTCATTCAAATGGCCTAAAAGTAACATAAAAATGTGGTAATCCATTGGCACAAATGGACTGCATACAGTACTCTCAAGTGTGCAATACAATACCAATTGGCAGGCCAACATTCAGAGAAGCATGTACTGAACTTAGGTTGTCGAAATTCAGAGAAGCATGTATTGCAGGCAATTTCAAAAAATCCTTTTTTAGCAAGTAGAAATTCAGAGAAGCATGAGTGAAGGAGCCGAGTCCACCTTTTCCTGGATGTTGTCTACCTTTTCTGCTCAGGGTCTTGTTGATCCAGAACTCGTTGACTATCTGACTTCCATGCTACAAAATATAGGCATCTCCTAAATTATGTTGCTAATTCTTTCATTTACCCAAGTTGGATGTCAGTCCTCCCAGTTATGTGCTTACTTATGTAACAGAACAGATTAGAGAATTGTTCAGTGCCATGCATTCAGTTTCATGGAAAGCACATAAACTCTATATTATATATAGGCCATTATATTTAATTATTTATTTTTACTCGGTATATTAAGAAATAGGAGCACAATTGTAGTCATTTTATTTTTGTTACTCTTTGTATTTCTGAATTTTGACCCAAATCTGCCATGAGGAATCTGCCCATGAACTTTGACGGATGTCCATCATTTTGGTCATTATTAATTTTGTTGTCGCAAGTGCAGATTCTTCTGATTATGGCACTCTTAATAATTGAAGGGGAGAGTTGGTGTTCATGAAACCAGATTGCTTTGCTTGCTACAGAGTATGAGCCATTGTTTCCCGTGAGCTAGCTTCCTATGCCCAGTCGGTGGCTTGATGTTAAGGTAAAGAAAAATCTGATCAAAGTTCGTTGGCTTGTTGGCGAGGGCCTCAATGTGGCGACGGCGGCAGCCTGCGCTCGCATCCGAGGGTCAGCAGAGGAGATCTGCAGGCGGCCACGGCACCCCGCGCTCACGTCCGTGGGGCAGCAGAGGTGGAGCGGACGGTGGCTCCGGAGATCCTCACCGGCATCCATGGTGCAGCAGAGGAGAGCGGAAAGCGGCGATGGCAGCCTGTGCTCGTGTCCTTGGGGCTGTAGAGGAGGAGCGGACGGCGGCGAGTGAGTCCCCTGTTCACGTCCGTTGGGTAGCAGAAGAGGAGAGAACCGCGGCGACTTCGATTAGCGCTCGCGCGCATGGGGCAGCAGCCAGCAGGGGAGGAGCGGCGGTCGGGTGGAGGCCTGGCGGGGATCTGCGCTCGCGTCCGTGCGGCAGCAAAGGAAGAGAGAACTTGGGAGGGCAGAGATAAAATTACGGGATTGAAATTCCCTATCCCCGCTAATTGAGGACGAAGGGGTGCGCTGGGCAGTCTGCTCCGGCAGAACATTTCATCTGGATCGTTCATTTGTGTGGCAGACCCTTGATGTAATATAGACTGTTAGATGTGATTTACTTGGATTGATCGAACGCCTCTAGTAATCTTGTGTACACTTTGTGATGTGTCTATAGGAGAATTCATGTTTGCTCTTTTAATAGTAGTATAGATTTAGAATTGGAGGTAGTAGATTCCTCAAATTTTTAGTTTCTAAAAAAAGGGTGTGTCAATGTTTGCTCTCTAGCCTATTTTTAATTTAAAAAATGGTACTCTCTGTCCCACAATACATTTATACGTCAACAATTTAAATATAAATTTTATTCTTAAGTACGTTGTTCAAACATAAAACTCAAACGACATCACAAATCTAATGATTTCAATGATGAATCCACATATGTTTCACATGATCGTTGAGTGGTTGCACATGCACCCATTGATCTTGAAATTGTTGATGCATCTCTCGAAGGTTGACCGCATGTTGTGCCTCTTGTTCGCACGGGGGGACATGTACTCCAGATTTCTCGAAATCCGAAGTATGAAAAACCATCCCATCACAAAGTCTTGTAAACAACCGAGGAGCTAAAAATCTGAAGCATGATGAACCCATCGTCCTCATCCTTCACAATCATGTCACACATAATCACGTATGCATTCATCACCTACCATGGTGTTTTGGGATCCTATATATTTGTAGCTCCACGAGTGATACCCTAACGCTTGGAGGACTCCAAATGTCCTCTTCACATTCTTCCTAGCACCTTCTTACATCCTGGCAAAGAGACATTGTTTGTACAATGGAGCTCAGAGTTAGTCTTCACAATAGTCGCCCACTGATCAAGACAGATGCCATCGACAAGGTACTACTCCATGGTGTAATCGTGCTTTGTTAACGGTGTGGTTGCACGTCGGAGCGTCCCATCACAAAGTCTTCTAAACAACAAAGGTCCTTGAAGCACGTTGGTGTCGTTGTGAGAACCTGGCCTGTCAAATAAAGAGTGTCAAATCCACAAGTCTTCGATGCAACCACTTCGAGTATGATGGTGGTCTATTTGATGTCTTTGATGCAACTGCTTCTAATTATGAGATCCCGGCATGGCAAACCTACCGGGAAGATCTTACACCCCCCATGCATGCAATTGACTGAAACGAGAATACCAAGAAAACATCTTGATTCTATAGTTGCCAAAAGTTTTTCTATGTCCATGGCATCTGGTTCTCTCAAGTACTCATCACTAAACACCTTCACCAATTATGCTATGTATGATGTTAATGTGGCATCGAATTATGCAATGAATTTGTTTAAATTTGTGTACGAAAATTTGTAGGGATTAAGTTATAGGAAATCCAGGAGATGAAGTGAAGTTTATATCCTAAAAAGTACTCCCTCCGTCCCAAAATGATCATATATTTTGGGACGGAGGGGTACTTTTTACTAAGATAAGGGATACCTTTTGAGATTTTAGGATAGGGGCCTGCTAGATACGGTGTTCGTTACTAGTACTACTACTAGTTAGTTAGTTAGTTAGTAGTATAGTATTACTAATAATGAATTGGCATGCGGAGGCTTTGATTTGATTTGATTTGGCCTAACCGAATTGAATGGAGGACGGCTGTGGCTGCTCTGAATTCTTCTCAATACAGGATAAGTTCTCATCTGGATCAGTGACACGGATGATATGATGGTGATAGTAATTAATCTCCGGCCTGCCCGTGTGTGAGACTGATCGATAATAGACTCGGTCCGTCAGTCAGATGGTCTCAGCTAGCGTTGTCGCGAGCTCTGTTACGTGCAGACGCACCGGACTTTCTGTGACCGGAGACGGAGACCGGCTGCTTCTTCTTCTTCCTCTGCGATTTGGGAATTCTGTCAAAGTTTTCCATATGCATGCATGTGACTGCGGTCCTCTAACGAACTTAAGCCGGCTGACTGTATATGACACGGTACCACAATAAATTTGATCCTTGGAGTATCTCCAGTTGCAATAGGTTAATTTTGTCTCGTACTCCCTCCGTCCTTTGAAGAGTGTAATTTCAATTTTATTGAAAAGTCAAACTTTTTTATGTTTGACCGTATTTATATAATAATACACCAATATTTATGCCATCAAATTAGCATAATTAGATTCATGGTAAAATATATTTTCATTATATACCTATTTGATTTCACAAACATTAATATATTTTTGCACAAACTTTGAGATAGTTTGACCCTCCAACAAAGTTGGAAGTACACTCTTTAAAGGACGGAGGGAGTATATACTCCAGACGTGTCTGTGGTGGACAGGAAACAGCCGAACCTGTTTGCCTGCTCGGACAAGGACGCGCCTATTTCCTCTTTCCCATGTGTCTGGCTAACCTTTTTTATTGTCTCCTTTTTTTAACTGAATTTGTTCAAAACTAGAACGATATGGATTGAACGTAGAAATAAATAGTTCAAACTAGAAAGTGCGTGATTTATGTAGAAGTGCATACTCTAACCAATGCAATTAAAAGACCGATCTGATGAAAGAGACTAGACAATACATTTATACGTGAACAATTTAAATATAAATATTATTCTGAAGTACGTTGTTCAAACATAAAACTCAAACGACATCACAAATCTAATGATTTCAATGATGAATCCACATATGTTTCACATGATCGTTGAGTGGTTGCACATGCACCCATTGATCTTGAAATTGTTGATGCATCTCTCGAAGGTTGACCGCATGTTGTGCCTCTTGTTCGCACGGGGGGACATGTACTCCAGATTTCTCGAAATCCGAAGTATGAAAAACCATCCCATCACAAAGTCTTGTAAACAACCGAGGAGCTAAAAATCTGAAGCATGACGAACCCATCGTCCTCATCCTTCACAATCATGTCACACATAATCACGTATGCATTCATCACCTCCCATGGTGTTTTGGGATCCTATATATTTGTAGCTCCACGAGTGATACCCTAACGCTTGGAGGACTCCAAATGTCCTCTTCACATTCTTCCTAGCACCTTCTTACATCCTGGCAAAGAGACATTGTTTGTACAATGGAGCTCAGAGTTAGTCTTCACAATAGTCGCCACTGATCAAGACAGATGCCATCGACAAGGTACTACTCCATGGTGTAATCGTGCTTTGTTAACGGTGTGGTTGCACGTCGGAGCGTCCCGTCACAAAGCCTTCTAAACAACAAAGGTCCTTGAAGCACGTTGGTGTCGTTGTGAGAACCTGGCCTGTCAAATAAAGAGTGTCAAATCCACAAGTCTTCGATGCAACCACTTCGAGTATGATGGTGGTCTATTTGATGTCTTTGATGCAACTGCTTCTAATTATGAGATCCCGGCATGGCAAACCTACCGGGAAGGTCTTACACCCCCCATGCATGCAATTGACTGAAACGAGAATACCAAGAAAACATCTTGATTCTATAGTTGCCAAAAGTTTTTCTATGTCCATGGCATCTGGTTCTCTCAAGTACTCATCACTAAACACCTTCACCAATGAAGTGTCAATTCTCACCATTGTGTCAATGCATGTGCTCTCTCCCATCCGAATATACTCATCAATGGCATCCGCAGTTGTACCATATGCAAGCATCCTCGTAGAAGTTGTGCATTTCTAGAGAGGAGAGAGTGCTCCAGTGCAATCCTTCCTCGGCATGAAGGATCATATTCCTTCACCCTACCATGCACAAGAATAAAGACATGTAAATCCGGTAACGATGCCAAAAGAAGCCCTCATGATATGTCGGCTTGGCTCTAAAGCAGTCGGCGTAGAAATCTCTATGACCACCATTTATCATATTTCAGGTAACAGTTATCCCGCCCGGCGAAGTTGAGAACATGCCCTTTTCTTTCTCCATTTTTTTGATATGCTCATCCTTATCATCACTCATCATCGTCGGTAGTCATCGTCTGATGACAACAAATTGAAGAACTCCTTGTAAACAAACTCATCAACCTCCGGATAAACAAACTCATCCTCAAACGAATCCATCATGACCATACAAATGTACAAGAAAAAAACTAAAAATAGCTTGAAAATCTTATCAAACACATGTTGCGCGAGGTGTATGTCGGGCGGACTATGATATTCTGGGTGGCGTCGAGGGCGGCAATGACACCCGGGCCGGACGGGTGACAGCAAAGGAGCTCCTAGTTGGGCCAGATGGGGGATGGCGATGGAACTTAGGGTTGGGCTGGACGGGGGACGACGACGGTGTCGGGAAGAGGGCAAGACAGGGGGGGGGGGGTGGGGGGGGGGGGGGGGGGGGGGGGGACAACTTGGACGGAGACAAAACAAAAGACACGTGTTTGTAGGGAACAACTTGGACGGAGATAAAACTTGAGAGACTCTCGGGTCTAACATGGCAGACTGTCCAAACGGCCCTAGATCTGTCCCACATATGAGCTGAGTTTAGTACTCCCTCTGTAAACTAATATAAGAGCGTTTAGATCACTAAAGTAATAATGTAAATGCTCTTATATTAGTTTACGAAGGGAGTAGCATTTATCAATTGTGCGCAGCGCCCGACCATATGAAATGGTTTGTGGTGGCGATAGGCCTAGGCAGTGCACGTGTAGGCATCACTTGTGCCGTTTTGTGCATCAACATCGTCGTGCTGGAGTCTGACCATGTGTCGGCGTGGTGTGGGTACGCCGTATGCCGGGCCGCTGCCATTTGAAACATTGCTGACTGGCACACTCCAGAGGCGAGTCCATTGCGCTGCGGGAGAGGTCAATTCGTGCATCCTGCGACTGGCTCAAGTCTCGGTCGCCTAGCTCGTCACAAAATACTTCCTGTTCGACTTGCATGTGTTAAGCTTGCCGCCAGGATCGAACTCTCCATGAGGTCATCTTCATCATTTTATTTCCTAACCTCGCTCGGCCCGTAAAGTTTATGGGTGTAAATAGCCTAAATACGTTGCCGGGTTGTAATACGGGTGGAGGAGAAGAATAAACGAGAATCCAAGCACTCGATTCAGAGAAAAAAACAGGTCCATGATTTATGCTGGTACTGGAGGGAAACAATAATCCAAGTGTACGCGTAGGCTTGTGGCATGGCTGTACCAAACAGACAAGATCGTAATGCACAGACACCACACATGAGAGACTCAACATCACTAGAGGGCTAGAAAGCGTATACCGCATGAGCTATATCTCGCTTATAGCGAGATGGTAGCTCCTCTCGCCTGAAGCGACCTGTAGAGGCACGCAAATCGGCCAGCCCAGTATCATGTTCTCTCAATCGTGCGTTCGTTAGTTTGTTCTGATCATTGCTTGTCTATGTTTTCTTACTTTTCCTTTTTTTGTTTCATTTCTGTTTTTATTTCTTCACTGGTTTTCTTTGGCTTATCTTTTTTTCTTCGTTATACTTCGGTTTTGTTTCTCTCTCAGTTTCCTTTGAATTTCTTGTTTCTTCATTTGTTTTTTTCTTTACTTTTTCAGTTTCTGTTCTCTTTTTGGTTTTCTTTTGTTTCTTTCACATTTTTTTGGATTCTTTTCAACACAAGTCTATATTTTTCGTATATATCAGGTACATTTTTCTAATACACCTTTTACATTTTTCAAATACATGATTAGCCTTTCTTTCAAACATAAGTTTTGACCTATTATTTTTCATTTATATTGTACACTTTTCGTATACATCATGAATATTTTTTATATGCATAATTAACAACTTTTAAATACATGATATACATTTTTAAAATATGCTTTTATGTCTATTTTCTACATACAACATATATATTAAAAGAGTGCAGCGTATATGAAAAAATTTCACCATGTATTTAGAACTGTTAAATGTGTATTAGAAATATTTGATGTATACAAAAAAAATCTTTCATCGTAATCATAGAAGATTTCAGTGTGTATATGTAAAATATTCACCGTGTACTATAAAAACTTCACTGTACAATTGAAAAAATATTCAAAGTATATTACAAAAAATGTCCGCTGTATATTCCAAAAGGTTCAATAAGGAAAAGGTGCAATAAAAATAAGAGTACAAAAGAAAAACCATATACAGAAAAAGGGAAAAAGAAAGGAAGAAAAAACTGAAACAGACGTAAAATGAGAAAAATGGATGCCAGGAAAAAAACAATAACAGCCAGCCCATTCGTGCCTGCGGCCGGCAAACAGGATCTGTAGGCTCTGGGATCTCCTATTTAGCGCATAGGGCTCTGAGTGAAGCGAAGCTTCTGGGCAGCCCATGCGCAGGGCAAGCGCGCCCATTTTTTATTTTTCGTTCTTCTTTCTTCTTGCATAAATATTTGGGATTTGCAAAAAAATCTGATCTTCAAAGCATGTTCCCTATTTTGTATTGTTATTACCAAAAATTTGCACAGAATAAAAAATTGTTCCTGATTTTCAAAATTTATTCTGAGTTTCCGGATCTCAAAAAATGTTCACTAATTTTATAAATTGTTCAAAAATAGAAATATTTAATATATTGAAAATATTAATGAACTAAAATCATGGTCACAAATTTAGAAAATGGTTTGAATTTAAAAAAACGTTCTCCGATTGGAAAACATTTGGCGAATTAAAAAATTATCATGAATATTAAGAATTGTTCCCAACTTGCAAAAAAATGTTCATGAATTAAAAACATGATAGGTAAATTTCAATAAAATTGCTCAAATTAAAAAACTATTCACGGATTTTTTTCCAGGAATTTTAATATTGTTTGAAGATTTAAAAAAATCTTCATGATTCAAAAAAATGTCAAAAATTTCAGTAAGTATTCGTGAGATTGAAATGGTACACAAATTTCAAATGTTCATGAATTCATAAAAAAATCTGGAAGAGAAAAATATTCATGAGTTTGAAAATTGTTCGCATATTTATAAAAATCATGGAGATGAATTTAAAATTTGTTCACCATTGTAAAAAACTTTCATGAATTTGAAAATTGCTCATTACTTAAAAAATGTTCATGATTTTAAAAAAGTTCAAAGATTTGAAAAGGAAAAAAATAAAAGAAAAGGTAAAAGAAAGAAAAACAGGCAGAAAAACAGAATCACACTAATGGGGCGGCACATACCGCGGGGCGGGGTTGTGCGTTTGGTCACTATTGCCCGACCTGCGCGGGGAATAGGTTCCCTATACCTCTTGGCTAAGAAGCGTACGTTGACGAGAGAGCTCACACTTGACGAAATCACTACTTAAGGAGCACTCTTTGCAAAGGTCACTCCCACCTCCCTAGATTGTGCGCCACTTATCGCAATTTGGGAGTTTTTTTCTTAGATCCGTTTATTCCAAATGTTTTATCTTTTAAACCGTGCGTCCAAATCTCGAACCATTTTCACTGTTGGATTCCTCGCATCAAGATATTCAAAACTAGATCCCATGTTGATAGATTTTGACAAACATTTTTCTTTCACGAAAAAAACAGACAAAAAAATCACACCGGAAGCACATTTTTTTCCTTTCCGAAAGCTGTTTCCGAGAGGCACGGCCGTGCCTCTCACGGAAGCAAAATCAGGCCTCTCGCGGAAGGAAAAAAAGCAAACGTGTTTTTTTTCGTTTCCGAGAGACACGGCCGTGCCTCTCGTGGAAACAACACCGTGCCTCTCACGGAAGAAAAAAGGAAAGAGAAAATGCGTTTCTTTTTTCCGTTTCTGAGAGGCACGGACATGCCTCTCACGGAAGCAAATCCGTGCGTGTCGCGGAAGCAAAACCGTGCCTCTCGGCGGAAGCAAAAAAACATGTTTTTCTTTTTCTGTTTCTGGGAGGCACAACCGTGCCTCTCGCGGAAGCAAATCAAGGGGTTTTTTCGCGCAATTTTTTTGACAGGTGGAAAACAGAGCAGCCAAAAAAAAACCATTTAAAACCGAAAACACGTGCAAAAAAAAATAAAAATCAGGAGAAAACGCCCAGAGTGCGACACGTGGCGGCGGCTGAAAGCGCGCTAAATTAGCCCACCCCAAGTGACCCTTGTGGAGGCTCCCGAAGGAGCGCTCCTCAGTTAGTCGGTCTCCACACTTGGTGGGGCGTGCGGCCCAGAGCTGGTCATTAGTGCCAAACATGGGCCGTTATGCACCATTCACAACGCAACCTGATGCTTAGGGCATTTCAGATGATAATTGCTATGAAAAATATTTCGGGTCTCTCTATCTGTTCCTCAGGGTCAATCCGTTGCTACTCCCTCCGATCTATAGTAACTGTCATAGTTCTGAACTAAGGTTGATCTAACGACACTTATTTTGAATTAAAGAGAGTATTATGAAAGTAATAACTAGAATAACTAGACCTGGCTATGGACGTGGAGAGCTCCTATTCTGCGTGGAAGAACGAGCAAACGTGTGCCTCTACGCTGGTGAGCTGGCTAGCCCGTCACCTCGTTTTGATGTTCCTTTGTAATTTTTGCTTAGATAGTACGAAACGTTCGACCGATGTAACTGCTGATTGGTGCATGGACTTTTTTTGTATGTTGCCCTTGCTCAGTATTGCAATGTTTTTAAAAAATTTAGAAGATATTATTATTTCACAATTGTCCTATATGAATGTCAAACAGTTTATGCAATTGTCACGAATTTTCAAAAATGTTATGTATTTCTAAAATATAGTTGTAGATGTAAAAACTATTTGCAAGAATTAATTATTTTCATCAATTTTAAAAAGGTTTGCTAATTTTAGAAAAATTCTCATACAATTATAAAATGCTTGTAAAACTTTAGAAATGTTTACAAATTATAAAATATTAGCAAATTTGCAAAATGTTCATAAATTTTAGAAAATATTAATGAACTTGAAAATATTCAAAAATTTATAGAAAAGCCCATGCAAAGTAAGGAAAGTTGATTTAGACAAATGTTCAGGGATTTTAGAAAAGGTTCACGAATTTTAAGATCGTAATAAAATGAAAAGGAAACAAACAAAAAACAACGAGATTAAAATACAACTGGCTATTTTTCCACCAGTAATGCATGGCACAGTCCTTTGTTCTTCCACAGCTGCCCAGGAGAACAAGAAGACGAACGCCTGCATGCCCAAGACCAATGTTGCACTATTGCACATGGACATCAAGACTGCGTTGCCATGGATGCCGGCTGGCCCAAAGCATTGCCTGTGTGACAAATCATTCAGGGGAAATGCCATACTCTAGATCGTTTGCCACCACACAAGAAGTCGGAGGAAGACGCCAGATCCACACGCTGTCCACCGGTTAGCCCCCCCTTCAACTGGTTCTCGCCACGGCCACTGCCATTTGAATCATTGCTGGTGGCACACTCCAGAGGCGAGTCCATGGCGCTGGGGGTGAGGTCAATTCCTGCATCCTACGACTGGCTCAAGTCTTGGTCGGCTAGCTCGTCACGAAATACTTCCCGTTCTACTTGCATGTGTTAAGCTTGCCGCCAGAATCAAACTCTCCATGAAGTCACCTTCATCATTTTATTTTCAGACCTCGCTCGGCCCGTAAAGTTTATGGGTGTAAATAGCCTAAATACTATTGGCGTTCTGGGAACCGGGGTACCCAAACTTACCTGCCTGTGACCCACGGCGTGGCTCGATCGATGGCCTGGTACGGCCCATCTTCAGCACCAACAACACAAGACCCTCGCGAGGGGCCAAGCCTCGCGAGGCGGACGACGCCAAGACCTCCAGAAGGAGCGGCCTCTTTAGGCTGGCTCCTGAGGAACGGAGATTTCCATGCGAGCCCTCACCTCGTGAGGTTCGGATGACGCAAGCCATGACGACCAAGGCCAGACGGGCACCAGCGGGCGCAGTACAGCAGGTTTTCTCTTTGGTGCTAAAGAGGCAAGCGCAGGCGCGGAGTCCCGAGGAATCAGCCAAAGGTTTCCATTTCCATGCAACAAGACCAAGACCGTCAAGATGGCAGGACGGAGGTCATCGCCGAGCCCACCACGGCGTCATGACCAGAAGCTTTGCAGGCGCAGACCACCTTTCGTCAGGATAAGATGTACTAGTTGTCTCCCTTCGAATTTAGCCGTTGTGGGATCCCTTCCCACCTTCATTTTGGGGGAAGAGGACCAAGGCCACTATAAGTATAGCCTAGCCACCACCAGAAAGGGAGAGAGACCATCCACACCCTCATCAGCTCACACAAACACAAGAACACACCTCCTGAGGTTGTTCCCCCATTGTACCAGTTCATCCTCAGCCCACCTCGAGGCAAATCCACCACAAAGCAGGAGTAGGGTATTACACCGCAAGGTGGCCCGAACCTGGGTAAACTGCCTTGTCCCGCCCTTCTTCAGTTCATCGAGCTAGGCCGTGAGATCGACGAGTTGGCAGACTGGGGAGGTTGAGTTCTTCACACGCACCCCAGAGTTCGAATCTATTTAGGGTCTGCGGAGCCCCGAATCCGGCAAATACCTTGCCGAGTTGTAATAGGGGTGGAGGAGAAGAATAAACGGCAATCCAAGCACTCGATTCATAGAAAAAATAGGTCCATGAATATGCTGGTACTGGATGGAAAACAACAATTCAGCGTACGTGTAGGGCTTGTGGCATGGCTGTACCAAACAGTAGTGCACAAACACCACACAAAAGAGATCCATCATCACTAGAAGGCTAGAAAGCGTATACCGCATGAGCTATATCTCGCTTATAGCGAGATGGTAGCTCCCCTCGCCTGAAGCGCCCCGTAGAGCCACGCAAATTGGCCAGCTCAGTATCGTGTGTTCGTTAGTTTCTTCTGATCATTGCTTGTCTATGTTTTCTTGCTTTTCCTTTTTTTGTTTCCTTTTAGATTTTATTTCTTCATTGGTTTTCTTTGGCTTATCTTTTTTTTCTCTTCGTTATACATTGGTTTTTGTTTCTGTCTTGATTTTCTTTGATTTTCTAGTTTCTTCTTTTCTTTCTTTTGTTTTTTCGATTTCTGTTCTGTTTTTTGGTTTTCTTTTGTTCATATTGTTCAAAAATTTGAAACATTTATAAATGTAAAAAATATTTCCAAGGAATTAATTGTTTTCATCAATTTTAAAAATATTTTCTAATTTTTGAAAAATTCTCACACAATTATAAAATGCTCGTAAAACTTTAGAAATGTTTTCAAATTTATGAAATATTGCCGAATTTCTAACATCTTCATAAATTTTAGAAAATATTAATGAACTTGAAAATATTCAAAAATTTATATAAAAGCCCATGAAAAGTAAGGAATGTTGATTTATACAAATGCTCAAGGATTTTAGAAAAGGTTCATTCATTTTAAGCTCATAATAAAATAAAAAGGAAATAAACAAAAAACAACGAGGAAAAAATACAACTGGCTATTTTCTAGCAGTAATGCCTGACACAGCCCTTTCGTCTTCCATGGACGTCGAGGAGAACAAGGAGACGAATGCCTCCATGCCCAAGACCAATGTTGCACTATTGCATTGCCATGGATGCTGGCTGGCCCAAAGCGTTGCCTGTGTGACAAATCATTCAGGGGAAAATGCCTTACTCTAGATCATCTGCCACCACACAAAGAAGTCGAAGGAAGGCGCTAGATCCACACGCCGTCCGCCGGTTAGCCCTCCTTCAACTGGTTCTCGCTGTGTCCGCTGCCATTTGGAACATTGCCGACCGGCACACTCCAGAGGCGAGTCCATGGCGCTGGGGGTGCGGTCAATTCGTGCATCCTGTAACTGGCTCAAGTCTCGGTCGCCTAGCTCGTCAAGAAATACTTCCCGTTCGACTTTCATGTGTAAAGCTTGCCACCAGGATCAAACTCTCCATGAAGTCACCTTCATCATTTTTATTTACTTACCTCACTCTGCCAGTAAAGTTTATGGGTGTAAATAGCCTAAATACCATGCCGGGTTGTAATACAGGTGGAGGAGAAGAATAAACGACAATCCAGGCACTCGATGCAGAGAAAAAATAGGTCCATGATTTATGCTGGTACTGGATGGAAAACAACAATCTGAGCGTACGCGTAGGGCTTGTGGCATGGCTGTACCAAAGAGACAAGATCGTAGTGCACAGACATCACACAGAAGAGATCCATCATCACTAGAAGGCTAGAAAGCGTATACCGCATGAGCTATATCTCGCTTATAGCAAGATGGTAGCTCGCCTCGCCTGAAGCGCCCCGTAGAGCCACGCCCAGTATCGTGTTTTCTCAATCGTGCATTCGTTAGTTTGTTCTGATCATTGCATATCTACATTTTTTTCCTTTTCTTTTTTTTGTTTCTTTTTTGTTTTTAGTTCTTCACTGGTTTTCTTTGGCTTATCTTTTTTTCTTCGTTATACTCCGATTTTTGTTTCTGTCTCGATTTTCTTTGATTTTCTCTGATTTTCATGTTTCTTTTTTGTTTTTTTGGTTTCCGTTTCCGTTTCGGTTTCTGTTCTCTTTTTTGGTTTTCTTTTGTTTATTTCTCAATTTTTTTGGATTCTTGTCAACACAAGTCTACATTTTCGTATACATCCGGTACATTTTTCTAATATATGTTTTACATTTATAAAATACACGATTAGCATTTCTTTCAAATAAATGTTTCGATGCCTATTATTTTTCATACACATTGTACACTTTTCGTATACATCATGAGCAGTTTTTTATGCATAATTAATAAGTTTGAAATACATGATAAACATTTTTTAAATATACTTTTATGTCTATTTTCTACATACACCAGTAACATTGCTTTATGTATGTTTAACATTTTCTTAAATATATGATTAGCATTATTCACATTTACGACTTGAGTCTACTTTTTTATACACTTTGTAAATTTTGTATACATTAGAAATATTTTTTATACATTTTCACATTGTTGAATACATGATTAATATTTTTCATTTTATGTCTTGATATTTTTTTCATACACATTCAACATTTTACATACGCCTTGTACATTTTTTGTATACACCAGGAATGATTTTTTATACATTATTTTTTCATATTTATGTTTTGATATCTACTTTTTCGTGTACATTAGAAACATTTTTCTGTACATGTTTAACATTTTTCAGATGCATGATTAATATATTTTCAAAATTTTATGCAAAACGATTCTGTAATTTAGATATTCATAATATTTCCAAATATAAACAACAGTGATAAAAGTAAGCAAAAATGAAAATAGTAATGCAAAAAAATGAAAGAAGCGCGCTGGCCAGTGGGCCTGCCCATTGGCACAGACGCTTCAGGCGAGCGCTCCTGCTGCCTCGCTATAAGCAAGACATAGGTGTGCCCGACGTTTACCTATTTGGCGCTTGACGGGTTGGTTAATACACGCAGCGCCTACACATCCTGTATGCAAGTTCCTATATGGGCGGCCTATCTATAAGGTTTGGGAACCTTCTAGAAGGTTTCACTGGTTTTTTCTTGGGTGTTTTTTCGGTTTTCTAGGATGTCTTGTTTGGTTTTCTGCTTCTTGTTTTTCCATGTTTCTTATCCATTTTTCAAATTCGTTATTTTTCCAGAGTTATCAACATTGTTTACATTAATGATTTTTTTTCAAATGCACAACATTGTCCAATTTTTTTTTAAATTTGTTTGTTTGAATTCAAGAACATATTTCAAAGTCACATACATTTTTCAATTTTAGAATGTGCTGGGACGGACCATTCTTCCCCCGAGCTGCTTTTCTATTTTTTATGTTCGATTTTTTTTAAAAGCATGTTACTTTTTAGGATCTAGATATTTAAAACCCAATGAAAAATAGAAACTTATATTTTACAAAATTTCCTACAACTATGTGGTTATAAAAAACGTTTAGTGTATGTGAAAGAAATCACCGTGTATTAAAAATCTGTTCAATGTGTAGTAAAAAAATGTTCAATGTGTAACAAAAATGTTCATCGTATATTAAAAAATGTTCAACATATATAATAAAAGAGTTAAGTGTATATCAAAGAAGTTCAGCATGTATTTAGAACTGTTAAATGTGTATTCAAAATATTCGATGTATACAAAACAAACTTTCATCGAATATCATAGAAGATTTCGGTGTGTATATTAAAATATTCACCGTGTACTATAGAAACTTCATTGTACAACTGAAAAAAAATAAAGTATATTACAAAAATGTTCACTGTATATTCCAAAAGGTTCAAAAAGGGAAAAAGTGCAATAAAAATAAGAGTACAAAAGAAAAAAAATAGAAAAAGGGAAAAAGAAGGTAGGAAAAAACTGAAACAGACGAAAAATGAGAAAACGGATACGAGGAAAAAAATAATAGCCAGCGAAGCAATTATGCTTGGGCCAGCCCATTGGTGCCTGCAACCTGCAAACATGATCTGTAGGCCCGGGGACCTCCGAGAGCAACTAATTGAGGAGCGCTTCTTTGGGATCCTTCCCAAGGGTCACTTGGGGTGGGCTGAGAGCGCGTCACTTGGCGCGCTCTTAGCCGCCGCCACGTGTCATGCTCTGGGCGTTCACTCCGGATTTTCTTTTCTATATTTTCGGACGCGTTTTCGGCTTTTTAGATGGTTTTTTTTCCGGCTTTTCAATTCTCCGCCTGTCTTTTATAGCTTTTCGGCAAAAAAAATTGTGCGAAGAAACTCATTTTTTGTTTGCTTCCGCGAGAGGCACGGATTCATGGATTTGCTTCCGCGAGAGGCATGGATTTGCTTCCGTGAGAGGCAAGACCGTGTCTTTTGGAAACGAAAAAAACACATTTTCTTTTTTTTCTCCGTGAGAGGCATGATTTTGCTTCCGCGAGAGGCATGGCTGTGCCTCTCGGAAACGAAAAAAAACACGTTTTCTCTTATTTTTTTCCTTCCTTGAGAGGCATGGTTTCGCTTCCGCCAGAGTCACGGTTTTGGTTCCGCGAGAGGCACGACCATGCCTCTCAAAACGCGTTATTTTCCTTCGGCGAGAGGCACGGTTTTGTTTCCGCGAGATGCACGGATTCGCTTCCGCGAGAGGCATGGCCGTGCCTCTCTAAAACAGATTTCTTAAAGGAAAACGTGCTCCTGGTTCGGTTTTTTCGTTCGATTTTTTGTCCGGTATTTTTCGTGAAAAAAAGTTCATCAAAACCTATCAACATATGATCTAGTTTTGAAGATCTCAATGTGAGGAATCCAACGGTGAAAATGATTCGAGATTTGGACGCACATTTTAAGAGATAAAACGGTTTGAACAAACGAATCTACGAAAAAAGGGAAAACTTGCAGGTTGCGACAAGTGGTGAACATGCAGCGTGCCACTTGTCGTAACCCGGGGAGGGTGAAAGTGAAATTTTAAAGGAGTGCTCCTCAATTAGTGATTTCCGGCTAGGCTTCCTACTTGACTTCTACGGCCACAAGTGCCTTCTTTCAGCCCTTTTTCTGGCTTGCTGCAAAGGCCCGTGGGAGTAACTCCCTGTGATGAGCCAAGCCCAACACACCCGCCTCCCAGCCCTCCTCTAGCTAGGCTTGCTGCTTCTGGACACTGTGTGTAGCTGCCGCTCTCATCACGAAATTTTGGTAGCCAACCAGGCAACCCAACTAACTGTGATGGTCCCCTCGCCTCCGGCTGTCATCTTGGCACTGAGAGGTAGGAGGACCTCGGATTTTTAAGATCTCTATGCCCTTCGTCAACGTCCAGTGATCATCATAGTTTTGTGAGAATAAATTTCCTCTCGTCCTTTTGGCAGTGTCATGAGGTTAGTGTTGAAAATATGCCCTAGAGGCAATAATAAAGTGGTTATTATTATATTTACTTAATTATGATAAAGGTTTATTATTCATGCTAGAATTGTATTGGCCGGAAATTTAAATACATGTGTGAATACATAAGCAAATACCAAGTCCCTAGTATGCATCTACTAGACTAGCTCGTTGATAAAAAAATGATTAAGGTTTCCTGACCATAGACATGTGTTGTCACTTAGTAACGGGATCACATCATTAGGAGAATGATGTGATGGACAAGACCCATCCATTAGCTTAGCATATGATCGTTCAGTTTTTGCTACTGCTTTCTTAATGTCAAATACATATTCCTTCGACCATGAGATCATGCAACTCCCGAATACCGGAGGAATACCTTGTGTGCTATCAAACGTCACAACGTAACTGGGTGATCATAAAGGCGCTCTACAGGTAACTCCGAAGGTGTCTGTTGAGTTGGCGTGAATCGAGATTGGGATTTTTCACTCCGTATGATGGAGAGGTATCTTTGGGCCCTCTCGGTAATACAACATCACAAGAATCTTACAAGCAAAGTGACTAAGGAGTTAGTTACGAGATGATGTATTACGGAATGAGTAAAGAGACTTGCCGGTAACGAGATTGAACTAGGTATGGAGATACCGACGATCGAATCTGGGGCAAGTAACATACCGACAGACAAAGGGAACTACGTATGTTGTCATAAAGGTTCGACCGATAAAGATCTTCATAGAATATGTAGGAACCAATATGGGCATCCAGGTCCCGCTATTGGTTATTGATCGGAGAAGCGTCTCGGTCATGTCTACATCATTCTCGAACCTGTAGGGTCCGCACGCTTAACGTTCGTTGACGATATAGTATTATATGAGTTATGTGAGTTGGTGACCGAATGTTGTTTGGAGTCCCGGATGGGATCACAGACGTGACGAGGAGCTCCGGAATGGTCCGGAGGTAAAGATTGATATATAAGATGATAGTATTTGGTCTCCGAAAAGGTTTTAGAATGCACCGGGTATTTATCGGATCACCGGAAGAGGTTCCGCGAGGCCACGGGGAGTTATTGGGCTTAACGGGCCAAGAAGAGGGGAGCGCACCAGCCCACAAGGGGCTGGCGCGCCCCACCTAATGGCGCCGTCCCTAGGGAAGGAAGGGAAGAGGGCCAACCCCCTCTTACCTTCTCTCCCACGTGAGAAAAAGGAAAGGGGGGGGGGGAGGGGCTCCCCTCCAGCCTTCTCCCCTACGCCATAGGAAGGAAATGGAGGGGGGGCGCACCTAGGGCAGGAGCCCAGGGCGGCCACCTGCCCCCTTGGGGGCGCCCCTAGGGCTGCCTCCCCTCCCCCACCTATATATATGTGAGGAGAGGAAGGGGCAATACACACCACGATTCCCAAGCCGTGTGCGGCGCCCCCTCTCCCTCTAGTTCTATTTCCTCCTCCGTCCATGTCCGTTGTGCTTGGCGAAGCCCTGCGAAATAGTTTCATCACTGATACATCTCCATCGTATCTACTTTTCCAAACTCTTTTGCCCTTGTTTTGGACTCTAATTTGCATGATTTGAATGGAACTAAACCGGACTGATGCTGTTTTCAGCAGAATTGCCATGGTGTTATTTTTGTGCGGAAATAAAAGTTCTCGGATTGACCTGCAAATTTACGGAGAATATCTCTAGAATATATAAAAAATATTGGCAGAAAAAGATACCAGAGGGGAGCCACCCAGGGGCCACAAGCCCAGGGGGCGAGCCTGCCCCCCAGGGCGCGCCCCCTGGCTTGTGGGCACCCTCACTACAAAAAAAGACACATCCGTGACAATTTGGGCCGAACGAATTTTTTTCTGTCATGCTTATGACACTTCTATGACGATAATTATGACAAAACCCGGTATCATCATAGATGTGGTGTGCTCCTACTTCTATGACAAAAAATCATGACAGAAAATGTGCTTTTCATCCTGGGCGGGCTGGAGACGTAGCTGCATGACATTCTTTGGGCCGTCCATGACGGAAAAAATCGTGGTAGAAGCGAGGGCGAGGAAAATATCGGGGAGTTCCCGGTTACGGTGGGTGGTCGGGGCCGAGCGATGCATGGAGGTTTTCGCGTTTCTCTCGTGTACGCGCGTATGTGCGAGGCGTTGGCTAACTGAACCCGAGCGATCGCACGTTACTGAACCCGAGCGATCGATCCCTTGGCTGTTAACTGAACCCGAGCGAATCATTCGCTGCTGACTGAACCTGAGCGATTCCTTCGCTGCTGCTGCTAACTGAACCCGAGCAATCGATCACTGCTGCTACTTACTGAAACCGATCGAGCCCCCGTGCGAGACGTAGCCAGCCGGTGTTGGGTTGCCTCTCGATGAATAGTGACCATTGCTACCGTGCGCGCGGTACGTAGAACGAGTCGAGACGTGGTGAGTCGAGCCGGTTGGTTGGCTGTGGATGAACAGTTCCTGGTGGGGGTTGGATGAACAGGACCCCGTGGTAGTAGGCCGTTGCCGCTGGATGAACAGGACCTCGAGGAGGCTGCCGCACCCCAGCCGGTTGGGGGTGGATGAACAGGACCCCGTGGAGGCTCTATGAACATCAGTCGGTGGAGGCTGGATGAACAGTAGCCGTGGATGAACAGTAGCCCGTGGAGGCTGGAGGAGGTCGACAGTGGATGAATAGTAGCCCGTGGAGGCTGGAGCGAGGCAGTAGACGGTGGATGAACAGGACCCCGTTTTGACCGTAGGCGCTCCAACACAAGTCCGTTTCCTCCGTTTTGCGGTACGCCACACCCCTCCCGATCAACAGGACCCCGTTTCGACCGTAGGCACTCCAACACAAGTCCGTTTTCTCCGTTTTGCGGTACGCCAGACCCTTCCCGATGAACAGGACCCCGTTTTGACCGTACGTGGTCGAACAGAAGGCCCGTTTCCTCCGTTCTGCGGTACGCCAGACCTCGTTTCGGCTGTTCCGTCCAAGCCGGTTGGCTCCCGATGAACACGACGCCGTTGCTGCCGTCCGCTGCCTCTCCATGTACACGAGCCCTGGCCGTACGTATGCGCGAGTAGGCGTTCGAGACCCCGCCCGTATGTACGTACGTGACTGTATTTTTTGGCATCTGGCTGTACGTACGTGTACACAGTTTTTTGGCATCCAACGGTCAGTGCAGCTAGAATCGTTTTGACTAAGTTGACAAAGCCCGTACGCGTCAACTTAGTTGGCCCACAAGTCAGCCTCCAAATCTGGTGGGTCCCAGCTAGTAGGGGGAATCATTTTTTTGCTCGTAATAAGGTGGCACTTCCTTCCGTGCGAAGATATTTTCTGGGTTTTTTAATTTCTTCTTTTTCGAGTTAGAATAAAAAGAAAACAATTTAGCATCTTTGGTACAATCTATATTTTCGCGAAATGGATCACAATAAAGCTGGTGGGTCCCAGCTGTCAGGGAGAGGTAACTTTTTTTCCACGTAATAAAGGAAACACTTCCCTGCGTGCGAAGATGTAGCTGGTGGCTCAAACCTGTCAGGGGGAGAAATCATTTGTTTTCGCATAATAAGGAGGGACTTGCTCGCGTGCGGCCATGGGCCATGCGGGTCCCTACTGTCAGCCACTCCACATTCATGCCTCTTCCGATGGCTGTCGTTTGTTGACAAAGTTGACCACGCCACGCCGAGAGAACCAACACGGTGGACGATGGCGAGGCCTAGGAAGGGAACGACCTGGAGCCGGCGAAGACACAACAGTGGATGCCCACACGGAGGGGAGTACGAGGGTTCACTGGTTCGGCTGCGGTGTGAGGCTGTCGTCGTCGGAGAATAACAGGAGGTGTTGGTGAGTAGAGGACTGGCCTGGACGGCGATGGGAGTAGGGTGGGCCGGTGAGGCCTGCGCGCAGCACAGCCGGCCACGGGAGGCGGTAGCAGGCGGTACCGTCGGCGGTGGTTTGGGCGGCTGAAGCATGAATATCCGAGATTGAAGAAGCACCATAGCCGTTAGATGGACATCCAACGGCCACTGCTAATAGAATCGTGTGTTGACTATAAGTTGACAAAGTCTTGCGTACGCGTCAACTTAGTAGGCCCACAAGTGACCATCACATCTGTGGCAGAGAACATATAGCCCATTTGTGATTTGTTATAATGTATAACCCATTTTTTAATTCTAATGGAATTTACTCAGCCCATTTACTGTTTGTTAAAATTACAGCCCATTTTCTAGCCAGGACTTTGTTAATAATTTCAGCCAACCGCTCAAAAAAAATTCAACAAAATTTCCAACATTTTGATGGGATCCGAAATATTTTTTAACCCGAAATTTAGAGTCAGATTAAATATAATTTCAAAATAAATTTGTATTAGGTAAAAATCCAACGAAATTTGGCGCGCACAACAAGTAATGAAATAAAAAAAGTACCTTTTTTTGAGAAGAATTAAAAAATATATCTGTTCGGTGCGTTTTTTATATTTACAGCCAATTTTTTTAATTACAGCCCATTTATTATTTCTTAAAGCCCATTTTCTTGGCAAGTCTAATGCGGCCCGGAGAATAACAAGTTGACCTGGGTTGGGTATTCCGCAAAAAAAGAATAGCTGGGCTAGCCATTTTCACATTTAAATATTAATATCTGGGTTGGATATTTGGTCGACATAAAATAATAGCCTGGGCTAGACGGGCCACAGCCCGCCCAGTTGATACCCTGCTCCTCTGAACAACAACAAAAACATCGCTCAAGAAAAACTCTGCTCACACCTCAAAAACACAAATACTGCTCGAGCTGCTGGGTCCCAGCTGTTGGCTGCTCCTTGTGCAATTCTCTCGTTTATTGACTATATAGGTTGACAATGGTGTGGGACCGTGATGTCAGGAAACCAGGAGGAATTTTTTTAGTTGTATATACTAATAAGGAGGCACTTGCGTATGTGCGGCTATGGCCCTGGAGGGATCCACTGTCATCCTCTCCAATTAAAGTCATCTCCTGATTCCTCATGTTCGTTGACCATGTTGACAACGCGAGACGGCGGCGCCATGGCGAGCGCAACAACTCGAAGGACGAAAGAGAGGGCCTCGTGGGCCCTACGGATGGTCTGATACTGCGCCCGCTGCTCATTCAGGAAGCCAGGATCATAGGGCCACATGTGCGCGACGGCATTGTCGTTCGCTTGTTCGCCGGCGATTCGTCCTTCCGCGAGCTGGTGCTCGTTGAGGAGACGGAGGTTGCAGCACAGGTCCTCCTGCGCTAGTAGCTCTTCCGCCATTAGGGCGTCGAAGTGCGGCCGCACCTGCTCTATGGTGAACACGGCATGAACCGGCTTGGGCGGTGGCGCCGGCTCCTGGTCGGAAGCCACGTCCATCGTCTGATTGTCGTCGCTCTGCTCGGCGAGCTCGCTCACGAGCCAGCATGTCCGGCTGCTGGACCGGACCGCTGCCAAGCACGAGTCTGACCGCCCTGGCCCACCCAGACAGCCTCCCTCGCCCGCGTGCGCTTTCTGCCCTAAACGGTCAGCACCGCCAGCGCCGCTTCCCGGTGCAGGCGATTGCTCCGTGTTCAAACGACACAAGTGTCGTCCGTCCGTCTACCGCCTACATTAATGATACGCGGTTGCCGAGGCGGCTACTCCGGCGCCACCCGTCCATCCCTCTGCCGCCCACCATTGCTATATAAACTGCTGTGCCGACCATAGCCACAGTCATCCGCCTCCGTTCCCTTTCTCCTGTCCACACTACTACTGCCCACCAGGGCTTCCTTGTGCTCCAGCGCTCTTCGGAACAGGCGGACGACAGACCAGAAGGAGATGGCAGCCATTGCTGCCAACTGGTTGGCCGGCAGGCAGCCGGAGGACGACGACGTCCTAATGGAGAACATGGTAGTCGACGATCCGGCGCCAACCCCCTCCTCCACGCCATCCTCGCCGGTGCATTGCACCATGACCATCGGCGAGGCCCGTGCCCAATACATGGACACGGTGAGGCAGAAGCGTGAGGAGCAGTTCCGGGAGGTGCAGGCCGACGCCGCCTACAACCACCACCTCCTCCAGGAGCACCTGTAGGCGGAGGAGCAGATCGCCGCGGAGCGGGCGGAGCAGGAGGCGCTGCTCGAGTCGTACCGCTCCGCCCGCGAGAGCCGCCTCGCGTGCTGGCGGTACCGCATGCGGGTGGCGGAGATTGTAGCCACCTACAAAGAGGACGATGAAGCGGGCGAGGCGCTGTTTGGCGAGACCGACGAGGCCCCGCCAACAACGAGGCAGAGGACATCGCCGGCTCCGCTGAGACCCCGCCCCGCCGGCACCGAGGCGGAGGACTTCACCGGCTTCGGCGAGGCCCTGCTGCGCCGAGGCCCCGCCCTCACTACTAGGGAAAACCTTATATACAGAATCTTAGCAGCAGCGCGGTACAGGAAGAGGCGCTACTGCTAATTAGCAGTAGCGAGGGTAAAAAACAGGCGCTACTGCTACTGACTTAGCAGTAGCGCGGCTAGGTGGAACCACGCTGCTACTAAAATTGATCGACCGTTCCCGCCACCCTAGGTTTAGCAGCAGCGCGCTCTAGCTAACCGCGCTACTGATAAAGCAATAGTAGCAGCGCGCTTTTTTTGGATGACGCTACTGCTAATTTTGAAACTGGCCACATGGCGGGCCCCTCTTAACAGTAGCGCGTGTGTCAGAAGCGCGCTGCTGCTATCTTATTAGCAGCATCGCAGTTTACGACCAGCGCTACTGCTAAGCCGCAGCATATACCACCTTTTCCCTTCCCCCTCCCCCTCCCCCATCCTCTCTTCCTCACTTTCCCCTACCTCCCACCTCCTCTCTCCCTCACTTTGCTTCTTCCTCACTACTTCTCCCCCCATTACTCTCCTTCTTCTACCTACCTTTCTCTCTCTTTATTACTCCTAGCTAACTACACCACCTCCATTAATGCATCTCCTTTCTCTTTTTCCTTCCCCCTCCACTAGTTGAAGTTGTCCCCTCCCAAACTAGTTAGCTAGGTAGATGTAGCATTTAGTGAAGTGACCTATGTACCCCCTAACTAGATATAGCCTTGTCAAGAAGAGCTTTGTCCACTTTTGATCTCCCTACTACATCATCATCTCCACCGTGTGCTCGATCTCGAGATAGGTGATTAAAAATTTATGCTTTTGCAAGAATGGAAATATGTGTATGTGTGTGCGATATGATGGAAATTGTGTGTGTGGCATGAGTTGACGCCGAATTGTGCTTGTGAGTTGCCTATGTTTTGCCGAAATGTCGATTTATTTCCGTTTCGGCGAATTCCGGGCAAACTCTATATGTCCTATTTTTAGGGAAGGTCATGCCGAATTTTTGTATGACTTTGATGCATGCACGCATTTTTATAATCAATTTGTTTATTATTACCGTGCAGGCGTTCATGATGGTCAGTGGAACGATGGTGGACAGGTGGTTGCGGTCGGCGGTGCAGGACATGAAAGAAAATAACCTGACAGAGGTTTTATGTCCGTGTTGAAGATGCAAAGGACGAGTTTGGCTCGACCCCTATGATGATGGTCGTGTCGAAGCGCACCTGCTCATGACTGGTTTCATGGATGGCTATACTCGGTGGATAATTGAAGATGAGGATGATGATGTTGAGGACGCCGACGGGGCAGGCAATGACGACACGGGGCAAGACGAAGAGATGATCGATAATGGCGGCGGAGAAGGGGCCGGACATGGCGGCGGAGAAGGGGCCAGACATGGCGGCGGAGAGAACGTGGACTCCACGCCGCAGAGTTCATCGGTACTAAGTTCAATCGTGCGGGACCCTCATGTTCAAGCACTGCTTCGCAAGGAGACGAGTACTGAGAGAGCTGCTTCTAGAGAGGAGGCCAAGCTGCAGCAACTGGTGGTAGACTCGAACACTCCATTGTATCATGGTTGTAATCCTGAGGTGACCAGCTTGAGTTTCACGCTCCAACTCCTGAAGACGAAGGCTAAAAACAAATGGACCGACACTAGCCTCGATGAGCATCTCAAGTACCTAAAGGATGTTCTTCCCACGGAGAATCTTTGTCCTACTAGTGTGGATGAGGCCAAGAAGATTGTGTGCCCTCTTGATCTGCCGCACGTTAGATACCATGCATGCATCAACGATTGCATAATTTATCAGAAGGAGCACGCGGAAAAAACAAGCTGTCCGGTGTGCAATGCTTCTCGATACAAGAAGGCCGGGAAGAAATCTCCCCAGAAAGTTGTATGGTACTTACCGATCACTCCCCGTCTCTAGCGGTATTTCGTAGATCCCAAGGAAGCAAAGCTCATGCGCTGGCACGCGGAGAGGAAGAAGCCCGACGATGGAGATGATCCGAAGCTGAGACACGTCAAGGATGGAAGCCAGTGGAGAGTGTTGAACGACGGATATCGGTATTTCGAATGTGATGCAAGGAACATCATGCTCGGCGCGTGTACCGATGGCATGAATCCGTTTGGCAACCAGAACACCAACCATAGCACATGGCCCGTGTTTGTATGGATGTACAACCTCCCCCCCTGGTGGTGCATGAAGTCGAAGTACATTCACATGAGCATGCTGATTCAAGGGCCGAAACAACCGGGAAATAATATTAATCTGTATCTGGGGCTACTTCAAGAGGAGTTAGACACGTTATGGAAAACACCGGCCAAGACATGGGACGCCAGCAAAGGCGAGTATTTCTATATGAGAGCCGCGCTGATCACGACGGTGCATGACTATCTCGGTTACGGATATGTCGCAGGCCAGGTGTGCCATGGATATTGCGGATGCACGCGGTGCATGGATGATACGACGTCTCAGCAGCTAACGTCAAGGAAAGATGGCGGGTCTGGGAAAATCATGTACATGGGGCATCGAAGATGGCTCGAGAAGGACGACCCGTGGAGAAACCGTGGAGATCTATTCAATGGTGACACTGAGCATCGAGGACCTCCACGTAAGCGGAGCGGTGTCGAAATCGATGAGCTGTTGAAAAACTGGGAACAGTGCCCCGCGCCGGGAAAGACGATGAAAAAGGCGCCGGAGCCGCTGCTGAAGGTATGGAAGACGAGGTCTGTGTTCTGGGACTTGGAGTACTGGCACAAACTCGACACACCTCATTGCCTTGATCAAATGCATATCTGTAAGAATGTCCTTGAGAGCTTGCTCGCGACACTGATGAACATGCCGGATAAGACCAAGGATGGGCCGAAGGCAAGAAAAGACTTGCAAGATTTGAAAATCAGGGAAGATCTGCACATGCCGCCCCATAAAAAGTCAGACGAGACAGAGACGGAGACAGAGGCGCGGGAGAAGAAGGGCAAAAAAGTAAAGGAAGAGGATTATTGCCCCCCTTCTTGCTTCACCTTAAGTCCGGCTGAGATCAATCAATTCTTTAAGTGCCTTACCGGAGTCAAAGTTAGTTCCGGTTA
Organism: Thinopyrum elongatum; assembly: GCA_011799875.1. Taxonomy (NCBI): domain Eukaryota; kingdom Viridiplantae; phylum Streptophyta; class Magnoliopsida; order Poales; family Poaceae; genus Thinopyrum; species Thinopyrum elongatum. Next base: position 11,682,479 of record CM022300.1, on the reverse strand, counting down.
CTATGGCAAGATAAGCAGATAAGCAGATATTTAGACACGAACAAGAAAAGGTTCAGCGGGATGAAGTCCCATGGCTGTCATGTGATGATGACGCAGATACTACCTGTTGCCCTTAGAGGGATAATGGACAAGCACGTCCGTGACACGCTTATTGGTCTCTGCAACTTTTTCGACGTCATCTCTTGAAAGTCGATCAGTGTGAAGCAGCTCCGAAGGCTACAGGAAGAGATCGTTGTGATACTGAATGAGCTTGAGATGTACTTCCCGCCCGCGTTCTTTGACATCATGGTGCATCTGTGTGTCCATATTGTGGACGACATAATAGACCTGGGGCCGTCATTCCTGCACAACATGATGCCGTTTGAGAGGATGAATGGGATCATCAAAGGATTCGTTTGTAACATGTCCCGTCCGGATGGAAGCATCGTCCAGGGCTATCTGACACAAGAGTGCATCTCTTTCTGCGAGAATTTTCTATATGGCGCAGACCAGCCACCTGGTGTTGGTGTTGGTTTGCCCGTTAACAAGCACGATGGGAGGCTCGAAGGAGAAGGTCACTCCAACGGTCGCAGGGAACTGCACGTGGCATACTCAGATCGACGCAACGACTTTGACAGAGCAAACTTGGTAGTGCTACAACACCTAGACGAGATAGATCCTTTCGTGGCACTGCACAAAGAAATTATCGCAAATAAGTATCGTGACCGGGGGGTATGCAGGACGGACGCCGAAGTTACTAGAGAGCACAACTCCACTTTCCTGCATTGGTTCAAAGAGCATATTATTGCTAATCCCCCGGAAGAGGGCTCTAAGGATGGATTGCTCATATACGCCTTAGCACATGGCCCCTCGCCCAACCTCGTCACCTAGCAGGCATACGATATCAACGAATACACGTTCTACACGGAGGCCAAAGATATGGACAATGATGATCAGAACTCAGGGGTGACGATGGAATGCATGACCGGCAGCGACAACGGCGCAACTAAGAGATTTTACGGAAGGGTCGAGGAGATCTGGGAGCTTGACTACTCTGGACTGCACAACACGACGATGTTCCGTGTTAGATGGGCTAAGAATGTCGAAAGAGAAAACCGGTATTTCACAACCATGACTATACCCGACGCCAAGAGCGCTACCGTGAACGCTATCGCAAAAAACGAGCCATGGGTACACGCTAAGCACGTGACACAATGCTTCTTCATAATTGACCCGTGCAATCCCCGCCGTGTTGTCGTGAGGAGAGGCAAAAGGAACATCATTGGAATGGATGGAGTCGCCAACGAGGAAGACTATGACCAGTATGGCAACCCAATGAGGGAAGATGATGAAGACGATGAAGTATACGTCAAAAGAAGAATCAATACTACATTACCTAAGAAAGATCGTACTCCATGGAAAAGGAAAAGTCACAATGAGGGGCTCAATTATTCTTCAACGAACAAGAAGGGAAAGAAGCTCACTCAAAAACGAAAACGTCAACGCTGAGGAACCGTTATCGGTCAAATGATGTAATATATATGTTCCTATTTTGTGTACACACTTAACCATTATGCATGGGTCAAATGATGTAATATATATGTTCCTATTTTGTATACATACTTAACCGTCAAATGATGCAATATATATCGCCTTAGTTATATACATTGTATCACCTTCCCTTCGTTCACTGCTCTCGGAAAAAAGGAAAAGAAAAGAAAAGAAAAGGGAGAGAAAATAAAGGAAAAGAAATTAGAAGAAACAAACAGGAAAACTGCTATAGGTACTGGTTATAGCAGTAGCGCTTTTCTGAAAAAGAGCTATAGCTAGTCAAGTTAGCAGTAGCTCTGTCCGGATAAACACGCTATAGCTACCTGTGATAGCAGTAGCGCTTTCTGGCTAAACGCACTATAGCTAAGTTAGCTATAGCGCGTTCTTCCGGAACGCGCTGCTGCTACCTCGACTTAACCCCCCAAATCCCCACTCTCTGCTTCTTCCCGCCTCTGCTTTTCCCCCCAAATCCCCACTCCCTCTTCCCCCGTCGCCGCCGCCGGAGCCCTGCCCTCGCCCCCGACCCCGGCGCTCGCCCCCGACCCGTCCTGGCGCTCGCCCCCGACCCCGGCGCTCGCCCCCGTCTCCCCCGACCCCGGCGACCCTCGGTGCCGTGCAGTCTCCCCCGACCCCATCTCTGCTCTGCTCTCTCTGCCCCTGTCAAAGCCCTCTCCCCTCCCCTCTTCTCTGCTATTTAGTGCTAGTTAGTATGAAATAGTATGAACCCTAGGCTATTTTTTAGTGTAAGAAAAAATAGAATTGATTATATAGGTTTCTTGCATTTTTAGTTAAAGCAATTGTTGCTATTTAAATTTTATAGTGCTAGTTAGTTAATTAGAATTAGTATGAAACCTAGGACAGATTAGTTAAAGCAATTGTTGCTATTTAATTTTTTTAGTTAAAGCAATTGTTGCTATTTAAAAAAACAGAATTTGAAGTGGACAGATTAGTTAAAGCAGCTGTTGCTTTTTAATTTTTTAGTTAAAGCAATTGTTGCTATTTTTTAGTTGCAAATTTGAAGTGGACATGTGATATGTGGACATGTGATTTGGACATGTCATATTTGGAATTTGGACATGTCATTTGGACATGTGATGTTTTGGACATGTCATATTTGGAAAATGATGATTATGTGCAGGGTAAATGATCCGAGTGGCCTATGTTTCGCCGGAATGTTGATTCATTTCTGTTCCGGTGAATTTTAGGCGCTCGATATGTCCACTTTTTAGCAAAGGTCATGCCGAAATTTTCCGTGAATTTTGGCATGACTTGTGCTAGAAATTAGGCATATCGAGTGCCGGGAGTTGCTAGGAAACGGCATTCCGGCAAACATAAATCTTTTTTTTTATGTCATTTCTCATTTTTTTATAGTTTTAGAATTAAACGAGGAGACTTAATCATAGGAAACATGTCGAACAACAAAGAAACCAGGCCTTCTGACCAAGATGCAGACGAGATGGATTATGAGGGTGAACAACAGTACCTCGACTTTTTGTCTGCTAAGCACAGTCAAGGTTTGCAGGTTGGCCTCGATGATGGTACTGACACCGACATCGACACCGACAGTGCCGGCACCGATGGCGGCGCCGAGACCGGCGGGGAAGGTACCAGCGCCGATGCCGCTACCGAAAAGAAGAAGCAGAAGAAGCAGAGGATACGAAAACCTAACAAACTCGGCATTGGACGACTGGTAATCACAAAGATGGCACCTGGCAAGTTTGAGTCATTAGAGCCAGAAGAACCTCGCAAGTGCTATGGGAACCAAGTAGGACGCATCCTACGGGAATGCGCGAGCATCAACGACGATGACTTAAGGAGTAAAGAACATTTGAGGCAGTTGCTCCTGACGAAGTTGCACAAGAGATTCAAGTTCCCCGACCGGGATGATAGCATAGAACAACCGTGGGATGATCCGAAGATGAAAAAGATTAACAATCACGCCATGGGCATGTTCAGCAATGATTTGGCCTCCTGGAAAGGGAGGGTGAAATGAGCTATTGAGGCTGAGGAACCCCTGTCCAAGATTCTGGAGGAAAATCCGACACTTATGGAAGAGGAGTTCGAAAAGTTCAAGGACACTTGCGCTACCGAGGCAGCCAAGGCTAAGGCTGCGAAATTCAAGAGCCTTCAACAAAGGAACACGGGGAAGCATCGCCTCGGAAGCCGTGGCTACCTTGGCAAAAGGCCCATATGGGATAAGGAGGACGCGGAATGTGAAGCCGCGGGTCTCCCAGACCCCTTTGTGAAGCTCACCAACCCCTTGGAGCGTGACTTCATCAGGGCCTGCTACAAGTGGGAAAGGGAAAAAAGGTTTTTTACACGGACCAGATCACGAGGAGATTGATTAGAATACTGGTAATTATTCTTTTACCACCTTACATTTAGCTCCTGATCAAGTCGACTACACATTCGTAAATGGTTCATGTTCCTTCTGCAGGAGAAGCAACACCAGCTTGCAGCCGAAAGCCCTACTTCGCCGATGAGGCCCAAGTGGGACACCCCTCTCAACCGGGCCTTGAACGAACTTAAGGGACTCCCTTTCGGCCAGCGGCCGCAATATGGACGTGTGCACGGCGCCGGAGACGGCGCCACATGGAAGGTGTTTTACAACGAGGGCCCGGAGGCGAAGAAGCAGAAAAAGAAGTTTAGTCAGGCGGACATCGACGAGAAGGTGAAGCTTGCGTTCGAGAAAAAAGCAGCTGAGGACGCGAAAAAGCAGCCGAGGAGAAAAATGAGTTGCTACAGCAGGCAGTCGATGCAGCTGTAAATGCCTGTAGAAATGAATTCGCTACTAACTTGGTCCCGGCTATCATCAACTGGATGAAGGAAAATCCAGACAAGACGGTACATGATTTCCCCATGCCCAGTTTCGTCGGGAGCAACTCGGTGAACACCACCACCGCACCATCACCTGCTCACGCAACCGGGCCTGCTCTCACACCCGCACCCGCTCATAGCAGCCCGTCCTCAGTCTCTGGCGCGCTAGGCGGGCCTTCATCTTTGGCTGAGCTCGACGCCCTCATGGTAATTACATGTCGCACCAACATATATATCTAGAATATTCCATTTTCGTTGCCTTTCGGATGTTTTACGCCGCAGACATGTGTTTGTAGGCCGACGGAACCCCATGCACCGTACTCTACTTGATCAAAGGCCAGAAGGTGGACGTGGGAAAGGGGGTGATAACGAAGCCCTTGGAACTCATGTTCCACAACCAGCCGATGCCCGGTGGGCACTTCAGGGTTACCTTGTCGAGTGTGAAATCGGGGCACGAGGATTTGCCTCCTCTAGTACAGCTAGGGGGAGAGGACGACGAGACCCTGCTGCGGATTGGAAGCTGCAAGGGTTGGGTGCTGCTATGGCCGAAGAATCTTCTTCGTCTGGAGCCGGCCGAGAGCACACCAATAACCACACATCAACAAGCATGTATGGAGACCACCACCCCGCCTACGCAATTACCAGCGCCTGTAGTGCCGGGTGAGAGCGGCGGACGACATGATGAAGGGGGTCCAATAGTGGCTGATGTAATCGCCCCCGTAGAACAAAGAATGGATGATGAGATGGAGGTGGAGGACCCAATGAGTTTCCTCAATACAGGTGCCTATGACGGTGACTTAGATATGACGAGTCAGCCATATGACGAATCGGGCTATCAGCATGCTGATGAGGATATGGATGATCTACCCGGGCAGGAACGTCCTAGCAGGGATTGCAAGAAGTCTCTCTTCATGAAATCTTCATAGGACACGCCTGAAGATGCCGCCTCAACATAGGCTCAACTAGCCGGGGGTCGTACATTGCTTAGCCCGGCAACACTGGGGCAGGGGTTAAGGAAGGTTCTGGAAGGTCAACCCAAGAAAAAGAAGAGGAAGAGACCGGGGAAGATAGGCTCAGCTGCCTACAAACAAGCCAGAGCACATAGCAGCCAAACGAAGGATTTTGAAGAGCGTGTACCCGTCAAAGGTGCGGCCATGTTCCATGTCACGGGCGAGCCAATGCTACCGCCGAAACCGCTGGAGGCACTATCAGGGGATCTTAGGAGACTGCACGACCATGTGCTGTCGATTGAGAAAAGCCTACTAGCCTCGAAGGATCCAGGATATCCGACATACGCGGCTTGTGTGCCTGAGGGGAAGTGCTACATCGACACACGGCCCGCGGAGGTGTTCTTCCTGCGGTTTGACCATATCTTCGAGATGTTTCTGACAAGGCGGCTCGATTTTACAATCGTCCGCCTTTTTGCGCTACATATGAGCTCCGTCATGAAGAGAGAAGAAGTCTCGCAAATCTGTGTGGCGGATCCATACTACATGCACGAGTCCTTCTTGAGTCTCGGCGACTTTGAGCGTGAAACTGGTAGGGAGTACCTCCAAAACTTAATGGTACAGAATAAGGACCAGGAAATTGTCCTCCTGCCTTATCATCCAAAGTAAGTCAGTGCCGGACAACCCTTTCATACATTTCAATCATTCCTTCTCGCTCATATGGAGAATAATTTGAGGTGTTTTTTCCCCGCAGCAACGGGCGCGCCGTCCTTATCGTTCTTTACCCGCGAGTCTCCCACGCCGTGTATTTCGACCCTACCAGAAACTACGAGAAGAAGGACTACGCCCACATAATGAATATTCTAGATGATGCTCTCCTAGGCTTCAGCATTAGGGGTGGCCACCTGCAGATCAGGAAACAAAGGAACAAGAAGTTGGGTTTCTCGCATAAAACTAACTTCTGCTGCATCCATGTCCCAAAACCAAGCAAGAACGATGGATTCTACCTCCTCCATCTCATGATGGAGTTCAGAACGGATCACCAAAAGCTTCGCATGACAAGCAGAAACGATGATCATATCCGCAAGTGGGTAGAATCTCATGGAGAAGCGGATTATAAACTTAGAGATGACTTCTTTCGCATCCAGAGGGACATTGCGACGATCATCATGAAAGAAGTCGTCGATGAGAAGGGGATGTTCCACCACGGCCCTATATCGCGAGCTGACGTCCAAACTCGCATAGGCATGCAACGTCAGGACCTCACGCCATTCAAGAAGCTAGGGTCCATCCTTGATGATATGGAAGGATGGAACTTCTAGTGATTTACGATGCCGATAATGATGATATGTGTCGGTTGAACTTGTATACTTTCTGTAGCGATGAAACTTTGTGATGGCCACGGTCCCTGCCGAACTTGCGTAACGCTACTTTGTTAGTTTGGGTACGATGACCTGCGTACCTCTAGTTAATTAGTTTGCGTACTATATGTTGCATCTAGTTGCTAACCCTTTCTTTTTCGTGTTGCTCTAGTATATTTTGTTGCATATGATTGTACATTCTCTTGATGAAGATGCATCTCTAACAGGTACCTAGATTCTTGATGGCGAAGAAGCAGTGCTATGTAGTGTACAAGGGAAGGTTCCGGGAGTGTATGCCAAGTGGCCTGAGTGTCAGGCGCAAGTGGATGGGGTCTCGGGCGCCAGCCATAAAGGCTTCAAAAGCAGACAAGAAGCATAAGCTAGTTACTTGAGGTTCACGCTAGCGCGAGAGAGGACTCGTAACCACCGCCTCATGTACTGCATCGTTCCGCTCTCACTCATAGTGATAGCTCTTCTCGCGTATATCATTGTTTAGATGGATGACGATGTAGTTGCAAGTATTCGAGACTTGTATCGCTATTTTCGAGATGATGACGAGAGACCACTTTGTGTTGGATGATGATTATGATGATGACATGATTTGATGAGACTATTTGTATGTATATGCTATGATTAGATTTGTATGTGTATGATATGCTAGAGATTATTGTATAAAGCCCTAAACAAAATTCAGCAGCACAAAATATGGAGCAGAAAAAAAAATCAGAAACTAATAACAGTAGTGCGGGGTATGGCTTTAGCAGCAACGAGTTCTTAGCAGTAGCGCTCTTTGTTCAAGGGCGCTACAGCTATTAGCAGCAGCGCGTGTTGGAGACCAACGCTGGTGCTATCCCTCGATAGCAGTAGCGCGGGTCAAACCGCGCTACTGATAAGAGTTAGCTGTGGCGCCGTATCAGTAGCACGGCCACCCGCGCTACTGCTAAGCATTTAACCTGCGCTACTGCTAGGCTTTTCCCTAGTAGTGCCTGCCGGCAACGAGGGAGGATTTCCCCCGCTCCGCCGAGGCGCCGCCCCGCCGGCAACAAGACAGAGGACATCGCCGGCTCCGTCGAGGCCCCGCCCCGCTGCCAACGAGGCCGTGCCACATAGAAAATGAGGAAGAGTAGAACACGGTAGGTCGCCGCCGCTCGGGTCCAAGTAAGGCCACCGCTGCTACCCTTCAGTTGAAGCCAAGCTTGGCGGGTTGACCATTGACGGCCGATTAGCTTCTTGGCGGCGACGTGGAGTCAGAGAGCTGTGCTGGAGAAGAAGCTTCTGTTCGGCTCAGCCGGACACGGGTGGGTAGCTTCGGTTATTAAATTATACCTCCAGCGCACCCCTTTTTAGTTGAAGAATGTATGAAATGTAATGAAATCCGGCATGTTTATATGAAATCCGGCTGTGTATGAATGAATTTAGTTCGATTAGTTCGAATTCTTGTATCACCGGCATTGGATGAACATGCAAAACAATACGTACTAGCATTATTCCCAGGGTGATCACCTCGTTTGCAGCAGTTTCACATGTACTCCCTCCGGTCCTTTTTAGTCTGCATATAAGTTTTGTCTGAAGTCAAAGTATCTCTACTTTGACCAATCTTATAGAAAAAAGTATCAACATTCACAATGTAAAATCAACTGACTTGAAAGAAATCTAATATGCGAAGTACAAAGGAACAGAGGGAGTACAAAAAGTTTGAGCAGCCTTTTAGCGTGCCTGTACATTGCAATCAAACACACAGGCCTGGCAATTCATAGAGAACATTCAAAACAATAGATGATTATGCATCTCAGCGATTCACATGTCAGAGCCAATATTTACTTCACAACTAAAGAATAAAGAAAAATCGATCGATGCTGCTGACAGCAAAGGGCGTCCCATTCGAAAATATCAAACGCATGTCTTCTTGCTAACATCAATGAGCAAAATTTGACAAGGTTGTCCCATTCCAAAATGTCAAATGCGTGTTGTTTTGCGTACATCAATGAGCAAACTTTGACAAGGATTTCCCATTCCAAAATATCAAATGCCTACGATTGTGGAATGGGTAGGGTTTGCCATCAGTTCGGACATTGACATGGCACCTCGTGCTAAATAAACCAGCTGTTCTTTTTGTGCAGTTCCACCAAAATCAACCAAATTCGCGCGTAGCTTGTATGATTTTGCCTTTATATGTTGCAACGCCTTGAACATATCGGCACCTCCTTTCTTGTGGTGGAAATGAATGATTCGAGAATATTCGATGTATTCGAGAACATTTTGTGCAGTTCCCATTGAAATCAAGCTGAGCACCCCTGTTTGCATAAATACAAAAAAAGTGATTAGTATAAAGCAAACTGTACTATGAATTGACAGTTTAAACAAACAACCTACATGATCCATGCAGTGCACACATTTAAAAAAAATGGAACTCACCGGAAAGAATCCTAAAACAACATTGTATTGGCCATCACAGCAACAAAGATGGAGATCCGTGAGTCCTTCTGAGCTGAAGTTAGTTTGTTCTTGTGGGCAGTAATGTAACCATCCTTCAACTGCTTCCTTCTGATATGAAGAGGATGATCCTGTTGTGCAAAGGCAAGAGAACAACTAAATGCTGCATCCCTGTTTGCTCGAAAAAAAAGGAAAGGAAATAATTAAAACATCACAGATGAAGCACTTCTCGAGGACAATACCACTTTCTCATGACAGTATCTAAACAGTAGCACAACACCAATAGAGATGACAAAGCTCAATCATATGGATGAAATCCGTGGGCCAGTACCAACCTTTGTCAGGAGGCTTATTGTGTAGAGCATACAGATGAAGCACTTCTCGGGAACCATCTGTTGTTATCTACTGTGGTTGCCATGCTTACTATATACTCCTCGATTAGTTTAATGTTTCCAACATCTTCTTGTGCAGTTCCACTAAAATATATGTTATCTTCAAAGAAGATCCCTATTTGCACAAGTAGAGATAATTACATATTACATTAAGAGTGGCATTAAATCAGTGGCAAAACAATTGCTCGTTCCAGCCATAGCAATAAATTAAGATGCAAAACTATATCATTACTAGTGTCATCATAGTTCCAGTGCTTCATTATAGCACCGGGAGTTGATTTTTGTTTTTCTTCCGCTTATTCTTCCCCTTCATCACTTGGTTCAATAACAGACAAGCTTCGCCTTCAATGTAAGATTTGGCATGTCAATTAGGGAGCACAAGTATAGCACTAAACAACGACATTAATTTTCTGATGACAGTAGCAAAATACAGGCCAATAGTTGTGAAATATCATTATTTTACCTCAATGGGATATTACGGTGCACAAACAGATTGGAAGTCTTGTCTCCATTTGTGCAGTTCACTAAAATCAAGCAACATTACCGTATAAGTAGCACAACATATGAAAGCACACTGCACAATCATGTGAAAGAAGGCTAGTACTGACCTCTCATGACGCGGAATTCAAATAACTCAGAAGACGAAGATCTGAAACAAATTTGCCAACATGGATAGGAAGTCAGATCTCCTCTTGTACAGTTCCACTAAGATCAAGCAATCAAGCAACGTTGTCGGTGTGACATTTTGGTTGAACTGCACAAAACACTCTTAAAACAAAAGTGTTTTGTGCAGTGCAACAAAAGGTCGCAATAGCAATGAGGTGAAGTAGATAACCCTGTTTACACAGAGGTGCAAAGGAAACAACTACTGGTCAATAACGGTGGATGACACAGAAGCCCACAAAAAGAAGCATCTAACTTATCTAAATGGGAAAGAAAGCAAGACAGTAGCATTTCTCAAACAGTGGCATTGATTCATATTAACAGAGAGATTATATTAACAATAAAATTCATTAAACATGTAATTTTCTTTTAACTGTGGCATTGCTTCAATTTTCTAGCGGCATTATTAGATTAACAACAGCTAAAGAGTTGTACGGGACAGTGGACGCACCAGCACCATGTGCATCTACCGATGTATAAAGGGGTGATGCACAGTCTGTTGCAACAAAGAACAAACAACCAAGGAGCATATTTGTGTTGGTCCCAGTTTTTTTATCTTTAGACACCTTTCCCTATGTGAGGGCAGCAAATCTAGTCCTGCTCAAACTCTACAGCCTTGTCCCCCACCAACAGAAAGATCAGTTCGTTACAGATGTGCGTACTGCGTTTGTCATTGTTTTCCCTTTTCGACCAACGTAGGTGCTGGATAGCCAGTCTGTACTACTTTCCCCCCTTCCTTTCCTCTTTGAACCACGTCCTAGATTCATGCTATACAACTTTCCCCACTACTTTCCTGTTTGATCCAACACCTAGATTCGAGTGCAGAAGCGGAAAAAATCTACATGCAGCTAGAGCAATGCATGTGGAATAAGTAAATTATATCTTAAGGTTCTCGGGGTGTGGCTCAGTGGGCGGCCGGAGGCCGATCTGCCCACACTATGTACGACAATGAGGAAGAAGGGGTCGAAGGCCCTCCCGTGCCGCCGCTGGGTGAAAGAGAACAGCTGCGCTGGTAGTGGATTCCCTCCCTCGCCGATGGCGACAGCGTTAAGCCTCCTTCCCTTCCTGGCGAACGGATCCTGTCGGCTCTTTGACCAGCAGTGAGGGGAGAGAGAGAGAGAGAGGCCAACGAAGTCTTGTTTAGATCTGGAGAGGGTGAGAGAGTGTGAAGAGAGCAACTACAAGCACTGAGGCTCCAGCGTGTATATATATAGTGGAGAGAGAGTGTGAAGAGAGCAAACCCTAGAAAACAAGCGCCGAGGCTGCAGCGTATATAGATGGACTGCTTTTCTTTTTCTCTCCATAAAAATCGTTTTAAATTGTGCACGAAACGAAACTCTTTATTTAACGTAGTGAAGAAAAATACTAGGGGCAATGCTAATACATGAAGAAAATTTAACGCTCAAAGGAGTCAACTCGCAATTAATGCTGCACGCCTCCCGGTCGCGCTTACTAACGTTCACATGTGGTACACGACCCTCCGAAGTGAACAGCAACTGAACCACACACGGTCAAAATATCGGAAAGGTGGGCTGCACCATCCTCCAATATTAAATATTTTGGGCACTTGTATTCGGCCTATGTCAGTGTGCCACCGTATGTACTAAGGGTTACAGTGGGTGCTAAGAAACTAGGGTGTATTGAGAGTAATTGCCATGCCGTTTATTTGTAGGGTCACTTGCAAACTGTGAAACTCTATTCTCCTCTTATTTAGTGGATGAGGCAAATCTTTTGCCTCCATTTCAAAAAAAAAGAGAAATTCAATTTTAATTATTTAGTTTGTACACTTTGCTCTCTTCCAATAATTTTGGGCACTTGTATTCGACCTAAGTTAGTGTGCCACCGTATCTCGTACTACTCCCTCCGTCTAGGTGTATAAGTCACGTTAGAAGGTGCAGCGGGACCAAGGTGCAAGCAGATTGGAGAAGAAGGAGAAACTTGACCGGTCCTTCCTCCAATGAAAGCCCATATTTCTCTCTCTAAACGCAACAATTAATCACAACAATTAAGAGATGCCGTTTTAGCTACCATGCAGGGCCACATATTAACTCGCATGCAAGCCGACTTTGATTCCTTGACTGATCAACGCGTAGTTGCGCTCCATGCATTGGATTTCCGGGGGAGATAACAAGGCAGATTAAGTAACGCTCGCTAGCAACGAGGCTAGGAGGGGATTGAGATGCGAAGTTAATGGATGATGCCTAAACATTTTGGGAATATCTGATTTTCGTAAGATGACTTAACACCTAGACGGAGGGAGTACTACTCCTCAGTCCAGGTTTGATGGAATATTCATCACCTCTTCTCTTCTTGTACGTACTCTATTTATCTCACTTCCTGTGGCTTCCCACTCGCATAATATTCCTATTCTATGAACCTGTGTGTGCGTGCGTGTGTGTGTGTGTGTTTTAACAGCGCGTGTGTGTGTTTTAACAGCGCGTGTGTGTGTTTTAACAGCGCGTGTGTGTGTGTTAGAGAGAGCGACACATCGACCTACTCCTACAGAAAGATGGTGTGCAGTGTACGATTTAGCCGCCAGAGTCGGTGCATCCTCTCATTTCTGAGCGTCCGGTCGAGACAGCTGCCACACCCGCTCCTAACCAGCCTGGCCCACCCAAAGCCCCTCCATCGCCTGCGCACGCTTCCCACCCGAAACGGTCAGTGCCGCTCCAGAGAATCGTTGCCGCATTCATGCCCGGGCAGAGCGGACGCGACCTCTCACTGGCGCCTATGTTGAAGGGAGAAGCAGATTCAAGAGTGATGGTTGCTTCGTCCATCCAACTTACTGCTGGGTCTATGTGATTTGACAGCTCATTGGTCATTATTACTGAGGTGGTACGACTGCTGGATGCCCCATGTTTTGGCGAAAGGAGGTAGATTACAATTTTCTCCATTCTTATAGCGGAGGAGTGCGAAAAGCAGTGAAAACAAGCAAGCTCAGTGATTACATGGCCCACCTCACACTATCACCATATTTTCTGGACACCGCGCGACACCTAACTCTTTACATAGTACTACGTACTGTAATTTCTCAGCGAGATAAATTTATACAATGCTATGAAGCTTCCAGTTTCTGTTTCATGTATCTTGCGTCCAAGGTTGCCTCGTTGCAACATTTCATCAAATACAAAGGACACTAACATGCATGCTATTGCATCTCAATGATTGACAGATCATAGCCAATATGTACTCCCTCCGATCCAAAATAAGTGTCTCAACTTTATGCAAACTTTAGTACAAAGTTGTACTACTACTAAAGTTGACACTTATTTTGGAACAGAGACAACTAAAGAAAAAAACGATCCATGCAGTCCCTAGCCCTTGAACCCTAAACCCTAACCAGGCTTTAATTTGCTGGCGACGTTGAACCTTCCGAAGAAATGAAGTTTGCAACCCTTTGACCATCGGATCATTTTGTGCAGTTTCACTAAAATTGAGATGAGCATCCCTGTGGCAAAGAAATTGAAGAAGCGTGATTAGAATAACATTACTAGGACTAGTTGATGAGACATAAACTCATCACAAATACAGTAGAAGCCAGTAGAGGTACGTGCGGGGCAAAGAAGTAGAGAAATATCCACATGGAGCGATGTGGGCAGCTGGGGCAGTGGTGCAAGCCGGCTGTAAAGGAAGTTGTACCTGAGGGATGTCGGGATGTAGCTCAACCTAGAGGAGGGCGGCGGGAGGCGGCAACTGCCCACGTCGCAGCAGTGAGCAAGGGACGAAGGCAACCACACCGGCTTTGTGAGAGAGAACGGCAGGGACCCCTGATCGGGACGTGCCGACAGTGGGTTTTCGCCGTCGGCGATGGCGACCGCATCTACACAAAGCATCCACCCCTTCCCCCGGCGGACGTGATCCGCCCGGATGTTAGAGATGTGGCCACAGTCATTTTGTGTGAGAGAGTGTGAAGAGAGCAACCCCAGCAAGCAACCATGTAGGCTCGTCCTGGCTATGTATATAGTGGAGCGGTTTCTTTTTCTCTCCATATGAACCTATTTATATTGCGTACATGCCACTGAAAAAAAACTTTATTTATAAATGACGCGGCACCGTTCATGCGTGGTTCCCGACCCTCCATTATTCATAAGTGAGTAACTACTACTAGACGCATCAAATTATCAAGTGGGCTGCATCATCGTATTGAAATGAGCTCCACCGTGTCACGTGCGTGGTTGGGGAAGACGCAAAAGATGCAAAGAGTCCTACTAGTACTACGTGCGTGGGTGCATGCACCTCTTCTCTTCGAGCATGGTTATTAAAAGTATAGCCCACTACTCTACCATGCGGTTATTATATGGGCAAAGAGTATAGGCAGTAATAATGACTAATAAGCCGTCAAATCACGAGGCCCACCTTTCTCTATGTTTGACCGAGGAAGCAGCCATCGTTTCACTCCTCGTTGAATATCCATCCGCTGCTACCTCCGTAAATAAATAAAAATCCGCTTCTACCTCCGCAGCATGGTTAATAATATAGCCATGTCAATCACGACGTAGAAATATCATTCACTGATACAATAGGGCTGGCTCTAAGGCTGGTGATTTTTTTTACTTTGTCTCTCTCTTTTTGTCTCATTTACTCATTTTACATAGGAGCACATGTAGAGGATGGCTATTCCTTTTGATGGGACTTCTTCATGGGGTTTAAGACTAAGCAGCTCCGAATTATTTCCGCTGCCCACCACTCTGAATCGTGCCATCTATGATAGTACTCCCATTGCAACAATGAGGTCCACTAGGTCTAGCACGTCCTGTAAGAAGAGACTGTCACGCAAAACGTACATCTTGTTGCCTTCTTCCTCATACAGTACGTACCACTGGTACGCACTACTATTACTACTACTCGTTCTCCTATAAACCTTGTGCTTGGCATCTCAAAAATATTAACCTTGCGCTTGGCTCTTCGCCTCTTCGAGAAGTCGAGCAATAATGGTACTACAGTATATCGTTCTGGCTATCTGAGACCGAATGAATTGCTGCACGTCCACCACGTGGGCGAGGGTCGAGGGGCAAGGGGCGAGGGAGAGTGCGTACTAGTACGTCCGTTTCAATATGGACTACATACAGAGCAAAATGAGTGAATCTACACTCTAAAATACGTCTATATACATCTGTGTTTGGAGTATGTACTAGTAGTTCATATTGAAATCTACTAAAAGACATATATTTCAAACAATATGATAATCTCTCTAACCAAGGTAGGGACGAGGAGTAACGGAGGGAGTAGTAAATTTTTTTCCTCGTCCTGCGAGCCACCGCGCGCGTGGGCGAGGGAGCGGGCGTAGGCGTAGTAAGCAAGCTTCTCCTTGTTCTGAGACTCTGCGAGCCACTGCGCCCGTGGGTGGGGGAGACGGCGTACTAAGCAAGCTTCTCCTCATTCTGCGAGTTGACGGGACACATCAAAAGTAATACGTACAGAGCATCTCCAGTGTATAGAGCCTTGCCTCTAAGGTAGGCCCCACATGGTTTGCCTCTTTTTTTAAATAACGCGTCAAGTTGCAATTTGTTTGTTCACCCGTGGTACACGATCCTCCATCAAGTGGACAACCAGTACACATGTCAAATTACCACGTGGGCTACCTTTTCGTATAGAAATGAGCTCCACCGTGTACCCGCGCGGGTGTGGTTGGGAAAGAGACAGGAGTACGTGCGTCGTGCGTGCACCTCTTCTCTTCGTGCACGTCCCCCACCTACGTGTGTGTGTGAGAGAGATATACAAACCTAGACAGATGGCGTGTGCGTTCGTGAGTGTTTTTTGTTTGGGGGGGGGGGTGATTTCGTGAATTATTTTGTGGAATATGTGTCGATGATATCTCAAAACAAAATTTGACACATGCAATGTGTGTGAAATAGGGGCCTATCTATATCATATATAGAGGGGCGATCCACGAGAAGAGAGGGAGGGGTCATAATATCGATAGAGTCGAAGAGAGAATCAAGCGGGTGGGTGCGAGATCGAATAGAGAGCCATCGAAATTTTGTGTGTGCAAGTCAAAGATATAGGGCGACTGACCTACCGGAACTTCAGAGGGCACAGGGCAAGTTTGTGTGTGGCAGGGAGACATGCCTAGATGTGCTCGATGTATCGGTGTGTGTGTGTGTGTGGGGGGGGGGGGGGGAGGGGAGGCAGAGACCTAACTAGAGAGGTAGATCGCCTCGTATTGTGTTTTGAGAAGGAGAGACCCAGCTATGTCTTGAGGGAGATTGGTCGACATCCATACATAAGTGAAGGACGGGAAATAGGTTGGGACAGATAGAGAGAGAGAGAGAGAGAGAGGGGAGAGAGGGGTAGAGTGCTGGAGGGGTGGTGGAGTTGCTTCTCGAAGATGGTGGGAGAGGCCTACTAGACAAACTGAGGGTAGAACTGCAATATTATCAAGAAGAGTGGGGATGTGTTTCTGTGTGTGCGTGTGCGTGATAGATGTGTCGGGAGGCATGCATGGATGATGAAGGGGGACCATGTGTTTGGTAAGCAGACCTAACTAGATCGGTAGATCAATTGTTGTGTGTCGGAGGAAGGGAGAGACATAATGAGGTAGATCGATCGGCACGTGGGGAAAACGAGTTATAACGACCTAGCTAGCTATATGTATAGCGGGAGATCGGTCGGTGTACATCCATTTGTTAGAGGCAAATAAGGCCCAGAGAGACGGATAGACAGAGAGAATGGAGCTAGGAGGTGGTTCGAGAGGCCTACTAGCTAGATAGGGGGAGGAGTGTGCGATTGTGAGATCGATGAAAAGAGGAGCGAGAGTTTACACGTGTGTGGGACCGTATGAGAGACACGAGGCATGGACACTGAAAGGAGGAGATGGAAGGTGCGTGTGTATGTGGTAGGCAGACATCGCTGGAGAGGTTTATCGATCGGTGTGTGTCGGAAAGGAGTTGTGGAGACCGTGGGAGAACGACCTAAAAAAAATGAATGTGCGCGATGGATAGAATGCTGAGGGAGGGGGAGGGCGAGGAGGGCGTGTGTATGCACGAGAGAAAGTTAGTGCTAGCTATAAAGGTTAGAGGATTGTGTGGGTGTAAGAGACTAACAAAGATCATAATTCGATATGAAAGTGGATTCATATATTTGAAGAGGAGATCATAGTGTTATAAACATATGCATGCATGAATATAGCGATGATACGCGTGGTGTGGTTTTGGACATGTTATACCATAATGTGATAATGCGTGGCGTTTGCAACTCACAGCTAAATATCGAACAATCTAAACCATACCATACATCGAACAATCTCACATTTTATTTGAATTTGTGATAATATGTGGCGTTTGCAGCTCACAACTAAATATCGAACAATCTAAACCATACTATATATCGAACAATCTCACATTTTATTTGAATTTGTTATAATGTGTGGCATTTGCAACTCACATCTTATTACTTGTAGGTGTAGGGGGCGGGGCACCATACATTATGTGATAAACACATTATACATATGAGACATGGTTTAGATTATGAAGATCTAGCTAGAGCTTGAAATGTACTGTGATTTGAAATCAACATAAAGTGGATTCAAAAAATCGAGTTCGAGCTCATATAGTACACATAGTTCATATCTAACTCGACAGTAATCATGTGGTGTGCTGTGAAGATAATATACAAATGATGGTTTAACTTGACAATAATGATGATTGTAGAACTTATTAAAATAGGGAAACGAATTCAAATGGTTTAACTTGACAACAATCATGATTGTAGATCTTATTCAAATAGAGAAATGAATTCAAATTTAGTTCATATTGAAGCGGTAGTATATACGTTTGGAATGCACTAAAACGTTCATTTGAGTAGCAGGTTGCATGCATTATACACATAGCGAAATATTTTAATTGAACATAACATGGATTCAAAGTTTTGAATGGCATTTGTAGTGCGAATTGATTTGGTACAGGGACTAGACTCTCTTGTGTGGTGCGAATGGATTTCTTTTTGTTTTTTCATCGAGGGAAGTGCGAATTGATTTGGTACAGTATATGTTAGGCTTGTCCGGAAATTTCAACCCGTGCCTTGTTACCCCAAAATTTTAAGATATATCTTTGTCTCGTTGTGCTCCGAAAACTCCCTCCATCTCAACCCGTGCCTTGCTATCCCAAAATTACAACACGCGCGAAAACTCCCACCTCCTGCGAAATCCCGACACGCGAAATGCCGGTGATACCCCTGAACCGAAAGAACCGCCTAGCTCAAATCGGTGGGGGTACTTTCGTAACTTACCCCACATTTCGAACAAGCGCGTCCCTAAGCCATGGTTCCCTCTCCCATCCCATCCGCCCACCCATTCGTACACCGAGGCCGCAAAAACCCGTGAAGCCCCACACCCTCCTCCGTCCGCCACCCAGCTGGAGCCTCTTCCCCGACGACGTCGTCCACGGCAACACCTCGACGTCCCTCATCCACCGCACGGGATGAGGATCCATCGTCGATCTCGTCGTCCCGCCGGTTCAGCCACCCCGTCCTCCACCTCCAAGGAGCTGCCCCGATGTTCCCCTCATCTTTCGTGCCACCTCCATTCCCACACCGCCGTCTTCACCTGCACCACCGGAAGAGCAGCATCATCACCGATTCCTCGGATGAAGCTGAGGCCTAATCGGCGCCACCAAAGAGGTTCTACACTAATCGCTGCATTTTCTTCTTGATTCGATCTCACGGTGCTGCCGGCGGTCGGTCCCGAGCTGACATGGCGCGGCTCCATCCCCGGCGGCGTCGCCGGCCACTTCCTCCATGGCGTCGCTCCCTCAGCGGTGACGTCCACATCAGTAGGAGCTGCTGCTGCTTTGGCTCTCGCTCGCACTGCTGCTCTGCTCTTGCTCTCGGTTCCCTGCCTGGTCTGCCCTTGCTCGCGCTACTGCTCTCGCTCTTGCTCTTGCTTGCGCTGCTGCTCTCGCTCTTGCTCTTGCTTGCGCTGCTGCTCTACTCTTGCACGCACTGCTGCTGCACGAGTAGCAGATCCTGCTCTCGCTCGAGCACCTGCAGCTGCTACCCGAGATGCTGCTACATGACCAGCTACCCCGGCTCTCGCACGCGCTGCTGCTCCGGGAGCTGCTGCTGCTGCTACTGCTTTTCTGCTACTAGTGCGTTCAGTTTCGATAGTAAAATTCAGTTTCGACAGCAAAATTCAGTTTCGACAGTTAAATTCAGTTCAGAGATGAGTGGCTGATGTATTTTACATCTAGCACTTTGTGGTTATGTATTTTACATCATCTATTGGAGATGCTATAAGAATTCCACTCAAGTTAACGTTGTCTCTCTTGTCCTGCTTCAGCCTCGCCGTCGTACAACTCACCGGAGCTGCTCCAACGACGAAACTCTCCATCACAGTGGAGCAGTACCCCCGGCTCCATCTCCAGACGCCTAAGATCTTCTTCCCCTCCTCCGACAGCCAAATCAGCCGGAGCATCCTCACCGACCAACCTAGATCGACATGACTTCGCCAAAGAGGTTGTACACTTGTTGCATCACTTTTTTACTCTACATGTTATATATATTGTACACTGAGCACACGTAGTAACATGAAATACGATTAGTTTCTCCTACTATATGACAAGCAGTGAGGTACCAGGCAACTTAGCTATCCGTGATGGAGTCTCTTGAACACCATCATTATTTATTTCTGCGTGTTTGAGCTGTGCATTTGTAGATGGGCCTGGGAGTTGAGCTAGTAGGGCAGTGGCCTGGGTCCAAGGTAGTAGAAGTAGCATAAAAACATTTTTGGAGTGTAGGCTTTTCCCTGTTCAAGCCCGCCTACTAGAATTGCCAGTGGTTGAAAGGAAAAGTGAAGGAAAAACATAGGAATTGGAAAGTTTCCTATGGTACTACTATTAATGCATTTGGTTCAAAGGAATGGAGCAAAGGAAAATTGTAGGATTTGTTCCTTTAGTGTCTCTTTCAAAGAAAAACCGTAGGAATTTTAATATCCACTTGGCCCTCCTTTTCAAATTCCTATTCATGAAGAACAAGACTAAGTGATAGTAGCATAATAGCATTATAACTGTACATTTTCTTGTGGTTTGACTTAATTTGACCATGCTTCTTTGCATTCCTGTGACCTTGCAATTCCTGTGAACCAAACACCCAGATTGACAGAAATCCTGTGATTTTAAATTCTTTGCACATGCATTCCTATCCTATTACTGTGTATTTCCTATCCCCGCGTTGTTAGAATCCTCTAATTCAAATGAGTCCTTACAGAATTACTTCTCTTACAGATAGTTGTCAAAGAAAACCCTGTGTGGTTTGTCCCGCTCCTGCTGCGCCGTCGTCCACCCTAGCTCAGCTGCTCCAACGATAGAAGGGTCCACCACAGCAGGGATCTGGCCTCCAGACTGTCTTTCGCCGCCTCGGATCTTCTTCCCCGCCGCCGACAGCCACGACAACTGCATTACCATCATCAACCGAGCAGATGACCTCAAGGCCTACACGGGTCCGCAAGAGAGGTCGCACTCTTTCGTGTCTGCTTATGTTATGCATCGCTTAATATTACATGCTAGTTTATCATCCTGTTCACCGATTAGACTCTGAGTCAGCTCCAAACTAATGCTCAAACTTGAGTTTTTAAATGGTTGTGGGGTACATATCGGGGCCACAATCAATAGTATCTATCTACTATCTGGTTAATCTCTGGTGTCTACTATGAGTTTCATGTTGGGTGGGAAACAAACAGTAAAGAAGCCATTATCTGTATTTTTTAACTGAAGCCATTATCTGCCTGCTATCATTGGTTTTGGGTCTATCCACAGGTTGCTACCATCACTCTGGATTTCTGCATGCACTCCTTACATAATCTCACTATGTTTTATTCCTATGCATGTCAGTTATTGTACACAATGGAACTGAACATGTAGAGCAAAAGAGACGAGCCTTGCGTGGCAATAAAATTTCATGCAGACATCGCTCGATGGTGGGCGCAAAGGCAGCCCCGCTCCACCCATTTCAGATTGTAATCAAGAGGAAGATAACTGTTCTGAGGGGAATTCAGAAGGAGAAGACCACTCCTATTTACCCCCAGAGGTCTTCGCTCTAACTTGGCATGCTGATGTTGGTAATATCACGCAAATAAACATAGTTTTTGCAAACATAGTGCTATGAATAGGCCCGATTTATCGGTAGATTCCCGATAAATCGCTTGTTATAGCGATAAATCGGCCCAAACGATAAACGGTGAAGATAAGGCATAATCTTATCGGTCACCCCAAGAGTAGCGATAAATCGGACGATAAATCGTTGAATCGAAAGATTTTTTGAACAGTGCTTTATACATCAAATATGTCATCTGCTTAGTTTAGATATGCTTTGTGTGAATGCCATCTGTTTAGTTTCTTTATTGTATATGTGAATTATGCAACGCCATCTTGTTTAGCCAGGCATCATATATGTGAATTTTGCAATGCCATTCTACTTAGCCAGTCATCTTATATGTGAATTATATCATGCCATCCTTTTTTTTCATTACGTATTACATTTGTCAACAATGTTAGTACATTCAACTACTCTTCATGTGCATCAGCCATTTGACATGGTGATGGAAAATTCTGGAGTGAAAACAAGGTCTTCAGAGCAGACTATGCTATCTGACGAAGCGCATATCTCGCTGGTTACGGATAGCTCCTCAGAGGAGGATTCAGAGACAGATGACCAGTCCTATTTCCCCCCCGAGGTGTATGCTCTAACTTGGCAGGATTATGTTGCTCATATCGTGCGTATGGTGTCTTGCATTGCTATGTCATTTGCTTAGTTTAGACATGCTTTGTGTGAATGCCACCTGTTTAGTGTCTAATTACCATATATGTGAATTATGCAATGCCATCTTGTTGCAAGACATTATATATGTGAATTATGCAATGCTATCTTGTTGCAAGGCATTATATATGTGAATTATGCAATGCCATGCTGTTTAGCCAATCATCATATATGTGAATTATATCATGCTATCCTTTTTTGTATTGCGTGTTCCATTTGTCGACAACATTTGTATATTCAACTACTCTTCCTATGCATTAGCCATTTGAAGCGGTGATGGAAGTATCTGGAGTGAAAACAAGGTATTCAGAGCAGACAATGCTACCTGCTGAAGCAGACATCTTGCTGGTTACAGATAGCTCCTCAGAGGAGGATTTAGAGACAGATGACCAGTCCTATTTCCCCCCTGAGGTCTATGCTCAAACTTGGCAGGGTTATATTACTCATGTCATGCATGTTGTCTTGCATTGCTTAGTTTTTACATCATATATGCGATTGCCATCTGCTTACTTGTTTAGTATATAAATCATATATTTGAATTATATCATGCCATCATGTTCACATAGACAGCATCTATCTGAATTATGGCATGCCAACCCATTTAATAAAGACATCATATAGTTATATCATCTCATCCTGTTTAGTGTTTATAGTCATTATATTTTAAATTATGTCATTCTATCCGTGAATTATATCATGCTATCATGTTTTCATAGGCGGCATGTATGTGAATTATGGCATGCCAACCTATTTAATAAACACATTATATAGTTATATCATGCCATCCTGTTTACATAGTCATCATATTTTGAACTATGTCTTTCCATCCTTTTTAGTTAGCCATCATATATGTGAAATTGTGTCATGCTATCTTGTTTAGTTAGCCATCATATATGTGAAATTGTGTCATGCTATCCTGTTTGGTTAGACAACATAAATGTGAATTATTTCATGCCCTCTTTTATTCCCCACTATCCATTGCACCTGTCTATCATACAATGTCTGTACATTCAATTACTTTTCTTGTTTATCTGCCATTTGAATTGGAGAGGGTGATGGCAGTATCTAAGGGAGTAACAACATGGTCTTCAGAAAAGATAGTGCTACCAGTCGATGCAGATATAACCACGGTTGAACTTGCCCAAGAACCAGCCCCACCACACATAACCCAAACTCTCGCAGATTGTACCCCTACCCAGTTGGACAGAGAACCAGCTACACCCCTTCTATCCCAACCCCAGCAGATAGTAACCCAGTTCCAGTTGACACAGCATTGTCTCCACCACAGAGCACCCAAACACGAGCAGTTAGTAAGGGAACTGCAGTGCCCAAAGCACGAGGAACACCACTCCGAACCCCAACTCAACGCTTAAAGCAGAAGAAGAATTGTTCTCAGGTCAAGTTCTGTAGCTATGGTTCATACTCCTTTGCTCTTGTATCACTGCATTTACTCATACCAACTATTTTCAAATTTGAAGGATGGAATTGAAACTCCAATGGCGCAAAAGGTATGTTTTAAACCTGTTTCTTTAACTGGTTTGCTGTTGTAACTTGCTCTATGTTGATTTCAGTTTCAATTGAATAAACAGTTATGTTCTCATGTCATGCACATTACAAGTGTTGTTATTGCTCTGTAGTTTCCCACACTTATATTCTGTCTATTCTGCTTTGTCTTAAACAAATATTATTTGAACTGTGTCTCTATCTTGATTTGGCAACAAAAACTAGAATGATATAGACCATACAGTGACCATGGTACATAGATATATGTTTGTTTCATGCTGTTATCCTGTCCACTTTACTACAAAACTGATTTACCAAAATGAGTTTCATATACAGCATGGTAAACCTGTGATGTGTCTGCTTGTTTCTCTTTTAGAATGCGGACAAAATATTGGAGAAGAGTACCCCGTTATGCAATGGTAAAGGAAGTAATGCAGATAAGGTTCAAGATAGTGAGACATCCCTGTTGGTCTCCAAGAAAGCTGATAAAAACTATCTTGACGACAGTGAGACAGCCCAAAAGTCCTGTCTTGATGTAGTGTTCGAGTTACTGGCCACTACTGCCGGCACAAGCTCTTCGAACTCGCTGCCTGAATCAGTTCGTCTTCTTGAGCCTCAACTTCAAGTTGAAAGACATCGATCTTATGTGCTGCGACACGAAGCCGAAGGACTGAGGAAGTCCCTGCAGAATTCAGATGCATACTTTCTGGTGCAACAACAAGCGCTGGAGGATTTAAGGGCCAAACAAGAGAAAGTTAATAAGCTTGCTAACCATCTTGCCAGCATTATGGGTACCCAGGATATTGTTTCTTGAGCTCTTCTAAAGTGGTTTCAGTTATGGACTTGTTTTGTTGCGGCGTTTATTTACACTGGTCGCCAACTTTGACAACCAGTGTATGTGATATGCTGCTTTGTTCCCTATATTTGCACTGGTGGCGAACTTTGATGCCTAGTGGATGTAATATGTGTAATAGCCGTGATAGCCTAGCGTAAGTTGCTTGCTTATTTATTTCCTTGTTGTCTTGTTTACTTGTTTGCTTGTAGTCAGTGCAGTTCTTTTTCTGCGGTTTGCTACTGGCCGCAATAACCTATTTTTTAAAACTAGGCCACAATAACCATGGGCTACATATTTACTGTAGTGACCATGGGCCTCCTATGGGCCGTAGAAACAATGGGCCTTCTACGGGCCGTATCAACAATGGGCCTTCTACGGGCCATAGAAACAATGGGCCTTCTACGGGCCGTAGCATCAATGGGCCTTCTACGGGCCGTATGATCGATTGGCCAAACATGAGCCAATAACAAACCGCATTATGGGCCATAAACGGGCTAGAGTTGGAATCGTCCATTCATGGGCCGACCATAATGGGCCGTCGTTAATCGGCCGTATTTGATGACGCTATGAAAACGGCCCAACGGATTAACGGGCCACAAACGGGCCGACTGTAACCACGAGCTGAATTTGGCCCACAAGGAGAAAAGTCCAGTAACGGGCCATAAGTAACCGAATGCTGGAAATGAGCCCAAGAATAAATGGGCCCTGAGAAGGCCGAAAGATAACACGGGTTGGAAACGGCCCAATGGAATAATGGGCCGTTAATGGGTATAAAGCGGTACACTGTTCATTACGGGCCAGTTTCACCATGGGCCGTTAATGGGCCAAGAGTTACAAAGGGCCTCATATGGGCCGAAAGACGTCATGGGCCATACATGGGCCGGAAGTTACAATGGGCTGGAATCATATTGGACGGCCCAGATGACGCTACTAGGCTTAATTCGGATAGGCCGTAAAGGGCCGTGAGTTAGCGGGCCGTAAATGGCTATATACGAATAGGCCGTTAACAGGCTTTCTGTGGGCCGGCCCGCTACCTTTTGACCAAGTCAAATGGGCCGGCCTTTTCATCGGAATGGGCCTCTGTTGGGCTGTGCCACATGTCGATGTATCATAGGCGCCTCCTGTCCAATGAGTGGATGACATCTGTCCCAACGGTGAGCCGACACATGGTTCCTCTGGCCATTGAGAATTTTACACGTGGAAAATCCCCATTGGACCGGGCTGTTAACGGGTTATCGGATCCAAAACCGGACCCGATAGCTTAACGGCGACCCATTACGGTGGATGCCACGTGTCGGTTACCCTTGACGAAAGCACTTCCATGACGTGCCATTTATCGTCATGGAAGTGGACACTTCCGTGATGATAATTTTGGTAATGTCATGGAACACTTCTACGACAGCACAGGTATGACTATCTTGATTCTGTCATAAAATCGTCATGGATGTACATGCATGACAGAAAACGTGACCTACTATGACAAACACGTATCATCACAGAAGTGTATTTTTTTTGTAGTGCCTGGACCGTCTACAACCCTAACTCCAACTCCATATATACCTATTTGCGGAGAAAAAATCAGAGAGAAGGATTCATCACGTTTTACGATATGGAGCCGCCACCACCTCCTGTTCTTCATCGGGAGGGCTGATCTGGAGTCCGTTCGGGGCTCCGAAGGGTGGAATCCGTCGCCATCGTCATCATCAACCTTCCTCCATCATCAATTTCATGATGCTCACCGCCGGGAGTGAGTAATTCCATCGTAGGCTTGCTGGACGGTGATGGGTTGGATGATATATATCATGTAATCAAGTTAGTTTTGTTAGGGTTTGATCCCTAGTATCCACTATGTTCTGAGATTGATGTTGCTATGACTTTGCTATGCTTAATGCTTGTCACTAGGGCTCGAGTGCCATGATTTCAGATCTGAACCTATTATGTTTTCATGAATATATTTGTGTTCTTGATCCTATCTTGCAAGTTGTAGACACCTATTACGAGTTATGATCCACATACCCCAAGGTGACAATAATTGGGATTCTTTCCGGTGATTACCGTAGTTTGAGTAGTTCATGTATTTACTAAGTGCTAATGCTTTGTTCCGGTTCTCTATTAAAAGGAGGCCTTAATATCCCTTAGTTTCCATTAGGACCCCGCTACCACGGGAGGGTAGGACAAAAGATGTCACGCAAGTTCTTTTCCATAAGCACGTATGACTATATATGGAATACGTGCCTACATTATATTGATGAATTGGAGCTAGTTCTGTGTCACCCTAGGTTATGACTGCTACATGATGAATATCATCCAACACAATTATCATTGCCGATCCAATGCCTACGAGCTTTTCACATATTGATCTTTGCTAAGTTACTTTCGTTGCTACTGCTATTACAATCACTACAAACTGCTACTGTTACTATTGCCACTGTTACCGTTACTATCATACTACTTTGCTACTAAATACTTTGCTGTAGATATTAAGTCTTTCAGGTGTGGTTGAATTGACAACTCAACTGCTAATACTCGTGAATATTCTTTGGCTCCCCTTGTGTCGAATCAATAAATTTGGGTTGAATACTCTACCCTCGAAAACTGTTGCGATCCCCTATACTTATGGGTTATCAAGACCTTTTTCTGGCGCTGTTGCCGGGGAGCATAGCTCTATTTGCCGAGTCACTTGGGATTTATATCTGGTGATCACTATGAGGAATCTTAAAGATACCAGAACCAAGATTTTTCCCTCTACTACGAGGGGAGGTAAGGAACTGCCATCTAGCTCTGCACTTGATTCACCTTCTGTTTTGAGTAAGCTTGCGACACCTACACCTGCTATTAATTCTGATATGTCGCAAGTTATTGATGATGTTACTTCTGCTATGAATAATGCTGATGATGATGCTAGTACTATGCTTGATAAGACTGTGCCACTAGGTGAATTTCTTGATGAACAACTTGCTAGAGCTAAAGATATTGAGAATGCTGAAGCTTATGATATTTCTGAAACTGATGAAATTAATGAAATTGAACACTTTGAAACACCTTTTAGACCTAGCACTCCTAGATATGAATTGCCTGATATACCTGAGGGTTATATTATAGATGGAGAGGTAGCTAGGGACTTTCTTGCTTGTAAGGATAGAGAGGATCTTAAGAAATTACTAGTCAAGTTGAAAGCAAAATCTTTGAATGCTAGAATGCAATATGATCCTAAGTTTTCTACTTCACCTATGTTTGTCACTGATAAGGATTATGAATTCTCTGTCGATCCTGAGTTAATTACTTTGGTTGAATCTGATCCTTTCCATGGTTATGAATCTGAAACTTTTGTGGCATATCTTACTAAATTGAATGATATAGCCACCCTATTTGCTCATGAGGAAAAAATTTGCTACTACTATATTCTTAAGTTGTTTCCTTTCTCATTAAAGGGTGATGCTAAGATATGGTTTAATTCTCTTCCTCCTGGTTGTGTGCGTAGTCCCCAGGATATGATATATTACTTCTTCGAAAAATATTTTCCTGCTCATAAGAAACAAGCTGCTTTAAAGGAAATATTTAACTTTGTGCAAATTAAAGAAGAGAGTCTAATGGACTAACTGATGCTTCTAGGGACCACCTAGATAGTTGTGCTGGTTGTGTTTTCAGGGAACGAACTGTTGAACAAGCTGAAGAACTATTGAATAATATATTGAGTAATGATAATGATTGGAATCTTCCTGAACCACCGCCTAAACCAACTCCAAAGAAAAGGGGTATTCTATTTCTCAGTCCTGAAGATATGCAAGAGGCAAAGAAATCTATGAAATAAAAAGGTATTAAAGCTGAAGATGTTAAGAATTTACCACCTATTGAAGGAATACATGGTCTTAATACCCCGACACAGGTAGTAGAGGTAAATTCTCCATAGATTTGATGAAGGTGATATTTCTTATACTAAATCTGCTAGTCAATGCTTGGATAAATTTGATAACTTTATTGTTAAACAAGGAAACTTCAATGCATATGTTAGTAGACAATTGAAACGAAATGCTTATATGATTGAACACTTGAGTGACTATATGTTTAGAACTGTTAATGATCTCAAGGTTGTTAGTAAACATGCTTCCATGGTAAAAACTCAAGTAGAACAAGTTCTCAAGGCACAAACTTATTTGCTTAATGAGATGAACAATAAAAAGAATGATCATGTTGGAGTTATGACTAGAGGTGGTAAAATGACCTAGGAACCTTTGTATGCTGAAGGTCATCCTAAAAGAATTGAGCAAGACTCTCAAAGAATTAATATTGATGCACCTAGTCCTTCCAGTAATAAAAAGAAAAAGAATGATGATAGGACTTTGCATGCTTCTAGTGAACCTATTGTAGACACACCTGAGAATCCAAATGATATTTCTATTTCTGATGCTGAAACACAATATGGTGATGAACATGAACCTAGTAATAATGATAATGATGATGTTCATGTTGATGCTCAACCTAGTAATGATAATGATGTGGAGACAGAACCTGCTGTTGATCTTGATAACCCACAACCTAAGAATAAAAGATATGATAAAAGAGACTTCATTGCTAAGAAACATGGTAAAGAAAGAGAACCATGGGTTCAAAAACCTATGCCCTTTCCTCCTAAAGCTTCAAAGAATAAGGATGATGAAGAATTTGAGCGCTTTGTTGAAATGCTTAGACCTGTCTTTTTGCGTTTGCGTTTGACTGATATTCTGAAAATGTCTCCTTATGCTAAGTATATGAAAGATATTGTTACTAATAAAAGAAAGATACCGGAAGCTAAAATTTCCACCATGCTTGCTAATTATAGATTTAAGGGTGGAATACCAAAGAAACTAGGAGATCCAGGAGTACCAACTATACCATGCTCCATTAAAAGAAACTATGTTAAAACTACTTTATGTGATCTAGGAGCTGATGTTAATGTTATGCCTTTCTCTTTATATCGTAGACTTGATTTGAATAAGTTGACACCAACTGAAATCTCTTTGCAAATGGCTGATAAATGTGTATTCAAAATATATGATGTATACAAAACAAACTTTCATCGAATATCATAGAAGATTTCGGTGTGTATATTAAAATATTCACCGTGTACTATAGAAACTTCATTGTACAACTGAAAAAAATAAAGTATATTACAAAAATGTTCACTGTATATTCCAAAAGGTTCAAAAAGGGAAAAAGTGCAATAAAAATAAGAGTACAAAAGAAAAAAAAAGAAAAAGGGAAAAAGAAGGAAGAAAAAACTGAAACAGACGAAAAATGAGAAAACGGATACGAGGAAAAAAATAATAGCCAGCGAAGCAATTATGCTTGGGCCAGCCCATTGGTGCCTGCAACCTGCAAACATGATCTGTAGGCCCGGGGACCTCCGAGAGCAACTAATTGCGGAGCGCTTCTTTGCGATCCTTCCCAAGGTTCACTTGGGGTGGGCTGAGAGCGCGTCACTTGGCGCGCTCTCAGCCGCCGCCATGTGTCGTGCTCTGGGCGTTCACTCCGGATTTTCTTTTCTATATTTTTGGATGCGTTTTTGGCTTTTTAGATGGTTTTTTCCGGCTTTTCAATTCTCCGCCGGTGTCTTTTATAGCTTTTCGGCAAAAAAAGTTGTGCGAAGAAACCCATTTTTTGTTTGCTTCCGCGAGAGGCACGGATTCATGGATTTGCTTCCGCGAGAGGCATGGATTTGCTTCCGTGAGAGGCAAGACCGTGTCTTTTGGAAACGAAAAAAACACATTTTCTTTTTTTTCTCCGTGAGAGGCATGATTTTGCTTCCGCGAGAGGCATGGCTGTGCCTCTCAGAAACGAAAAAAAACACGTTTTCTCTTTTTTTTCCTTCCTTGAGAGGCATGGTTTCGCTTCCGCGAGAGTCACGGTTTTGGTTCCGCGAGAAGCACGACCGTGCCTCTCGAAACGCGTTATTTTCCTTCGGCGAGAGGCACGGTTTTGTTTCCGCGAGATGCACGGATTCGCTTCCACGAGAGGCATGGCCGTGCCTCTCTAAAACGGATTTCTGAAAGGAAAATGTGCTCCCGGTTCGGTTTTTTCGTTCGGTTTTTTGTCCGGTATTTTTCATGAAAAAAACTTCATCAAAACCTATCAACATATGATCTAGTTTTGAAGATCTCGATGTGAGGAATCCAATGGTGAAAATGGTTTGAGATTTGGACGCACAGTTTAAGAGATAAAACGGTTTGAACAAACGAATCTACAAAAAAAAGGGAAAACTCGCAGGTTGCGACAAGTGGTGAACATGCAGCGTGCCACTTGTCGTAATCCGGGGAGGGTGAAAGTGAAATTTTAAAGGAGTGCTCCTCAATTAGGGATTTTCAGCTAGGCTTCCTAC
This sequence comes from Thinopyrum elongatum, assembly GCA_011799875.1. Classification (NCBI taxonomy): domain Eukaryota; kingdom Viridiplantae; phylum Streptophyta; class Magnoliopsida; order Poales; family Poaceae; genus Thinopyrum; species Thinopyrum elongatum. The sequence continues at coordinate 11,651,895 of CM022300.1, read as the reverse complement.
TTGACTTCTACGGCCACAAGTGCCTTCTTTCAGCCCTTTTTCTGGCTTGCTGCAAAGGCCCGTGGGAGTAACTCCCTATGATGAGCCAAGCCCAACACACCTGCCTCCCAGTCCTCCTCTAGCTAGGCCTGCTACTTCTGGACACAGTGTGTAGCTGCCGCTCTCATCACGAAATTTTGGTGGCCAACCAGGCAACCCAACTAACTGTGATTCGTATGACTCCTATCGCCGTGCTTGTTTTGTTCATCTGCTGAGGTTTCCTCGTGCTGTCGTCGCCGTCGTCATATAAGAAATTTAGGTCCCCTCGCCTCCGGCTGTCATCTTGGCGCTGAGAGGTGGGAGGACCTTGGATTTTTAAGATCTCTATGTCCTTCGTCAACGTCTAGTGATCATCATAGTTTTGTGAGAATAAATTTCCTCTCGTCCTTTTGGCGGTGTCATGAGGTTAGTGTTGAAAATATGCCCAAGAGGCAATAATAAAGTGGTTATTATTATATTTACTTAATCATGATAAAGGTTTATTATTCATGCTAGAATTGTATTGGCCGGAAATTTAAATACATGTGTGAATACATAAGCAAATACCATGTCCCTAGTATGCATCTACTAGACTAGCTCGTTGATCAAAAGATGGTTAAGGTTTCCTGACCATAGACATGTGTTGTCACTTAGTAACGGGATCACATCATTAGGAGAATGATGTGATGGACAAGACCCATCCATTAGCTTAGCATATGATCGTTCAGTTTTTGCTACTGCTTTCTTAATGTTAAATACATATTCCTTCGACCATGAGATCATGCAACTCCCGAATACCGGAGGAATACCTTGTGTGCTATCAAACATCACAACGTAACTGGGTGATCATAAAGGCGCTCTACAGGTATCTCCGAAGGTGTCTGTTGAGTTGGCATGAATCAAGATTGGGATTTTTTACTCCGTATGATGGAGATGTATCTCTGGGCCCTCTCGGTAATACAACATCACAAGAAGCTTACAAGCAAAGTGACTAAGGAGTTTGTTACGAGATGATGTATTACGGAATAAGTAAAGAGACTTGCCAGTAACGAGATCGAACTAGGTATGGAGATACCGACGATCGAATCTGGGGCAAGTAACATACCGACAGACAAAGGGAACTACGTATGTTGTCATAAAGGTTCGACCAATAAAGATCTTCATAGAATATGTAGGAACCAATATGGGTATCTAGGTCCCGCTATTGGTTATTGACCAGAGAAGTGTCTCGGTCATGTTTACATCATTCTCGAACCTGTAGGGTCTGCACGCTTAACGTTCGTTGACGATATAGTATTATATGAGTTATGTGAGTTGGTGACCCACTAGTAGAAAAAGGCCCATTTGTCCCAGTTCCAGAGGCCCATTTCTCCCGGTTCTGGAACCGGGACTAAAGGGTCGGGACTAAAGCCCAATACCTTTAGTCCTGGTTCGCCTATGAACCGGGACAGATGGGGCTCCACGTGGCCGCTGCGGCTTGCCCAGGCAGGAGGGCCTTTTGTCCCGGTTGGTAGCACCAACCGGACAAAAAGCCTCCACGCATCAGCAGTTCAGGGCTGGGGTTTTTGTTTTTGTTTTTTTGAAGGGGGGGGGGGTTGGGGGTTTTGTAGGGTATATATTGTGTTAGCTAGGTAATAGAGAGAAGTGACCTCTCTTTCTCCGTGCTTGGTCGACGCTACGTACTATACGTATGACAGAACTCGCAGACACGCTAGCTAGTAAGGAATGAAGGAAACCATTAAGTATACCAGATCGTCATGAACATATATATATCAGAAGAATGATCGACCTCCTCTTCTCCGAGTAGATTGGTCGAACAACAAGTTTTCGTATATTCATCCGACGCCTACTACTACATATATACAATATAAGATCTCTACAATCCCTAACATCTGATGTCAAGTTCCACATGGTATTCTTCGGCTTTATTGATGACGTGGTCAAGAAAGAATCTCGCCAATTTCCTCTTTAATTGCTTTTATTGCGATCTTGTGGTAGAGTTCATCCCGCATCTCGCCCATCTAATTTGAGAAGGGGGTCAATACATATATATGAGAGAAACTCAACACAAATGATGGTAATAAAATAAATTGTGAATATTATTGCTTATGCACTTCATATTGTTTTTCAGAGTAGCCCCGCGCACAGGTCGTGTGGCGGATTAACTCGCATGCAGTATCTACAAAAATCAGTCCCGCCTTCCTGCGACAACCCACTTTACAAGAAATAGAGGTCAATCAAACTGATAGCAAGCAGCTAATGGTATTGATGAAACTGCTAGAATCAATGGGAGATGCGCGGAACTAGCTAGTAGTACTTACTTTCGGGTGTGTAAATCGGAGCTCCCCCGGCAGTCCCGGAGCTTTAGCGGTGAACTCTTTCCAACCCTACCCGACAAAGAAACAATAACTTTGATATCAGGAAATGAACAAAGTTGCCGATATGGTCGATAACGATCGATTGAACTTACTTCTCGAGCATTTTAGTCATGGCCGCATACTCCTTGGGATCTTTTCGTCTCGAGTCTAAGACGGTTACTAGTCCCTGCTCAAGCTTAATCTCTAGGAATAAAGTGGAAGCTGCGCACGCATGCATAACTCATCAATTACATTACTATAACCTCGAGTAGTAAGGAAAGAATATGCACAAGATGTAACACTCACTGAAGTTGTAAGGAAGAGTATTTTAACTTTGTTTTGATTTCGAAGCAACGATTGTAGCATTGCCTCGGTTTCTTTGGCATTATATTTAACCATCCATTCATCTATGAGATTTGTGTTATGAACCCAATATCATAGATTTGTGCTTTTCTACATTCAACGATCTTCAATCTGCATAATATAGTGAGGATAATTATATATCACTGCCAATGAAGAAGCTAGCTATATATAGAGATTTAATTACAGAAGTAGTACTTACAGACAGTAGCAAGTGACGATTATTTTATCGCGGGGCCTTTTGATTGAAAAACTGGAAGAACTCCTCAAATGGAATAGACAACAGATCAAATCCACCGGTCGTGCTCCTCTTTAACTCTCCAGCGTCAAAGTTTTCCATCCCAGACTCCTTGCAGGTGTCCATGTACCACTCATGGAATCTTCGCATCATCGTTGTTAGAGGAGGATGACCAGGTTTGACGAGAGGCTTCCTGTGCCGTTATTTGTTTCGTCCACCTCCATTATATCAAAATGTGCATCGTCGGCCGGTAATCTATAGGATTGGTACCGGGCACCATCCCCCGATGATTAGCGATATATCGCTAGACACCTTGAGTGGGGGCATGATGGTTTGCTTGTTCGCTGAGCTGGGAATTTTTTCCCACTTCTTCGTTCTGCTAACCTTCGATCACTGCTACTTCCCGACCGCTCCGCTTCCGTATGTCCTTTCAATAATGCGCTCATAGTTGGTTTGCGGCGGAGACGGTGGTGGTCGCTTCAGGGCATCGAGAGTGCGCTTCGCTTTCACTGGATCTATCTTCTCCTCCGGAGGTGGAGGTTTTCTTTGCAAAAAGTCCCTCACTTGGGCTTTACAAGATCTTCGCGTTTTCCTCCTCCTCGGTCATCTCGTATGGTAACTTCTCTAGACCTTGAGAGATGACCGAATTTGTATTGCCTCCCGCCTCTGGCTGTACTGCTAGACGCCGGGCGGCGGCGTTTCTCTTTCGTTGCTGCTGACGAGTAGTAAAGGAGGCGGAGTGCTCCGACGCGCCGAGTAGCCGGAGCGCGGCTTCTGTCTTCCGCCATTTGCTGACGAGGTGGAGGAGGAGGTGGGCTGCTCGGACACGTCGGAGCAGGCGAAGAAGGAGGCAGAGTGCCGCCCTCACGCGCCGGAGCAGCCGGAGAAGGGCGAAGTCCCCGATGGACTCACCGGAGGAGGAGGAGGAGGCCGAGTGCCCTGACTCCCAGAGGCGGAGGCGTCCAGTTCGGAAGCTTGATGTGCTGCTTCCGCCATAGACATGGAGTCTTCGAGCAAGACCCAGCTGAGTCTCCCCTTCACCTGTAGGGTGGTCAAGCTCAAGCTCCTCAAATCCCTCTGTTACTTCATCCACCCTCCACAGATCAGCCTTGTGGAATCGAACGGCAGTGAAAAGTTTCGTCAGGTTGAGGAGGTGCAACTGAGGCCGATAGCCGCCTTGACTTTGAGGTTCTGCCATTGCGTCATAAGCTGGCAATGTGAGCCTCCGTGATAGCATCCACGGTTAGCTAGGAGCCGTGAAGTCAGGCGTCTGAACAGCTCGGTGGAAGCCACGCTGCTTCTCCCACTGAGATGGCGGGGTAGCTTCTGGGGTAGCTCCGACAGCTCGCTGGCTCTCAACTTGTTCCTCTAGCTTTGTACCCTTGCATTCAGCTTCTGCAGTTCGCTCTGCTCCAGTCTCCTTCCTCTCCCGGTTTTGTAACCACCTGCCACCGGGAAACGCAACCTTCCACGCAACGGAGCCGGCGTGCCACGTGTTCGTCTAGGGTGCTCAGGATTCCCGATGGCCTCGGTCAGCTCGTCATTCTCGTCTGTCGGGAATGAACATCCCTTGTGCGCTGCGGCGATACACTTCTGAAGCTTCTTGACGGGTATTGCAAGTTGCTCGTCCGTCCAAACGCACTTCCCTGTTTCAGGGTCCAAGGTTCCCCCCCCAACCCCGAATAACCAGGTCCTTGACCGTCTGGCCAGTTCAATGTCTCTGGTTCGACACCTTTGCAAGCAGGTCATTCTCGCTTTGTCCCATAGCGGCGGGCTTTGAGGTAGCCACCTGACCCTGTGCGATGGTGAAACTTCTTCTTTGCAGCATTTATCTTATTTGTCTTTGACATCTTCTTACTCTTGTCCGATGTCTTGTAGGCCACAATGCGGGCCAGTGATCTCTATCTTCTCAAATCGACTGGTGAATTCTGGAGTCTTCCCTTTGTCGACAACATTGATTTCAACTCATTTTCTTCCACCTCCTGAATAGATCTCACTACTGGAATCAGGGATTTTGCCGTCTGCCAGTTCTTTGCCGTCTGCTAGCAGACGGCAAAGAGGTCTTCCATCAGCTACCAAAAGCAGACATCAAACAACTGGCAGACGGCAAAAAACGTCTTTGCCATCTGTTTTTTTCTTGTGCCGTCAGCTGGCTGACGGCAAAGAATCTTTGCCGTCAACGAGCCGATTAGAAAACCTTACGCCGGCCCTCTTTGCCGTCTGCTAGCAGACGGCAAAGATAAAAAAAAGGCGACGGCAAAGCCTCGGCGGACGGCAAAGGCTAACTAACCTAACGGCCGGTCGAGCCCCGTCCCCCACCCCCCGCCCTTTACTCTCTCTTCTCTCCCCTCTCTCTCTCCCGACGCCTCGCCACCAGATCCACCCAAGCCGCCTGCCCCCTCCGCCCTCCCTGTCGCCCCGTCCCCCTAGCCATCCCATCCAGTCGCTGCCGCCGCCTGCCCCCGCCCTCTTCTTTCCCCATCGTCCCCACCCACCCTCCTCCCCCGACCCTCCCACCCCTCCTATTCTTCGCCACGTCTCCCCAACCTCCCGCCTCTCCTTCTCCTGCGCCCCCTCCACACGCTCCCCTCCCCCCAGCTTGGCCCCATCCGCCCCACCGTCTCTCCTCCGCCCCACCTCACCCTGCCTGACTGCCCCTTCTGCCTCCACCATCCCTCTTCCCCTTCCCTGTCCCCCTTCCACCAGCTTGCGCCTTACCCCGCTCGCCACCCTTCCCTGCTTCCTGCCCTACCTGTCCCACTGCCCCGCGCTCCCTCCACTTCTGCCTTGCCCACCCAGCCCCAACTTGCCCCGACCGTCCCATTGCTCCGTGATTTTTATTTTTTCTTTTTCTTTTCTCTGTTTTTGTTTTTTTTCTATTTTTTTTGCTTGTTTAATGTTTGTGTTAGATTTAGTACTTAATATGTGGTTAGTGTTAGTGTTTAGATTTAGTTGTCTACATATGTGTTAGTGTTAGTGTTTGAAAAGAGTGAAGAGTAGCAAAATAACATGAGTAGAAATGGAACGAAGAAGACAGAGAAGAAGAAGATAGAAAAAAATGAAGTAGAAAGAAGAAGAGAAAAGAAGAAACGCAAGAAGAAGAAGAAAGATGAAACGCCGAGAAAAAGAGAAACTAAAGAACGTAAGAAACGTGAAGACGAGAAGGAAGAAACACAAAGTAGCTAAAACGATTAACGCCGAAGACACGACCATAAATGAGCAAGTAAGACAAGGAAGACATCAAAAACACCCGTACCCCCCTGACCCCGACACCACACCCCGACACCCCCTACCCCCTGACCCCCCTGCACCCCGACAACCCCTACCCACACTACCACACCCGACTACATCCGCACCCGACCCTCCTACCCCCGCTCACACCCCGACCACGCCCAACCTCCCTTACCACTCCACACCGCACACCCCTACCCCTCCCTTCCTACACCACCACCGGCCTACCCACACCCCTACACCCTACCCCACACGACACCCTACAACAGGTCCCCCCTACCCCCGTTTCCCCACGAACCCCACCGCGTCATACCTACCCCTGCCTACCGACATCCTCCTACTGCAACCCTACCCCTCCAAACGTTCACACCGAGCCGGCCTCGTAACATCTCGCCTCTCCCCTACCTACATTGCCTCGTTCTGCTCCATACCCGCCAACCCTACCACTCCTCTAGCTGTCATCCACCCCTACCACTAACTGACACACCTACCCTCGAAGGTGTTCTTTTGGCCTTCCAGAGGCGACGTGCATATATTTGTGAATTATTAGTTATGGTCAGATATTTTTTTTTTTTCGATTTTGTTAGGAAAAACATCATATATAATTGTGTTTGATCGGGTGATTTAAAATGTGCATTGTTTCAATCACACAACGCGCGAGTTTGGGTTCGGACGACCTCAGCCGTGGCGTTTGACGAGCTCTGCCCTTCGTTCGTTGGTGACACAAATGACATTCCTCCTCCCCCATTATATTATTTGCTCTGTTTCTCGTGTTCGTGCCGATGAAACTTGATAGCTAGCTATATATGTGTCTTGATTCATCAGTATGATGCGTAATACCACATATGTGTCTCCCCGTTCGACAAGCGTTATAGTTATAATATCTCATCATTTGCATATTTATAAACCTTGATTCTTTCCGAATTGTCCAAAAACTTATCTTGCGCCCGAGTATGTGTAGATGGGTTCGTTTTCCATATGCTTTTGCTCCGGATCCGACCATAATTTTCGTAGTGCCCTCCCTGTTGTTCTTCGGTACACTATCCTCTCGTTTATTGCAGAGACGTTATCAGAGAACTGCGGGGAGGTGCTGCCGAAATTTTTGCGTCGATCCAGAGCATATGCTGAGGAAAATGAACCCAATCTACCATACTCGGGTGGGATTAGGACCTATCATTACCTGATTAAAGTTGGTTCTGCGACGTAATAAAATTGACAAAGTAATCAACTGATGTAATTATACCATGGGGTGAATTATATATATATTTTTTGTGTTCCAGTAACAAGCCCTGAAAGTCAGATGATGTGGATCGTGCGTGATGTATACCGGTTCCACACTGGTCAGAAACAAATGGAGCGCTGAAATGTTCACAAACAAGGGGTTTGTGCAAGCCGCATTTGCAAATGGCCAGAGGAAACCTGGTGCCCCTGTTTTCCGGTGCGCAATTGGGAAAGAACTATTGGCCTCGGCGGCTAGAAGAAATGGAAGAGTTGGCGTCGGAGTTGACTGCCTGAAAGTTATAGAAGATCTTTCACCGGCCTTCTTCAATCCCATGCAGCATTTGATTTGCATCTCCCGACCGAGGCAAGATGGGGGGGGGGCCCGTGCAAAATCGTTGGTGCTACCCACTGGAGGATGCAGAAGAACGCTTCGATAGAAAAATGTCAAAATAACTAGAATTAAGCATCGTGCTGAGGCATCATCACTGAGGAGGCTGCAAACTTCGTGACAACACACTACGAAGCCAAAATCGTCATTTCATAATCCCGAAGCCTCGGTACAATGCTGACGACCCTAAAAGGGTGGATCCAACCTCCAGCCTATTCAAAGGGAATCATCGCACCAGCCAGTGTTTCAAATCCCGTCTTTGGATAACGAGAATGGCGGAACCATTTTCGTGTGTATATCTTCAACAACCTGATAGAAGTGCGGCTGTTCATCGAGTAAGTTTCGGTATCACTTGTGTTTTCGCAACTTCTATTTCCTTTGAAAACTGCTCTTATTCCTGGCATTTCAATACGTCGATACGTCTCCATATTTCTCGTATGGAGCGGTGATCCAAAGGATTCCTGTCGAAGGTAGTATGAAGCTTCTCTTCGCAAGCAGGAGGCGGCTATCTCCCGGTTTCATCTCGTGTGTTCAATACAAACGTAAATTTCTATTGACAATTTCATTTCATATCGCTACTTTTGTGCGTAATGCAACAATCCTTTCATATTAAACTGTAGCTAATTCAGAGTCTATGGACGCCGATTGAGACAATCCGCTAATGTTTTTGACTAGAAGGGTCTGTTCATGTTGACAAATACGACATCAACGGTATCGCTTTCGTACCTATGGCCAAAGATCTATCTATGGCCGACCGAAGTCTACAAATTGTTTGTGTATCTGCTGATCGGCGAAGAGGTAACGAGTATTATGGGAGAGGATTTGAGCATCTTTATGACTTCTATTCTCATGGTGAAAACCACCGAATGTCCGTAGTCTTCAAATGTTTATTGGTGTTGTCAGCCCGAAGAGATATAGAAGGACTTCATGACATATAGGGGCTGTTAAATCCACCAAAGCAACCCATTTTAGATGTTCCCTTGATGTCTATATACGGCTCAAACCAGCGACCCAAGTATTCTATCTACCGTGGGCCTGCCAACTATCCAAATCTGAAAGGTTGGGATGTTAGTTTATGAAGTGCCGCCACTGCTAGACTATCTCCCCCAAGTCAAGAGGATTAAACGCTCACCTTAACCCAGACACATATGAAGGAGAACTTCTTCCAAGAGACACGTCTTTCCAAAAGCGTTTCAAGACTGCTATACTTCACCCCCAAAACACTTGAAGTAGACAAGCGCAGTGGACTCCGACATCACCCCAGAGGAGGAACCAGACGAGCCGGAACAAGAGGGTTTACAGCTGGCGGATGACCGGTCAATGCTTGACCGATTACGTCAAGGTGGCCTTCCACATGTTTGATGCCACTTGAAACCTCTATGACCATCAGTGATTATAGTGATGAATGATGATTATGCATTTATTGATTGATGACTGATCGAGATATCTTAGTAGTGGGTCAGGTATTCAATTTTTTTAATGTTGTACTTGATGATGATACCTTAGTATATACATATTATTATTCATGTCGGTATTTTTTTTATGTTGTACTAATTTCGTTTACTCTGTTGTCATGGCAGGTGTTGAAAGATGGTGGGCGCTGGTCGAGCGGAGCGCGCCAGGCCCCTTCTTCGCGGGCGTGGTGTGAGGTCTTCCTTCACATGCCCTCCGCCATGCGTTGCTGGCCGTATGGCGCCCAACCCCGCAGGCCCTTCTTCTCCGCCGCGGTGCCACAGCAGGGGACAGTAAGAGAAGAGAGAGAGGTCTGGAGCACGTGGTCGCGGGAGAGGAGTAGGGTGCCTGCTACGTGCGCCTTCCTCGCCCACCACCAAAAACCCAGCTGTTTATCACAACCCGAGCACGTGACTGCTAGGGTGACTCGTCGAGGAGAAAAGGCTAACCGACTCCGGTCCACGAGCCTCCGGTCCACAGGGTCTTTCGGCCCACGACCTCGGTCGACGGCCTCGGCCCCGAGAGTTTCGGCCCAACAGACCCCAGAGAGCACACGTCTGGATGGGGTACCTGCCGATCACTAGGAGACCGAGTGGCCATGCTGATGATGGCGGGTGAGCCGACTGATATTGAGGAGGAGGGGGGCAACCGCTACTACCAGCGTGGTTGTACCACGGCTCCCGTTCGTCGCGGCGACCCGCGAGAGAGGGCGTTTTTTGCCTGATGGGGAGAGGTTAAGGTGCATATTAATCTTTTTTGTACCTTCTGACATTCACTTTCTTAAAGAACTATTGCGTTTGGCCTTTCATGCTGGGCAGGGGTTGGGACCACCATCATAGTGTCCGCCTCGTCCAACCCGTCCCTTGGAGTTCTCTTGTCGGCAAACTTGTCCCGGGTTTGTCACTTGCCTGGTGAGGGTCGCTCCAGATCTTGGATGTGAGTTGGGGCACTACTTTGCTGCCCCTCGCCACCGCCGTGAAGTTTCGACGGTGTCTTGTGCAAGACGAGGCAAGACCGTGGTGATCGGAAGTTTTCTGGGTAATTTCGCCTTTCACACTTATAAAATCTTCAGCTAGCTAGTTATATTGTACTAATCAATATTGTCTCATTTGATTGCAGACATCTACAGGTGTGGAGAGGGTATACGAGGAGGAGCGGCAATTTATCGATAACGTCTGCAAGCCCTACTACGAACTTACGGCACGAGGCTCGGTGCAGGCCGTTCGAGACTACTTACGCCTCGCGTGGTATCAAGAGACACAAGCCGCGTGCCCCGATAAGTTCTTGAGTAAGGAGAGTACCTAAGGTAATCTTAAGGCCTTGTACTTACTTCCTTCATTTAGTAATATCTAGCCGTACGTCAAGTTTCCTATTTGCAACTTAGGCCCTCCGAGATGGTTGCGGACGGTATGGATTGTTGGGGGAGGGTTGTTGGTCAATGAGTGGTGCTCAAAAGATGGCTAGCCCTCCACCAAAGAGGCCAAGGACAAACTGTGCCCAAATGGAAGGTGTGCCACACCATCAAGGCAGCTCCACTTAATCAGTTTTCGGGCGGCAACTGGGTATGTAGGTTGTGCTTCATGACTTCAATGCATTCTTCATTCAGCTAGTTCTATCTTTAGCCCTTTAATTACTAATTTTTACCTTGTTTCTCCTCTTTCAGCAACTCTAACAAAAAGGCGGGATAAGGTGCGCAGCGGTGTACCGACCTGTATGCATGGCCCACACTGGCCCTTACAAGAAGTCAAGGCATTCTCTTGTGTCCTGACCTCGATGAATCCCAAAGACTTCCACTAACTCTCCTCCATCCTCCCCCCACGCTACAGCTCGTGCATTAGAGATGCAGGGGACGTCGAGAAAGGGGGACTTTAACACCGAGCAGAGGTCCCATTGATACAGAGCTGCGTATGATATCTGGTGGCCGGGAGGTCCCATGGCTCCATAGCCTGGGAGATGGACGTTATCCGGTTGTCCTACCTCTCCCAGAGATCACAGGCGCGCCAGTCGAGCTCCGTTCCTGAGATGAGCCTCCATGACGGCCAGTCCAACTCGCCTTCAGGTTAGTATACGGTCTCAGCTCTATCTTTTTCTCCTTACATTTGTGGCGCTTCCATCAATGATTACAAATGGTCATGTGATTGGGGTTTGCAGCTGCTATACAGAGGAGAGAGATCAGAACGGAGAAACTCTTGGCGGAGGCGGTCGAAGAGGAAGCGGGAGTTTGGAGGAGAGGACGCAAAGATGTTGGAGGAAGTGAGAGGGCATGGAATGACATGCAGGCCAAGGGCCATGCTACGAGCTCCTTTGTGGTAAGTTTTCTTCTGGCAATTCAGCTAAACATTCATGTAGTGTTTGTCTCATTACTAACTAGTAGGACTGAGTTGTCAAACCAAATGTGCGTCTATGTGCGAGAAGTCCGTCAGCCACCGCTGCGCCGATGCCAGTGATTGCTTCGGGAGTCAGGTGAGTTAATTTGAATGACTTACTTGCATCTTAACACTTTGAGTGTCATCATGCTAACGAGACATGGAATGAATCTTTGGTGGCACGTACGTCCAGACAAGCAGTCGCAAACATCCTTCTCCAGCTACCGGTCAACGAGCAGCCTGCTCCTCCACCTCCATGATCACGGTACGTTTCTTCTAGTGTTTTTGCTTAACAAATCATAAAGACCTAGACTTAAGCTTATTTCCTCCCATTGCTTACCTATATGACCTAGGATTTAGCTCTCTTTCCTCCAAAATGACTTAATAAGCTTACTGACCTCCAAAACCATCCATTTACCTAAGTTAACTCTAAAACCGATCTGTAACTTAGCTTTTTAAACTTAAATGTCCAAAATTGTTTTTTGCATAATTAGCTTAGTTAGCTCTAAACGGTCCATTTTACTAAGTTTAGCTCTAAAATGACCCAGTTTACCTTAGTAGCTTATAAATATCCATTTTATCCAAGTTACTTCTAAAATGAACCCATTTTACTGATAGCTCTAATGATGCCATTTTAATCCCTACGTTATGACTTAACATGACCCATTTCACCTAGGTTAGCTCAAATGACCTCATTACTCTAGGTTAGCTTCAAAATGACCCCATCACATACCTAGGTTAGCTTCTAAACAATGATGCTTTTTACTAAGTTTAGCTCATAACGATCCATTTCCATAGTTAAGCTCATAAACGATCCATTCACCTAGTTAGCAAAAAACAGATCCATTTCACCTAATAGTTAGCTCTTTAACTGATCCTTTCACCCCTAAGTTAGCTCATAAACGTCCATTTTCAACTAAATGTTAGCTCATAAATGATCCACTTTTCACCCTAAGTAGCTCAAAACGATCCATTTCACACTTAGGTATAGCGCAATAAACGCCATTGCCACCTTAGTTACTCATAAATGATCCATTTCATACACCTTAGTTAGCTCATAAACGTCCCATTTCAACTAAGTAGGCTCATAATGATCCATTTCAACTAAGTTAGCTCATAAACGATCCATTTTCACCTAAGTTAGCTCATAACAGGATCCATTTCACTTAGTTAGCTGCATAACGATCATTCAATCCCTAAGTTGCTCATATATGATCCATTTCACCTTAGTCCTTCTTGTTCTATCTTCTCTTCTTGTCTAGTCTCTTGCTTCTATGTCCACCTTTTTCTAACTTTCTTATTGCCTTTTGCAGATTTCCATTCACTTATACCACGCATGAGCTATAGCTCGCTTATTAGCAAGCATGGAGCTCGCCTCGCTGAACGCCCCTTAGGCCCACGCCAGTAATCTGTTGTCTCATCGTGCAATTCGTTAGTTTTGTTCGATCATGTGCAATATCTCCATTTTTTTCCTTTTTCTTTTTTTTGTTTTCTTTTTTGTTTTTATAGTTCTCTCACTGGTTTTTCTTTGGCTTAATCTTTTTTCTTCGTTATATCTCCGTTTGTGTTTCTGTCTCTTTTCTTTGATCTTTCTCTGATTTTCACTGTTTCTTTTTTGTTTTTTTGGTTTCCGTTTCCGTTTCGGTTTTCGCGTTCTCGTTTTTTGGGTTTTCTTTGTGTATTATTTCTCAATTTTTTTGGATTCTTGTCAACCAATTCCTACATTTTCGTATACATCGGTACATTGTTCTAATATATGTTTTACATTTATAAAATACAACCGATTAGCAAATTCTTTCAAATAAATGTTTTTATGCCTATATTTTTCATAACACACTTGTACTCTTTTTTATCCAATCGATGATATGCTGGATGTGTTCACTTATCATCTATATTTATATAAGTATTTTGAAATACATGAATACTTATTTTTTAATATAACTTTTTATTTTGTCTATTTTCTTACATACACCAGTAACATTGCTTTAATGTATGTTAACATTTTCTTAAATATATGATTAGCATTATTCACACTTTAGTCTTGATGATCGACTTTTTTTCATACACTTTGTAAACTTTTGTATACTTAGAAGAATATTTTTTATACCATTTCACATTTGTTTGAATACATGATTAATAATTTTTCATTTATAGTTCTTGATATTTTTTTCATACACATCACCATTTTACATACGCCTTGTACTTTTTGTATACATCACGAATGATTTTTATATACATTTTTTTTCATATTTATGTATTTTGGATCTCTACTTTTCGTGTACATTAGAAACTGTTTATCTGTCATGTTTAACCATTTTTTCAGATGCATTTATTATATTTTTCAAAATTTTATGCAAACGATTCTGTAATTTAGATTCCACTAAATTTCCAAATATAAAAACAGTGATAAAAGTAAGCAAAATGACAATAGTAATTGCAAAAAATGAAAGAAGCGCGCTGGCCATGTGGCCTGCCCCTTGGCCACAGAGCTTCAGGGCGAAGCGCTCCTGCTGCCTCGCTAGAAGCAAGACATAGGTGTGCCCGCCGTTTACCTATTTGCGCTTGAACGTGGTTTGTTATAACTACGCAGCCTACACATCCTGTTATGCAAGTTTCCTATATGGTCGGCCTATTATAGGTTTGGTAACCTTCTAGAAGTTTTCACTGGTTTTTTTCTTGGGTGTTTTTTATCGGTTTCCAGTGTCTTGTGTTGGTTTTCTTCGCTTTCTTGTTTTTTCCTGTTTCTTATTCCACTTTTTCAAATTCGTTATTTTTCCAATTTATCAACATGTTTACATTAATGATTTTTTTCAAATGCACAACATTTCCATTTTTTTAATTTGTTTGTTTGAATGTCAGACATATTTCAAAGTAACTACTTTTTCAATTTTGAATGTGCTGGGACGGACCATTCTCAAGAGTCCCCCGAGTCTGCTTTTTTCTATTTTTTAATGTTTCGATTTTTTTTAAGCATTTACTTTTTAGGATCTAGATTATTTAAAAAAACCCAATGAAAAATAGAACCTATATTTTTACAAAATGTCTACACTAGGTGGTTTAAAAAACGTTAGGTAGTTAAAGAAATCACACCGTGTATTAAAAATCTGTTCATGTGTAGTAAAAAAGTTCATGTGTAACAAATGTTCTCTCTATATTAAAAATGTCAACATATTAATAAAAGAGTTAAGTGTATATCAAAGAAGTCTACCTTTTGAAAGCTGTTTAAATGTGGTATCAAAATTATGTGTAACAAAACCAACTTTCATCGAATATCATAGAAGATTTCGGTGTGTATATTAAAATATTCACCGTGTACTATAGAAACTTCATTGTACAACTGAAAAAAATAAAGTATATTACAAAAATGTTCACTGTATATTCCAAAAGGTTCAAAGGGAAAAAGTGCAATAAAAATAAGAGTACAAAAGAAAAAAAGAAAAAGGGAAAAAAGAAGGTAGAAAAACTGAACAGACAAAAAATGAGAAAACGGATACGAGGAAAAAAATAATAGCCAGCGAAGCAATTATGGCTGGGCCGCCCTTGGTGCCTGCAACCTGCAAACATGATCTGTAGGCCCGGGACCTCGAGAGCACTAATTGCGGAGCGCTTCTTTGATCCTTCCAAGGTTCACTTGGGGTGGGCTGAAGAGCGCGTCCTTGGCGCGCTCATAGCCGCCGCCACGTGTTCTGCTCTGGGCGTTCACTCCGGATTTTCTTTTCTATATTTTGGACGCGTTTTTGGTTTTTTAGATGGTTTTTTTCCGGCTTTTTCAATTCTCGCCGGTGTCTTTATAGCTTTTCGGCAAAAAAATTGTGCGAAGAAACCATTTTTTGTTTGCTTCCGCGAGAGGCACGGATTCATGGATTTGCTTCCGCGAGAGCATGGATTTGCTTCCGTGAGAGGCAAAGCCGTTGTCTTTTGGAAACGAAAAAAAAAACACATTTTCTTTTTTTTCTCTCCGTGAGAGGCATGATTTTGCTTCCGCGAGAGGCATGGCTGTGCCCTCGAGAAACGAAAAAAACACGTTTTCTCTTTTTTTTTCCTTCCTTGAGAGGCATGGTTTCGCTTCCGCAGAGTCACGTTTTGGTTCCGCGAGAGCACGACCGTGCCTCTCGAAACGCGTTATTTTTCCTTCGGCGAGAGGCAACGGTTTTGTTTCGCGAGATGCACGGATTCGCTTCCAGCGAGAGGCATGGCCGTGCCTCTCTAAACGGATTTCTGAAAGGAAAAGTGCTCCGGTTCGGTTTTTCGTTCGGTTTTTTGTCCGGTATTTTTTCTGAAAAAAATTCATCAAAACTATCAACATATGATCTAGTTTGTGAAGATCTCGAATGTGAGAATCCAATGGTGAAAATGGTTTGAGATTTGGACGCACAGTTTAAAGAGATAAACGGTTTGAACAAACGAATCTACAAAAAAGAAGGGAAAACTAGCAGGTTGCGAACAAGTGGTGAACATGCAGCGTGCCCTTGTCGTAACCCGGGGAGGGTGAAAGTGAAATTTTAAAGGAGTGCTCCTCAATTAGTGATTTTCCGCTAGGCTTCCTACTTGACTTCTACGGCCACAAGTGCCTTCTTTCAGCCCTTTTTCTGGCTTGCTGCAAAGGCCCGTGGGAGTAACTCCCTATGATGAGCCAAGCCCAACACCCCGCCTCCCAGTCCCTCCTCTAGCTGGCCTGCTCTTTCTGGACACTGTGTGTAGCTGCCGCTCTCATCACGAAATTTTGGTGCCAACCAGGCAACCCAACTAACTGTGATTAGTAGACTCCTTCGCCGTGCTTGTTTGTTCATCTGCTGGGTGTTTCCTCGTGCGTCGTCGCCGTCGTCTATGAGAATTTAGGTCCCCTCGCCTCCGGCTGTCATCTTGGGCGGCTGAGAGGTGGAGGACCTGGATTTTTAAGATCTCTATGCCCTTCGCAACGTCATTGATCATCATAGTTTTGTGAGAATAAATTTCCTCTCGTCTTTTGCGTGTCATGAGTTAGTGTTGAAATATCCCAAGGCAATAATAAAGTGGTTATTATTATTTTACTTATTATGATAAAGGTTTATTATTCATGCTAGATTGTATTGGCCGGAAATTTAAATCATGTGTGAATCATAAGCAAATACCAAGTCCCTAGTATGCATCTACTAGACTAGCTCGTTGATAAAAAATTTAAGGTTTCCTGACCATAGACATGTGTTGTCACTTAGTAACGGGATCACATCATTAGGAGAATGATGTGATGGACAAGACCCATCATTAGCTTAGCATATGATCGTTCAGTTTTTGGCTACTGCTTTCTAATGTAATACATATTCCTTCGACCAATCATAGCACTCCCATGCAACTCGAATACCGAGGAATACCTTGTGTCTATCAAACTCACAACGTAACTGGGTGATCATAAAGGCGCTCTACAGGTATACTCGAAGGTTCTGTTGAGTTGGCGTATCGAGATTGGGGATTTTTTACTCCGTTATGATGGAGAGGTATCTTGGGCCCTCTCGGTAAACAACATCACAAGAACTTACAAGCAAAGTGACTAGGAGTTTGTTACGAGATGATGTATTCGGAATGGTAAAGAGACTTGCCGGTAACGAGATCGAACTAGGTATGGAGATACCGACGATCGAATCGGGGCAAGTAACATACCGACAGACAAAGGGAACTACGTATGTTGTCATAAAGGTTCGACCATAAAGACTTCATAGAATATGTAGGAACCAATATGGGTATCTAGGTCCCGCTATTGTTATTGACGAGAGAGGTCTCGGTCATGTTACATCATTCTCGAACCTGTAGGGTCCGCACGCTTACGTTCGTTGACGATATATTATATATGAGTTATGGAGTTGGTGACCGAATGTTGTTTTGGATCCCGGAGTGGATCACAGACATGACGAGGAGCTCCGGAATGGTCGGAGGTAAAGATTATCATATAAGATTGATCGTATTTGGTCTCCGAAAAGGTTAGAATGCAACCGGGTATTGATTCTGGATCCCCAAGGAAGAGGTGTCCGCGAGAGGCCACGGGGAGTTTATTGGGCTTACCCAACGGCCAAGAAGAGGGGAGCGCAACAGCCCACAAGGGGCTGCCGCGTCCCCACTCATGGCGCCGTCCTAGGGAACGGAAGGGAAGAGGGCTCAACCCCCCTCCTACCTTCTCTCCCACGTGAGAAAAAGAAAGGGGGGGGGGGGGGGCTCCCCTCCAGCCTTCTCCCCTACAAGCCACTAGGAAGGAAATGGAGGGGGGGCCGCCCTGGCCTACGGAGCCCAGGGCGCCACCTGCCCCTTGGGGGCGCCCCTAGGTGCCTTCTCCCCCTCCCCACGCTATCATAATGTGCCAGGAGAGGAAAGGGGCAATCCCACCGAACGATTCCCAAGCCGTGTGCGGCGGCCCCCTCTCCCTCATCAGTCTCTATTTCTCTCCGCCCTGTCCGTTGTGCTTGGCGAAACCCTGCGAAATAGTTTCATCACTGATCCACTCTCCATCGTATTCTACTTTTCCAAACTCTTTTGCCCCTTGTTTTTTGGACTCTACATTTGGCATGATTTGAATGGAACTAAATCGACTGATCTGTTTCAGCAAGAATTGCCATGGGTGTTATTTTTTGGTGCGGAAATACAAGTTCTCGCTTGATGACCTGCAATTTAACGATACTATCTCTAGAATATATAAAAAATATTGGCACGAAAAAGATACCCATGGGCGCCACCTCAGGGGCGCACACAAAGCGGCGGGGCGAGCCTGTCCCCCCAGGGCGCGCCCTGCTTTTGGGCACCCTCACTACAAAAAAAGACACATCCGTACATTTGGGCGTGTAGGGGTAGCGGGGGCGCATTTGTGGGCCGACCGAATTTTTTTTCTGTCATGCTTATGACACTTTAGTACGATAATTATGACAAAACCCGGTATCATCATACGATTGGTCTGTGCTCCTACTTCTATGAACAAAAAATCATGACAGAAAATGTGCTTTTCATCCTGGGCGGCTGGGAGACGCATGCATGCATGACATCACCCTCTTTGGGCCGTCCTGACGTGAAAAAATCGTGAGTAGAAGCGAGGAGCGAGAAAATTATCGGGAGTTCCGGTTACGGTTGGGGTCGTTGGCCGAGCGACTGCATGGGAGGTTTTTGCCGTTCTCCTCGTGGTACGCGGTATTGCGAGGCTTGGCTAACTGAACCCGGCGATCGCAACGTTACTGACCCGAGCGATCGATCCTGGGCTGTTAACTGAACCCGAGCGAATCATTCGCTGCTGACTGCACCTGAGCGATTTCCTTCGCTGCTGCTGCTACTGAACCCGAGCAATCGATCACTGCTGCTACTTACTGAAACGCGATCATCCCCCGTGCGAGACGTAGCCAGCCGGTGTTGGGTTTGCCTCTCGATGATAGTGACCATGCTAGCCAGTGCGCGGCGGTACGTAGAACGAGTCGAGACGTGGTGAGTCGGCCGGTTGAGTGGCTGTGGATGAACAGTTTTCCTGGTGGGGTTGGATGAACAGGACCCCTTGGTATAGGCCGTTTGCCGCTGGTTGACAGGACCTCTAGGAGGCTGCCGCACCCAGCCGTTTGGGGGTGGGGATGAACAGGACCCCGTGGAGGCCTATGAACATCATCGTGAGGCTGGATGAACAGTAGCCGTGGAGGCTTGGAGGAGGTCGACATAAAAAAAAAAAAGTGGATGATAGTAGCCGTGGAGGCTGGGCGAGAGGCAAGTAGACGGTGGATGAACAGGACCCCGTTTTGACCTTAGGCGCTCCAACCACAAAGTCCGTTTTCCTCGTTTGCGGTAAGCCACACCCCTCCCGATCAACAGGACCCCGTTTCGACCGTAGGCTCCAACACAAAGTCCTTTTCCCACCTCCTTTTGCGGTACGCCGAACCCTGTCCCGATAACAGGACCCCGTTTTGGACGTACGTGGTCGAACAGAAGGCCCCGGTTCCTCCGTTCGCGGTACGCCAGACCTCGTTTCGGCGTTCTGTCCAAGCGGTTGGCTCCCGCAGATGAACACGACCGCCGTTGCTCTTGCCGTCCGCTGCCCTCTCCATGTAACGATCCCTGGCCGTCTTATGCGCGAGTAGGCGTTTACGAGACCCCCGCCCGTATGTACTACGTGACTGTATTTTTTGGCATCTGTTGTCGTACGTGTACACAGTTTTTGTCATCCAACGGGCAGTGCAGCGAGAATCATTTTGATAAGTTGACAAAGCCCGTACAGCGCTCAACTTATTGCCCCCAAGTCGGCCTCCAATCTGGTGGTTCTCCAGCAAAAAAAAAAAAAAAAAAAAAAAAAAAACTCGTAGGGGGAATCATTTTTTTGCGTCGTATAAGGTGGCACTTCCTTCCGTGCGAAGATATTTTCTGGGTTTTAATTTCTTCTTTTTTTCGAGTTAGAATAACAAAGAAAACAATTTAGCATCTTTGGTACATCTATATTTTCGGGCGAATGTTCACAATAAACGCTGGTGGGTCCCCCCCAGCTGTCAGGGAGAGGTAACTTTTTTCCACTACTAAAGGCACACTTCCCTGCGTGCCGAAGATGTAGCTGGTGGCTCAACCTGCATGGGGAGAAATCATTGTTTCGCACTAATAAAGAAAGGGACTTGACTCGCGTGCGGCCATGTCATGCGGGTCCCTCTGTCAGCCACTCCACATTCATGCCTCTTCCGATGGCCTTGACGTTTGTTGACGAAAAAGTTGAACCACAGCCACGCCGAGAGAACCAACACGGTGGAACGATGGCGAGGCTAGAAGGAACGCTGGAGCCGGCGAATACACAACATTGGATTCCCACACGGAGGGAGTACGGGGTTCACTGGTTCGGCGCGGTGTGAGGCTGTCGTCGTCGTAGAATAACATGAAGGTGTTGGTGAGTAGAGGACTGGCCTGGACGCGATGGGAGTAGTGTGGCCCGGTGATGCCTGCGCGCACACGCCGGCCACGGGAGGCGGTAGCCGGCGGTAAACCGTCGGCGGTGTTTGGGGCGGCTGAGCATGATAATTCCGAGATTGGAAGAAGCACCATGCACGTTAGATGGCATCCAACGGCCCACTGCTAATAGAATCGTGTGTTGACTATAAGTGCAAGTCTTGCGTAACTGCGTCAACTTAGTAGCCAAGTGAACCATCACATCTGTGCAGAGAACCTATAACCCATTTGTGATTTGTTATAATGTCAACCCATTTTTTAAATTCTAATGGAATTTACTCCGCCCATTAACTGTTTTTAAAATTTACAGCCCATTTTTCTAGCCGACTTTGTTAATGATTTCAGCCAACCGCTCAAAAAAAAATTCAACAAAATTCCCAACATTTTGACTGTGATCCCGAAATATTTTTAAAACCACGAAATTTCAGAGCAGGATTAAAATAAATTCACAAATATTGTATTACGGTAAAAATCCCCTACGAAAAATTTGGTGCGCCTCCCAGTCCTGACTCTCCTTCCACAAGTATGTAAAATAAAAAAAAAGTACCTTTTTTTGAGAGAATTAAAAATAGATCTGTTCGTGCGTTTTTTATTTTACAATTACAAATACCACAGCCAATTTTTTTTAATTACATCCCATTTAATTATTTCTAAAGCCCATATTTCTTGCAAGTCTAATAATGCGGCCCGTAGAATAACAAGTTGCCTGGGGTTGGGTATTCCGCAAAACTAAGAATAGCTGGGCTAAGCCATTTTCACATTTAAATAATTAAGATCTTGGCCTGGATATTTGGTCGACATAAATAATGCCGGGTGCCCCACTATTTACGGCCCACCACCATTTCTCCGCTGTACCACACCTATTGCTCCTACCTGGCCCCTTCTCATCCGGCGATGCCGCCCAGTTTGATACCTTGCTCCTCTGACAACAACAAAACATCGCTCAGAAAACCTCTGCTCACTAACATACCCCTCAAAAACACAAATACGTCCACTGCTCGAGCTGCCTGGGTCCCAGCTGTTGGCTGCTCCTTGTGCAATCTCTTCGTTTAATTACTATATATGTTACAATGGTGTGGGAGCCTGTGAATGTCCAAGGAAACCAGGAGGAATTTTTTTTTTTTAGTGTATAATACTAATAAGGTAGTGGGCACGTCGCGTATGTGCGGCTATGGCCCTAGAGCTGGGATCCCCTGTCCTTCCTCTGTCCAAATTAAGCGTCATCTCCCTGATTCCTCATGTTCGTTGACCATTTACAACCGCGCAGACGGCGGCGCCATGGTGAGCGCAACAACTCGAAGGACCGAAAGCTAGGGTCCTCGTGGCCCTCACGGATGGTCTGTACTGCGACCGGCTGCTCATTTGCGTGAAGACCGGATCCATAGGGCCCAGTGCGCGCGCATTGTCGTTCGCGTTGTTTTCGCCCGGCGACTCATCGTCCTTACCGCCGCGCTGTGCTCGTTGAGGAGACGGAGAGTTGCAGCACAGGCCTCCTGCGTTAGTAGCTCTTCCGCATTATAGGGCGTCGAAGTGCGGGCGGCCGCACGCTTCCTCTATGGTAACACGTGCATGAACCCGGCTTGGCGGTGGCGCCCGGCTCCTGGTCGGAAAGCCACGTCCATACGTCTGATTGTCGTCGCTCAGCTCGGCGAGCTCGCTCACAGCCATTCATGTCCGGTACTGCTGGACCGGATACCGCTGCAGCATTGAGTCTGACCAGCCCTGTCCCGTCCCTCAGCCCCATACAACCTGTCCCCTTGTCCCGCTTGCGCTTTCTTTCTGCTCTAAACGGTCCAGCGGCCGCCATCGCCGCTTCTTCCCGGTGCAGCGATTGCTCCGTTTTCAAACGACACAGTTTCATCCGTCCTTCTACCCGCCTACATTATGATACGCGGTTGGCCGAGGCGGCTACTCCGGCGCAACCCGTCCATCCCCTGCCGCACACCATTGGCTATCAAACTTTGCTGTGCCGACCATAGCCACAGTCAATCGCCTCCTTCCCTTTCTCCTTTCCCACACTACTTAACGGCCCTCTACCAGGGCTTCCTTGTGCTCCAGCGCTCTTCGGAACGGCGAACGACGGACCAGAGGAGATGGCAGCCCTGCTGCGCTGGTTGGCCCGGCAGCGCCGGATGATGACTACGTCCTATGTATAACATGGTTGTCGACGATCCGGCGCCAACCCCCTCCTCCTCGCATCCTCCGCCGTGCATTGCCACCATGACCATCGGCGAGGTCCGTTCCCAACATGGACACGGTGGAGCAGAAGCCGTGAGGGAGCAGTTCCTGTGAGGGTGGCAGGCCGACGCCGCCTACACCACCACCTCCCTCCAGGAGCACCTGCTTGGTCGACGCTACGTACTATACGTATAGACAGAACTCGCGACACGCTAGCTAGTAAGGAAATGAAGGAAACCATTAAGTATACAAGATCGTCATGAACATATATATATACAGAGAGAAGTGATCGACCTCCTCCTTCTCCGAGAGATTGGTCGAACAACAAGTTTTCGTATATCTATCCGACGCTACTAGCTACATATATACAATATAAGATCTCTTACAATCCCTAACATCTGATGTCAAGTTCCACATGGTATTCTCCGGCTTTATTGATGACGTGGTCAAGAAAGAATCTCGCCAATTCCTCTTGAATTGCTTTTATGCGATCTTGTGGTAGGAGTTCATCCCGCATCTGCCACATCTAATTTGAAGAAGGGGGTCAATACATATATATGAATGAAACTCAACACAAATGATGGTAATAAAATAAAATTGTGAATATTATTGCTTATGCACTTCATATTGTTTTTCAGAGTAGCCCCGCGCACAGGTCGTGTGGCGGATGAACTCGCAAATGCAGTATCTACAAAAATCAGTCCCGCCTTCCTGCGACAACCACTTTACAAGAAATAGAGGTCAATCAAACTGATAAGCAAGCATGCTAAATGGTATTGATGAAACTAGCTAGAATCAATGGGAGATGCGCGGAACTAGCTAGTAGTACTTACTTTCGGGTGTGTAAATCGGAGCTCCCCCGGCAGTCCCGGAGCTTTAGCGGTGAACTCTTTCCAAACCCTACCAGACAAAGAAAACAATAACTTGATATCAGGAAATGAACAAAGTTGCCGATATGGTGCGATAACGATCGATTGAACTTACTTCTCGAGCATTTTAGTCATGGCCGCATACTCCTTGGGATCTTTTCGTCTCGAGTCTAAGACGGTTACTAGTCCCTGCTCAAGCTTAATCTCTAGGAGAATAAAGTGGAAGCTGCGCACGCATGCATAACTCATCAATTACATTACTATAACCTCGAGTAGTAAGGGAAACCGAATATGCACAAGATAGTAACACTCACTTGAAGTTGTAAGGAAAGAGTATTTTATCTTTGTTTTGATTTCGAAGCAACGATTGTAGCAAGTTGGCCTCGGTTTCTTTGGCATTATATTTAACCATCCATTCATCTATGAGATTTGTGTTAATGAACCCAATATCATAGATTTGTGCTTTTCTACATTCAACGATCTTCAATCTGCATAATATAGTGAGGATAATTATATATACATGCAATGAAAGAGCTGAGCTATATATAGAGATTTAATTACAGAAGTAGTACTTACAGACAGTAGCAAGTGACGATTATTTTATCGAGGGCCTTTTGATTGAAAAACTGGAAGAACTCCTCAAATGGAATAGACAACAGATCAAATCCAACGAGGTCGTGCTCCTCTTTAACTCTCAGCGTCAAAGTTTCCATCCCAGACTCCTTGCAGGTGTCCATGTACCACTCATGGAATCTTCGCATCATCGTTGTTAGAGGAGGATGACCAGGTTTGACGAGAGGCTTCCTGTGCCGGTATTTGTGTTCGTCCACCTCCATTATATCAAAATGTGCATCGTCGGGCAGGTAATCTATAGGATTGGTACCGGGCACCATCCCCCGATGATTAGCGATGATATCGCTAGACACCTTGAGTGGGGGGCATGATTGGTTTGCTTGTTCGCTGAGCTGGGGAATTTTTTCCCACTTCTTCGTTCTGCTAACCTTCGATCACTGCAAGTACTTCCCGACCGCTCCGCTTCCTGATATGTCCTTTCAATAATGCGCTCATAGTTGGTTTGCGGCGGAGACGGTGGTGGTCGCTTCAGGGCATCGAGAGTGCGCTTCGCTTTCACTGGATCTATCTTCTCCTCCGGAGGTGGAGGTTTCTTTGCAAAAAAGTCCCTCACTTGGGCTTTACAGATCTTCGCGTTTTCCTCCTCGGTCATCTCGTATGGTAACTTCTCTAGAGGCTTGAGAGATGGACCGAATTTGTATTGCCTCCCGCCTCTGGCTGTACTGCTAGACGCCGGAGCGGCGGCGTTTCTCTTTCGTTGCTGCTGACGAGTAGTAGAAGGAGGCGGAGTGCTCCGACGCGCCGGAGTAGCCGGAGCGGCGGCTTCTGTCTTCCGCCATTGCTGACGAGGTGGAGGAGGAGGTGGGCTGCTCGGACACGTCGGAGCAGGCGAAGAAGGAGGCAGAGTGCCGCCCTCACGCGCCGGAGCAGCCGGAGAAGGAGGCGAAGTGCCCCGATGACTCACCGGAGGAGGAGGAGGAGGCCGAGTGCCCTGACTCGCCAGAGGCGGAGGCGTCCAGTTCGGAAGCTTGATGTGCTGCTTCCGCCATAGACATGGAGTCTTCAGAGCAAGACCCAGCTGAGTCTCCCCTTCACCTGTAGGGTGGTCAAGCTCAAGCTCCTCAAATCCCTCTGTTACTTCATCCACCATCACAACAGCATAGCCTTGTGGAATCGAACGGCAGTGAAAAGTTTCGTCAGGTTGAGGAGGTGCAACTGAGCCGATAGCCGCCTTGACTTTGAGGTTCTGCCATTGCGTCATAAGCTGGCAATGTTGAGCCTCCGTGATAGCATCCACGGGGTAGCTAGGAGCCGTGAAGTCAGGCTGCTGAACAAGCTCGGTGGAAGCCACGCTGCTTCTCCACTGAGATGGCGGGGTAGCTTCTGGGGTAGCTCCGACAGCTCGCTGGCTCTCAACTTGTTCCTCTAGCTTTTGTACCCTTGCATTCAGCTTCTGCAGTTCGCTCTGCTCCAGTTTCCTCTTCCTCTCCCGGGTTTTGTAACCACCTGCACCGGGAAACGCAACCTTCCACGCAACGGAGCCTGGCGTGCCACGTGTTCGTCTAGGGTGCTCAGGATTCCCGATGGCCTCGGTCAGCTCGTCATTCTCTCTGTCGGGAATGAACATCCCTTGCTGCGCTGCGGCGATACACTTCTGAAGCTTCTTGACGGGTATTGCAAGTTGCTCGTCCGTCCAAACGCACTTCCCTGTTTCAGGGTCCAAGGTTCCCCCAACCCCGAATAACCAAGTCCTTGAACGGTCTGGCCAGTTCAATGTCTCTGGTTCGACACCTTTAGCAAGCAGGTCATTCTCAGCTTTGTCCCATAGCGGCCGGGCTTTGAGGTAGCCACCTGACCCTGTGCGATGGTGAAACTTCTTCTTTGCAGCATTTATCTTATTTGTCTTTGACATCTTCTTACTCTTGTCCGATGTCTTGTAGGCCACAAATGCGGGCCAGTGATCTCTTATCTTCTCAAATCGACTGGTGAATTCTGGAGTCTTCCCTTTGTCGACAAACATTGATTTCAACTCATTCTTCCACCTCCTGAATAGATCTCACTACTGGAATCAGGGATTTTGCCGTCTGCCAGTTCTTTGCCGTCTGCTAGCAGACGGCAAAGAAGGTCTTTGCCATCAGCTACCAAAAAGCAGACATCAAACAACTGGCAGACGGCAAAAACGTTCTTTGCCATCTGTTATTTCTTTGCCGTCAGCTGGCTGACGGCAAAGAATCTTTGCCGTCAAACGAGCCGATTAGAAAAACTTAACGCCGCCCTCTTTGCCGTCTGCTAGCAGACGGCAAAGATAAAAAAAAGCGGACGGCAAAGCCTCGGCGGACGGCAAAGGCTAACTAACCTAACGGCCGGTCGAGCCCCCACCCCCCGCCCTTTACTCTCTCTTCTCTCCCTCTCTCCTCCCCGACGCCTCGCCACCAGATCCACCCACCGCCGCCCCCGCCGCCCGGCGCCGCCCCCGCCACCCGCCATCGCCGCCGCCGCCGCCCCCGCCCCTGCTT